>JASUUG010001266.1:2551250-3752500 GCA_030449905.1 Luvunga scandens
ACATCGAAGTAGCCCAAGACTGTTGCACAACATAAATAAAGCTAGGATGTTTAAGTCAAGCATGCAAAAAATTAAACATAGAAGGCCCTTCGGCCACATCCCTGTCACAAGACAAAAGCAAAAGAGAATGGTCCGAAGCTGTATAATTTCGGCGGGGCGACGTAAAAAACAAAGAAAAAACTAGATCATTGGGAATTGCTGACCACCTTATCAAGCTGCCTCCAAGTGTGCCATTAGTCCCAGTGAACGAACTATAAAAAAACCCTGCATCCTCCAAACCACTGTCTAACAATGCTAAATTAAAAGCATCAATCACCCTTTGAGGTTGGACATGCCCACCATAAATCTCTTAAATTGACTACATAACATTAAAATCCCCTCATAATCCAAGGCCAATCGTAACTATCTGCAAAAGACACAAAGGGCCTTCCACAAATCCTCCTGCGCAGTCAAAAAACAACTAGCATACAAGTAAGTGATAAAAACAAGGTCACGAAATAGAGAATGTCTAACTTGATAGTCAATCACCTAGCCTATATCTTGAAGAAGCGCCACCTAAAAAGGTGCAGATAAAAAATACCCAAATCTTTCCAAACTAAGAAGACATAGCATGATCCACCCCAAGATGAATCCGAATAACCTCCAACCGATCAACCAAAATAAAAGGCTCCAAAACACAGATTAGAGACAACCGACACAACCGAATAAATTTCTACAATCTACAGTTCGTAGGGGCCTCAATAATCTTTTAAATATTTCAGATGCGAGAATTAATCATTTGGGGTAAAGGAGCATCTCCGCATCCACCTATGAGTGTTACGATACTTTCAACTCGTAACTAATGAAAAATCTTGAGGTGAATTGGCAACCCTTTGACTATCAAAACTATCAATCACCACGTCTGGAGCCTGGGGGGTGTGAGCCTCTTCAAGGTTGGTAAAAGAATGACTCTCATCACCAGAACCCGAATCATTGTAAAAAACAACATCCTTATTCGATCGAGACAACCCCAATCGAGCATCATTAAAAGCAACAAGTATGTGGTCATCAATAGGCATCAGACAATCACCCAAACCAACCGAAGTACCATTGCCATCAATAACTGGAGAAGGCCAAATTCGGTCAGGTAAAACAGCCCTAAAGTCCTATCCTACAGAAGCTAAAACATTATGAGGCAAGGAAGTCTGCTCAGAAGCTGTGGGCCCCAACGGCCAAATGTTAGTTGGAGGATGATGGCCCGAAACCACTGAAAGTTGTACACTAGGCCCTTGGGGCCAATTATCAACAATAACAATGTAATGAGTAGAGCGAGTCATAGGAGGCTAAACATTTGCAGCAGACATCGGTAATTTGCCCTCATCCTTAGCACTCTCCCTTGATTCTCTCCAACGGGTTGTTGGGGCTTTCGAAGCCTAGGATCAGTGACATAAAAACCATCAGCAGAATGCCCAAGATGCTTACATGATCCACAGTGGGAACCCGCTCGAAAGCTACATCCTGCCAATAACTTGAATCCCCCTTACCAATCCAAATACCCGGCAACAAAGGCCACAAGAGATCATACTCCACCAGGACCAGAGCAACGGCCGGCCTATTCGCTAAACCAGTGGCATGATCAACTCGTAACGGTTTACCCATAGCTCAAGCAATCGAAAACAAAGCTAGTTTGCAATTAATAAAGTGAGTAGGTAAATAAAGAAATAATAACCATACCGTCACGATAGGGGACTCCTCTGAACATCGAAAGTCTGTTATTCATTTAAAAGTCCTCATACTCCTGCTGTTAGCATACCATGTCTGATGAATCCAGATTCGGGAATCATCTTCCTCCAATGCAAGTCTAATCAGGACATGTCTATTATCCAGCAGGGAAACTTGAGAATGTCTTGTTAACCCACGAGACATAAAAAATTTCGAAATGACATCCATTGAGGGCTGGCCGAAGGAGAATTTACCAACTAGGGAAAGCTTGAAAGGTTCAGCCATGGTCTGCACTTCTGCAGTAGAAAAAATAATAGCGGGTTCTCCCCGGTGAAGCAAAACTAGCTTCACAGGAGCTTGAGCCCCTAAGATTCAGCAACAACATCCGCAATGGATTTTGGTGGCCGAGCAGAAGTATTTAGTTCAAGTATTAAGGCTGGGTTGAGAACAGAGGCATAAGAAGGCTTAAGTAGGTTTCGGGAAGGTGCTGAAGATGGTTGTGGAAAGTTTGGGGTTTTAATGAAGAGGCTGGTCACGGGCTAGAGATGTCGTGGTTCCCTCCAAAATAGGGTGAATGGATTGCGGCAGGGATGTGGGGGAAAGAATGGTCGGCTGTGAAGGGGCAGGATTGAGTGTTGCATGTGTGGCATTTTGAGAAGTGACGTGAAAACTAGGGTCGATTGGGTGGTGAAAACTAGGGTTGTATGACATGAGTGGTGGCTGGGCATGGTCGGGATGGGCCGAGGGAGGGTGCAGCAGCGTTAGAGAAGCACCACCGACGGTGAGGTACGCGACGTTAGCGTGAGCCAAGTTTTGAAGAGGTTGCAGCAACAGATTGGGAGTTTTATGGCTGTTGAGACATCGCTGAGGGCTGGACAGTGTCAGGATGAGTCAAGGGCGATGATTGTGGCTGAAGGGTGGTGCGAGTGGTGGCCAAAGAAGTGGCAGGGGTGGTGGTGCAATTGGAAGGAAAAAAACGCAACTAGGATTTTTGTTTTGCGGACGTGGCAGCTGTGTTGGTCGCAGCATGGTGTCGGAATGAGTCAAGGGAGGTGGTAGTGCCATGTGGGTGGTTACAACGGGAACAGAATGGCAGGCGGCAATGTTAAGGTGGCTGGTTTGCAAAACCCGAGATTTTTGATGATTACATGAAGATGGTGCCTAGCGATTTGGGGTTGCCGGGACTGGAGGAGATCGCCGGCAAGGAGGGAAGCCTCCGGCGGTGGTTGGGGACACCATCGGCCGCCGATGTGGCCATTAGCGGCTGATCAAGCTTGGTAAAGGTCCGGTCAAGGTGGCTCACGTAATCAGGTTTTAGGTTTTAGGTTTTAGGTTTGATTTCAAGTAGTCTAAATGAATTGAATGATTTATTATATATTCATTTTACTTGTAAAACTTTAAGTCTACAAATGCATTTTTACTTTATGGTCAACTTTTGTTCGGATCCACGTTTGCATTGTTGTGCTATTTATAGGATATTTGGGGTTTACAAATAGAAATTTGTTGGGTTTGGTATAAATATCTAAGTGTTTAAGCTGAAATATCAGCAAATAGGGTTTCGTCAAACCATTCATCTCCTAGGTAGAATAATGATAATGTTGGGAAATGAGAACGGAAGGATGGAATTCGGGAAGGGGAGGAGTGTTTTGGATTTTGAATATGAAGAAGTGAATAATGTGAGTAGAGGCTAGGTCACTCAATTTGAAGCCCGGTTCGGGGATTCACATAGCAAAAAAAAGGATTAAAGTCTTGTAAAAGGTTATAATTTTAAAATAAAAATTAAAGTGTGTAATAAATATAATTTTTAAATAATAATCTTGATAAAAGTAGTAAGAATATAATAGATTTTTTTTTATCATATAAGTATATAATCAAATCAACTTCGTCTCTAAGCCACGGTAACTGGTGTTTACCAAATATTTTAATGTCGTAACTCTTAAGTTATAATTGCTCAACCTCAATTTCAAATAAGACCTAGGATTGTTGAGACTACTGTTTATCATGCAGTTTTTCATATGGAGGGTTGATCTTAGCAACGCCAAGGAGTAACACTAGCAATTTAAGCTTTGTTCTACCAATAGCCTTGTTGCATGTAGCTTTTATGACTCTTAGTTTTAGAAAAAGAGCAAGGAAGAACATGCAAAGTTAGTTTTACTGAGCAATAATATTTTGTTAATGTAGTTCAAATTTGAGTAATCCTACAGTAAACATGGCATTAAGCGAGATAAGATTCTAATTCATATTGAGAAATGGGGAAGGAGAGGAGGGCTAATGGAGAAAAGGTGGGAGATGTTAGGTTACTAGAAACAACTACTTATTTCTTTTGTTCATTTACACATTGTATCATCTTTCATTTCTGACTTAATATATTGGTCATTTGGTTCCTTTAAGATAAAAATCAAGAAACTACCCTTTTTTTTCAAAAATGTTTTGACATTTTCACTAATACTTACATGGAATGAAAACTCAATTTTTTAAGGGTAATTATTCACCGTTCACGTGTTTGTTTGGACTTTTTCAAAAATACGAAAACACTTTTTTTTAGCATGCCTCCTAAAGTTAGCATTTTATTGCACTCGTCCTTTTCCGTCTCATCTCAGTTAATAGATTTAATAGAATATTAGTCAAATAACCTTTTTGTTCTTGAAATGTAAAATTACAATTTTTCTTAAAAAACAAAGTAAAAAAATAAGATTCAAGAAGTAGGTGTCAACTACCCAACGACTATAATTTTATCTATATATAAACATAAGAAATAATAAGAAACAAGAGAAACATCTCAAAATGCTCATAACTATGAAATTCATTATCTTCAAACACATCATTTACACATTGAAGTTCACAACTATACCATTCATTTGCCATTATTGAAGCTTACAACTAGCCAAATTGAAGTTAAAAACCTTCTCATACATTTATCAAATTTGCTCATATAATCCATTAAACACATAATCTATATATTCAAGCTCACAACTGTCTAAGCTATCAGATAACAATGCATCCTCATTAGATTCATTAGCCCTATAGCAGTTTGTCCCTCAATGGTAGCATGTCCTTCAACAGTAGCATGTCCCCCAACAATAGCATGTCGTCCCATATAAACATGTTCCCCAACAGAAGCATGTCCCTTAACAGAGCCATTCAATTAGGTAATAAGCTCATCAGATAATATAACTCTTAGGTTAGTCAATATGGCCTGCACTAAGTGAGCATTTTTAAACTAAGGGCAAAACACTAGTACAACTTCAATTTCAAATATATTGGCACCCAAAGACTAATGTAGCAACCAAAAATTCTAGCCCAAAATCTGAATCTTGCACAATCTTAAGCTTATTATTCGGGTTCGTAACGTTTAACAAAATCTGTGAACCTCAACCTAATCCACATGGACTTATAATCTTAGTGTAGCATCTTTTATTTTGGCAATAGTACAATTAGGTTCAAATAAACCTAAATTCCGTGTCTTATCTCAAAAGGATATCACTAAATCAGTCATCTTAAATGTCGAAAACAAATTGGTAGATTCAACAATAACGATTGAAACAAAATGCTAGCATTACAGTAAACATGCATTACATTTAAAATGGAACAATGAGATAGTTCATTAAATTGGAGTTCTTAAATTGCTCCAAAATAATGGAGAGCAAAAACAACACACACTAGTCCTTCAGGTATTAAACCCTTTTTAACAAAAATTTTGAAATTCACCCCATATGTCACTATAACATCCAACCAAGTTGATGCATTTTTAAAATGTTCTAAAAAGTGCACACACCTATGCGTATAACCATGGAAGCAAGGTCAACAGGCCTATAACAATAATTAACATCTCAACAACGATGATTAACATCTTAACAACCATAAAACAACCTATTGTTCGTCAATTTATCATTACCCTTAAAAATTTTGACCAAATCAAATTAATCTAAATTCTAAGGTTTCTAACAACAACAATTAACAACAATCAACAAAAAATCAAGGCTTTAATAGCAAATAAATTCAATGAAACTTACTTAACAGTAGCTTAAAACCCCTTAAATTGAAAAGTCTTACCTTATAACAATTCATTGATTTTGCAAACACCTCTAAATCTTTGAATGAACAAAACCTTTTATGCTCAAGCTTATTTTGTTGATGAAAATGAGTTGAGATTGGAGATAAATTGCCTAGATTTAAGTGCCATCAGTAAAACGTGAAGGTGGTTGATGCAAGTTGGAGAAAAATGGCATTTGTTGCTTGTTGGATTTGGATATCTTTTTCAATTGACCTAAATGGTATCAATTTTTCTGTTCTTTTCTTTTCTTTTCTTTTTTTTTTTTTACAGTCAATCAAGTTAAACGATGTCATTTTAGTCTTCTTCTCTTTTTTTTTTTTTTTTTTACAAATCGCATTATATGTGTAGTTTTGGGTGTTTGAATGAAATGAGCATTATACCTCTACGACATCAACAATGTTCTAAAGGCATTTGGTAAAAAGTCGGTGAGTGTAATAAAATGATAACTTCAAGTGGCGTGTTGAAAAAAAAAGTGTTTGTATATTTTTGAAAAAGCTTGAACAAACAGGTGAACAGTGGATAATTGCCCATCTTTTAATAGTGTGATTACTAATTTGGGATTGGAGTAGGCAAGAATCATGATGAGCTAGAGTTAAAATGAGCTTAAATTAGAATGGGGAATGAAAATAAAAATAAGTTCTTTACATGAACTATGGAAGTCGAAATAAGAATAGACATGATTCCTATTGATGTGTTTACTTTGTCTTGTAATCAGAATGCATTGTTATAAGTTACTAAAATATATTTAGTTAAAGCTATGTATTTTTCACTACTAAATAGATAAGTAAACATTTTTAAAGGAAATATATTCATGTTTATTATAATATTGTAACAAACATGTCTATATTTCCTTTAATAACAACAACACCACCACCAACAACAACAACAATAATCAGACTACAATTTTTTTTAATAAACTAATTGTTGTTGTTGTTGTTGTTATAAGCAATACAAATAAGTGTTAATTATAATAGTTAATAATTATAGTTGTTGAACTAAGAACCAGTAAAGCACTGGATTTGGCTCTCCAAGAGCCACTTTGATTACTTCTTGATTCTTAAAATAACACCTAAATAAGTCAAACTCAACTAAGACAGGCAAAATAAATCACTGAGAAAATGAAAAACAGAGCAGTGACAAAAGGGAAATTTATAGTGGTTGGGCCATTGGGAAGCTTACATCCACCATGAAAAGATGAACAAGCTTTCACTGAATGAGAGTTTATAAGATATAGACTTGAAAAGAAGATACAACTAAACCCCCTTTAACATATAAGAGCATGAGACTATATATAAAAAAAGAACTTGATCTAGAAAGATGCCCCACACGCCAGCGCATAACCCTTGGGTTTAGTAACAAACTCTATTGCTTCTCGCGTATATAACAGCTTTCAACAGCCTTTCAAAACTACCCCTGCCTACGTGTCAAAGCCTCATTAAGATTGGTTGTTGAAACGCCAACCTTAGCTGTTGTTTTGAACTTGAGTCTCATGTGCTTAATCACATGGATTACTAATGTACGTGGCTGACACCTAGAGTTTGTCACACAATCTCATTGACACTTGCAATTGACATGTCACAATAACTCTGAATCTTTAATTGACTTGTCTTACTTGATTAAAAACTCATATTTGAAGTTCATTCTCCAACATTCTCCATCTTGAACTCAAATCAGTCACTTCTTGAATTCATCTTTCCACTTCTTTTTTGCAGTCTACATCTTACAAATGCTAGCTGAGTTTAAGTAGAACTCAAATTTAGCATTTGGTAGAGGCTTAGTAAGCATGTCAATAATGTTTTTATCAATGTGTATTTTCACCAATTTTACCACACTTCTTGAAACTTCTAGCATGACAAAGTGAAGCTTGATATTAATATGCTTGGTCTTCTCATGGTGTATCTGGTTCTTGCTTAGACATATAGCACATTGACTATCATAATAAATTGTGATTTGCTTTTCTTTAAACCCCAGCTCTGTCACCATTTCTCTAAGCCAGATGGCTTCTTTAATTGCTTTTAAAGCTGTTTTATACTTTCCTTCTATTGTTGATAGAGCAACAATACTTTGCAGTGAAGCTTTCCAATTTATAATATAACCATTCAGCTTAAATAGAAAACCTGTCAAAGATCTTCTTTTGTCCAGATCTCCTACATAATCTGCATCTACATAGCCTTCCACATAGACTATTGCATTCTTATTAGCTCCATTTACTAATCCATACCCAATAGTAACATTTAGATACCTTAAGATCTACATTACAACTCTCTAATGTTCCTTGCCTGGATTTGCCATATATCTACTCACCGCACTTACAACATAAGAGAGATTAGGCCTAGTCAAGACTATTGCATACATCAAGCATCTAATAGCACTTAAATATAGAATTATAACCATTTCAGTTTTTTTAGTATTAGTTTTAAGACATTGTTGATAAGTAAGTCTAAAATGAGCTAGCAATGATGTCTGAACTAGCTTACAACTCTCCATCTCAAATTTCTCAAGCACTCTTCTAATGTATTTTTGTTGTGTTAGTCTTAAGATACCATTCTTTTTATCTATTATTATCTAAACTCTAAGGATCTTCTTTACTTCACCAATATCTTTCATTTCAAATGTACTTCCCAACTATTGTCTTAAGTCATTTATGTGCTCCATCTTTTTATAAGCTATTAACATGTCGTCAATATAAATTAGTAAATAGATCTTGTCTCCTCCTTCTAAAGTTTTGAAATAAACACAACAATCAAAACTACATCTTTGAAAACCATTCTCTGTCATGAAACATGCAAACTTCAGGTACCACTACCTAGGTGACTGCTTAAGACCATACAAGGTCTTCTTTAGATAACAAACATGATAAGCTCTTTTTGGATCTATATAACCTTCAAGTTGAGACATTAATATCATCTCATCTAAGTCACTATGTAAAAAGGCAGTCTTCATATCCATCTGCTCAAGATGCATGTTCTATACAGCAACTAGAGATAGCAGAATCCTTAAGGAAAAATGTCTCACCACTGTGGAGAAAACTTTTGTAAAGTCAATGCCTTCCATCTGAGTAAAGCTTTCAGCCACTAACCTAGCTTTAAATCTCTGAGGCTCAACACTTGGTGTACCTTCCTTGATTCTATAGATCTACTTACACCCCACTACCCTTTTGTTTGTTGTCCTCCCAATGAAATCCCGAGTGTGATTTTTGGTTAAAGATAACATTTCTTAATCCATAGCTTTCTTCCTTTCTATTGACTTATCATAGTTTATAGCTTCTGAGTATGTCTTAGGTTCATCTGCTACTACATCATGTGTTGCTGTTAATGTAAATGCAATCAGATCTGCGTATGCATATCGTTTTAGAGGCTTTATGACTCTCTTTTCCCTATCTCTTGTTAACTAATAATCCTTGACCCCCTAATCACGTGTTACTTGATCTTTTGGTTCAGTTGTTTTCATATAAGTTTTATTACCAGTTTTTGCTCTCGGTTTTTATTTAGGCTTAAATTTAGTAACTCCACCTCAAGATAAGTCTTCTTATTCTTATCTGTTTGATATGCATTTGTAAACTTATAAGAAGCTGAATGTTGAAGCATCTTAAATTCATTAAATACTACATCTATGCTGATGATGGCTCTTGGTGGCTTCAAGTCAATACACTATAGCTTATACCTTTTCACACTATCAGGGCAATTGAGAAATACACACCTTAATGCCCTAGGCTATAATTTCCCTTGTCTAATGTGAGCATAGGTTGGATAGTCAAAGACCCTCATATTAGAATAGTCTGCTGTTTTGCCAGACCAAAGTTCATAAGGTGTTTTAAAGTTGATTATAATTGAAGGACTTTGTTCACAATATAACAAGCTATAAATAGAGCCTCAACCCACAAGGTTATGGGTAGCTTAGAATGAATAAGCATACATCTTACCTTATCAATTAAGGTTCTATTCATCTTCTTAGCTAAGCCATTTTGTTGGGGTGTATGCTTTACTGTTCTGTGTCTCATAATTCTATACTTACTACAGAAATCTTCAAGCCTGTTATTATGGAACTCCAAGCCATTATTTGTTCTGAGCCTTTTAACCTTCCTGCTGGTTTTAGTTTCAACCATTATCTTCCAAGTTTTGAACTGTTCAAACACATTTTCCTTTGTTTTCAATACAAACACCTAAACCATTCTTAAATAGTCATCGATAAGAGATAGGAAATATTTAGCCCTTCTTAAAGATGTTGTTCGTACTGAATCCCATGGATTTGCATGGATATAATCTAGAGTTCCTCTTGAAACATGAGGACTAGTACTGAATTTAACTCTTGAGGATTTTCCTAGGACATATGTTGTGCAAATTTTATTGAACTCGCAAGCGCACGAATCTATTGTAGAATAGATCAACGGTGACGAGTGTTGATCCCACGAGGAGGTGGATTTTAATTGTTTGTAGAATTAATTTTTTAAGTGGGTGATTGGATTTATAATGACAATGATGTAGGCAATGTACTAATTTAAATTAAAGCTGTGGGAATAAACTATTAAAATGAAGTGCTTGGATCTCCGGATCTATACTCAACATGCAACATCGACTTAACATTTATTATTAGTACCAATTAAATCATGAAGGGGGATTTTTCACTTCTCATGAACCACACTCTAATAGATATGGTGCTAAGGGCTTCCCGTGCCAAATAGTAATAACCTTACCTAGGGAGGCAGTTATTCTAGCCGATATCCAAACAAGATTATTACTATCTGTCTACAAAAAGTCAAAACATCCACATAAATTAAAGGGGAAGGAAAAGTAAATTTACCAAATTAAGCCCATGGAGCATGTTGAGACTTTACTTTTAATCCAAGCTTGAAAGGAAATTAACCACTCATAATTGAACTAGGGGTAAAATGGAAATTTTATTAAAATACGCAGAAATACAAGATGGAGATGGAATTACAGAAAATTGAGCTCAAAAATAGATTCAGGGGTATCAAATTAGGGGAGAGCCCCATTTTTATAGATACACTGAGTAAATCATGGCCATCGAATTAAAACAATTTGAACGCTCAGGATTGCGCCACGTGGCAAGCTCTTATTGGAAAGAATGCATCATCAGAGCTGTCATTCCATGTATATGCATGTACCGTACACACGTTTTTTCGGTCCACTAATATTCTGCCACGTCGCCGGTCAGCATTTTGGTCCAATAAGATCGTGACACGTCATCAGTCAACGCCACATCATCAGTCAATGCCACATAAGCGGTCAATGCCACATCATTCGTCCAATCAAATACCGCCACGTCATCGTAAATGCGTGCCGTCAACAGACAAGATGCAGTGAACAAAGCAGTCGCGTGAACAATGTCATGTACAGTACCGTATATATGAACAGTACCATTTTTCTTTTTGTGCTCCTCTTAAGGTTTTCGACAGTCCTGAGTTCAAAATTGATGTCCGTTTTTGCATCTGATCTCTCGTTCATTGTGAAATGACTATGACATCCCCTAAAATACATAAAATACTTAATTAAAATAAAACATACATAATTAAATTACAAGTGACTTAAAGACGTAAAAGTAGGGATGTTAGTGAGATTTGGAGTGTAAAATGATGATTTTTTTCATTATAAATACACACTTTCTAGTACTCAATAACACACTCCTTACAAAATTCCAAGGACTCTAGTTTATCTACTTCTAAAACTCCATGCTTTGACAATTCCCTCAATCTTCTGTCATTTATACGGCCTAACCTTAAATGCCACAACATGGTTTTATCTAGGTTTTAGTTTGAGACCCCAACATCACCTGCAATTGCTGAACCTTAAAGAACATACAGGCCATTGTCTTAATTTCCCTTCATTACAACCATTGACCCTTGTATCACCTTTAATGTTCTTGACTCAAGCTTAACTAAATAGCCCATTTTATCTAGCATGCTAAGAGAAATCAGATTCTTTTTCAAATTAGGGACATGTCTTACATATGTTAATTCTCTTATTGTGCCATTAAGCATTTTGAGTTTAATAGTCCCTCTGCCAATTATCTTTCAACTAGTATCATTTCCCATTAAAACTACCCTACCACCATAGACTTCATAGTTCTTGAAAAGACTTTTATTTGGGCACATATGGAATGAACAACCAGAATCTAAAACCCAATTAAATGACAATGAGAACCCCTGCAAAGTCATAATCATCAAATTCTTGGACTTCTAATGAAACAATGGCATAATTACTCTTCTCTTTTGTCTTATTTTTCATGTTTTTTTCTCTAAGGAAAGTCTTTCTTGAAATGGCCTTCCTTGTGGCATTGAAAGCATTTCAGGTTTTTAAGTCTAGACTTGGATATTTTCTTCTTTGCCTTGCTTCATTTTTTCTTTTCTAGTCTTCCCCTTACAGTCAACCTTTCTCCATTTCTTAGTTCCTTTTTAGTTATAGCTTTGGAACTCAAAGTTTCTTTGACATCCACTATAGAGGAAGTCTGTCTACCATACATGAGTGTATCCATTAAATGCTTATATAATTTTTACATTAATGTCTTCCAGATTCAATATGATATTATTGAAGGCATCAATGTGATCTGAGATTGATGACCTTCTTCCATTTGTAATGTGTAAAGCATCTTCTTTATGGTTAATCTCTTAGCTATAGACTTTTTGGTATACAAGTCTTCAAGTTTTTTCCATAATCTCGCTACTATTATCTCTCCACCTTCTTCTTTGAGTACATTATCTCTAAGACTCAAGGTTATTGCACTGTGGGCCCTATCAAGCACGTCTGAAAGATCTTCATCTGACACTTTTCTTGGCTTCTTGGATGGTGAGGCTTCCTTGAGGGATTTATCCAGTCCTTGATGCACCAATAGAGTTCTCATCTAGAGCCTCCACAGATGAAAATCGTTTTCACCTGTAACTTTTCTACCTCAAACTTAGAAGCAGCCATTTTTTGGATCAAAGACTTCAAAGAATGGCTCTGATACTAATTTGTTGAACCAAGAACCAGCAGAGCATTGGATTTGGCTCTCCAAGATCAACTCTGATTACTTTCTAATTCTTAAAATAACATCTAAATAAGTCAAACTCAACCAAGATAGACAAAACAAATCATTGAGAAAATGAAAAACAGAGCAGCAACCCAAAGCAAATTTATAATGGTTTGGCCATTGAGAAGCCTACATCCAGTATGAAAAGATGTACAAGATTTCACTGAATGAAAGTTTATAAGATACAGACTTAAAGAGAAGATGCAACTGAGCCCCCCCTTCACATATCAGAGCATGATAATACATATACAAGAAGAACCTGATCTAGAAAGATCCCACACACGTTAGCACATGACCTTTGGCCTTAGCAATAAATTCTACGGCTTCCTGCACATATAACAACTTTCAACAGCCTTTCAAAACTACCCTTGACTATTGTGGTAATGTAAGTGGAATCTTTTAAAATTTAAGTGTCAGTGCACAAGTGTATACAATAAGTAATATAATTATGAGTATTCGAGTCTTGTCTCCAAAAGGATTGATGCTATCAGAGTTGGTACAACAATAAATAGGTGTAAATTCAACCTAATGAAATTAATTTCTTTTATCAACTAATTAAACTAATTAATTTAAATGACTAAAAATAAAATGCAATAAATAAAATTGACACGTCCCACGCAAGAATATTGTTAAGTACTAGAAAGTGTGTATTTATAATGGAGAAAATCATCATTTTACACTCCAAGTCTCACTAACATCCATACTTTTATGTTTTTAAGTCCCTTGTAATTTAATTATGTATGTTTTATTTTAATTAAGTATTTTATGTATTTTAGGGGATGTCATAGTCATTTCACAATGAACGAGAGATCAGATGAAAAAACGAACAACAATTTTGAACTCAGGACAGTCAAAAACATTAAGAGGCGCATAAAAAGAAAAATGGTACTGTTTACATATACGGTACTGTACATGACATTGTTCACGGCACTGTTCACCTGTACTGTACGCTGACGTGGCCCTGTATGATGACATGGCGGCATTTGATTGGACGAATGATGTGGCATTGACTGATGATGTGGCGTTGACTGATGACTTGCCACGATCTTATTGGACCAAAATGTTGACTAGTGACGTGGCAGAATATTAGTGGATCGAAAAAATGTGTGTGCGGTACATGCATATACACAGAATGACAGCCCTGATGATGTGTTCCATCTAATAGGAACTTGTCACGTGGCGCAATCCTGAGCATCCAAATTGTTTTAATCCAATGGCCATGATTTACTCAGTGTATCTATAAAAATTGAGCTCCCCCCCCCCCAATTTGACACCCCTGAATCCATTTTTGAGCTTAATTTTCTGTAATTCCATCTCCATCTTGTGTTTTTTACGTATTTTAATAAAATTCTCATTTTACCCCTAGTTCAATTATGAGTAGCTAATTTCCTTTCAAGTTTTGGTTAAAGGTGAAGTCTCAACATGCTCCATGGGCTTAATTTAGTAAATTTATTTTTCCTTCCCCTTTAATTTATGTGGATGTTTTGACTTTTCGTAGACAGATAGTAATAATCTTGTCTGGATATCGACTGGAATAACCGCCTCCCTAAGCAAGGTTTTTACTATTTGGCACGGGAAGCCCTTAACACCATATCTATTAGAGTGTGGTTCATGAGGAGTGGAAAATCCCCCTTCATGATTTAATTGGTACTAATAATGAATGTTAAGCCGATGGTGCATGTTGAGTACAAATCCGGAGATCCAAGCACTTCATTTTAATAGTTTATTCACACAGTTTTAATTTAAATTAATATATTGCCTACATCATTATCATTATAAATCCAATCACCCACTTAAAAAAAATTCTACAAGTAATTAAAATCCACCTACTCGTGGGATCAACACTCGTCAATGTTGATCTATTCTACAATATATTCGTGCGCTTGTGAGTTCAATAAAATTTGTACAACAAATATAACCACTAGGAATAATGTAGTTGAGTGAATCAACTCACTTAATGGTATTAATTATTTTTCTGTTGCAATACCGTTACTACAACAATTACTACAGCACTAGGTAGAACTCTAATGCATCCTTGGTTGTCACATGTTGGAATTCTTATATCTATATGTAACCTAATAATGACCAGTTGTTATGTCATACAAGATAAAACATTATATGCTCAAAGTTTTTAATACCCTACAAGGTGAATCCTTACGTGTAGTTCATCACTAATTTTAGATTAAGCACGACCCTATTCAAATTGAATTTAACCCAACTCAGGAAACCTAATCTACAACCAAGTATTGTTATGATATGTTCCACTAAAGCAGGCCTTTGTGAGGCTCTCTCTTAGGTATATTACTAAATGGGTGGTCAATCGAAATAGTGAATTAAATTAAACGTTATCAAAACAAAGTGCTATAACAATCATCCAGCAACACATAAAATCAGTCAACTAACAATCAAGCTTATTTGTCACTCAACCACAAATAAATTTAGTTCATGATTTATGACAAAACAAAAACAAAAACAGTTTTATCCATCATATGCACCATCACAAATCAAAGAAAACAAGTAGAATAGAGATAGAAATGAATGGTCTTTCTAGATTCTTAATTTCTTCTTCCTCTTGCCTGCAATCTTCTATTCAGCCTTGGAATTTTCCTTTTCTTCCCTTCTTTTTTCATTTCTTGGTTATTTCTTGCGGTTGACGACTCTCTATTTTCTTATGTGTGAATCATTCTTTTTATAATTGAAAATTAAGGCAACTGGCTTCTTTATGATATGAATCCTCCATATTTGAAAACTCCAGATTGTGCCTTTTATCTGAGATTCGCGGGAAATTTTCTCTTTTATTGCTCTAGGATTGCTATAGTACTAGCTACAAAATTTGCACTGTTCCAACTTGTTTCACTTTTCTAAAGCTAAATTCTTTCCTCATTGTTGCAAGCCCATTGCACAATATTCCTTTTCTTGAAAATTACACTTCCAATTGCCTACAATTAAGTACATGATCTAAGACACGATTTATTTTAAAACAACCTAATTTATTGAAAATAAACTAAAATAGATGATTATGCAAAATTTAACTAAAATGCAATAAAAATATGTCATTTACTCTCTAAGTAATCTTGATTTAAGTTGAAAAGTGCTATTATAACTTTTATTTTATAGAGTTATCACACCTCCAAACTTAAATCGTTACTTGTTTTCAAGTAATGACACCACACTAACATTTTAATCACACAATCATGTAACACATAACTTAACTATATCATCAAATTTGCAAAGATTTTCCAACCCTCAGATTAGACTCTTAATCATGCAAGATTGGCACAACAGTTTGGTTTTAAACTTAGGCTTTATTCTATCTATAGTGGGTGTGTGTCACTTTGACCATGTCCAGAGGTACTGCAGCATTGTATAGATATTACATCATACTCAAGGGTAGAACATAATACATTAATGGACATGGGCAAGAATCACAAAAAAAAGTTTCGACTATGCTATGCCAACAATTTTTTTTAAAAAAAAATTACTAAAATTATCTTCAATGTATCATTGATTTTTCATATGACTGTCTATCACTTGTGGTGACGACATCCAATTACTCAACTAATGCACATATCAGAGTTGCTGCAACAATGCTCACAACATAGTCTTATTTATAGACACCTTTAACTCAAGACTGACAATAGGGCTCATGAACATACCTGACTACTCAATATTCTAAACAGAGAACCTTTGAAAATTTGTTTTATTGATTGATACTACAACAATGCTCATAGCTCTTGTCACCTTCGGACTTAAATCTGCATATGGGGTGCATACTCAGCCCTGGTTACGTAGCAACTTAAGCCATTAGAGTAGAATTTATTTCATAATAAGCATAATTTAACAAAATTTTCCCTCAAACTTGAAATATTTTCTACCCTTTTAACAAACATAGTCTCTACTGCAGCATGCTCATAAAACTCAATCAAATCTTAAGTGTTGGGATAAAATTTCAGCTCTTATCTTAAACGATCCCTACTTGGCAATCACAAAACTTAACACTAAATTTATCCTCATTAGATATTTCAATCTGTACAAAAATTTCAGATAACTGAGCTTTACACACATTCAAACACATAAACAAAAACATATCATACTCTAACACAATCCCCCATAAACTTGAGAGGTATTGTGTCCTAACAAGCACAAAAACATGTAAATACAAACAAACATAGATGTCAACAGAGAAATAAAAAGTCCTAAATAAGAAAAACGACAAAATAAAGAAATAATAGAGCACGTTTTAAAAAAAACTGAAAAATAAAGTCTGACATGGGAACTCCGTTGTTGTTGGTTTTGTTACTACCGCAAATGCTAGAAGAGATCATTTTTTTTTTGCGCTACTCCTCAAGCGTTCCTTTGGTGAACTCATTAGAGTAGCAGTTGATTACTTTTTCTTCTTGTTGGATGTTAGATTAATGAGAGAGGTTCCAATAGGTTCACTTGATGTAGGCTGCTTTTGTTGTTTTTTTTTTTTTTCAGCTGGCTCTTCTGGTATTGCAGCACCTCTAGACGGTTGTGCCCCTTTTTGCTTACTAGACCCTTTGAGAGTTAGGGTTTTAGTTGGTGTAGATTGATGATCAGGTGGTGTAGGCCCTGCTGCTGGTTCCTCAATAGTGATACTGGCTATAATTTCTCATAAATTTCTACGGGCTTCCTCTGTTGTAACCACTTTGTTAATGGCTTTATTGATAGCCTCATCTATATCTTCTTCCCATTTAGTTTCTAATTCTTCTTCTACTACCACATTTTCCTTACCTTTGTCGACTTTAGGCGCTAGTGTTGGTTCTTCTTCATTCTCCTCTTCTTCTTCTTCATCTTTATCTTCTTTCTCTTTCTGTGCCTCTTCATCTACTTCTTATTTTTCTTCTGATCTTTGTTCCTATTTTTCCTCTGATGTTCTTCTTCATATTCCTCTTTCACTCCAGCTTCAGCTTCTGCCATTGTTGTTCCTTCGGCTAGAGCAGTTTCCTTAGCAATGTTAAAGTTGAACTATTGTAATAATGACTCTAGGATGTCGGCATCTTTACTTCGCAAGTACAACACTAGTTGATGCTTCTGTGCCTCCAAGTACTGTAAATAAGCCGAAAATCTTTAATTCTCCTCTGTTTGTGTCTGGACATATTTTTTTATCTTCATATTAAGTTATTGCAACATAGTACTAAGTGTTGTAGTCTGTTTTGTCTCAACTGGAACATGTTGCTCGGAGGTTCTGCAACAGTTTTTTTTCTAACAATTCTCTTCACTGTCCTTATTGTCATTGGCCCCTCATTCTTGACTCATTCATCACTCTATTCAAACTTTACTCCCAAAGCCTCATATATACCAGTGATTAAGAAAGGAAATAATAGGGCTATTGATTTTTGTTTGCGGTTGGCACATTCTTTAATTTCTTTTTCAATTATTTTCCCTATATTGATTTTTAACCCCTTGACGATAGCATACAAAAGGACGAGTCTGTCTTGGGAAATTGTGGTGGTGTGAGTTGTGGGCTTGAGCCTAGATATTAAAAACTTAACCCAGACTTTTGCTATTGGTTTTAGATCAATTCTATAAACCACTCTTCCTTCTTCATTAGCCCACTCACTGTCCTAAATGCTCACTGTTCTAAAAACCTGCCCCCACCTCTTATTGGTCATGTTCTCAACATACATAGTATATTCACATTCGAGAGAAATAGGTAAATCATAAAAAGCATTAATAACACGAGAGTCCAAAGGTACCTGCACGTTTCTGACAAAGATGTTTTGTTATTCTTGCTGTAAAATATTGGCATAGAATTCGTTAACAACCAGAATGACAAGGTTCTATGGGTGAGAACCAAATTGCAACCATCCACGTTGAACTGCAGCAGTGTGTATGGTTCTCATCACGCTTGTTGGTTGATTCAGGAATATGAATCCATTTTCTTTTAAGAGCTTGCATGATTCAATGAACTTTTTAAACTTATCCTTAGCCCTATAACTGTGGAAACGGGATGAGTTTTTCAATCTCATAGCACGAGACTTGATTTTTACCATTGTTACAGCAATGCATGAAAATTGCTATCTCTGAAAAAGAGTTGAGTAAAGTTTTAAAGTAATGTTGTCAAGAGCTTTAACCAAAAAGAAATAGTTGTAGTGAGAATAAAATTGGAAGAAACAAAATCCCTAATTTATAGTGCATGGAGAGTAAAAAATTGAAAGTAAATATAGAGATAATCTCAGCAATAATTTAAAATTTAAAATTGACTTTTAAATGAAAAAAGAAAGGGAATGTGTCATGATTATATTGGGATTTAAGATTTCCTTTATCTTTATTTATCTCTTATTGACATTATTGGTGTTCAGAATCCAATCTGATCCACTTAATCCGTTTGATTCGTAAAAATCCAATCTGTGGATTGATGGATTGGATTTGAATTGAATTTTAAAAATCCGTAATCGATAGATTGGATATGGATTGATTTCTGTAAATCCATAAAAATCTGTGAATCCGTAAAAAAAATAAAAATATTTATTTAATTAAATAATTAAACTTGTAAATATGACATTAGTACTTACTGATAACAATATAAAATAAAAAATAAATAAATAAATAAATAAATATAGCTTCTTAAACAGTTAATTTTCATATAATGATCTAAACAAATGAGATTTTTTCTTTTTAGTGCGTCGTACTTTAAAACTTTGAATGTATTTTCTAGCTTTATTCAAACAATTAATTTATTTAAATTTTATTTAATTTTGAATTTGATCGGTAGTAAAGTTATTTTTATATTAAATTTTTTTATTTAGTTAGTTTATGAATTGGACAAAAAAAAATTTTTAGTCTGCAAAAAGATTCGTAAAATGGTAGATTGGATATGGATTGAGTTAAATCCGTATCCGATTTGCAGATGTATGGATTGGATTTAGATTGAGTTTCACTAATCCATGAATTGGATTGGATTGAAAATTTAGAATCTGCAAAATCGTGGATCGGATATGGATTGATGCCTAATCAAAAAATCTGATCCGCGAACACCCCTAACTAACATAGCATGTCAGTTCACCCAAGAGTAAAAATTGAAAATATCTATTGGCTACAAAATCGTGGGAAGGTTGATTGCAATGGTAAAAAAATTTTAAAGCTACTTTGTTAGTTCCAATACTGCAACAATTCAGCCATTCATTGTTAATACTCACTTGCTCTGCATCTTGCTGAGTTTATGCTGTAACAATTCCTTGTCTCTTATACTACACCTCTTTTTTTTTTTTTTAAATTAGTGCAAAGACAAAATCAAAGAAACCAAATACATTAAAATGACATTGATGAAAATAAAATAAAATTAAACGACTAAAAAATAAAATGACAAAGACAACAATAAAAATTTACAACACTTCCCTCATTGGATTGCTTCCTAATTAGCTCTTAATTTAAGGTCTTTCAGCCTGATCTTCCCTTACTTGTTCAAACTGGATCTTGGAGGAATAAATCCTCTCTTGAATCATGCATGGCATTATCAATATAATGTTTAACTCATTGCTCATTTACTGTAAACTCCTGACCAGTTTTCTCTGAAATTCTATTTAGGCTACCCAAGAGGGGGGGTGAATTGGGTTTTAAAAAAACTAAGCCAATAAAAATGCACAATATTAAAACTAATGTCTTAATCAAAAACAAAAGTAATAAATTCAACAATGCTCAAATTAAAAAGGATAAGGGAAGAGAAATCAAACACTAGAATTTTTACGTGGTTCGGCCAACCGTGCCTACGTCCACGCCTCCAAGCACACCGGGCTTGAGGATTCCACTATGCAAGCCTCCAAGGCTTCAAACACTTACACTTGACTTCCAAGGTGTCAATGAACCTTTACAATAAAGAGATTATTACCAATCTCTTAACCCAAGTGTATCCCCACACTTACAATCACTCAATGATAGAGATTTAATAACAAATAATCTCTCACACACTCCAAATGATTACAATTGAAATTTTAATGTGTGAGGGAATGAAATGAAACACAATTGAAGCTCAAAGAAGATTGTTTCTCAGTAGTAAGCTCAAAAATCAAATGTTGGATCTTTCTTGTTTGAATTTGATTGAGCCTTTTTATAGTTGGAGCTGAAAACTAGCCGTTATTGACTTTCTGAGAATAATCGGATCGCCGTTTGTCTCTATCGGTTAGCCGTTTTGAATTTCCAACTAGCCGTTATCCTTTGACTTCAAATAAACGGTTTGTCGTTAACTTTATCGGATCACCGTTTCTTTCCAAAGAACCGCAAAACAGAACTCGGCTCTCCGTTTTTGATAAACGGTTCAAGAGTAGAGAACTTCTACTCACTGGAAGTTATCGGTTAGCCGTTTTAAATAAACGGTTCAAGGCTAGAGAACTTCTACTCACTGGAAGTTATCGGTCAGCCGTTTTAAATAAACGGTTCAAGGCTAAAACATTTTTACTCACTGGAAGTTATCGGTTAGCGTTTTAATTAACGGTTCACCGTTAATTTCAAGTTCGTGACACAAAACTTTGCTAACCGTTTGGGCTAATCGGTTCAAGGCTAAAACATTTTTTACTTATGGAATGTATCGGTTAGCCGTTTTAAATAAACGGTTCACCGTTATTTTCAGAACATGTGACATGTTCATCATCAGTAAATTATCGGTTCACCGTTTTCCGATGAAACGGTTAACCGTTAATTTCGATTTCATCATTTTTGAATTTAAAACAAGTGTATTGCTTTTAGAAAATTCTTTTTAATAGCCCCAACACTTTAATCATGAACATATTATTTTTGTTATCATCAAAATCATTATTATAAGATTAACAATCTCCCTTTTTGATGATGACAATTTTTATATGTGAAGGACAAAAATTATTTGTTTTAACTCCCCCGAAAATAAGCTCCCTTGAAAAATAAACAAAATTTTTGTTAACTTCCTTTTGAAATATAATCGAAACTATTCTCCCCTTCAAAGATCAAAAAAGAAAAATAAAGGAAAACAGCCACGTTTTGACAAGTAAAAATTTACAAAGATCTCCCCGTATTTTAATCATTCCCAAAAATATACACCAAATAAATCAAAAATAGGATACAACCAATTGAACCAAGCAATAAGATTAAGATCAAAATGAGAAAACAAGCATCCATATATAATAAAAGCATCCGATAAAGATACATAAATAATGCATAACACATGGAATGTTTGTGCGAAATATGTTCGAAACACTAAAAAGCTATTGCGGAGGAGGAGGAGGAGGAGTAGTAGAGGAGGAAGGAGGAATGGCGAGAGCGAGAAAAAATGCGTTCTTTCCGTCCATCCAAGATCTCGCTGCTTGAAGGCTGGAAGGATGCAAACCGATCCTGAAGGCTGCCGCCGCCGCCGAAAGTGTGCGAATATCGCTAACGACCTTGAAGAAGATGATCGATGCTTGAGATGGAAGCGGTGAAGTAGATGGTCGAGCGTCTCTCGTCTCGTGTGCCTCGGGACCGGTCTCTGGGACGGGAGGTGAGAGGCGATCCGCGACGAGGAGGCGGAGGACGAGCGCCGAGTCGAAAGTCAGCAACGGATCGAGGTAAAGATGTCGTTGAGGAACCGGGCATCTTCCTGAGCTACGAGGTGTCTTGGTTTTTCGCATTAGGCGTTTTTATCCAATCCAATCGACTCCTTCGAGAAAAACCAATCATTTGAAATAGCCTCTTTCCCAATCTTCTTGGTCTCAACATACACGGAGTCTCGAAGAGGTACGCGAAAGTGTCGCAAAAGCTTAGAGATAATGTTACCGCACGGAAGTAGCCTATGTGTAACAAAGGGGGTATTCAACATATGGCGCAAAATAATATACCCAAGGTTAATACGGCGTCACTAAGAAGACTATCGAGAATCCCGACATCCAACCTAGTAACCTCATCCGAGTGTCCCTTCCAGGGGGTAATAATATCTTGCAAAAAATGGTGTGTAGAATCCGAACTCGCAGCGGTAAAAGTGGGCTCTAAATGGAAGGGTGCATATCTCATTAGTGAGATCCCGACGTCTACAAATGTTCCTAACCCCTCGAATATGGTTAAAATCGGCAAAGGATAATTCCTTCCTGAAGTGTATATATTATGTCCAGAAGTGGCGGTCCTAAAATGGTGTTTNAATCAAAAACATCAAAATCAATAGGAACACCCCCAACACTGGTAACTATTCGATCTACTCTTTCTGCCGACAATTCCATGTTCGAATAAAAAACACGAACTAGGTTAGGATAAATCCTCTCGTCTAAGTCTAATGCCGAGCCCATGGCAACAACATCCGCTTAACACTTTTTCCACAAACAACCAACTCCTCAAAATCATCTAAATCCACAAAGTAAGAGTCGATTACCTTACGACCCATGAATCGGGTTTCAAATCGTTTTACCAGTGGAGCTGTTGGAAAATGGATTCTCTGAAACTCGGTTGTCTCTCTAGGAGGTATGGGGTTGCTCTTTGGGATGACTTTCCTCTTCCTCCGGTTCAGAGGATTCGGCCATTAATGGAGCTTTGAGAATGTGGGATTTTGTCAAAAAGATGAAAATGAAGCAAATGGACCAATAAAGTGAATGAAAAAGAGTAGAGAAAGGTTTGGAGGCTCAATTTGGTAGGAAATTGTCAACAAATGAGTCAAAAATCGAGAAATTTGCTTCGGTTCGCTTAGGGTTTCAATTTGGGATTTCGGGATTTGGGCAGAAATTTTATGATTTGAATGGTTAAAACCGGTCTAATAATGATAAGGAATGTTTCTATGATCGTGTTTTGGCAAGAAATAGCAAGAGAAACCAGAAATTTTAGAGAGAAAGAGAGCTTAGGGTTTCTTTGGTAAGAGAAAGCGGTGAGGGTAAGCGGAAACGAAGAAGAAGAATGGACCAGATTTTATATCCACGAAAACGGCGAGCCGTTAAAAATATCGGTTTACCGATAAGCGTCAGAGCTAGAAAACATAATCGGTTAACGTTAGTAATAAACGGTTAGCCGCTAATATCAAAAAAAAATTAGTGTTTCGGAATTAAAGCGGTAGACCGTTTGAACAATAAACGGTAATCCGTTTTTCTTGACTTTGATTTCGCACATAAGTTTTATTCTACGGCCAACATTCAATACATTTCTAAATCATTTAATTGATAAAAAATGTCTTGTAAGGCCAATATAACGCATGAATACACAATTTTAAACACATCCAAAAACAATCATCATACTATGAAAGGCAAAGAATCATTATGAGACATTTATCATTCCAAGCTCATGCCTAATCTTTGAAAAATGATCTTATTTAAGAGGTTTAGTAAAGATATCAGCAAGTTGTTTTTCCGTAGAGATAAAATGTAATGAAATATCTCCTTTTGAACATGATCTCTTAAGAAATGATGTCTTATCTCTATATGCTTTGTCTAGAATGTTGAATGGGATTCTTTGAAAGGTTTATGGCACTTGTGTTGTCACACATGATAGGTATATGATCAAGATTAATACCAAAGTCTCTAAGGGTTTGTTTCATCCAAAGTGATTGCGCACAGACAACAACTACTACTTGCAATATATGATAATTCGGCCTCGGTGGTTGAAAGAGCAACCGAGTTTTGTTTCTTACTAAACCACGAGACAAGAGAGTGACAGAAAGAAACAAGTTCCACTAGTACTCTTCCTATCAATCTTATACCCAGCAAAATCGGCATCCGAATAACAAATCAAGTCTAAATGAGTTCCCCAGGATACCAAAGGCCAAGATCTACGGTTCTTTTTCAAATATCGAAAAATTCTTTTGACAAAGAAGCAAGTGAGATTCTTTAGGAGATGATTGAAATCTTGCACACAAACATACACATCGAATACAATATCTCCCTCATGGCAGTTAAATAAAGTAAGGATCCGATCATACCGATATGCTTTGACATCAACATCTTTACCTTTTTCATCTTTGTCAAGCTTAATTGTTGAGCTCGTTCGAGTACTTTTAATCTTGCCATCTTCAAGTCCGAATCGCTTTAGTAAATCTTTCAAATATTTGGCTTGATTGATGAAGATTCCTTCTTCGTTTTGTCTTATTTGTAGTCCGAGGAAGTACTTGATTCTCCCATCATACTCATCTCGAATTCTTTGCTCATACAAGATGAAAAATCCTTACAAAGAAACTCATTAGTAGAACCAAAAATGATATCATCAACATAGATTTGAACAATAATTATATCTTGATTCTTATGCTTGATAAAAAGTGTAGTATCCGCTTTACCCATTGAAAAGCCATTTTCCAAAAGGAATTTACTAAGTCTATCATACCAAGCTCTAGGTGCTTGTTTTAATCCATACAATGCTTTTGACAACTTGTAAACATGATTTGGAAATTTTTCATTTTCAAAACCAGGGGGTTGTTTCACATACACTTCTTCCATAATGTAACCATTTAAAAATGCACTTTTGACATCCATTTGATACAAAATAAAATTCTTATAACATGCAAATGCTAAAAGCATTCTAATAGATTCTAATCTTGCTACGGGTGCAAAAGTTTCATCAAAATCGATTCCTTCTTCTTGATTGTAACCTTGAGCCACTAATCTAGCTTTATTCCTTACAACCACACCCGATTCATCCATTTTATTCCTAAATACCCATTTAGTGCCTATAATGGATTGATGTTCAGTTTAGGAACTAATTCCCATACATTGTTTCTCTCAAATTGATTTAACTCTCTTGCATTGCCATAATCCAAGATTCATCGTTTTCCGCATCCGAAAGGATTTTGGTTCAATTTGAGTTATATATGCGGTATGTGCAAATGTGTTTCTAAGTGATGATCTAGTTGTTATAGCTCGTGAAGGTTCTCCTAAAATCAAGTCTTTAGGGTGAGAAGATACATACCTCCACTCCTGGGGAGTGTTGGAGAGTTACCTTCATTTTGCTCCACATTGTTTTGCTCTTCATTCTTCTCTTGATTCTCGATAGATGAAGAATCTTGTTTAGCATTCAAGTTTTCTCCTTGTGGTACTTCTTCATCCGCATCATTAAAAACTTTCTCCATCGAGGATGGGTTAGATTCATCAAATGTAACATGCATGGATTCTTCAACAACCAAGGTTCTTTTATTGTAAACTCTATAAGCTTTGCTAGAAGTTGAATATCCAAGAAAAATGCCAACATCCGATTTTGGATCAAATTTACCAAGATTGTCTTTTGTATTCAATATGAAACATTTGCATCCAAAACCTTGAAATAACCAATGTTGGGTTTTTATCTTTCCAAAGCTCATAGGAAGTTTTATTAGAAGTGGTCTAATTAAAACACGGTTTAAAACATAGCACGCGGTATTTACGGCTTCGCCCAAAAATATTTTGGTAATGCATTCTCATTTAACATGGTCCTAGCCATTTCTTGAATAGACCTATTCTTTCTCTCAACAACTCCATTTTGTTGAGGAGTCCTGGTGATGAAAATTGATGTATAATACCGAAATCATTACAAAAACTTTCAAATGCATGATTTTCAAATTCTCCACCATGATCACTTCTAATGCAAGTAATGAAATAGCCTTTTTCATTTTGAACCTTTTTACAAAAGACTTTAAATGCATCAAATGCATCATCCTTATTAGCTAAGAATAATACCCATGTATACCTTGAATAATCATCCACAATTACAAATGCATAATATTTTCCATTTAAACTAGCATGTCTAGAAGGTCCAAATAAATCCAAGTGAAGAAGTTGAAGTGGTTTTGAAGTAGAAATATGATTTTTGTTTTTGAAAGAAGTTTTGATTTGTTTTCCAAATTGACATGCTTCACAAATTTTATCTTTTTCAAAACCAATTTTCGGAAGACCTTTAACTAAATCATTTTTGGAAATCTTTGAAATTAGATCCATGCTTGCATGTCCTAGTCTTCTATGCCATAACCAACTATCATTATGCAATGCGGAGAAACATTTATCAAGAGTAGATGCACAATCTATATCAATGGTATAAACATTAATACACCTCTTTCCAACAAAAACAATTTTACCATCACTTGCATTTTCAATAACACAATTTGATTTATCAAAAATAACTTTATAACCTTTGTCACACAATTGACTTATACTAAGCAAGTTATGTTTTAGATTTTCAACTAAACATACATTCTCAATGAGAGTTGAGGAAATTTACCGACATTGCCAATACCAATTATTTTTCCTTTTGAATTATCTCCAAAAGATACATCCCCTCCATTTTCGATTTTGGTAAAGCTTGAGAACCATGAATAGTCACCGGTCATATGTCTCGAGCATCCATTTGTCCAAATACCACTTATTTCTCTTTCCTTCTTCTTTGATTCCTGCAGAGAATATCTTAAGTTTTAGGTCACCCAAAACTTTTTGGGTCTGAGTGTTAGTAATGGTTCCTTTTGGAACCCAAATAAATTTAACTCCATAATAAGCATTTCTCTTAATAGGACATCTATTTTTCATGTGACCATCTCTATTGCAATAATGACAAACAATTTTATGATTATTAGTGGTAGTAGCCTTAACAAAGTAGCTTTTGTAGTATTTTTGTTTCAAATTAGGTTTATAACCAATCCCTCCTTTATCAAACACACATTTTTGGGCACCAAGTAATTTTTCTAAGTTCTTTTGCCCATTTGTGAATTTAAACAATCTCATTTAGTTCATTGCTTTCTTCTTTTTAAGTTCTTCATTTTCTTTGATTAAGTTATCAACATGTAATTTTTCATGTTCATATGAAGAACTTTGTTTACCTTTTAAAGAAGCAATTCTATCATGCAATCTTTCATTATCTAATTCTAACCCTTTAATCTTATCATTTAACACATCATTACATTTTTGCATAAAGATCCTTTTTCATTTGAAAGTTCTAATATATTCTTTTTAAGACATGCATTTTTCTTTCCAATTTTCATCATATCACTATGCAACTCATTAAAAGCATCATATAATTCATTATAGGATGGAAGATCACTTACCTCATCAAGCTCATCCTCTCCTATTGCCATAAGTGCCAAGTTTGATATTTCTTGTGATTGTTCATCCTCACTTGACTCTTCATCGCTATCATCCCATGTTGCCAACATAGCTTTCTTCTTGAATTTGTTGAGAAGGGGACATTCCGATTTTATATGACCGCTTCTTGCATTCATAAAGATATGATTGCTTCCTTCTTCTTCCTCCTTTTGATTCTTAAAGTTTCTGAACTTTCTTCGATCACCGGTTTTCTTGAAGAACTTCCTGAATTTTCTAGCTATCATGGCCATTTCTTCATCTTCAAGTTCGCTCTCCTCATCACTTTCAGATTTTGATGCTTTCAAAGCAATGCTTTTCTTTTTCTTATCTTCATCTCCTTTCTACGCTAAATCTTCTTCATAAGAGATAAGTGAACCAATTAGATCATCAAAAGACAAAATGTTTAAATCTTTGGCTTCCACCAAAGCACTTCTCTAAGGTCTCCATTCTTTTGGTAATGACCTAATGATTTTCTTTACCTCTCGCATTATTTGAAAATGTTTTACCAAGTGCCCCAGAGTGTTTATAATGTCGTAAATCTAGTATACATAGAGTAGACACTTTCATTTTGTTCCATTTGAAACAATTCATATTGCCTAGTGTATCTACTTATTTTAGATTCTTTGACTTGGTTTGTTCCTTCATAAACAACTTCAAGTTTCTTCCAAATTTCATAAGCATTAGAACAACTTGAGACTCTATGAAATTCTTTCTTATCTAGGGCACAAAATAAGGCATTCATAGCTTTAGAATTGAGTGAAGCTTTTCTCTTTTCGAAATCATTCCATTCACGTGAAGGTTTAGGAATATCTTCTCCTTCTTCATTTTTAGTTATCGGCATGAATGGTCCATCACATACAACTTCCCATATTTCGTAATCTAAAGCTTGCAAGTAAATTCTCATCCTAGTTTTCCAATAAGGATAATCATTACCATCAAAGAATGGTGGCCTAGTGGTGGATTGTCCTTCCCTATAGCTAGAATCATATTGGGTTGCCATGGATCATTTACTCTAGACGATTAAGTCCTAACAAGAGAACCTTGCTCTGATACCAATTGAAATTCTATTTAGGCTACCCAAGAGGGGGGGTGAATTGGGTTTTAAAAAAACTAAGCCAATAAAAATGCACAATATTAAAACTAATGCCTTAATCAAAAACAAAAGTAATAAATTCAACAATGCTCAAATTAAAAAGGATAAGGGAAGAGAAATCAAACACTAGAATTTTTACGTGGTTCGGCCAACCGTGCCTACGTCCACGCCTCCAAGCACACCGGGCTTGAGGATTCCACTATGCAAGCCTCCAAGGCTTCAAACACTTACACTTGACTTCCAAGGTGTCAATGAACCTTTACAATAAAGAGATTATTACCAATCTCTTAACCCAAGTGTATCCCCACACTTACAATCACTCAATGATAGAGATTTAATAACAAATAATCTCTCACACACTCCAAATGATTACAATTGAAATTTTAATGTGTGAGGGAATGAAATGAAACACAATTGAAGCTCAAAGAAGATTGTTTCTCAGTAGTAAGCTCAAAAATCAAATGTTGGATCTTTCTTGTTTGAATTTGATTGAGCCTTTTTATAGTTGGAGCTGAAAACTAGCCGTTATTGACTTTCTGAGAATAATCGGATCGCCGTTTGTCTCTATCGGTTAGCCGTTTTGAATTTCCAACTAGCCGTTATCCTTTGACTTCAAATAAACGGTTTGCCGTTAACTTTATCGGATCACCGCTTTCTTTCCAAGAACCCGCAAAACAGAACTCGGCTCTCCGTTTTGATAAGCGGTTCAAGAGTAGAGAACTTCTACTCACCGGAAGTTGGAAGTTATCGGTTAGCCGTTTTAAATAAACGGTTCAAGGCTAGAGAACTTCTACTCACTGGAAGTTATCGGTCAGCCGTTTTAAATAAACGGTTCAAGGCTAAAACATTTTTACTCACTGGAATTTTTCGGTTAGCCGTTTTAATTAACGGTTCACCGTTAATTTAATTTTGCCTGACACAAAACTTTGCTAACCGTTTGGGCTAATCGGTTCAAGGCTAAAACATTTTTTACTTACTGGAATGTATCGGTTAGCCGTTTTAAATAAACGGTTCACCGTTATTTTCCAGAACATGTGACATGTTCATCACTGTAAATTATCGGTTCACCGTTTTCCAGTAAACGGTTAACCGTTAATTTCCAGTTTCATCATTTTTGAATTTAAAACAAGTGTATTGCTTTTAGAAAATTCTTTTTAATAGCCCCAACACTTTAATCATGAACATATTATTTTTGTTATCATCAAAATCATTATTATAAGATTAACATTCTCATCCTTAAGATCTATGACACTATTAGGATAGACTTTGATAAGTCTAAAAGGACCTAACCACCTTGATTTTAGCTTTCTTAGAAAAATCTTCAATCTCGAATTGTAAAGCAAAACTTGCTGGCCTGGAATTAAATTCTTTTGCTGAATTAGTTTGTCATGTCATTGTTTTGTTTTCTCCTTGTAAATCCTTGTGTTTTCATAGGAGAACAACCGTAACTCTTTTAGTTCACATAGTTGAAGCTTTCTATGTTTTTTTGTAGTATGCATGTCCATGTTAAGTAGTTTTAGTGCCCAATATGCTTTATTTTCCAACTCTAGTGGCAAGTGACAAGCTTTGCCATAGACAATTCTATATGGAGACATGCTAAGTGGTGTCTTGTAGGCTATACGATAAGCTCATAAAACATCATGTAATCTCAAGAATCAATCCTTTCTAATAGGGTTCATCACTTTCTCTAAAATCTTTTTTATTTCTCGATTGGACACTTATGCATGACTATTTGATTGAGTATGGTATGATGTGGCAATCTTGTGCTTGATTCCATATTAAACCAATGCTACAGCAAATATAATGTTGCAAAAGTGAGTGCCTTTATCACTAATAATAGCTCTAGGCATTCTAAACTTTGAGAAAATATTCATTTGAAGGAATTTTACCATGACTTTGGCATTATTTGTTTGTATGGGTGCAGCTTCTACCTATTTAGACATATAATCCACAGCAACCAAAATGTATAAGTTGCCAAAAGAAGGTGGGAATAGTCCCATGAAATCTATCTCTCAAACATTAAAAAGCTCTACTTCCAGAATATTGGTGAGTGGCATCTCATGTTTCTGAGATATGTTTCTAGTTCTTTGACACATGTCACAACATTTAAAAAACTCATAAGCATCTTTAATGATAAAGCACCAGTAATAACCTATTTGTAACTCTTTGGCCGCTATTCCGTGGCCTTCAAAATATCCTTCGTATGCAGCATGACATGCTTGCAATATGTTTGGAATTTCTTTATTAGACACACATCTTCAAATAATCTAATCTGAACACACCTTGTATAAGTAAGAGTCATCCCATTAATAATTTCTGACACCATGGAGAAACCTATTCTTCTGTTGGTAGGTTAAGTCAGGTGGCAACAATTGTTAAAGCATCAATAACTATTGGAATAATCTAATCTGAACACACCTTGTATAAGTAAGGGTCATCCTATTGATAGTTTCTGACATCATGAAGAAACATATTCTTTTGTTGGTAGGTTAAGTCAGATGGTAGCGGTCCACTCATAAAATAATTAGCAAAGTCTACATACCATGGGAACCCAGACTGCTACAGCATTTGTGTAGCTGAAGCATCAACAATTGCTCATCATGAAAGGTTTCTATGATGGCTTGTTTGGTCTAAATACTTACATCTACTTTTAATCTTGATATATGATCTGCCACTTGATTTTCAGTCTATTTTCTATCCTTAATCCACAAATCAAACTCTTGCAATGGAAGAATCCATCTAATTAATCTCAGTTTGGCATCTTTCTTGGAGATTAAGTATTTTATTACCAAATGGTTTGTATAAATAGTCACTTTGGTGCCAATTAGGTATGCCCTGAATTTATCAAATGTAAACACAACAGCCAGCAGCTCTTTCTCTGTGGTTATGTAGTTGAGCTGAGTATTTGCTAGTGTCTTGCTGGCATAATAAATAAAGTGAAAAATTTTATTTTTCTTTTGCCCTAGCACTATTCCAACAGAATGGTCATTAACATCACACATTAACTCAAAAGACATGCTCCAGTCTAGTGCTACAACAACAGGTGCTGTAATAAAGGCTTTTTTTAATTCCTTAAAGTCCTTTAGACAACTGTCATCGAATTTGCATGGTTTGTTATGCTCAAGTAACATGCATAAAGGCTTGGCTATCTTTGAAAAATATTTAATGAATCTTTTATAGAAGCCTGTATAGCCCAAAAAACTTCTTATGCCCTTAACCGAGGTAACCGAGGTAGGTGATAGGAGTTTATTAATTACCTCTATTTTTTCCTTATCTACCTCAATAGCCTTCCTAGATACTCTATGGCCTAAAACTATCCCTTTTTGCACCATGAAGTGACACTTTTCCCAATTGAGAACTAGATTTGTCTCTTCATATCTTTTAAGCATATTTTCCTAATTGTGTAAGCAGTCCTCATATGATTCTCCAAAGACTGAAAATTCATCCATCAATATTTCAAGTGTTTACTCCACCATGTCTGAGAAAATTACCATCATGCACCTTTGAAATGTTGCTGGAGCATTGCATAAATCAAATGACATCCTTTGAAAAGCAAAGATGCCATAAAGATAAGTGAATGTTGTCTTTTCCTGGTCCTTTAATGTTATAACAATCTGGTTGTAACTTAAATACCCTTCCAGAAAGTAATAATACTTTTTTCTAACAAGCTTATCCAATATTTAATTTATGAAGAGTAATGAAAAGTGATCCTTTCTTGTAACTTTGTTTAGCTTCTTATAATCTTTGCAAACTCTTCAACCTGTAACTGTTCTTGTAAGTATGAGTTCATTCTTTTCGTTTACTACAACAGTCACTCATCCCTTTTTTAGTACACATTATATTGGGCTTACCCACGAGCTATCTGATATAAGGTATGTGATTCCAGCATCCAACCATTTAATAATCTATTTTTTCACAACCTCCTTCATGATTGGATTCAACCTTTTTTGCTGCTCTACTGAATTACTGTAGCAGTTTTCCAGCAAAAACTTGTGCATGCAAATTGTTAGGCTAATTTCTTTAATGTCTGTCATAGTTCAACCAATATCTTTCTTATGCTTCTCCAACACATCTGCTAAGCCTTTCTTCTTACCTGCATCTAAAAAAATATGAAATAATTATTGGAAATGTGTCATTGTCACCAAGATATGCATATTTCAAATGTGAAGGTAAGAGTTTTAATTCTAATATTGGTGGAGACTCCACAGAAGGGATAAGAGGTTTTACCTCCTTATTTAATAGATCTAAAGATTTAAAAAGTCTATCTACTCTAAATGGTTGCTTCTCTCTTAGCTATGTTATATTGATTGTGTTAGCATTTTTCTCATCAAATGTTTTAGCATCAAATTGCATGTTACTACAACAATTGTCTACTTGTTCAGCTACATCGCGATCCACAACACTAATAAAATTGCAATCCTCAATCTCATCGGGACTCTTCATTGCATCTAACACATTGAATGTAACTTGTTGATCATTAACCCTTATTGTCAATTTTCTTTTTTTCACATCAATAAGAGTCTTTCCTGTGGCTAAGAAAAATCTTCCTAAAATGATTGGTACTTCTTTGTTTGCCTCAAAGTCCAACATAATGAAATCCATTGGAAAAATGAATTTGTCCATCTTTACCAATACATCTTCAATCTTGCCTTCCGAATAAATATGAGATCTGTCTGTAAGTTGTAAAGTTTCTCTTCTTGGTCTAAATTCACCAACTCCAAATTGCTTAAACATAAATAACGACATAAGGTTGATGTAGCCTTTATGTCACAAAGTGTCTTTCCACTGTATTTAGATCCTATAGAACAAGGAATTATGAAGCTTTATAGATCTTTCGGTTTTTGAAGTATTTTACTCTGAAACATATAACTGCACTCTTATGTTAGAGCAATAGTTTTGAATTCTCCTAGCCTCATTTTTCTTAACGAAATGTCTTTCAAGAATTTCATATAATTAGGCATTTGTTCTAAAGCTTCTACAAATGGTATATTGATATGAAGCTGCTTCAACACCTTTAGAAATTTTCTAAATTGTTTGTCTTGCTTTTGTTTCTAAAATTTCTGCAAGAATAGTGGTGGATGTCTAAACTGTTGTGCTATAGCAGGTTGTACAAATTATTTTTTACTTGCTTTGTTTTGTTCTACGACAGTTGATGCTGTAGCATCACTCCTAACAGGTGATGATTCATCTATTGCTGTAGGTACAGTGGCTCGGCTGCTATCACCAACATATTGTTAAATAAAGAAAATAGGCTCTTCTTCGTTCTGAACTTCTTTTTGACTTGGAAGAGGCTCATTTATCTTCTTTGGCATGCCTATTGGAATGTATACATCATTTCCAGACCTCAAATTGATCACCTTACATTGTTCTTTTTCTTCTCTTCTTGGATCCTCTATATTGCTTGGTAGACTTCTCTAGGGTCTATTACTGAGGGCAATAACAAGCTATCTAACTTGATTCTTTAAGTTTCTTAATGACATGGCTTGGCTTTAAACAACTACATTTTTCACAATATACTCCTTGAATAGGGCTTCAAAAGAACTGATATGGTCATTACTGGTGTTTCTTTGACCTTGATTTTGATGGTGAAATTTCGGTGATTGTATAGGTTTGTTTTATTTGCTGGTTGCTATAGTATGCTGGTTCTGATTGCTCAATAAAAAATTTGGGTGTTACCTCCATCTAAGATTGTAGGTGTTTGAATATGGATTGTTATGGCCCTGTTTGCTGAAATTGCCCACATAATTTACTGAAGCTAGATTCCCAAGATAGCTATCAAATAAATGACTTTCTCCATAATAGACATATGATGCTTCTATAACTTGATTAACTGTTGCTGGAGCAATAGTTAAAGCCTTTACTATGTTTGTCAATGAGGTTACTTATGCTGATAAGGCTGTTAGGGCATCCACATTATGCACTCCAACTGCGCTTATTGCTGTAAATTGTCTAATTGATGGCCGCTGATAATTGTTAGTTATTTTCTCCAAAATCTCATAAGCTTCATTGTAAGATTTGGATAACAAAGCTCTATTTACTGAAGCATCCACCATCAGTCTTGTACTTAGGTTAAAACCATTGTAGAAAGTCTCCAACTATATACAGTAAGGAATACCATGATGAAGACATCTTCTTAGCAACTTATTGAATCTTTCCCATGCATCATACAAGCTCTCATCTTCCAATTGATGAAAAAATGTGATCTCATTTCTCAATTTTACATTCTTATTGGGTAGAAAATACTTGATCAAAAACTTATTAGCCATAATCTTGTTTTGTCCTTCAAAGAAAATGGAAAAGTCTTAGCCTTCCTTCTTTTTGTGATGCTCCAGAAATTTTAAAAATAGCACTCATCTACAAAAACAACTTAAGATGAAGGTGATGATCTTTTTATGGCAGTCCATTAAACTAACTCACGGTTTGTAACATCTAAAACATCACTGGCTTTAACTCAAAATTATCTGCTTAGATTTCAGGTCTAACTATGCCTGGATGTATGGCTTGAGGAGTTAATACAGCATAGTCTCGAATAGCTCTATCTCTGTCATCTCCTATACGAAGATATTATTTTCCGATTGCCCATAAACATGTTGTCCTTTCTGACCTCGTTGTGCATTCAATGATTGATGAGTCAATACAGCATCGTCTCGAATGGCTCTATTTCTGTTGTCTGCCATATGAAGATATTGTTTCCCGGTTGCCCATAAACATGTTGTCCATTCTGACCTCCTTGTGCATTCAATGCTTGCAATTCTCCTCAATTGTTTAAATCTCCTATATCTTGTAAGTCATCCATTGCTACAACAGCTTTTGAACTTCTTTACTCTTTTTTTAATCTCCTTACAGTTCTTTCAATTTTTGGATCAAAGTGAAACTCAATTTGTTTGTCTTTGCACATGCAATGGTTGTTAGAACACTCTGTTAGCACAGAAAAATAATTAAACAAATACTTAAATAAACAATACAAAAATTGATTTCACAAATCACAATAAATAATCAATCCCCAATAACAGCACCCAAAACTTGTTGTAATGTAGGTGGAATCTCTTAAAATATAAGTGTCAATGTGCAAGTGTACACAACAAGTAATATAATGATGAGTATTTGAGTATCGTTTCTACAGGGATTAATGCTATCAGAGTTGCTACAGCAATTAATATGGTGCAAATTCAACCTAATGAAATTAATCTCTTTCATCAACTAATTAAACTAATTAATCTAAATGACAGAAAATAAAATGCAATAAATAAAATTGACACGTTCCACACAAGAATATAACCACTAGGAATAATGTAGTTGAGTGAATCAACTAACTTAATGGCATTAACTACTTTTTTGTTACAGTACCGTTACTACAGCAATTACTATAGTACTGGGCAGAACTCAAATGTATCCTCAGCTGTTGCATGTTGGAATTCTTATTTCTATATGCAACCTAACAATGACCAGTTGTTATGCTACACAAGATATAACATTATATGCTCAAAGTTTCTAATACTTTACAAGGTGAATCCTTACGTCTAGTTCATCACTAGTTTTAAATTAAGCATGGCCCTATTCAAATTGAGTTTAATCCAACTTGGGAAACCTAATCTAAAACCAAGTATTTTTCTGATATATTCCCCTAAAACAAGCCTTTGTAAGGCTCTCTCTTAGGTAGTATCACTAAATGGGTGGTCAGCCGAAATAGTGAATTAAATTAAGTGTTATCAAAACAAAGTACTATAGCAATCATGCAGCAACACATAAAATCAATTAATTAATCATCAAGCTTATTTATACATCATATACATCATTATAAATTAAAGAAAACAAGTAGAATAGGGATAGAAACGAGTGGCCCTTCTAGATTCTTAATTTCTTCTTCCTCTCGCCTGCAATCTTCTATTCAGCCCTAGAATTTTCCTTTTCTTCCTTATTTTCTTTTTCTTTTCTTGGTTTTTTCTTGCAGTTGATGGCTTTCCCTTTTCTTATGTGTGCATCCTTCTTTTTATTGTTGAAAATTAAGACAACTGACTTCTTTATAGCTTGAATCCTCCATATTTGGAAACTCCAGATTGTGTAATTTTTTCTGAGATTCGCACGAAATTTTCTCTTTTGTTGCTCCAGGATTGTTACAGCAATAGTTGCTACAACACTGGCTATAGCACTGCACTGTTCTCGACTCGTTTCCACCTTTCTGTAGCTAAGTTATTTTCTCATTATTGCAAGCCCATTGCATAGCATTCCTTTCTTGAAAATTGCACTTCCAGTTGTCTACAATTAAATATATGATCTAAGCACACCATTTATTCTAAAATAACCTAATTTATTGAAAATAAACTGAAGTAGATGATCATGCAAAATTTAACTAAAATACAATAAAAACATGTTATTTATCCTCTAAGTAATCTTAATTTAAGTTGAAAAGTATTATTATAACTTTCATTTCATAGAGTTATCAACTACATGTCAAAGCCTCATTAAGTTTGGTTGTTGAAACGTCAACCTTAGGTGTCGTTTTGAGCTTGAGTTATCACATGGATTACTAATCTACAAGGCCGATGCCTAGAGTTTGTCACATAGTCTCCTTGACGCTTGCAACTGACATGTCACAATAACTCTGAATCTTTAACTGGCTTGTCCTACTCGATTAAGAACTCAAATTTGAAGTTCATTCTCCAACAATAGTAATGATAGTAGTAATTATTTTATTAATTATTATTATTATTATTATTATTACTACTACTACTACTACTACTACTACTACTACTACTACTACTACTACTACTACTACTACTTCTATTTCTACTAATATTATTAATATAATTGTAATTACTACAATTACAATGTTATTATTATTATTATTATAATTGTTGTTTTTGTATGTAAATGGAGTAGAAATAAATTTTTAATTTCATTAAGGATACAAATATCAATTCACTACTCATTTCTATTCCTCAATGTCATTCCCACCCACCTTCGCATGAGAATTATATTCCTATTTCTCATTTCCAAATTCATTGGCTCACTCAATTTTTATTCTAGCAATTAAACACAATGAATGATTCCCATTCCCTATCCCATAAATAATCACCCCATAAATCTTGTTTCTCATGACTAGCTATTACCGAAACTAGAGCCAAGATCATCATTATACAACATCAACGATTAAAAAAAAACAGTAGTAAAAACTATTAGGAGTCCATGATAAAATTCATAAAATATAATTCAGATTCTATAACATAAACTTACATAAATGCTCAATATCTAATAAGCTTGCGAGTTGGAAACAATAATCTTGCATGAACTCAAATAACAAATCTCACTCGCCGGAAGAAGAAAAAGCAAGTGGAAAAGAGAAAGAAAGGAACAACGATTTCTAAATAATGCCTGCAACTTTATCAAAATGGTTTTTCAATTGAATTTTAATATAGCTGATCATAGAGTCGTCATCATTGAAATTGTATTAACATAGTACACCATTTCACTCTAAAAGAATAAAAGAATAAGAATCAATTTGTCAAAATTGTATCTTTTAAAATAATTATTGTTAGTTGTTCTCTAAAAATAATCAGATATAAAAATAATTATTTAAATATTTGATAGAATTTATTTTTAAAAATATTGTGAATTTTACTATTTTCTGTATTTGGTAAAAATTATTGTTACACTGCTGTAAAAACGTGAGTAACTGAATTGGACATAATGTTAAAATAAAATTTATTTATACATTTATAAATGTGTATATATAATATTTTTTATCATGTTTATATAATAATTAATAACTAAAAAATATTTTATATTATTATTATTTATTTTGTAATCTCAATATAATTGATAATAATAATAATCTCTTTAAAATTAATGATTTTATTTCCTAATTAATAAGATAATTTTAGATTTTTATAATATATATGGGAATATATATAAAATTGTACTAAGTATAAATTAATTTTTAAAATTAAATTTTTAAAAATTATTTTTTCCTTATTTTTTAAAATTTTCCGTGAAATGAAATGATTTTGCTAAAAATAATTTCTAAAAAAGATTATCACTCACTAAAAATAACTTTTAATTTTTTAAAATTATTTTTGAGTCTCCCAAAAGAATTCCCAATTCCGCTGTCTATAGATAGACAGCCAAAGATCGCCAGTTATCGGGAACTTTAAGAATCCAAACGGCCAGGTATCTCGAAAGCATTAGAGGACTCAGTAGAAGCATTGAACCAATCAATGTCCAAAATCCTACATCAACAGCTGTTACCTTGCACTTTCCTGCTGAGACAATGTTTTGCCTATTGATAATTGTCCTGTCTGACGAATCTTTGGACAATGCATTTGAAACAGCTGAGCTGCACTGTCGATTTGTGACTTGTTTATACCAATAAACAATTGAAGATCAATAAGTCTAAAGCTTTAGCTAGTTTTATTAAGTTCTTAATTTCTGAATTTTTATAACAGGATTTGTCCCTAGGATCTGAGCAGGGGTGGCTTTAAATATAGGAGAATAAGACAGTTGTCTAAAGCCCCAAATTTTAGAAAGGCTTAATATTTTTAATATTTTGAAAATAATTTTTTAATTAATAAATATTTTAAAAAAACATGTATGGTAGTAAAGCCCATTAGATATCTCTTTAATTAAAAATTTTGTATTAGACTAAAGCCCATTAGATATCTCTTTAATTAAAAATTTTGTATTAGACATCTTTCTAATTAAAAAATCTATATTTGGTAATCTTATTTTTAAAGAGATATAATTAATAATTTTGTCTAACTATCAATTCATTTATTATTAGTTTTTTCTTAGAAAAATAAATAAATTTTTTACCCCCTTTCTGTTTCTCAAAAACCCTTGATTACTTAATATTAGAATATTTGATTTTGAGTATTTCTTTTAATTTCTATTCAAAATCTTATAATCTAAAAATCATAGATGAAAAAATTTCTTACTCTCTTCTCTAGAAAGAAAATTTTACACGCATTAGTTCATTAAAAAAAATAAAAAGAATAATTGTTTCAAATACAAAGTCCATAACTATTATTTAATCATCAATTTATCATCTCAACTTTTTATATGCTATCGTTATAAATGTTTAATTTGAAAATATTAATGTTTTCATTTATTTATTTGTTTATATTTATAAAAAATCTAAAGAAAGTAAATTTTAGGTTTTGTTTTTGAAATTTTTTAATATCTTTTTCATTATTTGTTGAAACTCAAGAACTGAAGATAAAATAAATTTTGAGTTCTTTTTATATTTTTTTTAATATTGAAGGAGTTGAATAAAAAGAGACCTCATAAAATAAATTCGCTTTTATTACTTTAAAGCCAACCCTAGATCTGAGTTCTGATAGAATAATTTACCCTCCTTTATTTAGATGCGTAGCTTGCTTACTAGAGTTCAACTTCAAATAGTAATTGTACCCCCTGCTTTGCAAAATTCCTCCCACTATCAACACACTAACTTGAAACAAGTTCATTTATATAGAGAAACTAAAAATAAATCAATTTGGAATCCATTTTTATTGAAAGGTTATTCATTGGACTGGCTATTAATTTACCCAATCAAGCAAATATTTACTTCCTTGAATATCCAAAATGGGAAACATGTTGTCTTCAATAATTCTTAAACAAAAAACACTTCAATATACCATATACTCATTCAAATACTCCATGTCACTCACGGGCATGAGCTGAATTTGTGGATGTGTCGAAGGATTTCTTCCTGATGAGCAGGCAAGTGATCTTTGAAGGCTGTGCATTATTAGTATTGTCAAGACTGCACAACACAAAATCAGGCCGGTGGAGTGCAAGATTGAGCGGATCCTCCCCTACAACCAATGCAGTACCGTCGAGCAAGACATGCCACGAGTTCCGGTGAGCTTCTGAAATCCAGTGCATTGAATATCGTGTCCCATTGATGTCAGCCGGATAAGAAAACAACCCTTTTGGTGTGTGCTTACATTTCCTCCGAAAGTACTGGCTAAGCTGTGATCCCTTGATCCTCAAGTCCAACCATGCTTCTGGTGCAAGTATCACTTTTGATTCCTTGAAACTTGCAAATTCTCTTACATAATCCAATTCTTCACCAATAATTGTCATGTAAAAGTTTCCTCTGAAGAAAGGGTAGCTTTCGCCGACTAGCATCATAGCATCTCTGTAATTTGGAGTGAACAAAACAAGATACTCGTCATCAGGCAATCCACAGTGCTTCAGGACTTTGTTTCGGGCTTGGATTTCAGGAATTGAGATGAAACTTCCGGGAAATGAAGATTTCTTGGTGAGAATGTCAAGCAATCTTGATGGTTCCAACTGAGTTCTGTCCAAATCAGGAAGGTTGCTTCCAAAGGACGGCGTTGATGGTTCCGATCTGAAAACATTCCTAGGGGATTTTCGCCGGTCGTCAGGTCCTGTTTCCGAGGACTCTTCATTGATACAAAGACTTGAGAGATCTACCTTTTCACCTTCAACAAGACCAGCATATTGTGGGTACTTTGCCAAAACATATTGTTCAACATATTGCATTTCTGTTGGTGTGATTGGTCCTGACCATCTGAGGTCAAGGCCATGGCCATGGAGTGTTGATATGGCTTCAGCTACAATATGTGCAGGAATCAAAGTATGTGCTTTCTGTTAAAGGATGAAAAATTTTATTAGAGACAAGACTCTCGCAGGAACTAATAGGACATGAACTAAATGATCAAATTTGAATCCGAAACATTACCTTGATAACCATACTGCTTGGTCTTCCATTTTCTGTTGCTGATTTGGGAATTGAAGCAAAAAGAGATGGTTTATATTCACCTTCCATCATGCCCTAATTTGTCGAGTCTCCGGTTTATCAGAATCTTTAAAGCTTTTGATTTCATAATTTTGTAAAACAGCCTACCATTTGCTCCTCACTGTTCCTCGCCATGATTCCAATTCACCGCAACACTCGTTAACAAGAAAAATGACTTGTTTATTATGAGCCAAGAAATTAATTAAACCCAAACACAAATGAAAAAACCATGATAAGAATTCTGTCGGTAGGAACTAAACATTTCTTGTTGCAGAAGTGTATCTAAAATTCTAAATGAAGGGTATTAATTAAACAAACTGAAAGAAAATGAAAAAGCCACCGTCTATGACAAAAGCAATGTCCTAAAACATGGTGCCTTGAATCATTTAGTTGAGAAACCGATTTTTAAGTACCAATCATGCGCGTCGCCTTATCACTTGTTTAGGAATTATATAATACTACATCTTGATTTAATTAATGGCCTAGATTGAGTTTTAATTTCTTCACCTCTGTCAATCCGACTACTTAAATTGAATTATTTAGTGATAGAATGAAATGGGAACAACCCTGGAAATGTATTCTATTGGAAAATGAAACGTCAGCGGTGAATTTAAAATTTCCGAAGGAAAGTGACTTTTGAGAGTAGTTTGAAATCTTACAAGTATAGGTGGGAATGGGAATCCTTGAGTTAGTCAATCTGTTAAGTGCTAATTGCTAGCTAAATTTTTATATAGAAAAGTGAATTTCAAGAGTATGTGATAGTGAAATTCACTTAAAAAAATTCACATTGAATGAACTACTAGAAAGATAGAAATTAGGTGCCACTTGCATTCCTTTTTAATATCAAATTTCAACATTGGGACGATAAATCCAATCTAAAAATTGACTATGAAAATGGAAGAGAGCTACGCCATCAAACCATAAGATTCTAAAAGTTTGAACATTTATTTAAGGAGTAGGCCTTTTGAACCCCTCAAAATTCCTCATAAAACCCGTCTTTAAATAAATTACTTAAATAATATAATGCAAATTAATTTATTTTTTATTTTGAATGAAAATTCAATTCAACACTTAGATAAATTATTTTTTATCAAACTTTTTACAACAACCTCATTTCATAATTCATGTTTATATTATAAATTTTAATTGAAAAAATTAAAAAAAATTATAAGAGTTTAGAGTCATGAAAATAGAAGTTAAATAATAAGAAAACAAATTAAGATAAGTTCATTATTTTTAGAATTTTTATGCAATTTGAAAAGAAATTTTTTTGTGGGTAAAATTTGATGAGAAAATCGTTAGTTTTAATATATAAAATATATAAATTTATATTTTATCAATTTAACAAAGGATATTTTGGAAAAAAAAATTCAAAAAAAAAAAAGATGTTATAAGGATTCTAGAGGAGTGTTAAAAGGGCAACTCTTATTTAAAACTTTCAATTGACAATTGACATAAGCAAGAAAATTCTTAAGCGCCCAACGCCTTATTCACGCCGCTAGTGTATAATTCTAACCCCTTCACCACGACAAAGACTTTAATTGTAGTAAAATATAAAGTTATGTTAGAGTTTGACAAAAATTTATTCTAATTGTTGCTTGATAAGTAATTTTTTAAGTGTGGCCTTGTTGACGCTTTTGATAATACGATCCCAGGATAATTGATTTTTTTCTTTAGTAGTAAAAATCAAGAATTTACTCAATTACACTAATATTACTGTTTAGAAATTTATCGAGACGAAACTTGATCAACATAAGAGCGATAAGCATAATTTGAAAATCGACTTCAAATTAGATTATTAAATTGATCATAAATTAAGGGGGTGTTTAAGATTAAGATTAGACAACTGTAACTTAAAAATACGGTAATAAAGTATTCAGTAAATACTATCTATTGCATCTTGAAAGCTATGCTTATGTGATTTTTTATTTGTATAATGAAAATTTGATTATATCTTTAGTAATTTTATTAAAATTATTATTTAAAATTTATATTTACTATATATTACTAACTTTTATTTAATAATTACAGCTTTTTTCCACAACATCAGTAGCTTAAAAGTTACATTATCTTAATTCTAAATGCACTCTAAGTTAAGATCAACCTTGATCAACATGATCGTAAATTTCGAAATTGGAGTATTACTATTTGAAATTTCTTAGGATTAGACTTGATTAGCATAGCCCAAAAATCTACTACAAAATCAGAGCAAGCTTCTCGATGCAAACGTAAAATCTGCCCATAATTACCACAAGTGGGAATTGAACCCCTTCTTTGAAACAAAGTGAGAACAAATCCCAACAAATAATAAGGTTTACGTTGTAGGTTATCCTTAACAACATATGTATAAATAGAGATTTTTAATTTCAAGAAATTGAAAAATGATAAAAAGTTTCATTGATTTTAACTGATTCTAATGGTTGTTATTTGAAAAAATAGAACCTTTTAACATCTGAACGGTTCTCAAGTTCAAATTCAGGTGGCACGAAATGAAGGTGTCTAACAACTATTCAATTAAGCTCTCGCGGCACCATATATACACGATAAGTGAATCTCTTAGAGATAAATTAGACCAAAAAACACAGATTTAATTGGAGAATTTTTTTTTCATTTTTTGTCTTATCATTCACTTTAATAAAATAAGTGTATATACACACACACACCCAACTTTTTCAAAGAATAAGAATTCTTTTGCATAAAATTTTTTATGATTAAGAATTTTATCAATTTGCTTCTGACTACTCAACACTAGATCTGAAATTGCAAATTATTTTGGTTTTCCCTAATTTGTTTTTGAAAATAAAATGAACCGATAATGATTTATTTCGTTTCGGTATAAACAAAGTTTTTGCAAAAGAGACATGGAGAGATAAAGGATTTTATGCCGTTCAAAGATGCCTTAAGGAAGAGTTTATATACAGACAAAGGTCATTAAAAAATTATTATTATTTTATGCGCAAATTGGGGTTTAGGAAGATGATCTATGCCGTGTTATTGTGATTGCTCCATCATTAAAATTGGAGGGAAATGTTGAACCCAACTACTCAATTAAATTAAATCAAACTTAGTTATTAGCTGTAATGTCTCTTGTGGAAGGAATATTAACCGTTTAATTCCTAATATTCTGACTAAAATAGTCATAATCATAAAAAAGTTTTGGGCAATGACGATCCTAAAATCCTCTCCCAGTTACTATTTGAAAACTACAAACATGGTTAAACTAATATCTCAGTCTCATTTGGTCAACAATTGTATTTTAACAATGAAGAAGTTTATTGTTAAAAACTAGTAATTTTAAGTGTTTTTTTTCTTTTTTTAATAAATTTAATGCATTAAGTTTGTAGATATTATGTCAATAATTTCTTGATTTGATTGGTCATCATTTCATTCCCTAAGTTTGAAAGTAGATTATTCGAGTCTCTCAATTAACTCTGGGAGTGAGTACTCTAAAATATATTTTGAACATTCTTTTTACTCTACACATGTATATCAAAATTCAAAATTTAATATATGATACGAAATCCAAATCAACTTTAAATTATTGTTGATGGCTATTTTTGTTAGACTTAATGTCACGGAATGAGTATTTTGCATAGCAACGTATGCAACACTTAGACAATGTTTAGTACAAAAGTTGTTAAGTAAGCCTATTGAACTTCTCAAGCTAGCAAAACAAGATGATTGTGAAATGGCTAGAAAGAAAAAAGAGCAATATGGTCAAATATAAATTTATTACTTACAAAGAGAAAATAGAAGAGAACTTTTTACGAGAGTGCTTAAGTTGCCTGAGCGTTGTGTGTACGTGTTGTCACGAGATGAGTATTTTGCGCAATAAACCCATGCAGCACTTAAACGACTTCTAGTACACGAGCCGCTACATAAGTCTAAAATATTCTTTAACTAATCAAGTAAGAATGCTTGTAGAAAATGCTAATGAGAAGAATGAGCAATGTGGCCAAATATATAATTTTATTACTCACAAAGAGTAAATTACAAGAGAGCTTGAGAGCTTAAGTGTGTGCTGGAGGTTGTGTGTGTGTGGTGTAGTGGTGAGCAAATGAAGAGGGCTCACTCCTATTTATAAGTGTTGGATGCCAATCTCTTGAAGTTTCCTAACAACTTCCATAAATATCTCTTAGGGACTTAAATGCACAAGACTAGAATATTATAGGATATTTATAATTATAGAAAAGTATAGAATTCGGGTCGGGCTTGGATGATTGTTAAGTGCACCACAGTTGGCTAGTTGTATGAGGTAGCCCATTGCTAAACTCAACCTACTTCTAAGTAAATCCCACTGTTGAGCAGAGCATACCCCATTTCTAAGCACATTCACCTTTAATTTGGACTTTTACCGAGTGCAACCGTGCATTAGATTTTAATGGCTTGTGACAATGTGCTGGTGTGGTGGCGTGTGGTGAGCAAAATGGAATATGGCACCCTTATTTATAGAGTTGCTAGCCTAGGTCTAGGTGCTTCCTAGCAAGTGTGCAAGTTGCTTAAAAATCTAGCTATTTGCAAGATGTAGAGATTTCTAGAAATCGAGGCAGGCTTTGTTGAATGTCGGCTATCTTCTTTCTAAGCCCACCACAGCTCACCAATTGTTTGAGGCGACCCATTGCTAAGCGCACTCTGCTGTTGAGTGCATCCCACTATTGGACAGACTATTACTAGGCGTACTTGTGCGCACCATTTTAGCCTTTGTTTGTGGGAAATTTGGCTCAAGAAATGGTTTTAGGGTTAAGTCCCTAGGTTTCTAATTATTTTTCATACTTATAATTTTGAGTTGGATTATTGGTGGCCTTTCATTAATTTTATAAAAGTCATATTATATTATAATTATATTTAAAGATAAATATATATAAAACTAATCTTAGTACTCATATTTTTCACGTATGATTTTTCACCATTTGATTACCAATAAATAGCAAAAAAATTACAATTTCACTGACCGAGTCTCGGTGTTAAAGTCACTATTCTTTCCATTGTTGTTTTAAATTATTAGCTATAGGGGTTAGTGGCTGTTTTGTAGTCCCAATTTAATGCAACTTGTTGCTTTTTTATCATTAGGAAGTAGTTGCAGTAAGGACTAGTTGCTACTATTTTGCTACTTTTGAGGATTTGAACATTGTATTTTTGGCTAAACATTAGAAGCCATTATTAAATTAAAGATGTAGATGTTTGATCCCTATAATTAAGTTGTTAAAAGCTATAGGTTCCTCTATTAACCTGAATATTTTCAATTATTTTTTTCTTATTCAATATAAGTTCTAGTAAACAAAAGAGGAATCAACCTCAGAACATACCACAATGGTATCAGAGCTCAGGCATGGATGACAAGGTGGAGAAATTGGAGTCCGATGTTGGCTCTCTTATGACTGGTCAACACAAATTTTGGAGAAGATCAATGAGCTATTTGGGAAGCTTAATTCAAGAAATCTCCACTGGAGGTTGTACTAGAGGAAGGAGAACATTCTAATGCCCCATCTCATAATCTAGGATGATCTGGAAAACACCATGGGCAGTTGTAAAAGCAACAAATAGCATTCATATGGTCCAAAACTAATTAAATTTGACTTCCTGTTGTCTAATGGCAGCGAAGATAGGTCTAGTTGGGTGTGTAGAGTTGAGTAGTTCTTTCATCTTCATCAAATACCTGAAGAAGAATGAGTAGCGCTAGCTTCATTCCATATGGAGGGAGATGATCAACTATGGTTCCAATTGATGAAACGAGAAGGAGATTTTATGACTTGGCAAGAGTTCTATGAAGGTATACATGCTAGGTATAGCGCCACTTAATTTCAAGACTTTTTGGTGAGCTAATCAAATTGCAATAGTTTTGGCTTTGTAAGTGATTACCAGACCCAATTTGAGAAGTAGTTATCTAAAGTGGGTCATCTCTCACAAGATGGACAAATCAATTGTTTTGTGAGTGGATTACAAGATTCTGTTTGAGCCAATGTTCAAGCTAGTAGGCTAGTGACACTTTCTGAAGCTATTAAATAGGCTAGGCTTTATGAAACTCATAATCTCACTGAAGGGCCGGTTAAACTTCTTGAAGCTCAAAACGGTTCCACGTTGGTGCCTGTGTAAAGGCTTAGCACAAAAGAGATAGATGAGAAAAGGAAGAAAGGACTAAACTTCGAGTGTAATGAACAAAATAATCCTGGACATTGTTGCAAATAATTATTCAATATAAACCCCGAGCCAACATAGTTTCCGCCATTATTTGAGTTCTTGAAAATGAATTCCCTACTTATAGACTTAAAGACAAGGTTGTTTCTTAAGATGGGAGCAATTGTTAGGGGCACCAATTTTTTTTTGTTAATTGCTACTTTAAGTTATTAGCTACAAGGGTTAGTGGCTATTTTGTAGTCACAGTCTAATCGAACTTGTCACCTTTTTATCGTTAAGAAGTAGTTGCAACTCTTTTGTTACTTTTTAGGATTTGGACATGTTTTGGCTATATATTGAAAGCCATTATTAAATAAAAATATTGATGCTTGATTCTTGTAATTAAGATCCTAGAGGCCATAGGTTCCTCAGTTAATCTGAAAATTTTTCAATTATTACTTTCTTTTGCGAAATAGGTTCCAGTAAAACAAAAGAGGAATAAACCTCAGTACCTACCACTTGGACTTATCGGATGATTGCAGTCTTAGTAACTTAAACCATCAAAATTCTCTACCTATACGGACTAGGAGACTGAAGAATTGTTCAAGAATGATTCCTTTATTATAAAACTGCAAATCCAGTTTACTTCTCTTTCCCTCTCTTTTCTTTTGTGCTCTCAATATCGCAAAAGAATGTTAAGAGAAAAAGTTACTAAAAATTGAAAGAGTATTAAAAAAAAGTATTTTTGACCTTAAGTGAGGTATAATTAGAAAAGGGGTTTTAAAAGGATTTTTTTAATGATTTCCAATAGTCCAACTTGTAAAGAAATTTAATTCGTGCTCTAATCAAATCCCATGTACACTTTTCGTGTTAAGTCAGTTACAAAGTCATGTGTCACTTGAAATCCATCAACCAATCCAATTCATCTCTAAACAAACCCAATACATTTGAGGCCAAAATCTATATAGAATAATCTAAATTTGTACTGGTAGTTGGACTGTGTGGCTAGAACTAGTGTGATTATTGAATTAATATGTGGTTTCCGATAGATTTGTTTATTGTGTACGAATACCCTACGTCTAAAAAGCTAAAGAACATGCACCTCTCACCCTCATTACGTTTACCTCATTTTCTCATGTATTATGGTATATTGCATTATCATATATTAAGTTGTAATGTAATATTATATTTAGCACAATATGGATTGTATCATATGTAATAATATTTTATAGGATCCCTCTATAATGTTATAATTTTTTTACCAGGAGGGGCGAGCATTTAAACATGGGATTTGGTTAGGATTAGTGACATAGTTGAATGATTGATTTATTATGTATAAATATTCCTCTCTAATATATTACATTAGGGTGTATTAAACAGTAATACAATATTATGCTTGGTGCTATATGGACTATATGATATGTAATAATATTTTAAAGGGCCCTTTTATTAAGCTATATTTCTTTTCAACATCAATAATGTAAAAAATTATACCGTTGGATTTAATCAATGATACATTATTTCTATCAATAAAAAATTTTAATTATTTTTTAATAATATGACCGCCTAACAAATTAGTTAAAAGAGTGATTTTAAATTAAAAAAAAAAAAAGGAAGATATATAATAAAATACGTTATCTCAAGTTCTTTTATTTGAAATTGAACTCTTGACAAATATAGAATATTCCATAGCACTTTGATGCCAAAAGAATTTGATCTGTGGTTGCGATTTTATGGTGAATCATTGTGAATTTGAGCCTATTGTCAAACTATATTACTTTTTAAAGAGAAAAATAAAAGAGAAAGTGGTGAAGAAGATGGGTGTACAAGATTTTTGGATGATTACTTTCCAAGGACTTAAACTTGTATCTAAGATTGAACCCAAGCCATACTAGTTGCTTTTGTTCACCCGCACAACCCGCCAGCAACTGTCGCAGTTGAATTTGAGTGGAAGACTGGTGTTGTTCCAAGGATTGGTCTAAGATTGCTAAGAAAGGGCAATTTGACGTAAATGACTTTTACAAACATTTTGCTTCTTCTGTTCATTAACATGTACTTCGCATTTTTCATGTGATAATTTCAAGATGATTCGATACCAAAAATTATTTTTAGGTTGCCAACTATATTCAAACTAGCAAGATTTAATTATCTTAATTACATGCAACTTGAAGATTACCAGTTATTTTTAATTAGTTATTTATTTATTCATTATATTAACTTATATTAAATGAATGGTGAGATTAAAACACTTAAATCTAAGGGTGTACAACAGTCCCACCATCGATATTGTAAAAATACATACTACATCATACAGAAATCCTATTTAATATCATTATCTATAGGATGGGACCATTTGAACTTACCAAAATTTTTTTGCACCTATTTTAAAAAATAAATTAACTATTAAAAATTTAAAATTTAAAAATCTCAAAATTATGCTTCACCAATCACTTTCTCTCTCTACCTTACAATTACATATTTTTTTCTCTGCTCTCATATTATGCAAATTAAATGCTCAATTTCATTTTATTTTGAATTCAACTTTTTGGTTTTTTTTTTTTTTTGTTTAGCACCCCACAAGATAGGAAGGTTAGGTGGGATCCTTTACTTATAGATTAAAAATAAAAATGAAAATAAATAAATTAGAGGAGGACATAGACCAAAATCTCTAAGATAAAGAACAAAAACAGCCAATAAAAAAGAAATAGCAAAAACAAATAAAAGAAACAAAGAATTAACAAGAGAACACCCTAAGCAAAGCCTAAGAAGGTGAGCTAACGCCTAGATTGCCACTTATGATACTTTTATCAAATGACTAATGTGAAACCTTTTTCTGAACTAGAGGAATGCGGGCTAGCAATACGCCCCCAATACCCTCAAGCTCAAGAAAAAAGTAATAATTAGTCACAGTATCCCTTCAGAACTAAAATCCTTATCAAAATAAAAAGAAATATCCGTAGAGTAGGAATTAAAACCCATGAACATTGTGCGAATATCATCCACCGTAGATCGAAAAAAAGTAGAGCCTGTTGAGATCCTCTGAGCACCTGAATTATCCAAAATCATATCATCACCATCACCAGTTATATCAACTATGCTCCACAGAGACGAAACACCACGATCTTGAGGCTCAGCAGTTAGATCAGACTGAACAAGAATGGCAATATCATCAGTAACAATTTCATTAGTACAACATAATTAGGCCGAACCTAGCCAACTAAATCCATCTCATCATCGTAATTCTAGCATCTGGAGTTGCAACCACAGTACCACAAGGCCTCAAAGGCTGAACCAGCCCACTAAAAATAAGTTGCTGAGCCAAACCAGAAGACAGCCCTTGGAAAAAAGAAGGCTGAGCAACAGGCACCCCAAGCCGATTATCTGCAACTACAACGTATTGAGGAACAATGAGAACCAGAGGTTGAACATCTGTAATGGATATAGATTGGTTACCCTTATCTCCAGTATCACTAACCTAAGGCTCATTAACAAGCTATTGAAGCTTCCGAAGCCCAGGATTAGCTACATAACAACCATCCGCATAATGGGCAATGCGCTTACAGGAAGCACAATAAGAAAGAACCCTTTCAAAAATAATATCTTGCCAGAAACCAGATTCTCCCTCATCAATCCAAAAGGCGCAGCAATAGAGGCCCAAAAACATCATATTCTATCAAAATCCTAAAGAATAAAAGGCCTATTAATGAAGACGTAGCATGGTTAACACGTAAAGATTTCCTTATAATAGCAGCTATCGAATATAATTCTTCTTTCCAATGAATAAAATGAACAAATAGATACGGTAAAGAAACCCAAAGAAGAACTAGAGGGGACTCCTCAGAACAATGAAAAGTAGTAGACCATTTAAAGATCCTTATAACTCAACCACACATTGCATGTCTGTCTAACCTAAAATTCGAGAATAGTCTTCCTCTAAGAACTTTTATGATTTCTATATATCATGATCTATATGTTATACTTTCTATATACAAGAATTTTTTTCTTGATATTAATTAACTTTTATGTTTGGTAAAAATTAATTTCTTGATATTTATTAACTTTCATGACTAATTAAAATTTGTTGATATTCTGTTTTAAATGGTGGGTTTTGTTCCTTTTAGTTAATGATACAAATTCTTTGCAGTTGAAAGAATATATCTCAATGATTGATGAGAATTTATGAAATTGAGAAAAGAAAGAGAGGAAATAGTTAATTAAGTCATTTTTCAAAAATTATTTAGACATAAAATTCTTAACTAAAAGGCGGGTGTTGAGAGGAAATATCACTATTAATTTTAAATTAATATTATTCAAATTTATTTATATTTAAGTCTTTATTATCAGTTATATTAAATTATTTAAAAATGATTAATTTGATTCGATTAGTTACTGTGATATAATCAAATAATGTAATATTTAATTATATTTTTATATATTAGTATAATATTATGTATTTATTATTAGCTATATTAAATTGTTAAATAATAATACGTTTTTGTATATTAATTATTGTAATATAATCAAATAATGTAATATCATATTCTATTTTTATTTAATATATTATAACATAATATAATTAAATAGTGTAATATTTTATTATATTTTTATATATTAGTATAATATTATGTATTTATTATTAGCTATATTAAATTGTTAAATAATAATACGTTTTTGTATATTAATTATTGTAATATAATCAAATAATGTAATATCATATTCTATTTTTATTTAATATATTATAACATAATATAATTAAATAGTGTAATATTTAATTATATTTTCAATATAATTGATATAAAAATAAAAAGATAATATAATTTTATTGAATAATAAATTATAATTATTAATTTATATTAATTTTTTATGTAAAAACAAAAGAAAATAAAAATTAATACTATATAATATTATTAGATAATATAATATTAAATTAAAAATTTGCTTTTATTTATTTAAAAAAACAAAAAGGGCATGAGCCCAAAGAAGAGAAGCACTCAAGAAAAGTTGACTTGGAAGCTACATTATGGAATTTTATATTGCAGCATAATACCATTGTTGCAGTTAAACATGAGACAAGACTGCATAATGCAATGCAATTTCACATAATGTGGAGTGCGAAATACATCTTAAGTGTAATGAAAGAGACTGACCGGTGTATGTTCTTAAGTTTTGGAAATAAAAAATTTGATTGATTGTTAAAATTCTCGAACAGTTACAAAATCCATAACAAGTAAAACTGTTGCCCTTGGGGGGCCACCTGAAACATTTACTGAAATTCGGGGTGTTAAGTTGTCATTTATTTTGCTCATGGGCTTTATCGAACGCACTCATTGATTCACAAATCACAACTGCCCTCATTTCACTTTTTTGGATGAGTGGTTTAATTTCAGTTTTTTCATCATTGGGTAGTTTTATCATTTGGGTAGAATTTTAATAAATTTTCTGAAAATATTATTTGTATTTAAGTATTGAGTAATTTTTAATTGAGTCCTTATTGTTTCTAGAAAAAAATTCAGAGACTAGAAGTTTATAAAATGAATAAATTAAATCCTTTCAAATACAAATTTATATCATTCAAGTCCTTAACTTAATCCTTTCATTTAAAAAGTTAGAGGAAATGTTAATTTAAATATAAAAAGACAACTATACCCCTATAATCATATTAGCGATTTAAAGTACAATTATAATCTTGGGCACTATTTTTTTCAATCTAATAGCCTATTTATCAATTTGAGTAATTGAAAACAAAACTCTACAACAAAATAAATGAAAATATTTAGTCAGTTTTTGTAAAAATTCCAATATAAAGAGTGAATTACACATAAAAATGTAATTTGTTATCTATATAATTCCATCACATCTATAAAAATATGATGATTGTTAAACTAAATAACGAAAGTATTGAATATAATATTAAAAAAACCACAATAACATTTGGTCTAAAATGAAATTAAAAGTATGAAAGTCAATTAAATTCAAACTAACAAACACCTTAACAATATTAAGGTAAACTGAAATTTAAACACAAAAAATAGCTAATTGTCTTCGGCATTCTATAATGAAGAATTAAATGCCAGCCCAAGGTGAAATTGTACTATCCTAGTCCTTGTTAACAATGACAGGTGGTTCTTCATTTTGAGGTTGAGGTATGGTCCACAATAGTTGTGTATACAGTTCCACTGGTTGAGTGACATCGATTGAAGCTGGACTAACTTATTCAGAACCATTGCCAATTGATTGTTCATTGACATCTACTTCATGAGATTGTGTACTAGTTCCATGCTGTCCAAAAAGGAAAAAAAGACTTCAATTTCATTTAATAAAAAAAATGAAATTTAAGAAACAAAAATGACTCTCATATTATACCTCTGTGGTTCTTATGGTATTTGCAAAATTGGGGCAACCTCTTTTGTTGTGTCCAAGACATTTGCAAGTACTACATTTGATAGTAAACCTTTTACTAGTTAGTTTGGCCTCACCAGGTTCTTTTGTTCTTTTCTTTTTCGGCCTACCAACTGAAACCTTTATGTCAGGTGGTCCAACCTTTACAGGCACAGCAACATCAGGTGAAGGTTCAGCTTCCACTTCAAGCCATGCACACTCATCAGGAATAGGATTTATAGTCCCTATGTATGTCATCATAAAAGATTCCTTGGTCAAATAATGATGCACATAATCTTCAGGTTTCCCTCCTTTATGAAGAATAGCAGCTATTGCATGTTTGCAAGGTAGTCCACTAACTTGCCACATCCCACATTCACACATGCTATCTGTAATATGTACTAAGAAGTTTCTACAACCAGCTTGACAACATTCAAACAACTCCCCTCTACCTCCAAAAACCTTAAGTCTCCTTACCTCATTTGAGGATTGATTTAGCCTTTGTCTAGCATATGGGGTCAAATGGTCTTGCCAATTTTCCCCTTGTTGATATTTTTCCAACATTCTCACCATTAGTTGTCTACGAATATGCTCAAGAATGGTTAGGACAGGCTTGTCCCTAACCTTATCCACCCACTTGTTAAAAGATTTAGTCATGTTGTTTGTAACATGGTCAGATTTCACATAGTGATCAAACCCGCTTTTAGACCATTGTGTTGGTGGTATTTTTCTCAACCATTCATAACAATTTTGGTTTTTAGCCCTAATTTGACCCATTGCCCTCTCAAAGTCATACTGATTTGCAGCCCTACAAGCTTTCCAAAATAACCCCATGACATTCAAACCAGGAAACCTACACTTCAAATTGGCAAAGATATGCCTAGCATAATATCTAGTGCTAGCATTAGGCCAATATTTTTCCAATCTATCACTAATAATAGTCATGGGCCTATGATCATCAGCCCCAATGAATTCATACAACAAAGATAAAAAATAACCCCAACTATCATAGTTCTCTGCCTTACATATACAAAAAGCTAATAGAAAAATTCCACTGTCAGCATCTAATGCAATAGCAGATAACAATATTCCTCTGTATAGCCCCTTCAAGTGACACCCATTCAATCCTATGAAAGGTCTGCACCCAGCTAGGTACCCCACTTTAAGTGTAGGAAATGACAAAAAAAACCTTTGAAAAACTGGGCTATTTGACAATGGCCTATCAACCTTTACCTTGACACAACAACCTCTATTCATTTTCATCAGAATGTGAGCATATTTCAAAAGCTTTCCATAACAAGTGACATGGTCAGCACCTAGGTTTTTTAGTGCAATTTTTTTTGCCCTGTATAGTTTTTGTTTAACACATTCAATCCCATATTTATCTTTTAACTCACTCATTATGACATTTACATCAACTCCTGGGTTAGTTTGAATAAGTTCACCATAAACTTTAGCTATCCAAGGTGTTGTTGCATCTTTGTTAACTGATTTAATTTGACAATCATGTTTCCCTTTAATAAACCTAATTTTAAAAGTTATCCCGTCAACCATCGATGAAGCATGAAGTTTCCAAGTGCATTTTGGATTGACACAACAACAAGTATACCTAACACCATCATTTTTAATCCTATTCAACTCAAAACCCTCTTGGATTGCATATTTCACCATAACCTCTCTTAATAATGCAATAGATTCAAAGGTATTTCCTACTTTTAGACCAACTAAACCATTTGGATTTGGTTTCCACTCATTATCAACAATGGATTCATACATCCGTGAGAGACCATTCTCTTCATTAGATGAGTGCCCTCTGATAAGGCCATCCTCACTAAATTTTTCACACTTATCACTACCCATACTAACACTTATATTGACAGGATTTTCAGATCCTATTATAACACTTTCATGACATGACTGACCATTTGACCTAGTGTGCACCTCAAACTCAATGACAGGACAACTATTGATGAAAAACTCCTCAAAAACCCAATACAATTCATTATCCTTTGAAATCAACTTCTTCTGCCTATTTGTAGTCCATGGCAACACAACAGAAATTTCAATCATATCCATTTCATTGTGTCCATGCTTAACCATGACTTCTTGAATTTCATGAAACAACCTAATAATCTTATATTCCTCTGGTTCCCTATATCCTATCTCATACACCACCCCATTAATTTTAACCAACAAAAAAAAAAGGTAACATGGCTGCCTGCATCAATTTAAAACAAAAAGTATTGCATTAAAAAAGGTTAAATCAATACAATTTTATTTAGCAAAGAACAAAAAAAAACTCAACCTAAATGAAATATACATCTAATTCGGTTAAAAAAAAGTACAAAAGCAAATTCAATCTAATACATATAAAAAATAAAATCTGAAAAGAAAAAATAACCCAACAAAAAAAAAAAGAAAGTAGCAACTATAGTGAATTTATATATATATATATATATATATATATATATATATATATATATATATATTATAACTCATAATAACACATAGAATTCAATTTTACATGAACAAAGAAGTAAATACAATGAACTCAATCTTATTAATATAAAGATACCAATTGATTGAAATGAAATATGGTATATAAACAACAACTCAGGAAAGCCCATAAAATAGGCAAATTAAGTGCAATAAATATAGATATAAATATGGTGTATTTGGTCTAATAATTATATAAAGAGCAAATTAAAAAAAGTATATTAACAAAATACAACATTCAATAAAAAAAAAAATCCTCCAAAAACTAAACATAGTTTCGTCATTTAGAAAAATAGACTTGAAAAACCTAATTTTTCACAAAGATCAGTAAATTTGGAAACAATTTTATCAGAAAATATTTGCAAAAATTACTAAAAAAAATAGAGTTACTAACCTTTAAACTCAGGTTCTCTCCAATACTTGAACTCAACCAACACTAACAAAGCTTTGGTCAAAGTCAAAGTAGGTTTATACAACATTTTTGGCGCCATCCCACGTTCTCTCGACCTCTCCTCTCACACAAAGAATACGGCAATTTTTGCAGGTTTTTCTACTTTTTTTCTTGTTTCGTTTGAAAGAACTGTAACTTAATTACATTACTTTAGTTTACTTTAAAACTATTGCCACCTGTCAAAAATAAAAAATGAGGAGGGGCTCAATTGTTCTTTTACTAAAATGTCCTCAACGTTGTTAATATTTTTAACTGAGGATTTAAGTTAAGGACTTGAATGACGTTAGTTTGTACTTGCAAGGATTTAATTAATTCATTTAGTAAACTTCTGGTCTTTGAATGTTTTTCTAGAAATAATAAGGACGCAGTTAAAAATTACCCTTAAGTATTATTGAGGCATATTTAGGTGCAAATCCTTAAATACCAAGACAATTTTATTTTCATTGATTAGAATTCAATAATAATAAAACTAATAAATAACTAAAACAGAATTTGGCATTAATTAATATCTCATAGGCTGAATTTTAAAGTAGAGGATTCGAGTTTCGCAATTATCTTTGGAAATAAATATTCTAAAATATACTTTAAACTCTTTGTACGCTTATATCAAAATTCATAATTTTTTTCAAGTATGATTTTTCACCATTTGATTACAAATCTATAGAAAAAGAATTGCACTTTCGCTGACCGAGTCTCGACCTTATCGGATGGATTGCAATCTTCTTACTATTATTATGTTTTTAGATACATACCATCAAAAGTATAGTAAAGAATTGTTCAAGTATGATTCTTTTACTATCTAATTGCAAATCCAGGTTGCTTCTCATCTCTCTTTGTTCTCTTTTAAGGAAAAAAACTACTAAAAATTGAAAGAGTGTTGAAAGAAAAGGGGTATTTTTGACCTTAAGGATTTTTGACGGTGCTGACAGTCCAATTTGCAAAACAATCTCATTCAAGCTCTAACCAAATCCCATGTACACTTTTGATTATTTAAATGTCAAGTGTCACTTGAAGTCCATGAAGCAATCCAATTCATCTCTAAACAGACCCGATGCATTTGAGGCCAAATCTATAGAATAATCTAAATTTTTACATGGCAGTTGAGCTGTGTGGTTAGAATTAGTGTGATTGTTGAATTAATATGTGGTTGTGATAATTTGTATAATCTGTACGAGTACCCTACCTCTCCAAAGCTCAAGGATATGCACCACTCACCTCACTACACTTACGTCGCTCACTGCAATAATTGTTATATATATATAAGCCTAAACTAACTAAGAGAGTTGAGTATTTATACATGGGATTTGGCTAGGATCAATGAAATAGTTGAATTAATGTGTGGTTGTAATTGATTTATAGTATGTGTAAGTATTCTCCTTTCTCATTTAATTTTGAGACAAAATGTAAAAATGACTCGACAAATTAAGTAAGAATACATATTATATATAATATTATATTATATTAATTATATTATATTATGTTGTATTGCATTAGTTATATTTTATTATATTATATTGTATTATGATGTATTAAAGTATAATGTAATATCATATTTAATATGATATAGATTGTATTATATTTAATAATAATTCATAGGTATGGTGTTGCAATTTCTTTACAGTATTAATAATGTAATAAATATGTATCCTTGGATTTCAGGGTAATTTTAAAAAACCTCCCCCGAGGTTTTGAAGCAGTTACAAATAGATTGTGAAGATCGGTTTATAGATCGGTTTATTTTTGTCCTGTTTAAATCCTTGTTTAGGTAATTGGGGGCATTTATGACATTTCAGGAGAAAACCAAAGTTTTGCCCGATCTCCATCCCGATCTTTGGAAGCCTTCGCTAGCCTCTCCGGGAGCCACATCTGTCGACTCTCTCCCGATACTTCGTCGACGTCTAAACCCCGTCCAAACCCTCCATAGATCCCGCGGCCATAATAGCCTCAGTCTCTCCCTCCTCTCCACTCTTTCCTAGCCTTCACAAGCAACAAAATTCAAGGCTTCCCTGCCGAAGATCTCTTTCTCGATCACCGTCCTCTCATGATCTTCATGAGTCACAATTGTTTCAGGCACATCAAACATTGCAGAGAAGTGAAACAGAGCCGCTCAGAACCAGGTGACAAAGAAGGGTGCATTGTAGGCTCCATTTGTAATAAAAAAAAAAAAAACTTTGATTTGATTGAATGCGTTGAGCTCATTGTTAACAAAGAAAGCTTGAACTGTTGGACCCATAAAGACATCTTTGGCTGATAGCGTCTCATTGCATTTCACACAATCAATAATTTTGCTTCCGTAATCTATCTGTTGCGGTAACCCTTTAAGCGACTTACCCTTGAATCTTTACAATTTTCTTTCAATCAAATTACAACTCTCTCTCTCTCTCTCTGTATGAATATGATCTGTTTAGTGGATATTGAAAGCTCAGTTTTGGCTTCTAAGGATTAGTTTTATGCACAACCGAAATTGAACCAATCATCAAATTTGGAAGGAGCAAATAATAATTTTCAATGATGAAGTATAATATATTTTTGCAAGGCTTTGAGATGGAGTGAGTTGAGACCCGCCGAGTCAAAAAGCTGCTGACTCAGTTGGAGGACCGAGTCTCGCAAGGGTTCAATCACGAGCTGCAAGATTCGGTGCACAAATCAAAGGTTTTTTCATTACTTGAAACGATTCTCTATAATTTCAACGCTGAGTTTTAGCCGTGTCGGCCTACAAACTATCACTAGGCTAAGTTCGTCTTTTCAAAGTCCACCGACTATTAATGAAAAATTTAGCTACCGACAGAGGGTGTTTACGAGTAATCCGATTTTCGCCGTGAACTTGCAACTGCCTCAAATACGGCAGTTGAGGTTGTTTACAACTGCCTTAAACCTCAAATCTCAGGAGGTTTAAAAAATGAATAAGATCTTTTCTTAGTATTTTTTTTCTCTTAATTTTTTTTAGTAAAAATAAGTGAACAAAATTAAATTTTAAACAAAATTTATTTATTGTATTTATAATTAAACTTACTTTTTTATTAAATTTGAAAGACTAAAAGAGACTATGAGAGAAAAATAATATGAGAGGATCATGATCTAAAAAAAATTATCCTTGCATTTATTCAATGGTAAAGTATTTGTGTTAATAAAAATTTAGTTATTTCAAAATAATATAATTGATTAACAACTCAGCTAAAAAGGTAATTGTAAATTAAAAAAAAAAGATAAATACCATAAAATACGGCATTTTAAATTCTTTTATTTGAAATTGAATTTTTGATAAATATGGTTTATTCCATAACACTTTGGTGCTAAAAAAAATCTAAACTGATGTTGTCATTCTAATTGATTTGAAGGCGGATCCTTGTGAACTTAGGGTGTGTTTGACACACTGTATTATATTATGTTGTATTGCATTATTTTAATGTAGGTATATTGTATTATATTGTCTTGTATTAGCATTTTATTATAATAATGTTGTACAATATTTAGTTATACACTATATTGTATTAATTTTTAATTATGCTATATTTAGTGTTGCACTGTATTATATTAATTTTTTGTGATTAATTTAAAATATATATTTATAAAATAATATTTATTAGTACTTAAAAAAATAATAAATATAAAAGCCTTAAATTTTATAAATTTAACCTTTTTTATTATAAATGTTAAAAAATATCATAATTCTTCATAAAGATCGAAGCTTATAACTTTAAATTTTTTGAAGCATAACATTTATTTTCAATATTTTCTAAATATAATAACATGTGAAATAAAGATTGAAACAAATAATTTAATCAAATAATCACTTAATAATGTAACAACATAAATAAATTGTTAAAACCTACAAGATTAGTCCAAAAGTCATTTTAAAATGATGAAATAAAAGTTTATACATACCACAAAATATTGAAGTGATATAATTATTGTAACATATTCACTAACAAAATGAATTGTGCTAAATAATCTAAGTGAGTTTCATAGTATATGTAATAATATTTTATATCATTTTTGTAAAAAGGTAAAGAGGGGTGAACAAGCCCAAATATAATTTTTACCCCTCTTACTACTCCTAAGGATCCAACCCAAGTTTTGAAGGGTGATAGAATCACTGTCAACCAACCCAACTATGCCTTTGGGGGCTAATAATATTTTATATCATTATTTATATTATTATTATTATTATTATTATTATTATTATTATTATTATTATTTTTACATTAATATTATTCAAATTTATTCATATTTAAATATTTATTATTAGTTATATTAAATTATTTTAAAATAATTAATCTTTTTATATTAGTTTTTGTAATATAATTAAATAGTTAATATTATATTATATTTTTATATATTATTTAAGTATTTATTATTAATTATACTAACTTATTAAATATTAATCAATTTTATATATTAATTATTACAATATAATTAGATAATACATTATTTAGTTATATTTTTAATATAATAATATATATATATATATAATACTATATTAAATAAAAAATTATATTTATTTATAATTATTATAAAAAAAAAAGAGACAAACTAACTAATGTGACCATAGCCGCAGTTACTTGCCGCAGCCAAGCATGGGATTGCAATGCAACCTCATGTGTTAGCTAATGCAATGAGAGCTAATTAGGGGTGCCAAACACTCCTTTAAGTCTTATTGTCTAGGTATGGGCATGGGTTGGTTTGGATCGGTAGAGATATTCAGAATTCAATTCGATCCGCTCAATCCGTCTGATACGTAAAAATTCAATCTGTGGATTGATAGATTGAAAATTTAAAAATCCGCAATCGATGGATTGGCAAAAAAAAATTTTTTTGTGAATCCACAAAAAAATTAAAAAATATTTATTTAATTAAAAAATTAAACTTGTAAATATGACATTAGTACTTACTAATAAATAAATAAGTTAAAATATAGTTACATTAACACCATATTATATCTTATCCGATAATAATATAAAAAATAATTAAATAAACAAATACAACTTCCTAAATAGTTAATTTTCACGTACTAATCTAAATAAATGATATTTTTTCTTTTTGGTGTGTTATATTTAAAAACTTTGAATGTATTTTCTAGTTTTATTCAAACAATTAATTTATTTAAATCTTATTTAATTTTGAATTTGATCGGTAGTCAAGTTATTTTTATATTAAATTCTTTTATTTAATTAGTTCATAGATTGGAAATAATTAAAATTTTTAATTTATAAAATGGTGGATTAGATATTGATTGAGTCAAATTTGCATCCGATCCGCAGACGTATGGATTGAATTTGAATTAAATTTCGCCGATCTGTGGACTAGATTATATTGAAAATTTATAATCCACAAAATCATGGATCAGATATGGATTGATGCTCAATCCGCAAAATTCGATCCGCAAACACACTTATAGATTGAGTTGATGTACAACCCAATTAGAACAGGGTGGAAAATTTCAGCCCGAACCAACTCATTTCATATCTCAATCTAACCTGCAGTTGGGCTTTTGAAAAAACCCATTTTTATAGTTTAATTTAATATTGAACAAAAATTAACTAATTAATTAAAAAGACTAAAAAAATGTAAATATTAAAATCTTTACAATAAATTCAACATTTCAAAGTTTTTATATTTATTTTTTTAAATTTTTATATAAAATATCAATATATATATATATATATATATATGGGTTGGATTGGGTTATATATATATACATATATATAAACTATCAATGTTGTTTCCAAGGATCAGACTAAAATTGCTAAGAAAGGGCAGACTGATGCAAGTGACTTTTACGGATATTTTGCTTCTTCTGTTCATTAATGTATACTTTGCATTTGTCACGTGGTTATTTCAAGATTATTTGGTATCAAAAATTATTTTTAGGTTATGCAAATTATATTCAAAATAACATGATTTAATTATTTTAATTACCTGCAACCTGAAAATTACATGTTATCTATTAATTAACTAATTATTCATTATATTAAACTATTAAATAAGTGGTTGGGATTAAAACACTTAAATCTAACAGTCTATAATAATCCCACAATCAATATTGTTAAAATACTTACAACATCATTAAAAAATCCTATTTAATATCATTGTTTATATTACTATTAATTTTAAATTAATATTATTCAAATTTGTTAATATCTAAAGTGTTTATTATTATTTACATTAGATTATTTTAAAATGATTATATTTTATATATTAATATGTATTTATTATTGGTTATATTAAATTGTTAAATAATTATATTATGTTGAATATTAATTAAATAGTGTAATATTTAATTATATTTGTAATATAATTAATATAAAAATAAAAATATAATATGATATTATTCAATAATAAATTATAAATTTATTAACTTATATTAATTTTTGTAATGTAAAAATAAGAGGAAAATACAAATTGCTTTTATATAAAGTTATTAGATAATAAAACATTAAATTACAAATTTACTTTTATTTATTTAAAAAAGAAAAACGAGATAATGAGGCAAACTGAGGCATTAGCCAAACCCGAGTGCTAAAAAACTTCCCAATGGGGAGCATGCACGCAAAGAAGAGAAGCAGACAAGCAAAGAAGGTTGACTTGGAAGCCGCATTATTGTGTATTATAATGCACTATAATGCAGTTAAAAATGAGGCTACACTGCATAATGCAATGCAGTTTCATATTATGCAGAGTGCCAAACTCATCTGAAGTATGATAAAAGAGACAGTGATTTGTGTATGTTATTGAGTTTTGGAAATAAAAAATTTGTTTAATTGTTAAAATTCTCCAACAACTACATAATTCATAGCAAGTAAAACTATTGCTCCCGAGGGCATCTAAGACATTTACTGAAATTCATGGTGTTAAGTTGTCATTTACTTTAATCAAGAATTTGTCTGACGCATTCCCTGATTCACAAATGACAACTGTCGTCATTTTACTTTTTTGGATGAGTATTTTAATTTCAGTTCTTTCATCCTTGGGTAGTTTTCTCATTTGGGTAAAATTTTTATAGATTTCCCGAAAATATTGTTTGCAATTAAGTATTATTGAGGCATATTTTGGTGCAAATCCTTAAAATTCCTAGACAATTTTATTTTCATGGATTAGAATTTTAGAATTCAACAACATTAAAAATTAATAAATAACCAAAACAGAATTTGGCATTGCAAAATCTGAACTTTAATTTCCAGTGGCCATCACTACCAGAAATCAAAATCTCAGTCTGTATGAAAATTACCAAAAGCATCGAGAAAGTGAAAAAAAAAATATAATAATAAATAAAAAATAAAAAAATTATAGGAAATAGACCCAGCAACAACTCCATAGCCTTCTTGAACTTCACTCATGCGCACCGAATGAACCCAAAATAGCAAAAGTTTAAAACGTGCACCAATGAAACAACCTGCTGAGGGTTCCAGGACCCCCAAGTCAGCATCTCCATAAAATGATTGAAACACCAACCTTCGTTAAAAAGGGCTGCACTTGTGCAACTTTGATGTGAAAATGCAGCAAGGCAACAGCGGCTATTAGGTAACAAGCTGACAGCTCATAGAAGAGAAATGGAACTCTTCAAACACAAGCAATAACCATTTCTTCTTTCTCACTCAAGAAAATGCCTGAGATAGTTATCACATTAACAACCCACATCAATAGAAAGAAAAACCACACCACTAACCTTAAAGCAGGATGTGATAGACTGATAGAAGTGTCTGTAGAGGAGCTGTGAGAGCAAGAATATTGAAGAAGAAAATGCCCCCTGAAGTGCCCTATTCCCGTCCTCTTCTATCTCCTCTTGTTCATTTTTCAGCTCCGGTCTCTCCTATTAACAGCAAATATTTCCGGGGAAACAAGAAAATGAAAATTCCTGGAAAGAAACTGATTCTTCTGCTTGTTTTCATCATAACAAGCCTCTCCATCCTCAGACTCCTCAGACTTGCTATAACCACATCTCCTTCACCACCTTCCTTGACTTTGCTGTCAACCTTACAGAACGTATGCCCCTCTACTTCTCCATTGTGCAGTAACGCTCCATCATACTCCCTGGGAACCTCAACAAATCTGCCTGATGCATCGGCTCTCACCAAAAAAGAATTCAAACTCCTCTCCAATCTCATTAACAGTAAGGCACCCTGCAATCTTCTTATTTTCGGGCTTGATCCTCTGTACCTTGAGCTCTCAAAAGCCAATGCAAAAGGAATCACTGTCTTTCTAGAGGATGACTCCAACAAGATTCACGCAATCAAAAGAAAATCCAACCGTACTCAAATCTACAAAGTTGATTACCAGAGACCCGCAAAAGCTGCTTACAAGCTACTCAAGCACGCGAGACAGAACCCAGCTTGCGCACCAAGATCGGAATTGCTACCATCATCAAAGTGCAAACTGACACTGAAAGATTTACCACTAGAAGTTTTTAAGCATAAATGGGATGTGATTGTAGTAGATGGACCAAGTGGGGACATGCTGGAGGCGCCGGGCAGAATGTCAACAATCTACACAGCAAGTATGCTAGCCAGAAATGGGGATACAACAGATGTTGTAGTACACGACATAGATCGCACTATCGAAAAATGGTTCTCCTGGGAATTCCTATGTGAGGAGAACTTGGTTTCTTCTAAAGGAAAACTATGGAACTTCAGGCTCACCGGTCAATCAAATTCAACAAGGTTTTGCCCTGCAAAACAATTCTCATAGAGTAACAGCATTCTCTATAGGGGGTAATTGCAGCAGCAAAGTATTCCCATCAATTGATTTGCAGTCTTTGGCAGAGACCTGCATCTCAGAATTTGCACAAGACAATACTATGACAACTAAGAGCCAAGATTTCAGCAATTTCTTGTCTCTGCTAACTTTGATTCATATTATACTACAAACACTACAGCCACACCGTGCACATAAATCAATGTAAATGACGGGTCGAACATTTAATTAAATCTTAGAGAATATAATTATTTTTTGTAAACCAAGCCGTGCATTGTAAAAATGCATTTTCCAATTTCCTTGGCAAAATGGAAAACAACAGAAAAATATACAAGCAATTAACTAGAAAAACTAGTTACTGAACAACAGCAACAATTATATACATCATCCTCATGCTCAATTCTAACATTCAAATTAGAGACAAGTCAGGAACTATCTCACTTTATACAAGAATTATATGGTAAGAAAAATGAATTACAAATACAATGAGCACACTTGCCATACTGCTCCTGCTTCATCCCTTTGTGCAATAAATCACAACTGATCTACTAATTCTGAACTGATCTTCATCTTGAACACTCTTATCTTCCTCTATAAGATCAAGAATCAAACTTTCAACAGAGATGAATAGGAGGAATAGGCAACCAATCTCTCAATAAGGTCATCATTACCAAGGCCATCAATTCAAATGAGGATCACCAGAATGTTCACCTGAATCTCTTCGCTGCGAAGGGGAGAAATATAAAATGCATGAAGCTAAACTTCACTTACATAAACCCTAAATGTAATTAATAAGCTAAAAAGTCAATAATCATAATGTTGGTGCAAGAAACATTTGCCCAACACAATTACAATCTTATAAATTCCGGAAGTGTAGAATGATTCATGCTACTCTATTGATGAGTCTACTGCTTGAAAAGCAGCATTACATGCACATGCAGGCAATTACCAAGAAACAAGTTTACAACTTGAAAACTTACTTCAAAATGATAAAAGTGCAAATAACCAGAAATTTGGGTGTTTTAGATTTCTGGAACCAAATATTGTGGCAACTGACATCAAATTTAAATCCCAGTCCAATGCCCAGGAAACAGGTGGGCCAGATATAAGAACCCTTCCTGCTCCTGCTCTTCCAGCCCAAAATGCTCAAGCCTCATACAGTCATACAATTTGCATAACTAAGCAACCGCAAGTTGTATCAAATTGACCACATATGACGAATCTACGTATGGAGACATACAAAGACACGAAATGCCACAAAATATTGTGGTATAAGCAAAATCATGATTATCAATTCATGTCATAGGAGCATAGCCTCCTTAAAAAGAATAAAAGCACCTCTAAACAATAAGATAATTGAGTATGCAGGGCAGGCTTACCATTCGCTTGCTAACATAAGGCTTTATCTCCTTGGGCATCTCAGAAAGACTATGAACATTTGGTTGTTTTTGTTTCTCAAATTCAAATTCTTTTCTAGATTCCTTCCGAGAACCTGATTGCCAAACTCTACCAAAATTAGGAAGCCAGTTAGGATCACAATCACTCTTAACAATTCCTCCCCTCTTTTCCATCTCCATCTCCATTTTTCTCTTTTCAGCCCAGGCAGCTCCCACCCTTTTTGGATTTAATTTCGACTTCCCTGACTTATTTAAAGTTGAAACTTGATTTAGCTGCACATTCAGCTGATCTCCTTGAGTTGCTTCAAACCATGGAGGAGGTGCCCCAGAATGCACATTTCCTCCAGCCTCTCGTAGAAGGAAGGAAGAAATTTGAGTTATATTCTGCAGACCTAATAAATAAAACACACAAGATAAGGAATATAAATCATATCTGCACCAAGCTACCCAAATTTTTGGATGATCATTATGCTGTCAATAAATTCAATACCAAGAAAACTTGCATTCAACTACTTGCATACAAAGGGCTTGCTGAATTGCTGAGAAGGGCGAAAAAATTATAAAAGACAAACCAAAATGTAGTAGCCATGAAGGTTTACCCTGAGAAATGTTCTCGCTGCTAAAAGCTCTCTCGTCCTGATTGGCCTGGCACATATATTGTAAGAAATATGTTACATGGTTGAAGAAAATCTAACTAAAAATTCATACATGAACAGAATCGGGTGAAAAGCCATCATTTAACAACAAACCAAACAAGTACAAACGCCAGGGTGCTTCACTAAAGGCATGCAGTTGAAGGAGGAAACTGTAGTTGCAACAATTGCAACACATGTACGAATCACAGATCACAAACTAAGGGTATTGTCCATGTAAAGGTTCCAGAAGACTGTCATTAAGATAAAGCAATGACTGAGACAAGTCATTTTGTACTTCTGCACACAGATATTCAGGCATATTACAAGCTTCAGCCAAATAAAATAACTGAGAAAAACGTACTGATCACAAAAAGATTTATGGAGGGAGTGATGACTGGTAGTAATGATGGGTACAAGTGATTGAATGAACCATGTGTTACCATTTCTAAGTTGAATAAGCTAATATAACCAATTCTATAACAACATTTGTATGGTTATTATATCTTCAATATTTTTAATATAAAAGTCATAAATTTCATTTTAGTTAGCAAATGTAATTCCCTGAATTTGGTTCATTAAGTCTGAAGCTGTAGTCTTCTTTATCCATTTGTCTTCTTCTTGTTTATAAGCAGAAAAATTGAAAAAAAAAAAATAAATAATCTTCAAAGTCAATGCTAAGATCATAAATTGATAGCAGTTTAAGAGTATAACATTCAAAATCTAAAACCATGACATTAACAAGTCAATATTTTTGCAGCAGCAATAGCATGATTATGACAGATATCTATTAGATGGAATAGTATGATGATGACAACTTAAGTAATTAACACTAACATCCCTATGTGAAATAGCAATCCTTCAATCAATAGAGAGAGTGAATTCACAGGGCACAAAGGGAAGACTGATAATGTGATCTTTTTAACTATGAGGTCCAAGTCTTAATCTAACCATCTTGGTAGAAGACCTTGAATGCAATGGCCTTAAGGACAGTCATGGTCCTCATACAATTTTGCTTCTGGCACCAGTATCTGGTGATATACAAATTTGAATAATTGTTTCATCAACCCTCACCCTAGGCAACCAAAATTTAAGATAATAATAGATAAGATTGACCTAGCAAGAACAGGTTTCACAAACAAGTTACCCAAAAAAAGGAAAAAAAAATAAATTGCAACCTGATATTTGGAACTAAAACAGAAATAAATAAAAGTGCTACAGCAGAAAGACTGTAGTTGACCTATCTTACCGCTTCTTTATTGTGTAACACATCACCGGAGCAGTTTGAATCATTAAAAGCACCATTCCTGTAAGCTAGGAAATACAAGAACACAGCAGATACCATGAGACCAGAATAGGTATCTGATTCTGATTATACCGAGAAACATCAAACATCAAATGAACTAACAGGACTAAAGAAAAATTAAAAAATTACATAATTATTTGCATACCCATTAAATTGTTTGCGTTCCATAAACTTGTGCCGTTACATGCCTCCACAGACAAAGAAGAGGTAACAACATGGATATTTGAACCAACATTTGCAACTCCAGAGTGTTCCAAATGGGATACCTGATACTCATTGGTATGCTGCTGTAAAGGCATAACAACATTTGAAATATTTGAATTAAGATGGTGCAAAGTATTCTTTTCATAGTTATTCAAATTTTCATAGTCAAGTTCTTTGTGGATATCATTTGAAAGTCCTGATGGCAATCCCTGAGATGTTCCCCCACAAGGCGAAGATTCACTCTTCAGTTATTTGCATTTCTTATCCCACTACAAAGCACATAAAATAAGCCACCAACTGTTTTAAATCTTTTAGCCAAAAAAGACAAAGAAAAACCCTACACTACTAATTTCTCCTCCTCAAACTAACCATCTCAAGCTGAAAAGGGTAAATACAAGCTACAACAAAATATGATGCAACCACAAATGAACAACAGTGCTCAACACTTCAAAGATTATTAGAAAATACAGTTCATTGTTTCCACATATTATGTTGTAGTTTCCATTTTCCTTTCCTTTGTTTCTGGAATTCAATAAAGCAGCATAAAAACATTAAAAAAACATTAAATTTACTTTTCTTCTCATCCATTCTATCGAGAACCAGACCTATATATATAACCATAAGATTTCACATGTAAGCACAAATCAACAATACCATAGCAATATCAGCTTGTGAAATCCTAAAAGCATCTACGCGATCCATTCCACCTCCATATTTCCACAGAAAATGCTTCAAATTCTTCAAATGATCCCCACTCGCTAAGTGATTAACTGCATTTTGACTGAGATATTAACAAAACAGTAAAACCAATCATCAGAACCACCTTTTAACGATTCAGTGACTGAAAAATCATTCGATTACTTAATAGTGACATTCATATTCTCATACCAAGCAAAGAAGCTACCGAGCTCGTCAATGTCGCAGTCGCAAAAGACACACCAGAGTCGATTGCGCCAGGCGAGATCGAGGCGGAAAAAGCTAGGGTTCTTCAAGAAGAATCGAACTTCGGTCAATTTATTTTGGAATCGAGAGAAGAATTTAGAGAGTGAGTTGGTGTGGCTTGGGAAGTACTTGTGTCGCTGCCCTTCGTCGTGATTTCGATTGCATACTTTGCAGAAGTCAAACTGGCTCTTCTGCTTCTTCTTCTTCTTCATGTTCTTTTGATTCATTGGCGGTGTTAATTCGTTGTTAGGGTTAGGGTTTGGTTTCACGGACGATTTTATCTTCCGAGGAGAATTTTCAAAAACATTCGAACAAATAACGTTTCGTACTTAACACCGTAAAGACGCGGCAAAAAGCACCGCTTTTCCACTCTTCGTTTACGGTCCGACTCGATTCGGTTCGATTTGAACCTTGAAGCCAAACAGAATCGATCGATTAAAATTACTCTTGCATTTGAAATTTTTATGGTGCGTTTACTAAATTAGAATCGGAATGAGCTGGAATCGGAATGGATAAGAATTGGAATGGGTTGGAATGAGAATAAGTATTTCTGTTTTTAATTTATTAAAGTAGTTGTTAAGGCTTGCCCATGTGCTTAATAAAAAAGTTCTTTTGTAATTTTTAGAATTTTAAGTCCTTATTTTTATTTTTATTTAAAAGAAAAAAAGAAAAAAAGAAGAGAACTGATTTTGTGCTTCAATTTTCAGCAACGACAAGCCGCTTTCATCACTCTCCACGAACGATCTGCAGCGTCTCTCAACGATTTCCAGCCGCGATCCAATCCAGCAATCTTCACGATCTCCAGCCGATGCCAGATCCAACGCCCACGATCCAGCCAAGCCGAGCATGCCATCCTTGATCGAATCCACACCAGCAATCAACGTCCAGATTCGTTCTTGCAGCAACCCGCGAGATCCATCACGCTCACGATTTCCAGCCGCGTCCAGACCCGATCCAGCGTTCACGAGTTCAAGCCGTGCACGCCATCCTCGCTCGGATCCACGCCAGATCCAACACCCGCGATCCAGCCAACCCGTGAGCCAAGCAATCACCGTCCAGATCTGTTTCAGCCACAACCCACACCAAGGTCAAATCGCGTGGCCCAGTGCGTCCACGAAATCCGGTAGCTGCCGCCATTAGTTCCGGTAGACCCACAACTGCGAGATCCATCACGTCCAAAGTTTCACCAAGCGGCGTTCGGCGGTGCTCGAGATCCGGCAAGAATGCGTCAAAGAGTCAAGCCACTCTGTACAATCACGCTCCACCAAGCACTCAAATCCGCTCCAGTTCCAGCAACCGCGTGCGCCACCAGCCACGATCCAGACAAGCCACTCCTGTCAAGTTCCAGCAGCCGCGACAACCACTCTCATTGCTCCAAAGCTCCAGCCGCTACCTACTACCTTTAATTCAGGGACGTTTTCTTTGCCTTTAATCTTTTTGTCCCTGTGGTTTATTTCGTTTTGTGAACTTTGATAATCATACATTGGGGACAATGTATGTTCTTGGTGTGGGGGAGTGATTTTTGCAATATTAATGTCTAGAGTGTTATTTTGTTGCTTTTGAGATGATTTTGAGTAAGTATTCTTGGTCGCGTCATTTTTATTTTATTTTCTTTCTTTTGTGAAGTTGTTTTTGTTTCATTCTGCTCATCCTTGAATGATTTTGGAGTTAGTGTTATTTTTCTTGGATGAGAGTTGAGATGCATGAATAGATTCGAGTTTTGATTAGCTTGGTCTTGGTTGCTTAAATGAATAACTCACCACTATTGATAGTTGATTCATTTGATGAGTGTGCATGATTTGATGGCAAATTCACCAACTTTGAGAGGATTTGAGCTTATGAGCAACCACTTTGCTCTAATTATTTTTGTTGAGTAAATATCAATCTTAGTTTGTCTATTCTAGAACTTGCTTTGTTATGCATGTTGAAACCGCATTACGGGATTATATGCATTAAAATAATAAAGGCAAACCTCTTTCCATTTTTCTATTTTCACATTTCTTTTCTTTTTCTCCACTCGAAGATCTTTATTTGTTTTAATTTGTTACCTTTGTTTGATCCTTCACCATTTATTTCTCTACATCTACTTACTCATTTACCTATTTTTTTAGCCTTAATTTGAGGAGATTTTTGAACTCATTGTTTGGATATATTTTGTTGCTTTTGCTACTTTAAATAAAAGTTTCTCAATTACATCAAGTTGCATTATGCTTGAATAAAATTGTGCAAGATTCATCGAAAAAAAAAATGAAAAACAAAAAACCCAAAAAAAAAAAAAAACTCTTGACGACTTAAGTAGCAATAAACATTTTGATGTCATAAGGTTCATTCAATGGGTTCATTCTTCTCATTTTGATCTCTTTTTCTTCCATAGACCTTTATTTTTCATTCAATCCATTAGCCCCATTACAACCCTATTAAGACCCTTAGATTTTTTGCATTTAATTCATGTTTTGTGATTGAGATGTGATATATGAGCAAGCTTATGGTAATAGCATTCTTTGATTTGATTTGAGTGCATAAATGATATCCTAAACACTTTGAGTGCATGGAGTGAAATCAATGAGAGGGCTATTAAATTTTGTTGCACTTGGATTTTGAAAAGATTGTCTTGGTGGTTGAGTGACTTTATGCTAACTTCTGAGATTCTATGCTTTGAAATCCTTGTCTCTTGAATGTTGATTGACTTAAATCCTTGAGGTGCGCTTGCTTAAGATTGTTTTTGGATGAGTTGGGATGAGAATTGAGTGAAGATTTGAGATTATTTTTGAATTATATGCTTGAGGACAAGCTTTATCTTGGTGTGGGGGAATTTGTTATAGTGCATTTCATGCACAAGTTTTGCATTGTTTAATCCCTTTAATATCAATGTTTTGTACTCAATAGTTGTGATTTACGTGTGTTTTATTTTTATAGGTGAAATTCTATTGATTAGTGCTAAATTGAGCTACAAGATGATGTTTGAGGATAAAATGACTTCTTGGAGAAATTGTTAATTTCAGAAGAAGTTTGTCGATAAGGCGTGGGCGCGTGACAGTCGATTTCAGAAGAAGTTTGTTGATAAGGCGTGGGCGCGTGCTATCAATTGCGGACTTGACGTTTTTATTTCTTTTTAAACGTGTTTTATATTTTTATGACTCTTGTAAGTTTAGATAAGATTTTAGATATTTTTATCTTTATCCTTTTTAAGAGAACTATAAAAAGAGGAGATAAAGATAGATTAGGATTAGAATTGAATTATTAATTGTTTTTATCTTTTTTTTTAGGGTTTTCTCTTTTTCTCCATGAGGAACTAAACTTATTTTTCTGGTTGAAGGTTAATGAAGCTTTGATTCACCATTACTGTGAGATCTTTCTTATGCTTTAATTGTTTTATTGCTTTTTGGGTATTTATTTATTCTCTGAATTATTGTTATGATTATTTTTGTTAATTAGATAATTAGCCACTATTTAATTATCAATTTAATCTACTGCTAATTGAAAGATTCATCGTATGAAGATTTTGATATTTGTGGCGAATAATATAACAGTGCGTTGTGTTATGAGAATAAATAATCTAATTTAAATGAACCATCGTATGCGTTTGTTAATTAGGATTTGGGTCTCTCTAATTTTTCAGGCTGTCAATTGATTAAATCTTATGATCGTATCTAGGATTGTCTATTGATTAGGGAAATAACCAACGGTCATACCTTGGTTATCGACTAATTAAGGAGAGATTGGTTATTAGAGTGTCTCAGTAGCTATAACCGGTCTATTCATAAGCAGTAATGATTTATAGTTGTATCGATGATCAGTAGTCGAATCAAAGCTGAATTAATTCCTTCAACCAGAGTTTTTTCATTTTGAATTACACCTTTAATTTGGATTCTTATTAATTTAAATTGATTTTCATTATTGTCAACAATCCCCCAATTTTACATTTTTATTTTTAAAAGGATTTAATAATTACCAATCTCTGTGGACACGACCCTGCTCAATCACTATACACAATTTTGTTAGAGTAGGTATTTATATTTGCTGGCTTCGACACCCATCAGGTGTTTATTTGAATTATAGAAATCGAAATCGGAATAAGCTGAATTGTCATTAATGTGTTTACATTATCTTGGAATCGGAATCGGAATGAATTTGATTGTAATAAATTACTAAAAAGTACTTAATGAATTATTTTCATAATCATTATTTTATATTTTAATTATAGTGATTATTTATTCAAAAAAAATTATTATTATTAATTATTGTCAATAATATATTGATATATTAATTAATTAATTATCATAATATACTAATTAATTATAATAATTATATTATTAATTATCGTGATTATTTAGTCAAAATAATGTTTTTATTAATAGTTATTGTTAATAATGTATTAATATAATAATTAATAGTAATTTTTATATTAATTAATTATTATTAATAAATGAATTAATTATAATAATAGTAATATATTAATTATTGTGATTATTTAATCAAAAACTATAATTATTAATATATTATTGTTAATAATATATTGATATATTAATTAATAGTAATAATTATATGAATTAATTGATGATAATATATTTAATTATATTATAATAATTATATTAATAATTATTATAATAGTAAATTAATTAATTAAAATAATAACATATTAATTATTGTGATTAGTTAGTCAAAAACTATAATTATTAATAGTTATCATTAATAATGTTTTAATATAATAACTAGTAGTAATAATTATATTAATTAATTAACAATTGTATTAGTAATTATTGTAATAGTATATTAATTAATTAATTATAATAATAAAAATATATTAATTATTGTGATTATTTATTCAAAAACTAAAATTATTAACATATTATTGTTAATAATGTATTAATATAATAATTAATGGTAATTTTTATATTAATATATTGTTAATAATAAATGAATTAATTATAATAATAGTAATATATTAATTATTGTGATTATTTAATCAAAAACTATAAATATTAATATATTATTGTTAATAATATATTTATCTATTAATTAATAGTAATAATTATATCAATTAATTGATGATAATATATGAATTAATTATAATAATTATATTAATAATTATTATAACAATAAATTAATTAATTATAATAATAATAACATATTAATTATTGTGATTATTTATTAAAAAACTATAATTATTAATAGTTATTGTTAATAATATATTAATATATTAATTAGTTATAATAATTATATTAATTAACTATAATAATATTATATTAATTATAATAATAATATATTAATTATTGTGATTATTTATTCAAAAATTATAATTATTGATAATAATGTATCAATATATTAATTAATTAATTATAATAATATATTAATTAATTACAAATGAGGACAAAGTGGGTATTTTTAATTTTGGAGAGGGGCAAAATGGGAATTCTAGGGAATGGGAGATTGATTCCCACCTCCCCCATGGGAATCAATCTCCCATTCCTCATTCCCAAATAGTGGTGGGCCCCACGATTCCGATTCCGATTTCTGCTCCATTTTTGTGAAGTAAACGCCATCAATCATTCTGATTCCGGATTCCGATTCCCTAATCCGGGAAGTAAACACACCATTAAAATCTAATACAGTAATTTATCATTTTAATTAGCGCTAATGATTTGTTTTATTAAACAAATATATCCTATTTGAAAAGAGGTTCTTTATATTGCTTTATTTGTATATATATTTTTACTCTTTGATATATAAAAAATGCTAACCATCACAAAGGGCGAGGGAATGCTAAGAGAAACGGCAGCGCAAGCTGCTTTTCACTCTCTCCTCGTCGTGATTAAGGATGGCAAAAAATTTGAAATCTTAAATGGGATTTGGGATCTTGAACTCTTTAGGACGGTATTGGTTCGTATTTTACGAACGAATTTTAAAAGTAGGCGGGATTTGGGATTGAAAAAAATCTCAATTTATTGTGTGGGACGAGATTGAGATCTAAATTGGGATCCCATTTTCACGTTTGTCCCATTTAATTTTTTAAAGAAATACTATATTAATAAAATTAAAAATAAGTAAAATTAAACTAATGGTTAATGAATAGTGATTCAAATAACATTATAACAATATACTCTAAGCCCAAGTAACAAACACAAGTCCATTTATTGTATTATTTTTAGTTTAATTAAATAAATCTAAAATAAAAATATTAAATTAGAAAACTAAAAGTATTTTAACCTAAAATTAAAATATAGCCGCCGATTATTACTGATCCCCAATTTTTGCTTGCCTTCAACCACCTCATCTAGCATTTTGTAAGTTTGCATTTGACTTCTCTTCTTTATGTTTGAATATAATTGTATTGGATTTTTTTATTATTTTCTCAAATAGATTGTACTTGATTCATAAATTAAGTTGATTGTTTATTGCTTGCTTTATGGAAATATAATTGTTTATTGTTTGTTTTATCAAAAGATGAGTTCTTTTATACTTATTATTTATTTTGTTTATAAAAGTTATTATTTCATTATTTGTCTCATTTGATTGTTAACATATTTATTATATGCGTGACGTTTGGCCATGTGAAATGATTATATAAAATTTGGATAGATGTGTCAGTGAGATATTTTTGTTGCATTTGTATTTTAAAGGATGGTCAATCCTCCATTGGATTATGTGGAAGTTGATGATGAGAATAGACTAGATAACCAAGACAAAGATTTGAGAAAAAGATTAAGATCAGACGCTTGGAATCATTTTGATAGACAAATAATAGATGGGAAAATAAAAGCTATTTGTAAGTATTGCAAGAAGAAATATGGTGGGGACAGTCATCATGGCACAAGACACTTGAACATCATGCGAAGACATGTTTTCACAAGAAACAATCGAACATTGCTTGTTATTAAAAAAAGTTGAAAAAAGTGGAGGATACAGAAGGAAATGTAAAAGTGGAGACTTATTCTTTTCATCCAAATTTCACGAGGGAAATGATCACACGTATGATTATTGTGCACAAGTACCCACTAAGTTGTGTTGAGTATGAATGGTTCAGAAAAGTGTTATCTTCTCTAAACCCAATGTGGACTAATATCTCTCGTAATACTATAAAAGTTGATATCATGGGATTATATGAATTTGAGAGAGCTAAGGTTGTGAGTTTAATAAAGAGTAATAATAGTAAAGTTGCAATCCAACAGACATGTGAACTTGTAGCTCTCAGACAAAAAGTTACATGGCCATTACAACGCACTTTATTGATGACTCTTGGACTTTACAGAGTCAAATTTTGAGGTAATATGATAAAATTCAAACATTTTATGCATTTTATTTATTCATTATTACATTGAATAAATTCTTAATTAATTTTATAATTTTGCTATGTAGGTTTATAAATGTGAAAGATCAACATGTTGCTAAACTATTATGTGAGACATTATTTTGGAGTTTGATGGAACTTAATCTTGAGCGTAAGTTGTCTATCATAACTATTGATAATTGCACTACTAATGATTACATGATTCAACTTTTGTTAGAGAAGCTTGATACGAATGATTTACTCATGGGTGGTAAATTATTTCATATGTGTTGTACTGTTCATATTTTAAACTTGATTGTAAAAGAGGGGTTGAGTGTCATTAGTGGGGGAGTTGCCAAAATCCGTGCTAGTATTGCATTTTGGGCCATCACATCTTAAAGGAGGGAAACATTTGAATAAATAGCTTGGAGGTTGAATGTTTCATATACTAAGCAATTAGTTCATGATTCCATAACTAGGTAGAACTCTACTTATCTCATGATTTATGTTGCCTTAGAGTACAAGGATTTTTTTTTTTAAATTGCATCAATTTTAAGTACAATATAGGTCTTTGCCAAGTGAAGATGAGTGGGAGCTAGCTAGCATATTATGTAACAACTTGAAATCATTTTATAATGTGATTGAAATATTTTCTGGAACAAAGTATCCAACCTCCAATTTTTTTTTCATTCATATTTGTGAGATTAGATTGTCATTAAATAATTGGCTTTTGTTTGAGCATGAGGAGATTCGACAAATGACATTCAACATGATTGAAAATTTTGAAAAATATTGGAAGCATGTTAATGGGATATTGGCAATGGCAATAATGTTGGATCCTAGATATAAAATGAAATTGGTTGAGTTATATTTTCCATTGATATATAGAGATAAGTCACAAGTTCATGTTTAGAGTATTCATAAGTTTGGCAAGAATTTGGTAAAGGAGTATGAATCAAAGGCCAATTTATCCAAAGGTAGTTCTAATATAGGTGCTTCTTGTTCTAGTTAATCTTCACTTGCCATAACTCTTTTAGAGAAAAAAGTGTCATGTATGTATGATGATTTTGTGAAAGCTAGTATGGTTAGGAATTGTAAGATTGAGCTTGAGGCATATATTAGGTGATACTGTCTTGATTTGCAAGGACTATTCTTTTCATATTTTAGAGTGGTGGAAAGTAAATGCAGTACAATATCCTATATTGTCTAAAATTACTAAGGATATACTAGTGATTCATGTGTCGACAGTTGCTTTTAAGTTGGCTTTTAGCATAGGTGGTAGGGTTGTTAGTCCACATCGTAATAGATTACTCCTACAAACACTGGAGGCATTGATGTGCGTTTAAAGTTGGATGCGTGCTTACATGGGAGGTATTCATAAATTACTTTATAATTTAATAACTTATATTTTTTATTTATACAAGCTTTTGTTAATTTGTTCTTTTTTTTTTTTCAAGATGAAGGATTTAAAACTTCTATCGAAATTCTTACATTTGTAGAGGAAGAAGTTGATGTAAGGATAGAAGAGATTCTAGAGGTAAGTAATAATGTTTTTTAGCAATATTAAATACATATTATGTAACTATCAATGTATAATATTATTTGTTTTTCTAATTTATTCTTTACATATTCTAATTTTTATAGGTTGATTCAGATTTATGAACTTGCAGTTGAATGAAGACAAAAATCTTGAATGCTTTTGTTTTTGTTTCTTTTTTTTTTCTTGAGAAGTTGGATGTTTTTGTTGATTATTATATGTTGATTTATTTTTGGATGCTTTTGTTGATTATTGTATGTTGATTTATTTTTGAATGCTTTACAATTGGTTAATTTACTTTTGAATGTTATTTTTTGTTTAATTGCACATCTTATGATTATAATGTCTATTGAGATATTAACAATTTTATAGAATCATTGGATTAAATACTTTTTTAATATTTTAATGAAATTTATATTATTTATTAAATGAGACATTTGGGAGATTTGGTCCGAGAAGAGATTTTGTGCGGTATGGGATTAGTCTAATTTTTTCTCCCGTTTAACTATTTGGGACAGGATTCAGTCCGCATTAAAATCTCATTTTACTATTTGGGATGGGATCGGGATTGTCAAATCTCGAACCATCCTGGACCATTGCCATCTTTACTTGTGATCATTAGCTAATGTTAAAATATTAAAATAAAGAGAAAGAACAACATCACTTGTGTTGCCTAACTTTTTCTTAGTTTTGTAGCACTCTTTGCCACAAGTTAACTCCAATAGCCATTGCTTATTTTTATTAGCAGTGCAACCATTCACCCATTCACTTCTTTTGTCAATAGACAAAAAATTAGCCACCACTACCAAAACTCTACACAAATATGGAAGTGTTGGCCCGATCTAGATTTGGAAGCAAAACAAGTTAGTAATTACTTGATTATAAAGAATGATTTTTTATTTTGATTTTTTTTTTGTTCTATTAGTAATAATAGAAATATATCTGCATTTTGCTTAATACTCCTAGATGCAAATTACTAGTTAAATGATAATGATAAATGATAATAACAAATGTGTTTGATTGAGAAGTTTTTTTAATTTAAATTTTGTATTTGACTTAGAAATTTTTTAAATTTAAATTTTTAGAATTTAATGGATTAAATTTTTACAGGACCAAAAATTTTATAAAAATTTATAATAATTTATGCTTAATACAAATATTAATTATTTTGTAGAAATTGAAAATTTGGAAAATAAGGCTGGAGTTGAAGATGTGCAATCAGAAGAATATGAGCCGACTCTTGGGATGTTATTTGATAGTCATGAGGAAATGTGATAAATTTACAAAGTCTATGGTTAACACGAAGGGTTTCTTGTGAAGAAGTTAACTAGTAAGAAAAGAAACAATAAAATTGTAAGATACACGACATTTGCATGCGACCGTAGCGGCAATTCAGAAAGTAAATCTACTGATGTGCTAAAGCTGAAATCTATTGTAAAAATTGGTTGTGATGCTAGAATTAGAGGCTGTGTAAATGAAGATAGAAAATGAGTTCTTCGAACCTTAAATCTTCAACACAATCATGGATTCAGTCCGGACAAACCTAGGTATTTTCCTATTAATCGTAGCATTAGTGCAAGTGCAAAAAAGTATATTAAAATGAATGATTGTACAAGAGTTAACATTGCACGAAATTTTAATTCTATTGTTGTTAAAGTTGGTGGATATGAAAATGTCTCATTTCTAGAAAAAAAAAACGTGTTGAAATGAATGATTGTGCATGAATTAACATTGCACGAAATTTTAATTCTATTGTTGTTGATGTTGGTGGATATGAAAATGTCTCATTTCTAGAAAAAAAGATTATATAAATCTTGTTGACAGAGGAAGGCAATTACAGCTTGTAGAAGGAGATGTTATGGTTATTTTAAAGTACTTCTAGAAAAAGCAAGCAGAATGCAATGGGTTTTTTTTTTAAGTATTGATTTGGATGAACATGATCAATTAAAGAATATATTTTAGGCGAATTCGAGGAGTAGGGCAGCTTACAAATATATTAGAGACATCATCACATTAACACCACATATTTTACCAACAAGTATTACATGTTATTCGCTCCTTTTGTCGGAGTTAATCATCATAGCCAGTCTATTTTGTTATGATGCAGATTGATTGCAAACGAGGATATCGAGACATTTACGTGGTTATTTGAGGTGTGACTATCATGCATGTCTGGCTCTCCTCTCATTGATATCATTATATACCAAGACAAAGCAAAGCAAAAGGAAATTCAGAATGTTTTTCCTATGACTAGGCATTGATTAATTTTGTGGCATATAATGAAAAAGGTGTTTGAGAAGTTAGAGGCTTTTTAAAAAAGTGAAGGTCTTATTTCTTCGTTACTTTATACTATTTATGATTCACTAAGCCTTGTTGTGTTTGAGGAGGCTTGACATGACATGATTACGATATATGATTTATAAGATAATGATTGGTTGAACAGTTTATATGAGGAATGGCATCGTTGGGTTTCATTTTATTTGAAAGACTGTTTTTGGGCAAGAATATCAACAACTCAACGAAGTGAAAGTATAAATACATTTTTTAATGGATTACTCAAAAACAAATTTGAAGAAGTATGAAAATGCATTAAGAAGGAAAACTGAATTAGATGGGCAAGCAGATGTCAATTGTTTTAATAAAAAGACTCCATGTGTAACAAGATATGAGATGAAGAAGTAAGTTCAAGAGGTGTATACTATTTCTAAGTTTAAAGAATTCCAACAAGAATTAATTGCACTAATATATTGTGATATACTTAATTATGTTGGATCAGTATTTGAAATTAGTGAATCATATAGGTAAGGTAAGAAAAGAAACTTTAGGGTTGTTTTTGAAAAAGCTAATTGTGAAGTTAGCTATTTCTGTTCAAAGTTTTAGTTTATGGGGATCCTTTGTAGACATGGTCTTGCAATGTTGATACATAACGGTGTTGAATTACTTCAAGAAATGTACATTTTGTCAAAGTGGAGGAAAGATGTGAGGAGATTCTATAGCAAGGTGAAAGTTAGTTATGGTGTGCAGCATTTGTCCATTCAGTAGGAGAGATATGACAAAATGTGTAATGCTTTCAGTGAGGTTGCAAACATAGTTACTGATGATGAAAGTAGTTATAAATTTGTATTAAATTGGATTAATAAGGCACTGAAAAATCTGCCCAAGCAAACTTAGTGTGCAAGTGTCAAAACAACTATTTCACCAACAACTGCTATAAGTGAAGTAAGTTTCAACAGCAACAATGTTGAAAATGTAATCAATGATCCAGTAGCTACATATCGTAAAGGTCGTCCTCCTTGTATGAGGAAATAATTTGTAATTCAAAAGAAATCGACCTAAAAGAAGAAGACAGTTCAAAAAAAATAAGTTGATTGAATTTTTATGTTAATTTTATAGGATTTTTATGTTGAATTTTTATGTTAAATTATCTGTTATAATTCTATAGGATTTAGAAGAAGATGCACTATCATTTTATGAAGTGCCTAATGAATTCTCCACACAACAGAGCAACATGGGCATAATAAGTTTGTGAATTTTTATGTTAAACTTTTCTTTTATTTTGAATATACATAACTAAGTATATTATTAAGCATATATAGACATCACAGGAAGGAAGTGCTGTTAATGCAAATCTCAACTAATATGGGACTTTAGGCTACTATCATGTAAGATTAAATTTGTGAAGAAATTTTAATTTTTAATTTTTAATGTTGATTTTAAATATATATATTTTTATTTTCTTAGGTACCTATATGCCCAACCCAAGGTGGTGTACACAATATTTATCAATTATTTCCTTATAATTGGCACACAGTAGTTGTCATCTTAAAATCATAATCTATTAGTGCATGCTTATGTTTTTAAATTTCTAAAATCTCATATGATGTTTTAATTTTATTGTGTATTATTGTAACACGCCAATTCCGCTACCAATGCACCAAATTGAAATTGGAGTGAAATTACATTTCATCCCTCTCTTCTCTAAAATCATCAAATTGAAAACCATAATGAATGTTCTAAACCTTCAAAAATAATAAGTAATGAAATAAAAGAAAAGCTCTCCAATAAATATCATCCCAACAAAAGCTAACATTCGTAGCTAATTAATGTAACATTATTCCTTAAAATAACATCACGCTCTTATTTTTCCTCCTAAGACCTCGGGCTCACATTATCTAACTCTATCTGTAAAAAATGTAATAACGAGGGGTGAGCCGTTAACTCGGCAAGTAAACTCATGCACAATATTAAAAAACCGTTACAAATATAATTTAATAAAATTTCTTACATATGCATAATAATAGTGATAAGGGAATATACATTTGTAAACCATCATTTTACAAAAATAAATCAAAGTATCATAAAGTTATTTAAATCATTTAAACATAACATTAGCCTTTGTAATACATAAAACATAATTAACTTTTTAAAACACATAAAACATATTTAACCTTTCAAAAACACATGAAACATGGTTAGCTCATGCTATATAATAACCTGTAAACCCAGTGACCCGGCCATATAACATCATTCAGGTTACTATACCCTGCGGGAATCATTAACATCAATATCATATATGCACATAATCCGGTTAGCCTTGCACATTATAACATAACATAATATCACTACGTACAATGAGCCAAAACATTTAAAAACAACCTTTAACTTTTAATCATTTGTAAATTTTTAGAAATTGCATTTAAATAATTGATAATTATTTCAAAGTATTTGACTTAAAAAAATTTTAATAAAGTTTTCATTTTTAAAACAATTTATGACACAAGTTTTTAATATATAAGGATTTTTTATATATAATTCTAAATAATGATTTTACTTTAACAAAATATTGTAATAAACTAAAATAATTTAACTTCATATACTTTTCATACATCATAATACATACCTCAATTTAAAAGTATTTTAATAGTAAAATACGTGTATTATGCATGAATCTACTTACCCCGATCCTCAGCAATAAAGAACGAAAACCTCAACCTCGAGCTCAATCTCATCCTAAACATTAAAACATACCCTTATCAATATCACTACTCATTATGACCTTGATATAACGCCAACATAATCAAACATAGTTGTAAGCACTAATCCATTAAAGCTAATTTAAACCTAACCATTCTATATAAGCTGATTTTTACCAAACCAATCATATGTCGGAAAATTATAAAAACTACAAAAGAAATCATAAACATGTGTATCATTTCATATAAAACTTCAAAAAAATGAATGAAGATCAGAGACATATTTCAAATAGAATTTTACATGTACATACGCACACTGTCCAGCAGTGGTAAAAACAGAGATAGCTGATCTAGAAAATTCCTAAAATATTTAATAGAACTCATAAAAATTAGATTAATTAATTTAACAACAGTAGAGACATTAAGAAACAATATATCATTGTTCTAGGATTTTTGAAAATGAAAAACTATTTTAAATGAATTTACATCCAGAGACTAGGAAACCTGTCCAGAAACATTCCGGTTTATATTTTGCACTTCAAAAATTCATAACTTAATGCTCACTCAATGAAAATTAGTAAAATAAACTTTAAATCATAGAGGGTTCATAATATTATATGAATATTATTTTTATATATCACTTTAAAGCCTTTTAGCAGCCTAAAATAGTCTATCTCTAGCCATCGCAATTCTGGAAAACAGTTTCCAGAACTGCAGTAGCCTAACATAGCGAATTTTTATTATTTTTGTACTCAACCAAAAATTATGAAATTAAACATGCTGTAATTAGACATAACGAAGATTGGACAGAAAAATCGAAAAAAACTTTCAGAGAGCATTTGAATAGTCCGAAAAATCGGTGAAGTCAGACATGCTGCTGAAATCGAAATTTTCCAGCGCCACTGTTCCAACTTCGAAAATTCACCACAAATTGGCTACTTGGAATGTCTTTGCATAAAATATATCATTGAAAACGTTAGGATGTCTAGTTTAATTTTATGAAAAGTTTCTTGCAGAAATTGAATCAAAAATAAAGAAAAACTCGTAATTAAAATACAGTACACATGCTTACCAAGTCATTCATGATAAAAAGAATAATTACTGCATTCATCATTAGGTTTGGCAAAAAAACCCGACCTGAATTTTGGCCTGATTGACCTGGCCCGAAATTTTAGGGCTTTGGCCCAGATTTAAGGGTCAAAATTCTAGCTTGAGCTTAAAAATAAAAGCCCCATTAAATTCAGGTCAAGGGCTCGGGCTTTATATGGCCCGACCTGACTGGACCCGATTTGTTAAGAAATAAAAAAAAAACACACGCACACCACCTGTACACTACACACACATGATTCACACGAACACACAGAACACACACACGAACACACAATTTTGATTTCCCATTCTAAACCCTAATGCAAGAGAAGCCAGTTGCGCACACCAACCAATCAACCATCGACCACCACACTCATGCCATCCACCAACCCTCGACCAATTTGATCTCAATCGTGGCTCACGCCACCACGACTCATGCCAGCCACGGCATCGCGACTCACGCCACCGCGTCGCATGCCAACCACGAGCCCACGACAGCTGCTACTGGTTTGCTGCAACTTCCATCACCGTCAATGCTTGTTTCTGCACCAACGACCATCATGGCACACCGACAGTCCAACACCACTCAAAATTTACCTTTGCCTTTAATCATTTCGTGTTATTTGTCATCCACATGCTTATCTTTGATTAAATTTAGAGAGCTATAGTGTTAAACTTAATTATTTGAATATTTAAAAAATTAAAAAAAAAATTGGTCGGGCTTGAGCTTTACCTGAGCTGGACCTTGACCCGATTGGGTCGGGCTCGAATGAAACTGTCAGGTTTTTTTCGAGCTCAGGCCCTTTGTTTGTGTGGTCGGGTTGGGTTCAGGCTCGACCAAGCCCGAGCCCAACCCGACAAATTGCCAACCCTATTCATCATCAAACACGTAAGATTAGAGAAGGATAATTACCTTAGAAATTCTTTTAAACATGCGTAAAATAAAACCCTAGATTCCTTTGCTTTTATATAGTTATTAGGTTAAAAGTTTTAATCGTAGGGAGATAAAAAGAGCTTAAGTTTTATAAAAATTCTTATCTTTATATATAATAAATAAATAAAAAAATAATAATCATACCTTGACCTAAATAATGCTAATTAACATAAAACCCCTCATACAAAAGTTAAATAATTGAATAGATAAAAAAAAATTAAATCTCAAACATAAATGGAATGGGTGTTACAATTATAGCAATTAGTCTCACCGTATGCTTTGCAACCACATTATGCTTCTTATTCGATGACATAAGAAGGGTCTAGAAGTGAGAGTTTCCAACATTTCTACATCAACAACTTAATGAAGACAACAGTGGATGTGATTGATGTTTGACTTATATTTTATTCAGATGATTTTCCATTTTTCTATCATTTCACTTAAATTTGGCTTAAAAGTACTAGTTGTAGTATGATTAATTGCACTATTTTTTTTTTTAATTTTTGTTGGTCTAGTAGCTTTTTTCATAATGATACTTTTTGACAATTTTTCATGACATAAATTAGTACAATAACAACAATAAAAAACATATAACAACAATAAAAAACATATAACAACAATTTGAATCTTATATTTGGAGGGACAGTACAACTATATATGTCTACAAATTTTTTCCAATAGATAGCACAAATTGAAACAACTTAAAAATAAAACTTGTATATAAACCACAGTACTATAATAAAAAACATTTTAATGAGATCATATCCTCGTGTATGTTTCCTTTGAAGTTGTGTATGCTCAAGTTCTTTATGCAACAATTGAAATTTAACAAACAAATGCTCAATTTCAAATGTCAACTTTTTAACATCCTTCACTAATAAGTCAATTTTCTCATCGCTAAATTTAAGGTCTTCTGTCCATTGAAAGTGTTTACATACTCTACATTTCCAAAATTTACGATTTGAATTCTTTGTAGAATGTGATGTTAACAGCTTCATTTGGCCACCACATTCATTACATATTTACAATGAATTTCGACTTTCATTTGTGCTAAGTGACATTGTCAATATTACACTACTCAACTGCCAAAAAAAAAAAAAAGAGTTCAAACAATGCGGTCATAAAATGCATAGGAAAAAAAAAGTCTGTTTGTAATGTGTTTTCAACATGTAATAGGGAAAAGGACAATTAACCCCCTAACGTTTGGGAAAGGGGACATAAAACCCCTCAACGTTTTGAAAAGGACTTATAACCTCCTTTCCGTTATCAAATTTCGTTTGTTTTAACAATAAATTTATTTTTAATTTATAATTCCTATTATACCCTTATAATAAATAAATTAATATGTTAACCTAAGACATGTCATCATGATGTGTATAATGAAATTAATAAATTTTTAATAAAGGAAACAATTACATTTTTACCCAAATTATTCACTTTAAATTATAAATATGCCTTTCCAATGATCAAACCTTTCATATACGATTATTACCAATAAAACACAATATTTCGTTAAACTCCTTTTTCTTTGAAAAATCAAAACCATTACACTAGACTGGCTTCACTGCGATGCTTATGGTGAGAGATAGAGTTCAACCTATTCTCTAGAAGAAGTTTTGGTTAGTATCAATATTGTTCATCGTTTGCAATTTCTAATGTTCTTTTTTATTTTTTGTAATTTTTAATTATAAAAATAAATATAAATGATTTCATTATCATGAAAATAATCTATGTTCAAACTCCAAACTAGAATTATATGGCTTGTTTTTAGGCTTCTTTATGTATAAGTTTTTTATTTTTGAGATTTTGGGTATGTGAGTGGTTGGGTTGTTTATCCTAGTACTCTGTTTTGGTGCTAAAAATTAATGATTTTTTTGAGTATTTTGTTTTCGTTTAAGATAAATTCTAGTGAATTAGTTAATATTTATTGTACATTTGATCAAGAAATTGGGATTTTTTTTAACCTTACTTTATTGGTTTGGTCAAAACTCAAAATCAAAAGAACTATCCTAGCACATGCTAACTAGATAATAGTTGCTTGGTTTTTCTCTATCTTATAGTTGATATGAATGACTAAGTATTTATATTATTCTTTAAACTCAACTTTAAAGATCTAATATAATTAAGTTTCCCTTTGTCTCCAGCTTCATCTTTATGGTAGCATCTATATTTCATTCTTAACATTATCTATGAAATTCGTGTGCTAACGCGCAAAATTGCAGATGGCAACTCGAAAAAATATGTTTGGAGTTGAGAGCAACTTTGATGACCTAAATTTGCATTCCCAAGTTGATGATTCCTTCCAAGACTCAAATATCAGGACTTCTTGGTTTATAGAAAATGAATATATTTCACAAATAACTAAAGATAGTCACTTCCAGTCCCAACTTGAACAAGGAGGCCCGTCACAGTCTCGTGGTAATGAGTGGGGAGATTTTGAAGATGAAGAGGCATATTGGTCAAATGACAAGGAAAATGAGAATGGACCATGTAAAAATGATGATAGAGTGGTTGTCAGGATCGTTAGAGGTGGTGAAGAATGGGACAATAAATGTGGTGAGGAAGGAGATGAAATTCTATTAACTATGAGTCAAATGATAAAGAGCATCCTTTGCTTTCAGAATCTAAAGATGAGGAAAATCCAATCAACAAGTTGAATGAACAAATGAGAAATAATTATTACACTCCTTGGTCTAATAGAGTGGATAGATTGGTTGTTGGACAAGAGTTTGACAACGTCCAACATTTTCGAAGGGTGCTTCAGGTTTACATTATTAAAAATGGGTTTGATCTTAACAGGATCAAGAATGAGAGCAATAGATTCAAAGCAAAATGTTCTAATGAGGGTTGTCCTTGGTTCATTTATGTAGCACTAATAGAATCTGGTACAAAGTTTAAAATTCAACAACTTAATGATGTATATGAGTGTGATCGAGTGTTAAAGACTAAAGAAGCATCATATACATGGATTACCTCTCAATTTGAGAATACATTAAAGAATAATCCAAAGATGCATGTTAAATCAATGAAAGATGAGCTAGTTAGCAGATTAGGGATTGAGGTGAACAAGAAGAAAATATATAGGGCCAAGAAAAAAGCATTAGATAAATTAAATGGGAACTATGCAGATGCTTATCAAAGTCTGAGAGATTATGCTCAAGTACTCAGGGAGAGATCCTAATGTGTTAGTAAAGATGAAGTTTGAGTCTGGTTTTGATAAAAATAGAAGGTCAATTTTGAAGTTTCACAGGTTTATGTTTAGCTTTCCTACTTTAAAAAATGGTTTTATTCACGGATGTAGATGGTTTATAAGATTAGATGGTTGTCATTTAAAGGGGCCATTTAAGGGTGTGTTACTATCAACAGTGGCATTAGATGCAAACGGTGGAATTTTTTCAATTGCTATTTGCATTTGCGAATCAAAATGTGCTGATAGCTAGAAATGGTTTTTGGCTATAATCAGTAAGTGGCTAAATATAGAGAATCAGAGTCAAGTGACATTTATGACTGATAGACAAAAGGGAATATTGAAAGGGTTAGAAGCATTTTTGCATGGTGCTATAGTAAGACATTGTGCCAGACATATATTTGCTAATTTGAGACTTAATCATCCTGATGTAGTCTATAAAAACTTGTTTTAGGTAGCTGCAAGAGCCACGTGTGAAGCTGAGTGGAACGACAACATGGAGAAAATAAGAACAACTAAGAAGGACATACAAGCTGCTGATGATTATCTAATCAAAATTGATAAGAGAGAGTGGGTAAGGCATACATTTGTGGATAATGTGAAAGTTGACCATGTAACCAATAACATGAGTGAATCATGGAATAGTTGGTTAAATGAATGTAGAGACAAGCCTGTGCTAACACTTGTAGAGTTTAGTAGAAAGAAATTAATGAAAAGATTGCATAAAAGGCATTCTAAGGCAAAAAAAGTGGGTTGGAAAGCTACCTCCAACTGTAAGGAGAAAGTTGAATGTATCTAGGCAACAAGGAAGATTTATAAGGGTGGTTATGGCCAGTGAGTATGAATTTGAGGCAATGGATGAGAAATACAAAACTTTTGTAGTTAACTTGCAAAACAGAACTTGTGACTGTGGTGCCTACCAAATTTGTGGGATACCATGCAAACATGTCATGCCATGTATTGCCCGGAGGCAAGAGGATGCTGTTGATTATGTGGATCAGAAACTAACGATGGAAGCATATTTAGCCACATACTAAGATGTTATACATCCATTTCTTGATCAAACTACTTGGTTGACTGTTGAAGGCCTCAAAATATTACCTCCATAGGTGAAAGCCAAAGTTGGTAGGCCTAAAACACTGAGGAGAAAAGAGCCAGGGGAACAACAAAGAAAACGAAAGGCTAAGCAAAAATGTAGAAATTGTGAAAATTTAGGTCATAATAAAATATCATGCAAAAATACACTTGTCACTGCAAATGATCAAGTTATGTGTTGTTTGCATTTATATTATTATATTTCATGTATAAGCTTGATCAATGTCCACTAATCAATAGTTTATATTATCACATGCACTTACAGGGCTCTATGCTAAGAAATACAAATGCGTCAAAGAGAATATTTGCTTCAGAAAACCTTCAGCATGCATCAAGTAAGCTTAAAATTCTCTTGACCTTCTTCATGGTTCTCATCTTTATTAATTAATCGTACTGTAATTGACAATGCAACAGCAATCACACAAGCTATAAGAGGAAGATCTAAAGAAGCTAGTAATCAAGGTCATGTAAAATTGCCTGCTCAAAGCAATATTTCAAAAAGAAATTTGTCAGTTCAAAGCAATATCTTAAGAAGACATGTTTCACTCTTGCAATCTATTATGAACTGTAATATTCCATCTTCAAGTCAGCATCAGCATTGGCCTTCTTTAAATCAGAATCAGTATAACATTTCTTTAAGTCAGCATCAGCATCTCACCTCTTCAAGTAAGCATCAGCCCAACAGAAATCAATATGAACATTATTCAAGTCAGCAACAAAGTTGGATGTGATTCCACTGGACATCAGGACAAGGTAAATATTAAACATTTAGGTGGGTTGTCTTTTTTTTAAAAAAAAAATTAACATTTGATGATTTGGAGATATTAATTATTTTTATTCTTCATCTTTGCTGCAGCAGCTGGCATAACTTCTCAATAATTTTTTTTCTCCTGTCAAACATAGATCCCTGCAATGGAAATCTTACGGAGTTTGTTAATTGTAATGATGAACATTACTTTAAAAAAAAAAAAATTGTTTAGGATAAATTATGGATTCATATCCTTTTGGTGGAAAAGATTATGTTTTTTATAAGCCACTTTTGTTCTTTTCTTGAATGAATCACGATAACTTATGTTATTATGTATTAGCACCAACTAACAAATTATAATTTTGTGATTATGTTTTGCTAGTACCAACTGATAATATATTGGCCTTTTTACTAAATTTATTCAAATATGTCCATCACTAAGCTTCGAGATGAAAGGTGAATTGGACAAAGCAAAATTGATTGCCTATTTCAGTATTTATTATTGGAAAGGATATATTCATAATTTATAATTAATAATTTGAATAAAAAAATAATTACATCTCAATTTTAAGTTTTTAATAAAAATTTATTGATTTCATTATACACGTCAATAATGACATGTCTTAAGTTAACATATTAATTTATTTATTTTAAAGGTATAATAATAATTATAAATTAAAAATAAATTTCATGTTTAAATAAACAAAAGTTGTTAACAAAAAAGGAGTTATAAATCTTTTTTGAAACGTTGAGGAGTTTTATGTCTCTTTTCCCATTTTCCCTTTGTAATACATAAACTACATGTTGAATACTAAATTCAGAACTACATATTCCAAGCCAAAAATCCAACAATTTCCACGGCATTTAGTACATAATTACTATTCCAAGCCAAATATTTATCTTTATCGCCAAATAATTACCACTAAAATTTCAAAATTAATCCATATACCTAACCAGAAATTTTCACCAAATACTAAATGGGCAGAAATTTTCTAAATTTATCACCAAATAATTACCACCAAAAATTCATCTTTATCACCAAATAATCACCACTTAGTATTTTCTTACTTGAAACGGTAGTACAGTGATTTACAAAATTAATTTCCATAAGAAATTGTAAGTAATGCACAATTAATATTTCAATCCAAAAGTCATCTTTATCACCAAATAATTACCAACAAAATTTTCAAAATCAATCCATAAATGGGCCGAAATTTTCACCAAATAATAAACGGCAAAAGAGAAGCTCGATCTGTAGCAGCGAGTTTGGAGAGGGAGACACGATCTGGACAGATGCGAGAGGGAGAAGAGAAGCTCGATCTGTAGCAGCGGTGCTTAGACTAGAGAGGGAGGCAATGGTGCTAAGGCTGGAGGGGGAGAGAGGCGATAACGATTTGGACAGACGCGAGAGGGAGAAGAGAAGCTTGATCTACAGCAGTGGTGCTCAGACTGGAGAGGAAGGCAACAGCGCTGAGACTGGAGACGGAGAGAGAGGCGTCACTTTTTTTTTTTACTTTTATAACACGGACTTTTATATATATATATATATATATATATATAATGCTGAGGGATAGAGCCTTCTCTCAGCGTTCTCTACATTTAGCACTGCCCTTCTTTTATATATAGAGACATTCACATAAATATATACAATAAATTTATAATTTAACCAGATTAATCAAAGATTATGGGTCTGTCAGTAGTTAAAATTTAATGCTTAAAGTATTTATATATATTTCTAATAAATAAAAATAAGCATTTATGTATAGTAGTTTTGGTCTTACGCTGGAAAGAATACGCCCCCTAGGGTTGTAAATTAATATAAATGTGGAAAGGTAAAATGTTATTAGTTAATTAGGGAGGTCAGCACAGTTTTGGGCCATCATAAAGTGTTTTTAAAGTGTTAACTAAGGCTATAATACTTTATAAATAACATTATCAACCAATATACAACATCACTCTCAAGTTTTGGTTAATAACAAGTCTGTCCATTTGAAGTATTTTTATTTGTTTTACGTTATTACAACCACATAATTATAGCCTTAGAAGTATGTTTTGTAGTAGTTGTTAAAATAAATGTTTCACATCATAAAATGAGGCTAACTTATACATTACCATTATGAATATTCAAACAATACAATGATGATATGAATTTTAGAAACATGTGAAGATCGGAAATTTCTCGAATTATGTTTATACATGATTGCTTTTATTATAAAGTTTAGGATTTATTTTAAATATGATTCTCACAACTTATAAATATTTATGTGCACTAATAACTAACCCATTAATTGGTAATATTAACATTTTAACATGTATTAAAATATTTTAAGAAGTAAAAAAATATATAAAAGAATATTTATAAAATATGTATAGATTTTCCCACTTCAAACCCAAGATTTGCCAAATTGAACCTTAAATTGAAAACTAAGGTGTTGTCAAATTTAAGCCCACAATTGTCGCCTAAACAATGGCATCAACTGCCAATTAAGGCCTGAAAAGGCCGCAACAAAGCCAGCTCAGCCCATGTGTAAAATACTAATTTCCTTTCAGAATTTTATAAAATACTGATTCTTCATATAAGGGTCGATGCTGCAATTTTCTTACAGCATTAATAATATAAAAAATATGTATCATTAGATCTAATCAATAATACATATTATCTCTATTAATTAGAAATTTTTTAATTATTTTAAAAATAATATAGCCAATTAATAAACCAATTAAAGGGTGATTTTAAATTTTAAAAATACAAATAAAAATAATAAGAGATACGATAAAATATAATATTTCAAGTTCTTTAGTTTTGAATTCAAACAATTTTTTTATTTGAAATTGAATTTTTGACACATTAAGCAAGTAAGCTTTATTACATAATGTTTATGCATGCATCTTCTTTTAGATAACGATGCTATATTCATATATAATTGAAATAAAAAGTGGTTTCTGAAAGTTAGAGGCTATAATTAGTCATGTGTCGTGCTTGGACAATAATAAGAGATCTATTTCAAGGTTTGCACAACAAGAGATTTGTTCTAGCAGTTGAAGAGGAACAATAAATACGATTCCAGGGAGCGAAAAATATTTTGTGTAAATATTATTATCAAAGAACCTTATTATTTTCTCTCTCAATCACTGAAGTTTAAGTAATTTACTTGTTTAATACTTTAAATGCTTTGCTAGATATTGATTGAATGTAATTAATTAATTTTCTTGGATTAATAAAATTTATGTTAGCAATTATCTGGTTACTGTATTTGCTAGATGATGAGGGATTTTAAAATTGATGAAACTTTATTAATAAAAAATGGATGTACATGTTAGTTAAAATAAACTAAGACTTTTAATTAATTTTTTTTTCATTATATCAAATTATATTAAATGAATGGCTAAGATTAAAACACTTATAATTTAAGGGTCCAAAAGTAATCCCACAATCAATACCGTAGGAAAATCCTCCATATAAAATATAATGGTTTTAAAATATTTTTTTATTATAAATATTAAAAAAATAATTTACAAAAAGCCAACAATTTTTATTGTAAAAATAATTACTAAAAATATTTAATACAAGGAATTAGTAACCTTGCTATATTTTGCTAGAAAAAGAAAAAAGCACCAATTATCATTTGCAAATAATTATTGTAAGGTAAATATTGTATAAGATGAGTGCAAATTTTTGAGCTATGCTCAGTAGATCTTCATATTATTCTATAGTTATATATATTTATACTTTTGAAAGGATCTCTTTTTATCTTTTAAAAAGGATAGAAGTATTGGTAAAGTTTAAACTAATTTTTTTTTCTGCCTTTTCAGGATTTATAAATGGATGGTCATCTAAAATTAAATTGATGAAACTACTTGGCTAATTCCCCGAACCACTCTCGATGGACATTAAATTGTATTGTCAATCTTACAATATAAATTTATATATATATATATATATATTAATCAGTTGAGAAAGAGGAAAAGAAACTTGGAAAATGAGCACCAATTAATATTGTCCGTCTTGCTATGGTTTTGAAAAAAGATAAAAGGCATTCCTCGGCCTACTGTAGTAGTGTTCCCCGCAGCCGACCAACGTGGTGATGTTTTTCACATGGTGTGTGATCTAAACTTTCCTATATTCGAAAGCAAGCTAACTTTTGACTAATCAATAATCTTCTCACATTTAAATATCTTTGATATTTTCTATATACATTGAAAGACATATGTCACTTTACAGTTTCATTAATCAATAATATTAAGAATATTAATATTTGAATTTAAATTTGAATTCATGTGATATTTATTTATTAAATTATATATTTTATAACTTATAAAATTACTGAACTATCATTTAATGGATGAATGTAATATTAACTGTCGAATTGGTATTAAAATATTAAAATACTTAACGTTACTCTATATTAATTAGTTTATATATATATATATATATATATATATATATATATATATAACTTTTATATATGTATATATATTACTTTTAATATATATTGAAACTGTTTATGCTATGAAAATAACAAATTTATTCCAATGAGCGAATGGACCCTGGACTTATCTTTAATAGTATGTAGAAACAGACGCTTGATGTGGCCAGAACAAAAAGCTTGAATGTGTAATTCATGACCCTAAACGATTACGTGTATGAACGACAGTTACTAACTCTTCATCCCAGCCAAAATTGATGAGTCATGCACCGGTCAGTTTCAATAAGAAGGGACTTGATTAGAACCGTTGGTACGTGAGTCACTACACTTACATCACAACAATATATTGACAGGCGTTGGATATATCGCACATCCGCTGCTCGAAATAATTCTTGGAGGCAGTACATAAGTTTGGGACAATATTTTATTGTTGAGGTAATTTTTTAGCATAGGTTACGTTTGTAGAGTTCTACAATGTTTTAAATTTAACTTATGCATAAATAGATCCACAACTTTTTTATTTGATAAGGAACAACCCACATGCTACGAGGGTGATATAGAGAAAATCTCACATTACCTAATCAACCCACATGTGAATATGTGATAATGGTGATCACAAAAATTATCTTATATCAATTGAAAATAAATTGTGACAAGATGTCAATATATATATGGCAAAACCTTGAGCTAGGCCTAGGCTTGACAAAACCCTAGCATAGTCCCAGGCTTAAAAAACCTAGATTTTGTGTTTTATAAATTTTACATATTTTTTCAATTATTCAATAAATTTATAATTTTTAACATTTATTTTAGTAAGATTGGGTTTAGAAAGTTGGATTGAGATTTTCAAATATATGTAAAAGGTAGGATAAATAAATATAAATTATTTAAAAATATATTTTTAATTTTTTTTAATGAAATTTGTGATTCTTGAGTTAGGCTTGAGATTATCAAGAGAAGTTCGAGTTCGGCCTAAGCTCATCAAGTGAAGCTCTAGTATGGCCAGGCCTCGGTTGGACTGACGCTAGTTCAGACCTCCCATCCCTGACGTTAGAGAGAGATTCTCACATTAGTTGAGAATCAATCATGATGGATGTGTGCTAAAGAGAGAATCACACATCAATTGAAAATAAATCCATAATAGAGGTGTGTTAGAGATGAAGAATCTCGTACATAGTATGCTAATGGTGCGTTTACTAAACTGGAATCGGAATGGGCTGGAATGAGAATAAGGAATGGGAATCAGAATAAATTGTTTACTTGAATTATAGAAATCGAAATCGGAATGAGCTGGATTGCTATTAATGTGTTTACTTTGTCTTGCAATTGGAATCGGAATAAATTTGATTGTAATAAATTACCAAAAAGTACTTAATGAATTATTTTCATAATCATTATTTTATATTTTAATTATAGTGATTATTTATTCAAAAAATTTTATTATTATTAATTATTGTCAATAATATATTGATATATTAATTAATTGTAAAATTAATTAATTAATTATAATAATATACTAATTAATTATAATAATTATATTATTAATTATTGTGATTATTTTGTCAAAATAATGTTTTTATTAATAGTTATTGTTAATAATGTATTAATATAATAATTAATAGCAATTTTTATATTAATTATTTATTATTAATAATAAATGAATTAATTATAATAATAGTAATATATTAATTATTGTGATTATTTAATCAAAAACTATAATTATTAATATATTATTGTTAATAATATATTTATATATTAATTAATAGTAATAATTATATGAATTAATTGATGATAATACATGAATTATATTATAATAATTATATTAATAATTATTATAATAGTAAATTAATTAATTATAATAATAAAATATTAATTATTGTGATTAGTTAGTCAAAAACTATAATTATTAATAGTTATCATTAATAATGTTTTAATATAATAACTGGTAGTAATAATTATATTAATTAATTAACAATTGTATTAATAATTATTATAATAGTATATTAATTAATTAATTATAATAATAATGATATATTAATTTTTGTGATTATTTATAAAATTATTTATTATTGTTAATATTAATATAATAATTAAAGGTAATTTTTATATTAATATATTATTAATAATAAATGAATTAATTATAATAATAGTAATATATTAATTATTGTGATTATTTAATCAAAAACTATAAATATTAATATATTATTGTTAATAATATATTTATATATTAATTAATAGTAATAATTATATCAATTAATTGATTATAATATATGAATTAATTATAATAATTATATTAATAATTATTATAACAATAAATTAATTAATTATAATAATAATAACATATTAATTATTGTGATTATTTATTTAAAAACTATAATTATTAATAGTTATTGTTAATAATATACTAATATATTAATTAGTTATAATAATTATATTAATTAATTAACTATAATAATATTATATTAATTATAATAATAATAATATATTAATTATTGTGATTATTTATTCAAAAATTATAATTATTGATAATAATGTATCAATATATTAATCAGTTTAATATATTAATTAATTAATTATAATAATATATTAATTAATTACAAATGAGGACAAAATGAGTATTTTTAATTTTGGGGAGGGGCAAAATGGGAATTCCAGGGAATGAGAGATTGATTCCCACCTCCCCCCATGGGAATCAATCTCCCATTCCTCATTCCCAAATAGTGGTGGGCCCCACGATTCCGATTCCGATTCTTGTTCTATTTTTGCGAAGTAAACGCCATCAATTATTATTGTTGTTGTTGTTGTTGTTTTACTTACTAAATATTTAAAATTTTTGCCACTATATTAGACATTTTAATGAATCTAGGTATGGCCAAGAGTCTTGATGCCTGTAGGCTCATTTATTATTATTATTATTATTTTACTTACTAAATATTTAAAATTTTTGTCACTATATTAGACATTTTAATGAATGCGACCCAGTAACTTTAATAGCTTTATATATTACCCCAATATTTTACCTACTCTTTTAAGATTTTGACCCTAAATGTTTACTTCTATAATTTTTGGGCCCCCAAAATTTTAAATTCGGGCTTCTTTGATTCTTCTTAACAGTTCACCTTAATGCATTATTATTGTTATTATTATTTATTCTTTATTATAACATATCTAAATCAAATGAAATATTTACTTACTGTATATCTTCACAATGATATGCCGACAAATGTGAAAAGACAAATGTTAAGGTTTCGTGATAATGGCTACTTTGATGGTTTGGCAAGTAAGTGTGTCCTACAACTTTTTATTGCTTTCCAACTTTATGAAAGAGTTGATGGGCTCTTGGATTTCTTTGTTGTTTCCTAATACAAGATAAAAGACAACGACCTAGCTATTAATTCCTCCATTTATATGAGTACTGATTAAGTGGCTATATTATACAGAAGTAGAACATAATCCCAAGCAAGCTATCTGCTTTTTTCGTTATGTAATCAGAATTTGAAGATACATATGAAACTTCCACCATTGGAATCTTCTTTTTTTTTTTATTGGCAAATAATCATATATAGACACTTGCCTCTAGTTGGTGCTGTTCTGCAATATATATAATCACTATACGTTACAGATTCTTATTCCCTGCTAGCTGGAGAAAATATTTGTAATTTTTTCCAGTTGAGTAGTTAATGCAGTCAAGGTAATTCAACAACAAGCACTAATTAAAAGTTATTAAATTAAAACAATGTTTGTATAATTGGCATAAATATATGTCTGTGGATACACACACACACACAGATACATTGACATATATAAAATTAAGTTTGATAAAAGTAAGACATGTCACATATATATGTGGTTCAAAAGTGAAAAAAAGGAAATGCTTTTTGGGTGCTTGATTATTAGGTTTAATGACTTGAGAAGATTCTAGGAGCTCGGGAAAGAATGAATAAACCAATCAGGCTATAATTATTAATTTGATGATGAGGATTTTTTTTTTTTCTGTTTTCTTTTTTTCTTCCCATGCTTGCTGCATATGTATTTATGCATACGTTGCTTTCGGGAGGGCCTTAGTGTTTGAAACTTGACGATACTTTGTGCCCCCACTAGATTATGTCTTGACCTTCAGAAAAGAATCAAGCTAGTGAGTGTATTATTGAAGCCAAGTCTTTGACAGATTAACAGCATTTGAGTAAAATGTCTGGAGGTTGCTGACAAATCAAGCTAATTATTAAGTTCCGTTTTCTCGCGACATCTTGAAAGCCGTATCACTGTTAGCTGCTGCTTATTGATTCTAGCTTTTACTTGATGAGACGAGAAGCATATATTAGATATGATTTGTATGAATACTTCTTCAATGTAGACGTCCGTATGCACTTTATAAAGTATAAACCCGATTGTGCCTTTTCAATATTGTATAAAATAATTTTATGGTACTGTAAAGAGGTATAAAACCCGTTATAGTGTTACCAAAGAGTGAGTTTGCGATTTATAAGGTGTAAACATCTATATATATATATATATATATATATATATATATATATATATATATATATATATATATATATATCCCATCCGAATTAAACGCCTTTTCTTTTTAGCCTGTGTTGGATCGCGGACAGAGATAGTGGGCGTTTGGTCTATGATAAGCAAAAGGTAAGAAGTTGAATACAAGTGGATACAGCTAAATATATACTGTCTTGATCTTGATGAATTACTTGCTTTTTGTTCTGATTCATTTGCCTTTCTATCAAAATCAAGGTTCCGAACTTGATTATAGTGGCAATCAATGGTGTGTCAACTTTGACTCCTTTAAGGCCAAATCATATAACTTCTATTAACGCCTGTGTGATTGTCTGAATAAGTGGTGTAGTTAATTAAGGACAATTTTCCGGTGTGCACGTCTTGCTTGTAAGGCTTCCAGTTAACTGAACACTTGGCTGTGTCATAACTGGTGGGTAAGGTTTTCCAAGCCCACACAGTGCTTAGTACTTCGTGTGAATCAAATTATATCATAGACACGGCTGCTAACTTGGCAACTTTTACATATTGGTGAAAATTCAGTGAATCTGCTTGCTTTTAATTTCTTTATTGTTGTTTTTGACATTAGATTAATTTTCATGCACTTGAACTTTTTCAGAAATTAATATCTAACTTAGTACCAATCATCATATATACTTACGTACATCAAGGCTTGTCGCGCCGGCATGTGTTGTAATTATTAGGAGCAAAACTTTTATTTAAAAATGATAGGCTAGCTGCAGGAAAGAGGTTGATTTTGGGACTGAATTAATATTTCTTATTATTATTTTTGGAATGAACACAGAATCAAACAAATACATATAGCTGCTAATATCGGCTTTAGAAACTCGAATAAAGATTCAGTGATTAACTGATTTCTTGTTAAGTACTGAACCAACAGCATTTAATAGTTGAGTGCGCAAGATACATGTGAGTGCTCAAAATGTCATCAACAAACTCAGCTTCAATTGCTATAACAGATTAATAAAAAATTTTCATATCGGAATTAATATCAAAAACAAAAGGGCATGCGCAAATGCATGACATTAAGCCACTTTTATTGTGTCCTTTTGCCATTTCAATGTTCGAATATTGATTCATTTTAAGGCCTGAACCTTTGCCTGCAAGACTGGCAAGTGATCTCCATGCACGTCGAATCAATCTGTCTGGTGGCTCTTTCCTTCATTCTCTCAGCTTTTTCAACCTCTTCTCTAGCTCTCTCCCACATTTGCTTTGCTCTTGTGAACTCCGATTGAGCCAACTCCATCTCCCTCTTTGTAAGCTCCCTCACTCCCTCCGCATAGGCCTTTTCAATAGCCGCCAGTCTTATTTGCTCCGCCGCCTGCCATTTGAGCGCCTCGACGCAGCTCGTCTCATCACCAACGTCGCAGATTTGTCCGCTTAAAACCGTCGGCTGATGAATCTGATGGTGATGGATTGGCCTTACGCTGATTGATAGCTGCAAGTCTAACGATGGCGCCACCACATCGGATACCATTGATCGATATTTGGATGACGAAGAAGCCATCGAATGTGGAGTAGGCAACAGCTGCAATTCTTTCTGATGATGATCCTTTTCCATTGGAAATTAAAAAAGAAATTGATCCAACCAAGTGCAAAGAAACTTGAGTGGTGATGAATAATGAAGGAGAATGTATAGGGTGACGCACACTTCTGCCCATATATATAGACAGCTCATATACAATATGAAATTACCACTACACCCATATTTCCCATGCAAAATCACCTAATCTCAGCCAACTAGAAGGCCAATAAAAAGACCATTGCGACCTTCTTTTTCTGCATCCATGATACATGCTAGCTAGGTTAATTCATTACAGTAATATAATTCTTAATGAAAAATAAAAATCAACAAACTCTCTTTCCACTTAACTATTAACCCAATTCTTCATCCCAAATTGATTTTATATTCCTCAATTAGATGGTAGAATGGTGTAATAAATAATTTTAAAAGATATATAAAAACTATCATTTAATTAATTAATGACACATTTTAAAAATTAAGGTCTACATAAATTAGTTTTTTAATTGATATTACAAACATAAGTTTGCGGAACCTAGAGCCACTCGGCCTTTTTTTAATTGATATTACAAACATAAGTTTGCGAAACCTAGAGCCACTCAACCCCAAAGGCCGAGTGATTGAACCGCTGCCCTCACACTTGTGAGAGCAGCGATTTAAGCTCCCACAAAAGTATTGTAAAGGCTAAAAGTTTCCTTTAAATATTTGAAATGGTTAAAATTTGAGTTCTGGTCCCAATAATTGTCTGATTATAAATATATTAGTTAATAGTCTCATATAATATGAGTTGTAATTTTGGATAAAGTAATTTGGAGTATGATTAATATTGTTGTTCTAAGAGTGGTTACAAATAAAGTGTGCTTTGTTAAAATTATATTGAAGAGAGTAAATTTCCGTCTGAAAGTGTAAGAGTAGGACCATAATCCTCTCTTGATTTAAATTTTATACCAAATTTATGGGTAATAAAGAAATAATAAGAAACTAAAATAGAAATTGATATCGATCCTATGGAACTAATAATAATGATTGCATATCATAAAATATTATAAAATTTATATGAATGTAGATCAAGAGAGAGAGGATGATTTATCACTATTGAATATTATGAAGAGATTGTACAATACATTAGAGGTATTACACTCAGTTAATGCATATATGTCATGTCTGTATTTATTTTTGTGTATTTATTTTAAAAAATTATTATGTAATTTATAATTATATTTAATTAAAATATACATAACATATATGTATTAATTAGACATAATATTTATAATGTATTCTATAATTTCTTTTGTTTGTGTTTGTATTGAAGTATTTTTTTTTTTTTGTGTGTGTGGATATATAATTGCTTGTAGCGCCTTTTTCTTTCTTTTTGGGGAAGATGAGGATTGAAGGATGCAGTGTGGGCGTGTGATAATTGGAATTGCACGTGCGATAAGCGTGCGGGGGTATTCAGAAAGTTATTAGGAGCCTTTCGGTTTTTGGGATGGGATTGTTGCTTTATGGTAGGGCCTAAGTTTGTCGGCCCTCGGTTGCAAAAAGCTCCTCACTTTCTAACTCAGCACTCAGCAGCGCACACACTCAAGCCAGACTGGCACGTGGGATGGCACACTGCTTTGCCTGACCATCATTGTGGAAACTGACTCTTCCACTTGGACCGTTCATCGATGGGACCCACTTCATCTTAGACATTTCCTCTTCATCCTACGTGTGGGGGTCGGGTTTCTTGTGCACATGGCAGGTATAATATGGGTGTGTTTTTGGGATTTGAATAAATATCCTATATGTGCTTAAATTTTTATAATTTTATGTTACACATATTAATAATAGTTTACAATTAAATAACAAAGTAAAAATTAGAAGTATTTAGAATCTAATCTAATGAGCTCAATCTGTCTGATTTGTAAAAATCTAATTTATAAAAATCTGATCTGTGAATTGATAGATTAGATTAAATTGAAAATTTTAAAATCCATAGTTGATGAATTAAATATGGATTTACTTCTATAAATTCATAAAAATTTGTGATTCCACAAAAAAAAAGTTATTTATTTAATTAAAAAAAATATTATAAATGTGACATTACATAGTTACACAAGCAACATAACATATCTTAGTCATTATCTAATAATGATATAAAATAAAAAATAATTAAATAATTAAATATACAAACATAACTTGTAAAAGTTGTGAAACAAAATAAAAATTTTAAGCCAAACAAAATAACATAATGCCAAGTCACCAACAATTGCTAAACAAAAAACCCTAAGCTTCCTCGCCACCACATGCAGTAGCAGCACCTAATACCGGCTCAATACACTCTTGATGCAGACTTGAAGGACGTTGTGGCGACTGATTTATGCAAGAGCAAGCCATCTTCTTGGCCGAGTCCATCAAGCCACTTCATATTCATTGGTTCAAGCTAAACAATTTCACTATCACAATGTTCTAAATCACCACCCTTATAGCCTCTCTCGCTTCCCGTTGTTGAAGACTTTGTAATCACCGCTTTTTGGCAGGTGTAACAGCATTGGAGAAAGATCATGACCTTGTTTGGTTTCAGAAACTTCGCCATTTCAACTCTTGCTCCTCGAACACTCGTAGCTCTCTTTGAATTTTTGTGTGTTCATGCAAAGACTTCACCAATTGAGGTAATTAAACTTAAATTCTTACTTTCTTTTCAAGCTTACTTTGTTCCTGTTATTTTTCGTAATTAATTTTAATGATTTTCCATATTTGTGGTGTAGATGAGTTTTCAACTTGATAAAAGAAAACACATAGTTATAGATTCAGTTCCTCCAAGTCCTAAATCTTCTAGTAATATTGGAGGTACGGATAATATATCAACTACATCATAAGTTTAAGAGCATTTTATAAAATTAAGTTCTAATCCACTACGTCCTAGATCAAAATGTTGATACTATGGAAAATAGTATAAATGTGGTTTAATAAAAGAACATCTAATATGTTGACTCATATAAGAGAGAGATGTGTAAAATATACTGGCCGAGCCCAAGTAGAAAAAAAACAAAAAACCTTGTCTTACCAACTAGTGAAAAATAGGGAGCCATGTAACTTTATGTCAATGACCTATAATGTTGAGGCTTGTAGAAAACCAATTGCTAGGTTTGTTATAAAGGATGAGATGTCATTTAGAGTTATAAAGGGTGAAGGGTTCAAGGAAATGTTGGAAGTTTTTAAAACCAAATTTAAAGTACCATCTTATATTACTATTGCTTGTGATATTTTATAACTTTATTAAAAAAAATAAAAAAAGAGTTGATTGATTTTTTTGTGAGTAATCAACAAAGAGTTTGCCTCACTGCAGACACATGGATTTCAACTCAAAATCTTTTTTATATGTGTCTTACAACTCAGTTTATTGATGATAATTGGAGATTGCAAAATAAATTATTGAATTTTTGTCAAGTTGCTTACCATAAAGGTGAAACAATCGGTAGGCAACTTGAGACATGTCTACTAGATTGGGGGCATTGAAAGAGTTTTTACTGTAACAATTGATAATGCTTCTTCTAACGATAGTGCTATTTCATATTTGTCAAAAGTTGTCAACAATTGGAATGGTGCAATCTTGGGGGGTCAAAATATGCATTTAAGATGTAATGCACATGTATCAAATCTTATCGTTTTGGAGTAGTTAAAAGAGTATCATGAGCTAATTGTTAAAATTCGCAATATTGTAAGATTTGTTAGATCCTCACCTTTTAGGGTACAAAAGTTTAAGGCACATGCTAAGCAAGAGAAAATTTCTTCAAATAAGTTGTTGCGTCTAGATATTGTAACTAGATGGAATTCCACTTATTTCATGTTAGAGGCTGCAGAAAAGTATTAAAAAGTTTTTCATCAATTAGAGCTTCATGATGCACAATACATTCGTGAGTTTTGTTTGAGCGAATTGAAAATGTGCCCTTCAATTGATTAGGAATGTGCTCGTTGCTTCATTAATTTTTTTAAGGTTATTTATTATGCCACTTTGACACTTTTCGGTTCTTTGTATTTGACGTCCAATATTTTTTTGGCCAATTATATTTGATTTATACAAAATTGCAAGCTTGGAAGGATAGTAAAATTTATTTTTGAAGATAATGACTGAGAATATGAAAAATAAGTATGATAAGTATTGAGAAAATTATGAATTAGTCAACCCTTATTTGTTTGTTTCTATATTTATTGATCCTTAGTATAAAGAATCTTTTTTGAGATATTGTTTTGTAGTATTGTTTGGTGAATTTAAAGCTAATGAGTTAGTTGTCAAAGTGTGGAATAAATTAAGTAGTTTGTATGATGAGTATAATTGCTTTATTGTGATGATATGGAAGTAATGAAAGTTGTGAATGATGAAAAGGAGTTAGAGGTTGATATTGAGGTTGACGCTAGGCTGGTGTTTGATTTGGGTTATATAAATATTTTAAAAGATAATATTTTTGTAGAGTGCAAAATAGAAGTGGATTTTTACTTGATAGAATCATAAGAGAACTAAAGAAATAAAAGTTTTGAACTATTAGATTGGTGGAAAAATAATTTTTCCATATATCCAATTTTATCTTATGTTGCTCGAGATATTTTGGTTATGCTTGTCTCCATTGTGGCATTTGAGTAAACATTTAGCACCAGTGATCGTGTTCTTGATCCACATCGGTGCTCACTATCTACAAGGACGGTGGAGGCATCGATTTTGACACAAAATTGGTTACGCTCAACTCTGATAAGCCTTGATGAAGCATTAGATGAGTTGAATATATTGAAACAAGTAAAATGTAACAACTTAACTTTAATTGTGTATGTTGATTATTATTTGACTTTATATTGTTATTATATTTTTTAAAATGGACATTTTTCTTTTGTCTTTCTTGTACAGAGATTTTGGGAATTGATAAGAATATACTTGATAAAGCTTGATAGCATTTAATGAGATGGTAAGAGTAAATATTTATTATGCTTTTTTATTAAATAAAAGTATTTTATTTGTTATTTATTTCAACTATATGTATTTTGTTCAGGTTAAAGTATGAAATACAAATTGGCAGTGGACATTTTTCTTTTCGATGTGTCATAATTTGAAACTTTAAATGTATTATTGTAACTTTATTTGAATAATTAATTTTGATGTGTTATATTTTGGAATTTTAAATGTATTGTTCTAGATATATTTAAACAATTAGTTTTGGTGTGTTGTATTTTAAAACTTTTAATGTATTATTTTGTTTTATTTAAATAATTAATTTATTTAAATCTTAATCAATTTTCAATTTGATTGGCAATAAAATTGTTTTTATATTAATTTTTTTTATTTTATTAGTTCATGGATTGGACAAAATAAAAAAATTTTAATCCACAAACCAATTAGTAAAATGATAGATTAGATATTGATTGAGTCAAATCCATATCTAATCCACAGATGTATGGATTGAATTTATATTGAATTTAACCAATTTGTGAATTTGATTAGATTAAAAATTTATAATATGTAAAATTGTAAATCAGATATGGATTGATGTTAGTAAAAATCACATTAACAATATTTTTTTTTCTGCATTACTAAGCTGGACTATATAAAATTGAATAAATTAAAGTAGATTATAATGTAAATGTAAGTATTCAAGTGTCTTAAATTTAATATTTTAACAAATTTGGTGTAATATGAAAGTGTAAACCTATGATCTAATATTTGACATTACTATTTGTATTAAATTAATATTATTTTTATTGATTGTTATAAATAAAAAAAATCCCAATGTTAGCTGTTTTTGCCTAACCACACATGTCGCGTCGACCGTCTTCTTTTGGTATTTATTGAAATCAGTCCTATTTAATACTGTCAAATTTTATTGTCAGACCTATAAAAATCTATAACATAAAATTTTGTTAGTGACAAAAATAGGTGAACTGTTAGAAAAGCTATTAGCCAGCAATAAAAATAAAAGGAACAACACAAGATGAAGAATAAAATAAGAGAGCAAAATATTATAGAGTGATTTTATTCATTCCAAAAGTATATCCAAAATAAAGAGATGAGCTCTCGTTTTATAGTTACATAATCATTCTATGAAATTAATAGAGACATTATGGATCATAATATCTTGTGAGATAATGGGAGTTATAAGAAAGCTAAAAGTTGCTAGTGGGAGATAGTGGGGAGATAAATAGGTATATGTTATGAACATCCACATTTATTTGAATAAATTCATAACACTCCCCCTTGGATGTTCATTACAAAAATATGCCTCATTAAAACCTTTACTAAAAAAAAAAAAAAAAAACCTTTATAGGAAAAAATTAGTAAAGAGAAAAGAGTACATAAATGATTTTGGAGATATAGAGTTGCCTCATTAAAAACTCACTTAGGAAAAACCCTATGGGATAAAAACCTAGTGAGGAAAAAGAGTACAACATATAAAATTTCTTCCAAAATAAATTATTTTTCCCAACAAGTATACTCCCCCTCATCTTGACATATATTCTAATTTGAATAAAAATCCTTGAGTTGACGCATCCCAATTTTGTGTACCAATTTTTTGAATGTCGCAGTTGGTAGGGATTTTGTAAATAAATCTGCAAGGTTGTCACTTGAGCGTATTTGCTGAATATCTATATCACCATCTTTTTGAATTTCATGTGTATAAAAAAATTTTGGTGAAATATGCTTAGTCCTAATACCTTTTATATAACCACCTTTAATTTGAGCAATGCATGCTGCATTATCCTCATATAATATTGTGGGGTTATTCTTAATTGATGACAATCCACATGTTTCTCGAATATGTTGTATCATTGATCTTAACCAAATGCACTCACGACTTGCTTCATGAATAGTAAGTATTTCTGAATGATTTGAAGATGTTGCAACCATTGTTTGCTTCATTGATCGCCATGATACAGCACTATCACTAGAGGTAAATAAATAACCTGTTTGAGATCGTGCTTTATGTGGATCAGAAAGATATCCAGCATCTGCATATCCAATTAGTGGTGATTTTGATCCATTTGGATAATATAAACCCATGTCAATTGTTCCACAGAGATAGCGAAATACATGCTTTACACCATTCCAATGCCTACGAGTTGGTGTAGAACTATATCTTGCTAACAAATTAATTGAAAATGCAATATCAGGTCGAGTACAATTTGCAAGATACATTAGTGCACCAATTGCACTTAAATATGGTACTTCAGGACCAAGAACTACTTCATCGTCTTCTTTAGGACGAAATGGATCTTTTTTTACATCAAGTGATCATACTACCATTGGAGTACTTAATGGATGAGCTTTATCCATATAAAAACGCTTTAAAACTTTTTTAGTGTATGTTGATTGATGTAAAAGTATTCCACTTGAAAAATACTCAATTTGTAAGCCAAGACAAAATTTTATTTTGCCAAGATCTTTCATTTCAAACTCATTTTTCAAACAAGAAACTGTTTTTGAAAGCTCTTCAGGAGTTCCAATGAGATTTAAATCATCAACATATACTGCAATTATTGCAAATCCAATTTCAGATTTTTTAATAAAAACACAATGACAAATTGGATTATTTACATATCCATCTTTCAATAAATAGTTGCTTAGGCGATTATACCACATACGCCCAGACTGTTTTAATCCATACAAGGATCGTTGTAGTTTCAAAGAATATAGACTACGAGGTTTAAATTTGTTTTCTTCTGGCATTTTAAATCCTTCAGGGATTTTCATATAAATATCCGTATCAATAGAACCATACAGATAGGCAGTCACAACATCCATAAGACGCATATCTAGTCCTTCAGAGGCTACAAGACTGACTAGAAATCGAAATGTAATTGCATCCATAACAGGAGAATATGTTTCCTCATAATCAATGCCAGGTCTTTGAGAAAAACCTTGTGCTACTAATCTTGCTTTATATCGCACAATCTCATTTTTCTCATTTCGTTTTCTAACGAATACCCACTTATAACCAACAGGTTTGACATCTTCAGGTGTCAAGACTATTGGTCCAAATACTTTACGTTTAGTAAGTGAATTTAGCTCTGCTTGAATAGCATTTTTCCACTTTGGCCAATCATTTCTATGTCGACATTCTTCCACAATTTTTGGATCAAGATCCTCATCATCATTTGAGATATTAAGAGCAATGGTAAATGAAAAAATATCGTTAATAATTATTTCATTTCGATCCCATGATTTTTCTGTACCAACAAAACCAATCATAATTTCATTATTTTGTTTCTCTTCAGGAGAAATTGATACTTCTTCAGTTGTTGGCAAATTTGCTTCTTCTGGGTCAACGGGATGAATACCATTTGATTGATCAATCTCTGTTATTTGATTAGTAGTGAATGACTCTTCGGGAGTGCTAATTTCATTTTGTAATTTTTCTTGTGTTTTCCTCTTCCGGGAAATTTTATCTTTTGAGCCAATTGGCCTTCCTCGTTTTAGACGTACTTTATTTTCATTAGTTTTATCGTGTTGTCCTTGAGGATCTCAACACGTCTTTGAGGCATTTTCAGCTGGAATATGTGATTCTACTATTCTTCTTGAATCATTAAATGCATCAGGAATTTGATTTGCAATATTTTGCAAATGAATGATCCTTTGAACTTCAAGTTCACTTTGATTTGTACGGGGATCAAGATAAGATAATGATGATGCATGCCATGTAATTTCACGTCGTTCATTTGTTTTTACTTTTTCTCCCCCTAATGACGGGAAAACTTGTTCATCAAAATGACAATCCGCAAATCGTGCGGTAAAAACATCTCCAGTTAAAGGTTCGAGATACCTAATTATGGATGGAGAATCAAAACCAACATAAATTCCAAGTCTTCGTTGCAAACCCATTTTGTTTCTTTGTGGAGGAGCAACTGGGACATAAACAGCACATCCAAAAATTTTCAAGTGAGAAATATCTGGCTGTTGGCCAAAAACAAGTTGTGAAGGTGAATATGTATGATAAGAACTTGGTCGAATGCGAATTAATGATGCAGCATGTAGTATTGCATGTCCCCAACATGAAAAAAATAAATTTGATCTAAGAATTAATGGTCTTGCAATTAACTGTAAACGTTTAATCAAAGATTCAGCTAAACCATTTTGAGTATGAATATGTGCGACAGAATGCTCAACGTCAATTCCAATAGACATGCAATAATCATTAAAAGATTTAGATGTAAATTCACCAGCATTATCAAGTCTAATTTTTTTAATAGGAAAATCAGGAAATTGTGCTCTTAGTTTAATGATTTGAGCAAGAAATCTAGCAAATGCAACACCGCGACTAGAAAGTAAAGAAACATGTGACCATTTAGTTGAAGCATCTATTAAAACCAAGAAATAACGAAACGGTCCACAACTTGGATGTATAGGGCCACATATATCCCCTTGGATTCTTTCCAAAAATTTAGGAGATTCAAAACTTACTTTCATTGGGGATGGCCGAGTTATTAATTTTCCTTGAGAACAAGCAGCACATGGACTTTCAGTTGGTAAAAGAATCTTCTGGTTCTTTAATTGATGTCCATGTGAATTTTTTATAATACGACGCATCATGATTGAGCCAGGATGCCCAAGTCGATCATGCCAAAGTTTAAAAATCTTTGGATCGAGAACTCGGTTCATTGCAAAATTTATTTCTATTATTTTTATAATTGTTTGATACAACCAGGAGAAGAAAGAGAAGGTAATTTTTCCAATATATGCTTAGGCATGAAATAGTTGAAGTGATGCAAAGAAATTCAAAATTACCTTCACTTAATGTTTGAATATGGTATCCGTTCTGACGAATATCCTTGAAACTGAGCAGATTTCTGTTTGATCTGCTAGAATATAAAGCATCATTTATTTGTAATTTTGTACCATTTGGTAACATAATATTAGCTCTTCCGAAGCCTTCAATTAGATTAGCGAACGGATATTGTATTAACATTAGCCTTAGCTAATATTAAATTATTGAAATATTTTTTATTTCGCAGAATTGTGTGTGTTGTCGCACTATCCACCAAACATCCATCTTCATTATTCATCAAGTCATTGTTCAAACTCATTGTATATCTTCACATATGCATATAAAATAAGTCAATTGAATATAAAGAATGATCAAGTAGTATAAAGAAAACATTACAGAAAAAGTTTTATTAAAGAAAATGAAAAATTACACACCAAATTTATAAAATATTCAAAATAATAAATAGTCTTGCAACATAAATTTAAACACACCATGATTGTAAAGAGACACACCAAATCTTTAAAAATAATAGTAATAATAACACACTTCAAAGTGTAGTACTTTTTAATCAGTCTTCACATGTCCATCACCAATTAAATGGTCAATTTTACCATTTGGATCTTCAAAAAAATCCGAAACATCCAAATGAGTTATATCAATTGGGTCTTCATGATCAATGAAATTTGTCTCAATTTCTTTCCCTTTTGCCTTTTTGGATGCTTGATAAAGATCAACTAAATGTTTTGGTGTACGACAAACACGAGCCCAATGTCCTTTTGCACCACATCTGAAGCAAACATTTTCATGATCCTTTGGTGATTTCTTTTGTGGATCTTTTTCTTGCTTCTCATTACTGTTATTCCACTTTGAGTGGTTTGGTCGATATTTCTTATTATAGCCACCACGACCTTGATTATTTTTGTATCCTCTGCCTCGGCCTCGGCCCACGACCTCGATTAGCACTACGATTATAGGCTGAAATACCATTCACTTCAGGGATAGGTACAGATCCAGTCGGATGAGACTGATGGTTTCTCAGCAAAAGTTCATTATTTTTTTCAGCCACTAAAAGACATGAGATTAATTCAGAATACTTTCTGAATCTTCGCTCGATATTTTGCTGCGAGAGCAAATTGAAGCATGAAACGTAGAAAATGTCTTTTCCAACAAATCGCATCGAGTAATCTCCACTCCGCATAATTTTAATTGAGAAACTATTTTGAATAATGCAGAATTGTATTGACTAACAGATTTAAAATCTTGTAATCGTAAATGCATCCACTCATAACGAGCTTGGAAGTATAACAGTTTTTTGGTGATTAAATCTTTCATTAAGACACTCCCAAAGGACATATGGTTCTTTGACCGTAAGATACTCACTTTTCAATTGTTCATGAAGATGGTGGCGAAGAAAAATCATTGCCTTGGCACGGTCTTGGGTTGATGCATTATTATTTTCTTTAATAGTATCTCCAAGATTCATTGCATCAAGATGAATTTCAGCATCCAAGACCCATGATAGATAATTATCGCCGGAGATATCAAGTGCCACAAATTCAAGTTTTGCAAGATTCGACATTTTCAAATAGCTATAACAAAATATAAAAAAAAAATTAATTCATTCATTATTAACAAATAAATATTATATATATCATATAATCACTCATGGTAATATAACTATAAAATTTTATAATCATCACATTTCATGCTATTGACATCATGGAATAAATTTTAAATCTTATACCATCAATTATGCAAATTTTAAGAGATATAATAAAGACAAGTAATATACATACAACTTTGAGAAATCAATGATATTGTTAATATAAACATGATAACAATAGCTTATATGACATGTTATTTGTGATGAACGATTATAGTTATATAATAATAAAAATTGCTAGATATAAGAAATAAAAGAATTAATACCTGATCAAAGTTTCGTGCTGATAACGTGTTAGAAAAGTTATTAGCCAGCAATAAAAATAAAAGGAACAACACAAGATGAAGAATAAAATAAGAGAGCAAAATATTATAGAGTGATTTTATTCATTCCAAAAGTATATCCAAAATAAAGAGATGAGCTCTCCTTTTATAGTTACATAATCATTCTATGAAATTAATAGAGACATTATGGATCATAATATCTTGTGAGATAATGGGAGTTATAAGAAAGCTAAAAGTTGCTAGTGGGAGATAGTGGGGAGATAAATAGGTATATGTTATGAACATCCACATTTATTTGAATAAATTCATAACATGAACTTAAAAATTTTAATAAATTAAAATTAACGAATCGTGCCCAAGTTTGGGCTTTTTAGTTTAGGATGGGCGAGCCGAGCTGCACTAAGCCGGACCCGAGTTTTTTTAACCATTCCTAGTTCCTTTGAAAATATATATTTGTTTTAATTTATGACCATATCAATCTCTCAAGTTTTTATAGAGGGGATTGAAAATTACTTTACCTATGTTTGCATTTCTGACAATTTTTTAGCTACATCTTACAAATATTAATATATGGTGTATTTAGATTGCCAACATCTTCATAATGGAATATCGTCTAATGATTTAAAGTATATAAGTATAAAGTGTACTGTTATCTCACATTTTTAATTAAATTACAATAAGGATTGTTGTAAAGGCGAGGTCAAGTGATTTTTAAATAGTTTTAATTAACAAGTCATTCAAATTCGAATCTTAAGAAAATCAATGGATAAAAAATAAAATTTTTACTCACCCTTTCCGTTTTAAAAAATAAATAAAAAAGAAAAGTTACAATAACGACTTCACAAATTCAAAGTTTCAATTATTAAGAGCTGCGTTATATACCATAAATATCAAAACTGTTACATACTATCATTTGACTTTGGGATATTTTGCAATATTGAAAAAGTAAAGTCAGGGTAGTGACGTCCCCCCTCTTTTTGCGAAACCATCTAGTGATGAATCCACCCCATAAGAAATTTAGGCCATGTTTGCTTTCTTTTGTTTGGTTAGAATAAATTGACTGGGAATTAATTTCCAAAAAATTTAATATCTACTATAGTAAGGAATTCAGATTCTTATTTGAGAAGGTAGGAATTCTATTTTTATAACCTAAACATATCCAATTCGTCATTTATAACCCTATAACATTTTTAAATTTTCCATTTTACCCTTACATAAAATGCAAAAGCTGAACCCAAAATATTTGCTAGCTCGTGATATCTCTCTAACTAGTAGCCTCCCTTCGATTTTCATCCCATTTTCACGGCCACTGCCATTGATTCATCAGTCGCTGTTGCCGATTCATCTTAATTTGAAGGTAAATTTTTTAATTTTATAGATTTATTTATTGATATGTTGATTTATTTTTTATTTATTGAGTTTATGATTCTGCTTGGTTCCTGAGAAAACTATGGCTAAGTCATTTTTGTTTCATTTTTTTACTGAACTAAACTTGATTAATTAATTACGGTTGAGTTTATTGAAGCAGCCTTGATTCGTTTGTTTGTTGAGTTTATGATTCTGTTTGGTTGCTGAGAAAATTATGATTGAGTTTTTTTTTTTCATTCGTTCATTGAACTAGCCTTAATTAATTTCCCTTTAATTATACTTGATTCAACAGAGATTTGATTGATTTCCCTTTATTTCAGATCATAATTCTTTTTTTAAAATTTTTTTGGGTTTATTTGAGAGCCTCCAAGCTAGTTTTTCACAGCTGCGTGCTAGTAATTATATATTAATTTTATAATTACAATATAATATTAATATTATCATTGCACATGCTTGTGCAGACGCAAAGATTTTCATGCATAGATGTTCAGACTTGGAGGGTTTTCACAGCAGCAAAATTACATATATTTAACTGCTTTTCTCTCTTGATTTCTTTTACTCCCTTGTTTTGGCCTTTAATATGGTTTTACTATTAATTCTCTTATTTATTACTTTGCTTAGTTTTAATTTTTTAATCTTACCATTCATTGTCTACAGTTTTACAGAGTTCAAGTTGGTATACGATCACCAAAAGGGATCACAACTACCCAGGAGATATTGAAAAGATTTTAGTGACTTTCTAAATTCAAATAATTTTAGGCTTATTATTATTTTGATGACTTACTTAGGTTTATTGTTGTCTTAATGTACTCATTTTAGGCTTCCTCCTGATGTTTTAATGTACCCATTTTAAGCTTATTATTATTTATGGAATTTAACTCATTTTAGACTTATTATTGCTTTGATATACTCATTTTTTTGTATATTGTTATTTTGATTTTTTTTTAATTGTCAAAATTTCGAAGCATTTAAAATTTACAGGTTATGTTCTACTCCACCCATACTTGATCCTTATTGTTAATTAAGTTTTATATATATCATGAATTTTTTTAGGACATTTTGACATAAGAAGAAAATGGTTTATAAGTTGAGGAAAGTTTAGCATTGACATTAAATTATATTTAATCACTAATATTGATAGTTCAGTATTTAAGGTAAAAGGTAAATTTGTCCAAAAAAATTATAATTCTTTTCTTCGTGAAATTTGATATTAAACTAAAAAATGAAATTTAATTTTACTATTCTCCTCCTCTCCTTTCTTCTCCGTTCCTTTCCATTTCTTTCCTCTAATCTCCTCGCCTTTCTTCAAACCAAGCATCACCTTAAATGAATATATTTTATAAATCGACCACATAAATATAAAGAATAACCTTGTCCATTTAATATTTCTATTTTCTTTCCTTACTAGAAAAACCTCTAGAATCTATGTCGCATACAGTGACAAATTCAAAAAATGATTTATTGGGGTTAAATTACATAACAATAAGATGTAAAAATTGAAATTTTATGGGTTTATGAGTTTATGAAGGTTATTTAAGTAGATTTAGTAGAGACTAAATTGAATAATTAGAAAACCATATGTATGGGTTATTGTGAGCTTTTATTTTTATTTTTAACTAAAGTATGAATTTTAATAGTTCCTAAAGTTTAAAAATTATAGTGTGCTTATGAATTTATGAAGGCTATTTTTATAAATTCTAATGGGGATTGTTTTACCAGATTTACGAGGCTAATTAGAAACTCAGGTAATTTTTTCTGCAAATTCGAAAGGAATTCTATCCTACTGGGTTTGACGAGGACTAACAAATTCTATGACAGGGCACTAGGGAAAGGAAAGGGCCAAGCTCTACAAGAATATCCACTGTAGTGTACTGAACAAAGGGTTCCACAACCACGCTATTAGTCTTCATTCAAAAGAAAAACATCACCAATCCCCATTAAGGGCACTTTAGCCCCGCACTAGTTATAAGCTAGATCCACCCATGACTGAATGCACACACACATAATTTGAATCTTTTTTTTTTTTAATGAAATAGTATAAACTCCATACCCACATTCATTGATTCAGGTCCGTTTGTAGCTTCAGTTTGAAAATTACATTTTCGCAGTAGTAGCAGTAGTAATAGTAGCAGGAATAGTAGTAGTGGTGGTGGTGATGGTGATACTAATATTAGTAGTGGTAGTAGTAATAATAATAATATAACTATTATTATTACTATTATCATTATGATGATGATGATGAAAGGTTTTGGAAGAGTTTGAAAACTTAATATCTCATGAGTTTATATGATTACACCTCTAAATTATAACAGATAATAATATAAGAATGATTATTTATTTACCTATTTTAGTCATTTCACCCAAGGATAACATTGTAATTATAAAAAAATCTAATAAGTGGGATGCTTTTATATGAATGATGGGTGGAAATATCAACACCCTAAAATTAAGTTAATTTCGGAGTTTTTCCTCACAAAATGACAATATTTAAAATATACCCCAAACTACCATAAGTCTCAATTTACCCTCAATTTTTGTTAAGAAATCAAAAATCCCTTCATCAACCCACTCCAATTTTTTTTTTCTTTTGAACAAGAATGAGGACAAGTTAATGTTTACAATAGTTTAAAAAGTATTTTAAAAATTATCATTTCACAATGGGATAATTCGAAATTTACGCATTAAATAATGTAAAGATTTGGGACAATATTCATGAAAATTCTCTAAATTAATGCATGATAAAATATTATTTTTTTAAAAAAGATATATCAATGCTCGTAGACACTAAGGATTGAAGATAACAGTAAAGGGTGGGTGCATGTGCAAGTAATCTTGTTGTCTAGCTACGATGTTAATTTGTGGACATGTTGCATACATTGGCGTTGCCTTTTTTGACATAAAGAGACCATAGAATATTTTATCTTTCACAGATAAATAATTTATTAGAGATAAGATATAAAACTTTCTCGGTATTTTTTTGAATCTTTCCAAGAGATAAAAGATTATGTTAGGTTGACAAAATATAATAATCAGATATGAATATTCTTTATTAATAAATTGTTATATAGAAACTTTATGCTTTAGCATAGTATTTATAAAACTTTATGCTTTAAAATCAGAAATGCCTAATAACAACAACGCACAGCTAATAAAACCCTAGCTGTTATATTAATTAATTACCGCTGCTTTTTCCGACTGCAGCCCCGAGAACTATTATTTTAATTAAGAAAATGAGACTTCGCCGGAGCAAGGAAATGGTTTGTCCGGGGGTGACAACGAAGTCATCGGCTCATGCTTTGACGGTCTCTCGCACAGCTTTGAGGTCTCCGAGGCAGGTATCGTTTAAATTCCATAATGGCACACATCTATTTTTAATGGTCAATCTAGCTTTAAAGTCTCCGAGGCAGGTATCGTTTAAATTCCATAATGGCACACATCTATTTTTAATGGTCAATTTAGTTTTAAGGTCGGTAAATGGAGCAAAACTATCTTGTTCCCATTGTACCAAACATCACTTTGGTAATTTTTTTTTAGCAATCTCTATTGTTTTCTATAAATAATAAAATTTATAAATTTTAAAAATTTGTACAGAAAGCCCCAATTAAAATATAATAATTTTAAAATTCTAAAAAAATTATTTGGTATTTTCTTTAACAATCCATATTATTTTCGGTAAATAGTAAAAACTATAAGTTTTAATAATTTTATGTAATAAAAGGGTTATGTTAGAAGCCCTAAAAGTTAGTTAATCTTAATTTTTTTGAAAGGTATTCTCCCATAATCTATTAACTTAAGTTATTATTCATTCTTTACAATTTTGAATTTAAGTTTCATTCTTTATAATTTTAAATTTAAGTAATATAATACTAAATAAATATTATACAATTTATTTATTTTCACATAAAATAAATAATTGATCAGCTTGATAAAGTATAAGTAATTTTATATAATCTCAAATTTACATATCGAAATTTATTATTTTCAAAATATTATTTATAAACTCTATAATGAAATTTAAATGACTATCCAAGCATTTATTTAATATTTATTTATTTTTTATTTTAATATTATCAAAATTTATATAAAACCTTGTCTAATCTTGTGTTACACTGAACACAAGATAATAATATTATTATAATCCAATTGGTATTTTAAGTAAATGGGAGTAGAGAGTATTTTAGCAAGCTAAAATAATCCATCCATATTTTTAATATATAAATATGTTCATTTACTAAATTATCTTTGATAACAAAATATTTTAATGGACTAATGTGTCAAATTTTTGAAACTTAATATTTTCTTATTCTTTTAGTAAACAAAAGGGACTACATTGTTAATAACCATGTAATTCCATCTAGGTTGTTGGAATAGTTTTTGCAACTCTTGGTTAGATCCAATGGTTGGATTATAAAAAGACAAAAAATGGTGCATGAAACCACAATTGTATTGTAGCTGGACCCTGTAAATGTGTTTCTTGTTGATAATTGTTTATCCTATGAAGTGGATTGAACCCACTAATTAGTATTGTTTGCTTGCAAGATGGATTCATATTGATTTATGACTTTTCTAGTTGTTTGATTTGGTCTATTTCCACTCCAGCTAATTTAATTTATCATTTTTTTGTCTTTTTAAATTTAATATGAGTAATTTATTCATTAATTTTGGATGTTTGATCTTTACTTTCTAGTGAAATCTGCCGTTTATACATTTAAATGATGTAAGCCAGGGTTATTTGTTCAAAACACTCAACAATTACTCATATGTTGCCTCATAACAAATTTGACATTAGATTTAATTTTTAGGGTTATTATTATTTCACTACTTTAAGAATTGTAGGATATTAAATGACTACAAGAAATATTGTTTCCTATCATTTTATTAATATAATTTTATAAAATCTTTCATTTGCTATTTTTTCATTAAAATAGTTGGTTGACTAATTAGTTGACTAGTAAAATATCAATTTACCTTTTAGGGTAAAATACACAAATAAAGGTATCAAATAGTAGATAAAAAATTTTGCTAAGGCCCTTCAATTATTAAGTAATAGTTTTAACCATGAATTTATAAATAACCTTGAATTTATTATAACTATAAAAGTTGTGAATTGTTAAATATATATATATATATTATATTTTAAAAACACACAATATGTTCTAAAAAAAAAAACACTTGAAGCTTATCTATAGAATCAACACTTCCATTTTAAGTGTTTTTTTTTTATCTTTTTTTCCATAATAGATTATTCTAGGGATATTTTCTTTTAACTCACTACTTTTATAGCTACAATAAATCTAGAATTTTTCATAAATTCATGGCTAAAACTATTATTTAATAATTTAAGTGCATAAAATAGTTTTATATCTATTATTTGATACCTTTATTTGTGTTTTTTACCATATAGGGTAAACTTAGTATTTTACTAATCAACTAACTGGTCAACTAACAATCCTAATAGAAAAGTAGTAAAATGAAGGTTTTGCAAAGTTATAATAGTAAAAATGATACCGAACAATTCTTTTTGTAGTCATTTGATATTTTACAAATTCTTGAAGTGTTGAAATGATAATAACCCTAATTTTTGTCAATCTCATGAAAATGTCATCTTGATCTAGACCTATGATTTTCTTTGTAGCTACATGAAATTGAATTATTTTTAATTAATTGATTGCTATTCCAGTCTAGCAGTAATTGATTTATTTAAGTAATTGGTTCAATCTAGTCTACTGGTCAAACATTATAGTGTCTGTACGTACTAAAAATTGTTAACAAGCAATTGTGGTTGAAGATTTCCAGTTTATAGTAAAATCTACTCGGCATTCGTTACTGGTAGTGCTTTGTAGACATATGATATATGCTTTAGTGTGTTGCTATCTTTCAAGCTACAATAGGTATGCATTCCTTTTAGGCCTTAGCTTCTTCTCGAAAAGAAATGATGTTTGATAGATGTTCGGAATATTTTATCAGTTCTCTATAGATGTTCAGAACATTTTATAAAAATTTTACAGTGTAACATTTTTTATTATAATGAGATAGAAATCAACATGTTATAGACGTAAGTTTTGATTATGCACATGTTTACTATTTCCCAGTTATCATATATTGCAATGGCACAACACTCGGGGAGATTCACTTGAACATTGAGGTACTAGGATGCTTGGAGAGGATATCGTAATTCGTCAAAAATTAAGCAGAGATTGAGTCACAAAATTGTTCAAGCAGCGATCACTTCTGCTCAGACAAGGCACAAGCTTTACAAAAATGCTCCCAGCAATGGACTTGTCCTATTTATCGGAACATATATGACTGAAGATAGAGATAAGAAGTTTGTTTATGATCTTGCGCTTTTTAAACCATAAGTTCTTCGCCACACATTTGTGACAGATTATGTCCCGTGCAGAAAGCTATCCACTGTCTTCTCGAATGTGATGATTGTTAGAGTTTTAATTCAACGTTCGCTTTGTATGTAAATAATTATATTGCGAACTCTTATATAAAATTAAGTCTAATTAAAATGTTCTATTAGGATTTTCAGTAATTTTGATTTTAATGTATCAAATAAGATGTTTGCCTTTAATATGTAGAAATACCAAAAGATAACACAAAATTATCTATATAAGTAATTATGGTCTTCAGGTCACACGTAACATTATATTATTTTCTGATATTTTATCATTAGATAAAGTGCAGAGAAAAGGTTAAAACATTCTTTATGAAAACATATTGATTTAGAAGATAAATTGCATGACCTTTATAAGCAAATAGCCAGTAATGAATTTAGGTACTCTTCTATATATTTGATTATTGATTTTTGGTGATACAATATGAATATTTTTTTATTTTAGATGATGGTTTTTAGCAAATGATTATTTTCTAATAATTGGTAAAAAAAACTCTTCATGTTGAATAATTGAGAATTGAACAATTGGTGGTTGTTTTCTAGAATTAAGGATTACAAAATTTTAGTGATTTAGTTTTTAAGATTTGGGAAATTCGAATTATAAGATTTGTAGCCGGTGACTATTGTGGCTTTAACCCGGGCAATGGCTGCGCTAGAAAGCTATGAGGTGGTAGCAACTTGATTGAAAGCGGGGCCATTAGGAAAGGCAAAAAGGGGATGGTTTTTGGCGGGGCAAGGCACGTCATTAGGCCGCGCCTTCGAAAGAAGGGTTTGAAGAAAAGAGGCCAGTTTAGGATTGAAGTTGCGTTGACCGATCCGGTCTAGCCCTGACTTGGTCAACAATTGACCATTGACTCTAACAATTTTTTTTATCTCGAATATTGGTGTGTGTGTATATATATATATATTTTGACATGATTTAATTGAAGTCACATGTTGGTAAAATGATTTTTCTTATGAAAATTGATTTGTTTTTAAATATAAATGGTTGTCTAAATATAATTTATATGAATATTGATAAGTTTAAAGGGACATCTATATTAACAAGATTGTATGTGCACTTATAATAATAAATTCATGATAATTATTTAATTTTACACGGTATTAGAAAAATACATTTTTATGATAAAAATGCATGATACATATTGATTTGCCATGAAAGTATCATTAGACTAATAAAATTTTGTCAATTATGACATTTTCATGACTCATGTCATGTTCAATTTATTTTTTTAATCATTTATAAAACATGATAGGCATCGGTAATAAGTTTAAACGAGATCAATTTAAAACTGATTTATTTATTTTTTACCATCCCTAAAATATGTTTATTGACAAAAATGTCATTAACCTAATACTTTTATTTTTGTAATTATTAAAAAAAATGCTGGTGTCGTGTAAGCGTTATGCTTTTAAAGATAGAAAATTTCAACACTTAAAAAAAAATTTGCATTTCATTTCGATGTCTTCTTTCATAGTTGTAATGAACAATAGCTATTTCTCACTTGTTTATTGGGGTGGCAATTTGGGTTAGGATTCATTTATTCGATTCAATTCGATGCGAATTAAGTGGATTTGGTTTTGAAAAAATTGATTCATTTAATAAATAGGTCAATTAGATTTGATTCGCTAATTAAAAAATCAATTGCGGGTTTGAGGACATTAATTCATTTTTTCTTTTATGATATGTTTAATACATAGTCATAAAAGAATGAATATGATCCATTCATTTAAATTTAGTTTATTATTCGTTTAATTAAATTACTTATTTATCCTTAAATATGTATGAAAAAATTTTAAAGTTTGAAGACTAATATAGGAATTATAAATGATAATAAGTTTGTATTTTGTAGGATGTTAAATTTTTGGTCTTTTTATATTTTATTTTACTTAATTTTTATTTATTAATTATATTTTTGTTATCGAATTCATATTCAATTTGATTATTGCGGATATGTTATTGGATAAATGAACAATAAACAAATTCAAATTCAATTCAATTTATTTATTAATCTTACTAAATGAATTAAACAAATTAAATTAAATATTTATTTAATAAATAAATTGAATAGTTATGAGATTTTAATTCATTTAATAAAAAAATTAAATCTAAATTAATAGAGTTTTGATCCGATTTATTTCCAACTCATTTATACGTTTGCCTAGCCTACTTGCGTAGAATCAAATCCTCCCCCCCTTGCAGCCCTCTCTTAGTCACTAAAGCACTTTCACAGACAACTTTTACTCACCAAACCAGTCACGGCCACCGTTAGTCACTGGACACTGTCCAGTCTCTCAGCCCTAACCCTTATAGCTGCCGTCTCGATCTCTTAGCCTAACCTTCATAGGCACCGCCACTACTAAATAAGAAGATCACTCATAGCCGCCATCACTACTTACAGCTGTTAAAAAAAAAAAAGAGAAGTAGTAACAAGTATAATCCTCAAATCAGCCATCAAAGAAGTCATAGACCTCAACTTCTCACTTCACTGCTAGCTCTCACTGAAAATCAGCCATCATTGTTCAATTGAACAAGAAGACGAAGTCGTTCGTGAGGCATTGGAACCCTAGGTATTCATTAAATCCTAATTTTCTATTAATATATTGTGATAATTGAAACCGTAGGTGCTTTTGTTTTTTTGTATAATTCTTTCTGGCCACAATGCTGCATTTTAGGTCCCAGAATCACCTGGAGTAAAGCTCAAGCGCGATGACCTGACTGCTCTGCATCCTGTGGTTTTGGTGCCTGGCATTATGACTGGTAGGCTAGAGTTTTGGGAGGGCAGGCCTTGTTCTAAAGGCTTGTATCGCAAGCGGCTTTAGGGTGGTAGCTTCACTGAAATATTCAAAAGGTTATTGAAATGTCATTATTGACTTACATATATTTTTCTGTCAATTAATGAGAATCGTGTAGGTGTTTAGGCCTTTTTGTTGTACAACGTAATTGCATTTATGTGAAATTTCAAAGTTTTTGGGTTATGTTAGATAAGTAGTATGACTCATTTGGTGATCTTGTAAGTTGTATTAGGCCTTTGTATTGAATGGGTGAAGTCATCTATTGTCAATGATAGGTTTCAGATCTGTGTTGAATTTCTGAAATCATGTGGGTTTGTAATGTCATTTTCGGGCATTTCCATTGAGATTTTTGTTGACTTGATACTTGAAAATGTATTTGGATTTCTTGATCAATGTGAGAGTTGTGTGGCTATTTATAGGCCTTTGTGTTGGTTCGAGCACTTATCATTACACCATGAGACTGGTCTTGGTCCATCAGGGATTCGAGTTTGGGTAGTTCTGGGGCTGGCCACAGCTGACTACTTTGCTCCTAGGTATTTTTTATCGGCCTTTCTGATAGAAAATTTGGCAAAGATTGGATATGAGGGGAAGAATTTATATATGGGCAAAGATTGGCTATGAAGGGAAGAATTTGCATATGGCTTCATATGATTGGCAGTTACCATTCCAGAATGCAAAGGTATAAAAGAGTGAACACTCTACTTTAATGCTCCTCTGCCTCTTAATGTAGAGTTATTGTAGCATTGTTGATCATGTTAATTTACTAATAGTCCCAAATGATATTGAGAGAAAAACCAATATAGAGAAGGAATAAAGTTTTAAATGGGATCAAGCATCAATACTCCATCTAAATTCTCCCATTTCAAAGATTTACACGTATCATATTTTCTAGAATTCTAGAGCCTTTATTTTTTTCCTTTTTCTCTTGAGAATACTTGTTTTCACAATGAGTGCTGGTTTTATGACTGTTTCTGGCTTTTAAATGCTGATAGAAAAAGAGATAGATTGTCAAGCCTTCCTCTTGTCTGCTATACAATTTTCACAATGCATATCTGTTACTGAGATGCCATAGCCAATTTTTATAAAGTTCAAAGCATAGATACATGGATGTAATAATTTTCAAATGATTTTCCACTTATATATTCTAACTAACAACCATATTAGGGACCAAGCTCTTAGTAGATTGAAGAGTGAAATTGAGCTTTTGTATGTAACCAACAGCTATAAGAAAGTAGTAGTGGTGCCCCATTCCATGGGGTTTATCTATTTTCTACACTTCCTTAGATGGGTTAAGACATCTCCTTCCATTTGAGGCAGTGGTGGTCTAGGTTGGTGTGCTAAGCACATAAAATCATTCATGAACATTGATCCTACATTTCTGGGTGTTCTAAAGGCAATTAGGAGCATTTTCTCAGCCGAGGGCAAAGATGTTGGTTATCTCATGTTAGTCCTAGCACTATCCTCAACATTTTACCTTTGAAAATTGATTTTAAGATATTGCCATTTCCTTGTTCGATTATGATGTGAATATCAATTAAATTATATTAGATAGTTATAGGCATTAAGGCAAAAAAAAAAAAAAAAAAAGAAATTACACCATATTAAAATACAAGGAGTTTATATTATTTATAGGGAACAAGGCTGATACTGGAGGTCACAGTGAATATTCTATTAAAAGATTGAATAAAAAATGTTCTATATGAACTAGAAGTAGATGAACTTAGAATGCATTATGAAGTTGACTCTTTCATATGGTCCTATAGAGCTATGGCACCTCGTGTTTTGGATTCTATGCTTCTTGGGATTCAAACACCAGTAACATGTCATGCCTTTGTCTTGAACATTGCTTGCTGGTTAATTTGCTTTGAAAGGTTTGCTTTGAACATTACTTACTGGTTAATTTGATTTGAAAGGTTGTTGTGATGGTTGAGCTAGTGGTAAAGTAGCATTAATGTTTCATCTTGGCTTGCAATTGTAATTGTTTTTGCATTTTGTACGTTTGGCTGATCATTTGATTTCCAGGTTCATTAAATTGCTAGATGTAACTCTAGGTGTTCATGTTATGGATTTGTGGACTTAATGAGCATTATTTATAGTAGAATTTGTTGTTTAAATTTGTATATTTTTTAGTGTGTTGGGGAACAGTTTAGTACTTCAGTGTTTACTTTATAAATGATAATTGAGATCAATGTTTAGATTGATAATTGGATTCTCAATTATTGATAACTTTTGCCCAATTTTATTTTTTTAGCAATTTATATGTATATAAATTTAATATTACATATATATGTGCGTGCATGTGTGTGAAAATAAAATTCAATAATATTAATATATAATAATAATTGGTGCAAAAATTTAAAATTGGCGCCAAAAAAGTTAAACAAATTTTAATTCCTCCAAACTATTTATTTAAGATTATAATTCAAATCCCGCCAACATAATTAAAAATATTCCTACCAAACTGATTTTTTAATTTATATTAATCTATATTAATTATTTTATTAAAAAAATCTACTTTTTTTTATGACAAATATTAGTCATACATGAAAAAAATAATGACAGACAATAGTCATATGTTAATGATATTTTCATAATGGTTAATTCATTATAAAGTTCATGACATGAAAAAACTGCCATTGATAATTTCTTAACATATGCTTCTGTGACGATTGGGTAACTGTTATCTAATTGGGAGCATGATGGTAAAAAATCATTATTCTTAAGCTTTGTTTTAGTAGTGATATGTGAACAATAATTTATTATTTGACATGTTCTTATTATTAGTGTTTGATTATTATATTAAGATATCATTTATAAGGTAATATTTTGTTCAAACATGAAATATTAACAATGTTCGGTATCATGCAATGAGGTTTATTTTTATTTGAATTTATTTTTGTTTTTGAGACTTATGTGGGCTTATTTTGTTTGTTTGTTTGTTGTTCTCTTATTCAACTATGACCTGTACTAATATTAATGCTAATATTAATTTTATTCTTATGCTAAATGACTCTAACTTCATTTTAAAGATGAGAACCTCTTAATAGTTTTACTAATCATGGATCTCGACTTTATGTTAAGCGTTGACTATCACCTATCTCTTACGGATGAGTTTATCTTTGATGAAAAGAAGGATATGGAAAGGTGGGAGTAATCAAATTGAATTTGTATGATGATCGTGAAGAAAGTTATTACGGAGCATTTAGGGGTTCTATGTCTGACAAAATAATTGTGGTTAAGGAATTTCTTGTGGACATTGAAAAAAGATTTGTCAAGAACAAAAAGGCTAAAATATGTATGCTTTTAACAAGTTTAATTTTAATAAGATATAGGGGCTAAAGCAATATCAGAGAGCACATCATGTAGATGTCTCATTTTGCTTCCAGACTGCGAGCATTTAAGCTCGAATTTTTTAAGGACTTGTTAGTACATTTAGTTTTAATATTCTTGCCAACATAATTTAATCAGTTTCAGGTGAGCTACAACTGTCAGAAAGAGACTTGATCTTTAAATGAGTTCATATTACATTGTCTTTTAAGGACAAGGACAAGGGAAATAAATAAAAGAAGGATAAGGAAGTTATAAGTATAGCACCGCGAAGAAATTGCAAAAGAAACTGAGTGGTTTGGAAAGCATTGGTTATTTCTTTTCTAGAGCTAAAGGGCATAAAAAAAAAACATTACACCGAGTATTACGCATGATGTGTTAAGAAAAGTATGTTTTTTAATTTGGTTTGTTAAGAGGTTAATTTAAGTTCGATACCTAGATGCACATGGTAGATAAATTCTGGTGCAAGAATTCACATTATCGTATTTATGTAAGGTTGCTTGAGTTGCTGAAAGCCAAGTAATGGTGAAAGATACATTCGTGCGGGTGATGGCGAGATAATTGAAGTTGAAGTAATAGAAAATTTAGATTATTATCAAAGATTAGATTTTACTTAGATTTTGATGAAAATTTTTTTGCACCATCTTTTAAACGAAATGTCATTTTTATTTTTACTTTGGACAAATTTAGTTTTTCTAATTCATTTGGGAATGAAAACTTTAGTTTGTTTCATGATTCAAAATTGTTTGGCTTCGGTTCTTTGTCAAGTTATGATAATCTTTATTTACTTGATACAATTGTTATATTTAATACATCCCTGGAATGAAGTATACAAGATATAAAGAGAAAATTAACCAATGAAAATTTGGCTTCTTTATAGCACAAAAGATTAGTCATATCTCTAGATGGAGAAAAGAGAGACTTTTGTTAGATGAAATTTTAAACTACTTAGATTTTATAGATTTTTTATGTTTGTGTTAATTGTATAAAGGGAAAACAAGCCAATAAAAATAAATTTAAAGTCAACAGGACTTTGGAAGTCTTAAAACTCATATATAAGGGGGTATTTATGAGCAATTTCCTATGGTTACTTGGAATGGTTAACAATATTTTATAATGTGCATAAACAATTTTTTTTAGATATAGCTACATATATCTTTTCCATAAAAAGTCATAGTTGTTGGATATGTTCAAAAATTTAAAAACTGAAGTTGAAAACCAATTGAACAAAAGAATCGAAAGTGTCAAATTTGACCGTCATGGTGAGTACTATGATAGATATGACAGTTCATGAACAATATCCAAGATCATTTACTAAGTTCTTAGAGGAATGCTGTATTATCTTGTAGTATATTATGTTGAGTTCATCTAATATAAACGGCATTGTTAAAAGACGAAATAGGACGCTTGAAGACATGATAAGGAGTACGATTTGTTATTCTACTTTATTAGGTTAACTCTAAAGAGAAGCGTTTAAAATTATAACATATATCTTTAATAGGGTTTTAACTAAAGCAACTTCTATAACCCCCTACAAACTTTGGATAAGCAAGAATTTTAGAGTAGAGCACTTGCATGTTTATGGATGTCTAGCTGAGGCAATGCCTTATAGGCCTAATGAGAATAAACTTAGACCTAAAGACAATAAGTTACTATTTTATTTGGTACTCTGCAAGATCTTGGGGGTTACAAGTTTTATGATCCATGACTAAGTCGGTTTTCAAGTCGGAAAATGCCAGATTCGTTGAGGATGTTGAGGTCGTGGGGGAGATACAGTTAGAGACTTTATCTTTCAAGAAGAATATGTTGATATTCCCATAGATGTTATTTGCATTAATTAGAATTTCATTTCTAACTTTGTTTAAGACACAACATATTAAGATAATGTTGAAGAACCCCTTATACAAGAAATTATTCGAGAAAAACAAACTCAAACCATCTTAAGATCTATGTCATTAAACAATCAATTGATAATTTTCTAACAATGAAAAGTGTGGATATACCTATTGACTGTGTAATGAATTCAAACATGTTGTAGAGATGTTACATCGTTTTGCTGCTTTGGTTTTGGCTTAAGAAACACACGTGTTTGAAACATGAGTTACTAAAAGGACACACACAAATTGAAGCTTAATGGTATTTTGGGTTGAGGCCTCTATGTGTGCTGCTCATGTGGTTACTTAAGTGATTCAAGAATCAATAAGTTCGTTATGTCACTTGTCTTTCATCTATGCAAACTAGAAATTGAAGTTTGTTGCAGATTTAGTTTTACAACTAGTAATCAAGCTAGTTTTATGTGTGTGTGAAGTCATTTATAGGATGTATATGAAAGGAGAAATAGGCTATTCTTGTTCCTTGTTTTGAATCTGTCCATGCTCTATAAAATTCTTTTTTGAATCATTAAACTTTCTAAAAAAGCTTCACCAATGGATGTAGGTTTTGAAGAAAACTAAACCATGTAATTGATCTGTTTTCTTGTGATTGCTTTTCAATTTGTTTCTAATTTGCTTAAGTGATTACAATGAGCGTTAGACTAGTAGTTCTTCATGATCATTAATTGATTCACAGATCAAATTTGAACAAGCATTGCATGTTGATTGATCTTTGATAACTACTTGGGTGTAAGAGTTGATTTTGTGACAGCCCATACATAGATAAACTCTAATAATTAATATTAGAGCCAATCAGCTCTCAATGATCTAAGTATGGCAACATCAAAAGTAAATCTTGAAAAGTTTAATGGCAAGAATGATTTTAACATGTGAAAAGTGAAGTTAGAAGCTCTGTTGGTGACTTAAGGTTTGAAGGATGCTTTGGAAAAGGGCACAAAGAATGAAGGAAAAAAAGCTTTTCATTTAAGGCTAAACAAGAACTTGTTGAGATAGATAAGAAAGTAAGGAGTATCATTATCTTGAGTCTTGCTGACTCAGTGATAAGGGAGGTGGCAAAGGAAGAGACAATAATTGCATTATAGACGAAACTTCAGAATGTTTACATGAAGAAGTCATTAATTAATATGCTTTACATCAAGAAAAAAATGTTCATACTTAAATGGCAGAGGGATCATCACTTGATAAACACATTGATGAGTTTAATCAAGTGTATGATACATTTGCCACTATTGATGCAGCTATTGATGATGAAGGGAAATCGCTTTTCTTTGTAAGCTCTCTACCAAAGTTATATAAGCATTTTGTTGATGCCTTACTTTATGGGAGATAGACTCTATCACTTGATAAAGTAAAATTAGCCCTTAATACTAAAGAACTCTAAGAAAAGCAAGGCAACATGATAAGTGGATTAGGTGAAAGCTTAGAGGCAAGAGGTAAAACTGAAAGAATGAAAGGAAAGAAAAAGAAACAAAATAAAGCAAAAAACAAGAACATGAAATGCTTTCAGTGTAATAAAGAAGGGCATTTCAAAAATAATTGTCTAGACAGGAAAGACAAATCAAAAGATCAGAAGAATCAGAATGGAGATGCTGCTATTGTTGAAGAAGAGGGATATGAATACTAGACTCAAGATGTTCTTTCCATATAGGTCCATTATATAATTATTTTATTGATTATAAAAAACTTGATGGAGGTAGAGTGATGATAAGGAATAATGCCATATATAGAATCATAGGGATGAGAAATATAAAACTTCAGATGCATGATGGCTCTATTTTTGAATTGAAACAAGTGAGACATGTTCCTGAACTAAAGAGGAACTTAATCTCCTTGGGTATGATGGATCAGATATGATGCAGTATTAAAGTAAAGTGTGGTATATTGATAGTAATTAAGAGATCCACTGTTTTGATGAAAGGAGTAAGAAGTAATGGGCTATATGTCTTACAAGAGAAAATAGTTATTGGTGAAGTAATAGTGGCTTTAGGTGCCAATATTGATAAAACCAAGCTTTGGCACCTAAGACTTGGACATATAAGTCAAAGGGGACTTAATGAGCTTTCAAAACAAGGGCTCCTAGGTGATGATAAGATTGGTAATCTGGTATTCTATGAAGATTGTGTTATTCGTAAGTCAACTAGGACAAGCTTTAAATCCTTAACATATACATCCAAAGATAACCTAGAGTATGTTCATTCGTATCTATGGGGTCTAACACATTAGTCATCTTTAAGAAGAGCCAAATACTTTTTATTAACAATTGATGACTTCTCAATGAGGGTTTGGGTTTATACATTCAAGAGCAAAGACCATGTGTTTGAGAAGTTCAAGGAATGGAAGGCACTGGTTGAAAATTAAACAGGCAAGAAAGTGAAAAACTTGAGGACTGATAATGGACTTGGGTTCTATAATCATGAGTTTGACAATTTTTATTCAAAAGAGGGAATAGCCAGACGTAAGACTATGAGGTTAACACCACAACAAAATGGGCATGCTGAGAGGGTAAACAGAACCTTCATGGATAAAGTGAGGAGTATGTTAATCTAGTCAAAACTTTCTAGAACCTTATAGGTTGAAACCCTCAACACTGTTTGTTATTTGGTTAACTTGAGTCCTTTATTGCCATAGGTTGCAAAACACCATTTGAAATGTGGAATGGAAAGCTTGCAAGCTACAGAGATTTGAAGATGTTTGGTTGTCATGCTTATATATATATATATATATATATATAAGCCAATGGAAGTTGGCACGTAGAGCTCTTAAAAGGGTTTTCATTGGTTATCCAAATAGAGTGAAAGGTTATAAAATCTAGTGTATAGATTTATCTCCATTAAAGTATATAATCAACAGGGATGTGGTCTTTAATGAGGAGGAATGTTTGAACAGATCTCAAGCAAATAAAGATAAATAAGCTGTTAGTTCTGATAATGTTCAGTTTGAGGTGGAGTCACATGTTCAAAGCAACTCGTATGATGTTGCAGAATCAGATGAAGCTACTGAAGATTTATGTGTGCAACATACCTCTCAACAACTTACTTAAGAACATTCTTAGTACTAAAACTATTAATTAACTAGAGATAGAAAAAGAAGACAGGTGAGAACTCTTAAAAGATATGGATATGCAAACTTAATTGTATATGCTTTACACTCTGCTGTACATTCTGCTTATGACATTAATAAAGAGGAACGTAAAAGCTTTAGAGATACCATTAGTAGTCAGAACAATAAAGAATGGATGAGGAGATACGTTTTTTAAAAAGGAATAATACTTGAGAGCTGGTTCAGAAGCTAAAGAATAGAAGAATAGTGGGTGGCAAATGGATATATAAGATGAAAGATGGTCTGACAGAAGCTGATCTAAGAAGGTTTAAGGTCAGACTTATTACAAATGGATGCACTCAAAGGAAAGGCATAGACTTTAAGAAAGTTTTTTCACTAGCAGTAAGGAATGCATAAATCAGAATACTGTTGTCTTTAGCTGTAGTGTTTGATCTTGAGTTGGATCAGTTAGATGTCAAAACAACTTTTTTGCATGATGAGTTCTAAGAAGAGATATATATGTCACAACCTGAAGGATATGCTGCTCCAGACAAGGTTGATCATGTATGTTGAAGAAGTCTATTTATGGCTTAAAACAGTTCCCAAGGCAATAGTATCTCAGGTTTGATGATTTTATAGTCTCACATGAGTTTAAGAGATACAACTACGATTATTGTGTGTATTTCAAATAGTATTAAGCTAGGAAACACATATATATACTCTTATATATGGATGACATACTAATTACATGCAAAGAAAGATTTAAGATAGATAACCTAAAAGGGCTCCTCAAAACAACATTTGATATGAAGGATTTGGGTGTTGCAAGAAAGATATTGGGTGTGGAAATCATGAGGAACAGATAAGAAAGAATTATCTTCTTATCTCATAAGAATTATCTGAAGAAGGTATTGGAAATATATGATACACTTAACTCAAAACAAGTGTAAAGTCCTTTGGTTGCTTATTTCAGGTTATGCAATCTCTTTTGTACAAAAACTAAAGAAGAGAAATTTGAAATGCAAAGGTTTCATATGCAAATTTTGTAGGGTGCCTAATGTATGCTATGGTATTAACTAGATCTGATATCTCACATGTTATGAGTGTGGTTAGTAGATACATGGCAGCACCTAGAAGAGAACATTAGATGGGTGTTAAATGGATACTAAGGTATTTTAAAGGTACTTTATACCTTGGTCTAGTTTATGGCAGAAGAAATGGAATTAAAAAGGGCTTATGGGGTTATATAGACTTTGACTATACTAGGGATTTAAACAGAAGAAGATCACTCACTTGTTTTATATTTATGTTGAATGGATGTTTAATTAATTCGAAGGCAAGTTTGCAGCATGTGGTAGTTTTTTCCACCACTGAAGGTGAATATATAGTAGCAACAGAAGTAGTAAAAGAGGCAATATGACTGAAAGGGTTGTTTGTAGAACTTAGTTTGATATAAAAGTCCATTATAGTCTTTTGCGACAGCTCAAGTGCTTTGCATTTATGGAAAAACCCAATTCATCATGAGATAACAAAACATATCGACATTAAACTTTATTTCCTAAGAAATGAAATTTCAAAGGGTATCATTAAAATGGCTAAATTCACACAGAAGAAAATCCCTTTAACATGCTTACTAAGGTGATTCAAGTGGCTAAGTTCGAGATTGTATTGGACTTAGCTTGCTTATGTAGTATCTGATCTTACTGAATAAATGGTGAATGGGTTAGTTTGAGGTGTTTGATTTAAGGTGGAGAATTGTTGAGTGTGTAATGAATACAAACACACTGTAGAGATGCACCATCATTTTGTTGCTTTGGTTCTGGCTTAAGAAATGCACATGTTTAAAATGTGAGTTACTAAAAGGACATACACAAACTGAAGCTTGATAGCATTTTGGGTTAAGGTCTCTACATGTGCTGCTCACGTGGTTACTTAAGTGATTTAGGAATTGATAAGTTCATTATACCACGCATCTTCTATCTATGCAAACTGGAAATTAGAGTTTGTTGCATATTCAGTTTTGTAGCTAGTAATCGAGCTGGTTTTATGTGCGTGTGAAGTTGTTTACAGGATGTATATAAAAGGGGAATCTATTCATGCTTTGTAAAATTCTTTTTTGAATCATTAATAAAACTCTCTAAAAAAGCTTCACTGGTGGATGTAGGTTTTAAAAGAAACCGAACCATGTAATTGATTTGTTTTCTTGTGATTACTTTTTAATTTACTTCTAATTTGCTTGAATGATTACAATGAGCGTTAGGCTAGTAGTTCTCAGTGATCATTGATTGATTCACATATCAAAATTGAGTAAGCATTGCATCTTGATTGACCTTTGATATTTACATGGGTGTAAGAGTAGATTTTATGACAGCCTATACATAGATCAACTCCAACAAAATCATTATGAAAAGAAATGGAAATCTTATTGGGAAATTATGTGGCAGTAGCCGAGACCTAGTTCATAAATTTACAATTGATCTTTCAAAAGAGCATAAAAGAACTAATCAATCAACCCTTAAATTTTCTTGTCTTTAAATATAAAATTTCCAAAATTATCTCAGGGATGCTGTATAGATTACCACAAAGTATTTTATAAATTCCTGCAACTTGCCAACCAGTTAGGCAAATATTGGCTTATACTTAGTAGTGTATGTTGGATTTAGAATAGAACTAAGTAGTTACAACAAGATATTCTTTATTTAAATTTGCCAAATTAAATATTCTTTTGATGAAGATATCACGTGTGGCAGATATTTTTAAATATTTCCTTTAACACCTTAACTTTGTCACAATGTATCCTGCGAACCAACTCAATTATCAAGTGTAGCTGGAATAGGTTGGGTACCCTATAAGTTTAACTTACAGTCATCAAGACCTTCTTGTTGACACTTGACGTTTTATTTTTAACTCTTTGTTTATTCCCCAAACAACATCCCCTAGTTTTTTATTGGCGAAATTATTTGAGGCAAGAGAAACTTGTAAAATAATGGTGAACAACACGTGGCGATATTTAGCCTACCTTCACGGATGGTTGAGTACAAAGAGGATATTTTTCTTAATTTTTTCTAGGCTGACCAAATTGGTTTACACATCCAAAAACTACTCCCTCACTTACTGCTTTTAAGTCCAACAAATCTTGCTCTCTGGGTGGCCAAAGAGCTATTCTTTGAGACCTATAGTATATAAGGGCGGTTAAGTATTGCATTTATTCTTTGGTTGACCTCAGAATTTTCTTTGTGTAAATTTTATTGAAGTATAAAATCTATTGTAGAATAGATCAATGGTGCGAGTGTCGATCCCACGAGGAGGTGGATTTTAATTGCTTGTAGAATTAATTTTTAAGTGGGTGATTGGATTTATAAACGATTATGTAGGCAATGTTTTATTTTAAATTTTGGAATAAACTATTAAAATGAAATACTTGGATCTTGCAACATGCATCGGCTTAATATTCATTATTAGTACCAATTAAATCATGAAGGGGAACTTCCATCATCATTTAATAGATATAAGGGCTTCTGTGCCAAATAAGTAATAACCTGCTTTTGCAGGGAGGTGGTTATTCCATAACAAATTATTACTATCATCTACGAAAAGTCAAAATAACCACATAAATTAAAGGGGAAGGAAAAGTAAATTTACCAAATTAAGCCCATGGAGCATGTTGAGACTTCACCTTCAACCCAAGCTTGAAAGGAAATTAGCAACTCATATTTGAACTAGGGGTAAAATGGGAATTTTATTAAAATACGTAGAAAATACAAGATGGAGATGGAATTACAGAAAATGGAGCTCAAAAATGGATTAAGGGGTGTCAAATTAAGGGAGGGGAGCCCCCTTTTTATAGATAGATCTTTGAGTAAATCATGACCATTGATTAAAACAATTTGGACGTTCGAGGGCGTGGCAAGTTCTATTGGATAGAAACATCATCGTGATTGTTATTCGTGTATATGCATTACCGCATACACGTTTTTTCCATCCACTAACATTTCAACGTCACCGGCTCAACATTTTTGGTCCATGACACGCCATCATCAACGCCACATCATCAATAATGCAAATATGCGGTCAATGCCACATCATTCGTCCAATCAAATGCCGCCACGTCATCGTATAGTGCCACGTCATCGCACAATGCGATGCCGCGTCAAGATACAAAGTGAAGCGACAAGTGAAGCAAATGGTCGTGCAATCAGTATATATCAATATCAACCGTATGTAAAGATCAGTATATGTGAACAGTGTCATTTTTCTTTTTATGCTCTTCCTAAGGTTTTCGACTGTCCTGAGTTCAAAAGTGCTGTCCGTTTTTTCATCTGATCTCTCGTTTATTGTGAAATGACCATGATATCCCCTAAAATACATAAAATACTTAATTAAAATAAAACATACATAATTAAATTACAAGGGACTTAAAGACATAAAGATAGGGATGTTAGTGAAACTTAGAGTATAAAATGATGATTTTCTCCATTATAAAAACACACTTTCTAGTACTCAACAGTACCCTACAAGTATAAAACCTTAGAGCATCCAGACAGATAGGATAACCTTTCATATTGATCTAAAACTCTGTTTATCCCTTCAATCCTTTTATAAAAAGATGTTTAATTATCTCCAAATCGCTCATGAACAATTGTCTTTGCCAAGATAAAGAGTGCTTACCAGCCTTTAGGTGTTGTGCCGAAATTACTTGAGAGAGAAATTTCACTTAGAGAGTTGAAGAGGTTTTGTAAAGGGAAAATGATGTGCTAGCATGGATGAATTAGAGAAAGTTGGGTTGACTGATAAAAGCCTTTATCTACTCTTCAGTATAAGCCATATACGGTTAAAAGGTATTCTTAAGATACACCTCTTGATCCTGTGTTTGTTTCTGTTTTTTACATTTCATACTTTTTTTTTTCTTTTCTAGCCATAAAGTCTGGTATTTATGCAATTAAGCTTTTTCTTTTGCACATAATAGTTGGCAAATGTGGACCCTCTTTTAGATGACTTTAATGCTTTTTCTTTTCAACTAAATGAATGGGGGCTTTTTAGGTGGTCGCTCAGGTACCCCTCATTCTGTGAAGAGCATTGATAACTCTATGAAATAAAAGTTATTATGGCACTTTTAGATTTGATCCAATGTTACTTAGAGAGTAAATGATGTGATTTCATTGTATTATTATTTATTTTGCATGAACATTTAGTTAAGTTTAATTTTCATTAAATTAATTGTGTTTTAGATCATTTAATGCTATGATTATATGTGAATTGTAGGTGACCAAAAGCCTAAGTTTCATTGATGGAATGTTACTGCAATAAACTTACAAAGACGACAAGAGAGCTGGGCTACAGAGGAATTAAAAAAAATCTAGAACAATGAAGATGTTGTAGCCGTTGCTGTAGTAATCCTGTAGCAATTTGCAGAAAGATTTCGTGCTAAATAATTAAAAGATTGCGATCCAATGTTTCTAAAAATGATTGAAATACAGTCACATACTTCTGGTTACTCTAATTTTAAGCTATAAAAGGAGTACGCATGAAAAGACATGGGGGAGTCGTCATTGGAAAAGAAAAAAGGCAAATAAAAACTAAAAGAAAACAGAAAAGAAGAGAGATTTAAGGGGTTGCAACTGAGGATTTAAGGAGAAAAAAAAGGAGCAATCGCAAGATTAAGTGGAGCCAAATCTTTTATCTTTATTTTCTTGTTTTCTTCTATCTATAGGGATGTATTTGATGACTAGACCGACTTTTGTTACTGTTTTATCTTTTATCATGAATTAAACCTCGTTGTGATTGAGTGATAAACAAACTTAATGGTTATTTGATCGATATATGTGTGTTGCTTTAGGTTTGCCACAGTATTTTGTCTTGATTTTATTTATTGCAATTCCCTATTTCAGCTGAACACCCATTTAGTGGATACTATTTGAGAAGGTGCTTAAAAAAAGACTTACTTAGTGGAATATATTAAGATAATATATAGTTTTATATTGAGTTTCTCAAGTTAAGTTAATCTCGATTTAAATAGGGCCATACTTGATTTAAAATTAGGGAAGAATTAGACATAGGGATTCAACTTATATGACAATAAGGACGCGAGCGTATAATGTTATATCATATATTGGCATAACAACTGATCATTGTTAGGTTGCATATAGATATAAGATATCTAACAGACGACAGCTAGGGATGCATGAGAGATTCTGTCCAATGTTGTAGTAGATGCTGTAGCAACAGATTATTAATTGGAAAAATAATCAATACCATTAAGGGAGTTTAATCACTCACTACTCTTCTCCCATCTAGTTTGTCCTTGTGTTCGATCTAAGATTTTCAATATTATATTCTCATTCCTTTCATTTTTAATTTAGTTGGTTCATTAGTTTCATTAATTATTTTACTTTAGTTTAGATTAAAATTGCACTGCTAGAATTGCTGTAGCAAAACTAATAACATCAATTTCTATGGAGACAATCTAAATACTTATAATTATATTACTTGTTGTATACACTTGTATACTGGCACATATATCATTTATAAAGCCCACACCAAGCGTCTAGCCTTTTCACTTCGTGGGGGTAAATTTGGCCATCTAAATGCTCAAATATTACTTTCTCACTTATAAGGTAAAAGTACTCATGTGGATGGGCTCAGCTAAAAAATAAGTGACTTTAAGGGTACCTTTACTACAAGCAGAAGAAAATTTGGATCCCTCTTCTTTTTACATGTGGATTTCGCTGAATGAGAGCTTGTATTGATTCAGATATGTTAGACCTGACTAGGTGCTCGAGGTGATTTTTTACTTGCATTTTGCTGTGGTACTTCCCATTAGCTGTAAATAACTTTTTATCTCAGTCACTACCTTCAAAGACTTCAATTCTGCCTCCAACGATTAGTCTAAGGTGGAGAAGCTAAAAGGTAAACGCCAAAGCTGCAAGTCTTGTAAGGAGAAGCTTAGTTAGTAGAATAAAGCTTTGAAGGAGTATTTTAATGATCCATCTGAAGAGGAGGCTTGGGTGGCTGATAGATCATGGGGAGTTGTGGGCTGCATAATGATTGAAGTTTAGTTTGTATGGCCAGGGTTATTGGTACCTAAAGAGAAGAAGTAGGTAGATAAATCAATTATCATTGCGGTGATCGAAGTAAAAAGGGAATCCCGTGTACCCTAGTCTACTAGTCTATAGAAGTCATCTGGTGTACCTCACTTATCCCAGCCAAAGCTCTCGTCAGATGTTCCTGTTACAAAATTTCATACCTTTGCAACTTCTGCCTATCCCTTTATTTAAAAGGATGAAGGTAACGATGAGGCGCCTGTTGTGTAATTTATTTAGCATTACGACTTGTTTGTTGGTAGTTTTTCCGAATTTGCACTTGGAACTATTTTCTTGATCTCTTGTTATACTCTATTCTATTGGGGTATCCAAATTGCTTTAATGTTTTACTAGTAAACTCTTCTTTTTTTTGTCATTGCATGTAATAGAATTTTCATTTCTGGTAGCTTTAAATATTATTTCTTTGCTGCATTTTAAAATCTAACTAGGCACATGGGATACCTCACGTACCTTTCAGCTTAGATGTTCAACCCAATTTCATCATCAATGTGGTGATTCTTTTAGATATGCTTGTTGTTAATCTTTAGGAGATTATAGTGATTCTTCGCACTTATTAGTAACCAAAGTATTGACGCAACAAATTAATAAAGCATGTAAATCCACAACTAGCGTAACAACAAAGGTAAACTTATTTTCTGCTCTCTTCGAGCTTTTTTAGGGTCTCTCTTGGTGCATTCAAGGAATGAATTTCAAGCCTCATCATATCTCATCAGTGTATGGCAATTTATTTAGACATGTTTACTGTAAATCTTAACAAAAATTGTGGCGAATTGTAATCTTATGATCTGCGATTTGCTTTGAATTAAATATGCAAGATAAATAGTGATAAAGATGACTACTTACTTACTCTTATGCGACATGGTCGAAAATCTCATAAATCAAATTGGTGGGACAAACAATGATGAAGGCGGCTATTCACCTACCTTTTTATGAGATGGTCAAAAACATCATGATTTGTCATTTGCTTAGAATTAAATATAGTGAACAAGTAATAATAAAGGTGGCTACTGGTCTGCCATTTTAATGATAAGGCAATCTCTAGATATTATGTTGAGTCATAATAAATAATGCTCAATGACATATATGTAGTTAGTTTAATGGTGAACATATTCTTATAGCATTTCAAATTACTCATCCATATTAAATAATCGAAAGGCAAATAAAAGAGCAGACATAATCAAATTTCTTAAGGAAAGTGTATTCATAGAGAACAGTTATATGGATCATTACATGACACTATTTTGTTATCTTAAAGAGAATATAGGAGATTCCGAGATCACTTGTTGTTGTCTTTAGAGATTTAAGGAATTGAAAAGTGTAATTGACCAGTTTGGGATACTCTAGGTACCCCACATGGTCGACCGTATATTTCAAACACATATGCATTAAAGAAAACAAACAAAATAAACAAAAGAAGATAAAGTGTTATCACTTTACTAGTAGTGCAATTTTTCTCTCTTGAAGCCATGCTGATTACTCCCACACCACTTCCATGTGAATTGTGAGATCCATTAATACTGATTCCCAAAAGTTTTTCTTTTACTGCCGCTGGTTTGGTCTTGCTCAGGTATCTTAGGATTTCCTCACCCACGGAGTCATTGGCGACTTCAATCAAGAAATCAGTAATAGCTTGAGCTTCGATGGCCGAGTAAGGCTTAAAGACCAACTTCTCTAAGTTGGGGTACCCATATTCACTTATAGGTTTTAGGTAGGTTTTATTGAGGACCCCTAATATCCCATGTGGAGATAATCTATTTATGGTGAAGTGCGGCTTCAACTGAGTGTCAAAAGCAATGTAATAGCTTTCTATTGGTCTCTTTTGATGGTAATAGTATAGTAACCCCGAGCTACTTACTGGTCTCTTTTAATGGTGACAACTTTTATAGTAGTTGGAATTTTCATGAAAATGTGAGGTAGGGATACCATTACTTTAGTTTTTGTTAAAAGTGGCGTACTCAAATTGATATTATAGGCACTCGAGCTATCCATAATGAGGAAGTTGATTATGTGTTTGACACGGTGGGGTACCCTACTAATAGTTATGGGGCAGAGTAATGATGCTTTTTGGGATGACAATATCACCTATGAAACCAATAGGTGACATATCGTTTAGAGTCATTTTTAGTGATTTAATCAATAATTGATCCAAGGCACTTTTAAAGATAAGGTTTATAGAATTGCCAGTGTCCACTAATGTTTTTGCCACTTTACCAGTTGCAACTTTTAATTTGATGACCAAAGTGTTGTCATAGGGGTATGAGAAACCTTTAGCATCATTTTTTGTGAAAGAAATTAGAATGGGATTGTAGACTACTTGAGGCACCCCATGATCTTTGAAATGGATTCCTTGGCCAATGATGCTAGCTGACAATGGCAATTTACCATAATTTTTTATAGCTCCCTGCAATCATCCAAACATAAACTCCTTTTTTAGATCTCTGGTGTGCTTCACATTTAGGGTTGGTATCAAGTACGTGCTTACCCTTATCTTACTCTATGGACTTCCGAGCCTGTTTCATATCTATAATGAAATCCTTGAAGTACCCGCTAAGAATTAAAGATTCCATTTCCTCATGCAAATTAAAGCACTCAGTAGTGAAACTCATAATATTTCAGGTTATACTTTATGTTAGGGTACCTATGCATGAGCTTGGGTGGGTGGAGTAAGCCACTACCCTGTGGGTAGAGTAGGCCACTACCTCTAATCTGGAGAAGATCTGTTATGAAGAACAATTCAAAGTGTAATAAGATTTATATTGAGGCTTTTATAGTGGTTTTTTTTTTTGGCTGTCGTGGCTTGACATATGGTGGTTGGCAGAGTACCCTAGATACATGGTACCCTTGTCCTCTTATTGCTTGCTATGGTGGGTTGAGTACATGAGGTACTCTTTGTCCTTTTATTGTTTCAAGTCACATTTTTCATCGATCTCAGCCTATTACAAAGCTCGAGAGTAGGGTTTCCCTAAGAAAACGGACATTAATTTTGAAAGGAATGTCATAATTTCCCCAAACGCATGTTTTTCTCAAATTGGGTCAATATGTGTTGGTGGCCGAATGTGCCTGTTCATAAGACTTCATGGTCGAAGCGGCCACATACTTAACCAGGGTCTCGGACTCCCCTTGTTTGATATAGGCAAGCTTAGATGCCATTTGATTGTGGGAAATAGTATAGTCAAATTTATGAATGAACTCTACGAATAGGTGGTCTAGGGAGGATGAGCTACCTGCCTTCAAAGATCTAAACTAAGATTTGCCGGGTCCAATAAGTGTGTGGGGAAATATTTGACACATAGTCTTGTCGTCTACGTTTTTAATAAGCATATGATCACAATACAGCTCGACATGCTTCACAGGATCCAACGTACTCGAATATTGGGGTATTTGAGGCATGATGAATGTGTCCAAAAGAATTGTTGTCTGGATCTTCATAGTGAATGGAAAATTGTGCCCTATAAATGTTGGAGCACTAGCAATATTTTACTTTTTGGAAAGTAGTTTTACTTGAGCTTCTAAGTATTCTATTTTTTTTTTAAAAGCTCACAGAGTAACCTACTACACCTTAAGATACCACCCCCATTTGAGAAGTTTGTTTGGCATTCAATTTGTGGCGACGATCCTTAAAGGCCCATGTGTTGTGATTGATACTCCAGTTACTGCTCAAGTAACCAACGGTCGTGTAAAGCTCCTCTTTAAGGGATGCAGGCTGTGACTTAAGTACTTGAAGGAACCTACCTCTATTCATCACCTTTTAGTAACTCAGAGTGTGGGATTATTTACTTTTCATTCTATGCTAGTAGAGCATCTTGAGTGGCATGAGGGATGGCTGAATCATGTATTTAGGACCCTATAGCCTGAAGAATTGCTTGGATAAGTTCTTTGAAGCGTTGTTCATAGACAGGCTCTTCATTTGAACGAATGTAGGTAGACTATTTGATGGATTTGCCTTTGTTGGGTTGAGCTATTCTCTTTACTGGATCACTGACTTCCTCGCTACTATTACATTTTACTAGTGCGAAATCAGCCATTATGGCCTTGGAAGGCAAGTCGAGTGCCATGGCTTAGAAGCATACACCACGATTAGTTTAGCAATGCTGTGGAGGCTTTTTGTGTGTTTTCCCACCTAGATGGCGCCAATTGTTTTAAGTGGATTTTGGTTGCAAGGAAATAAAATAAAACCTCACCAAAACATTGAATTTATTTTTTGGGATTCAAGGTACTTATACTTAATCGTGGTATAGGGACTGTTTTGGGTTTTAAAGGAGATGAAAAAGAATGGGAGAGATATTGATAACGATGAGAAGTTAAAAGTAGAGTGAGAAGGTTTGGAATAACGTCTTTGGACTTGCAAACTAACAAAATGAGGTTAGAAGTGGAGCCAGCAATGGTCGGCGACTATTGTGCAAATTTTATTATATTCGTAAGCGCATGAAACTATTATAGAATAAATTTTATTATGACAAGCGCCGATCCCATTAGAAAGTATGTTTAATTATACATAGGGTTAATTTTTTAAGTGTATACATGAGTTGATTGAAAATGAATTTTTTTTATCTTAAGATTTAAAATAAAATGGTGGAAATTAAAGATGAAATCATTACAAATGCAATGCTTGAGTCTTTAGATTCACACTCAACATTCACCATGGGCTTAATATTTCTTTTTTAGTTCTAATTAATTCATGAGGGGGTATTTTCACTTCTTAATACCATATACTCTAATAAATATGATATTAAGCGCTTAATGTACCAGAGGATAATGATCTTCCATTAAGTGTGGTGTCAAGAACATGTTGTGCTAGACGATAATAATCCTTCTATCGACAACGTGGCAAGACCATCCACTAAATAGCTTAGATACACTTTCTGTCGACATTGAGTCAAGATGACCCATCAAATACTAGAGGAAAATTTTCTTTGTAATTAATATGGTGTTAAGTTCTCATTGTGCTAGATAGTAATGATCTTTCACTAGGGAGTCAGTATATCGTGCAAAATCTAGACAAAATACACTATCTGTCGACAATGAGTTAAAACAACCATATAAATTAGAGAGGAAAGGAAAATAAACTTACCTAATTAAGCCCATAGATCATGTTGAGGCTTCACCTTCAATCTAAGCTTGAAACTAAACTAGCCACTCATAATTAAACTAGGGGTAAAATGGTAATTTTATTAACATATGTAGATAATACAAGATGGAGAGAGAATTACAAATAATGGAGCCAAAAAATGGATTCAAAGGTGTCAAATTAAGAGGGGGAGCCATCTATTTATAGATACAATAAGTAAATCATGACTATCAGATGAAAACAATTCGGATGCTTAAGATTGTGCCACGTGGCAAGTTTTGATTAGTTGGAACACATCATCAGTCAACACCACATCAGCATTTCGGTCCAATAAGATGCTGCAACATCATCAGTCAACATCACATCAGCATTTTGGTCTAATAAGATGCTGCAACATCATCGATCAATGCCACGTCATCGATTAATGTATAAGTAAATAGTGCCGTACTTGTGAATAGTATCGTATACATGAAGAGTGTCGAATATCCCTTTATGCTTCTTTTAAGGTTTTCAATTGTTTTGAGTTAAAAAATGCCATTCGTTTTGCTGTCTGACTTCTCCTTAGTTGTTAAATGACCAAAATATCTCTGAAATATATAAAATATTTAAATTATAATAAAAGTTTAGAGGATTTAAACATATAAAAGTAGAAATGTTAATGAGACTTAGAGTATAAAATGATAATTTTATCCTTTATAAATATACATTCTTTAGTACTTAACAGTGACCATATTCTAACGTTCAAGTCAGCTGCTTTAACTTTTATGAAGGTAAGAGCTTGCAAGCTCTTTAAAATAGAGGCTAGAGGTTAGAGAAGATCCCAGCCCCTTTTTCATGTGTGTTTTTTGTGATGAGTATTACAGTATGAGAGAGATAGAACTTTATTATCTTTATATATTACATCTTGGGTACCCTGTCTCGTGGCACATTTTTAGTGGTGATCATATTGTCATTTCTGAAATTCTCATGTCTTTTTATCTTCATGATGATTTTTAGATCATTAAGAGCATGCTTAAAGAGCAAAGATGAGGTTTTTTTGGTGGGCTTTATCGTTTTGTGTGCATGGTGTATGCTACAGGTGGTCTAAGGTGCCTTTGCAGAATTTTTCTAAACAGTGGTAGGCATGACAATTAAGGACTACTATCTCTTGTGTGCTACTTTTTGACTTTTTACTAGCATATCGGTTAATTGTTTCCTTTTTTACAACAAAATATTCTTTATTTGATTTGGTCAAATCAAATATTCTTTTTGAGTGATGGAGCTAGCACGCGTGATAAATACTTTTAGATATTTTCTTTAACACCCTAATTTTGTCACTGTATACTCAACATACTAGCTCAATTATCAGGTGTAACTAGTATAGGTCAGTTACTCTATGAGTTTAACTTACAGTCATCAAGAACTTCTTATCGATGTGTGGCACTTTGTTTTTAATTCTTTTGTTTATTCCCCAAACATTTGTGTTTGGTGTTGATGATACTATAAATGCACTAGAAATGAAAGCCATTTATTGTAGGGATATAAATCGGTATGAATTGGGACATAGTGTGACAAATGACATTGTCACAAGGCACTTAATAAAAAGCAAGAAGTTGACACTAGTAATTTTGAAGATTCAGCTACTGCTTCTAAGCTATTTGTTGATCTTTACATGTTGTTTGGCTGCTCACAGGAGATAATCACCAACAAATCACAAAATGGGTCTTAATTCTCTACATGGGGTTCGATGTCGTTTTCTTTTTTACATTGATTTGTTCATTCTAATTATTCATATTGTTAGTATGTATCTTGGCCGATGTTGAGGAAATAGTCAAAAAAAGAAAAAAAAATTGTAGTTTACATCCTAATTTAATTATGTATTATGGTGAATACAATACAAAGCCAACAATGATATCGTATAATCCTATCCAATTCAATTGAGTCCAGCGTCCAATAATCCCAAAAAGTTTAATTGAAGGCTGTGTTTTTTTTTCTAAATATTTTCAAGGGAGTGTTTCACTGCCAATTAGAAGGACCACGCGCTCTTTCCACGCGTGTACGTACTTGCATCTCTTTCGCCGTCATTTTCCCGCAAGTAATAAAATTTCCAGCAGATTTTCTCCGATATTACTCGGGCGGCTTTGAAACTCCATGAACTCCCGAGAGCTAACTCTGGTTTCAACAGCCACGGTGCTTGGTGCTTTAGCTTCTGCAGTTGCTTTTCGTTTCTTCTTCTCCTCTAACCCTAAAAAGCTCCTCTCTCGAATCGATTCATCCCAATCCCAAAACGGCGTCGTAGCTTCCAAAGTAGTTTCTTCCAGGAGCCCTTTTGATCCCTCAAAACGCAATGGGTTTGTAAATCTAGGAACTTTTTTTTTTTAAAGTGTTGGGTTTAATTACTAATTTGTTATTTTTTTTTAATTTGATTTGATTTAAGAGCAGATACTTGTCATGGGATGATTATTTTATGGCAATTGCATTTCTATCAGCTGAAAGGTCCAAAGACCCTAACAGGCAGGTCATATTTTCTCTACTTTACTAGTAATGTGGATTCTTGGTTTTACCCATTAATATTTCATATTGGGAATTTATAATTTCGATTTTTGAAGTGTTGATTTTGGACTGATGTGGGCTTTCGACTGTGTTGTAGGTTGGAGCATGCTTGGTGAGTCAAGATGGTATAATTCTTGGTGAGTCATTTGCCTGCAAAAATTGTATTTTAATTCTTTGCATCATTAGTAAATTATCCATGTCTCATTGCTCGGCAAGTCAACGTTTTATTTCAAGTGAAAGGGGAAATAAAATGATGAGTAATGCATTATATACCTATGTCATATTATTTTGTGAGTTCTCATATTCGGGCTAGGCGTTATTTGAGTGGATTGGTGGTTTGTGCAGAAACAAAACACTTTATAATAAAATTGAGCAGCAATCATGGATACCCTTGGCTGTGAAGTTGCATTCTTTTTTATCCATTATGTATCTTGGAAGGATTTACGACAACTTTTGCATTGAACCTGCTATGCATGTGCTGTGAGCTTAACTTATCTTTAGTTGATTAATAATGGGAGTTGTATGTGCAATCCCTGCAATATTATAGGTTCTAATGATATATTGATCGCCTTTGACTCTGGGGCCAGTATTCCCTTTGCAATATTAAAGGTTCTAATGATAATTGCATGGTAGTCCCATTTATTTTGGCATGTGACTCAGATTATTTTCCTTTGGCTAGGCATTGGCTATAATGGGTTTCCAAGGGGTTGTTCAGATGACAAGCTTCCATGGGCAAAGGTTGGTATTTCATAGTAAATGAGTTCCAGGTATAGTTATGGAATTAAAATACTTTTCTTCAGTTAGAAATTGCTAACTGCAAAATTGTCCCTTCTGTTTCAGAAATCCAAAACAGGGGATCCTTTGGAGACAAAATATCCGTGAGTGTTCTGCTCTCATCTCTCTACTTTCTGATTTTCAATTTTCTACTGCTTATTAGAATGATTCAATGATCTCTCTTTAGCTCATTGATAAAATCCTCTTCCCTGCCCTCTCCAACCAACAGCGGTTTGTGAGTTGTGACCTCATCAATAACTTTTCTATAGTAAGCAGTTTTACATTATAAACCAATATCGATTCTATAACTTTTCCGGTGTTTTTGATTGTCCATGATTATATGATCTAGCAATTCCTCTGTATGGTTTCTTAAATATTCAATCGTCTGCTGCAGTTATGTTTGTCATGCTGAAATTAATGCCATACTAAACACGAACCATGCATCAGCTGCTGGACAGGTTCACTGTAGACATTCCTTGTCATTTTTTTTTTCACTGGCATATCTAGTATTTTGAATTTCCTTTGAAAGACCACAACTATTTTGGTTGATTCACACCCCCCTCCCCTCCCACCCTTCTTTTTTTGATGGTCTTACCACTTCAACTACATCTTTGCAGAGGCTTTATGTAACCATGTTCCCTTGCAATGAGTGTGCCAAGATAATTATTCAGGTTTGTTGTCCATTCTCTCTTCTTTGTCACTATTTCAAAGATCAACAGTTGGCAGTTCTTTAAAGCAAAATTGTTCAGAACTGACCCTTCACATATTATTCCTTGTTGTCCACACTTCGGTGCTGTATGGATTTAGCTATACTTCTGTCTTGCAGTCTGGTGTCTCTGAAGTCATTTATTTTGTGGAGAAGAGGCTAAATAATTCAGACATTGCATACATTGCTTCACACAAACTACTATCAATGGCTGGTGTTAAGGTAAGGCTTGCTCATTTTTCTGAATAGATCTATCAAAAATTTGATATTGGCTTTTCGTGGCAAACTTATCTTCTAGCTTCTTGACACCTGAGTATAATCAGCTTGGTCTGGTTTTAAAGAAGTGGCTGTTTAATTCACAATCAGAGTTAATCATTTGTTGGTCTTATCATCAATCTGAACATGCTACATGTGGCGTTACGTGGTGAAAGCTCAGCTGTCATGGATCATGAATGTTTAATGCTTGAATTGTGTTAATTTCACTAACTTATCCTACCTGTGTCATTTTGAACACATCAGCTTATATTAATGTGATTTTTCCAACTTGGTATTTATTGTAAATTAACCCTTCTTCTAGGTCAGAAAGCATCAACCACGGATGAAACAAATTTTAATTACATTCGAGGAGCAGTAGATTCTAATTTGATATCTGTTCTTGCTTCATGATTGGAGTTAATGAAGCTTGTTGTTCATTATAACATATACCATATTCGTTGCACGTGTATCTGTAACTGTGAGTACACTTCAAACCTTGAAATTGTAAAACGCAACCGACTACTCAATTTTGCACTTTGTTCTTGTTGTGTCATTTTCTTTTAAGAGTTAGATCTTACTCGTATCTTTTAAAAGTAGTGTGGCAGTTTATTTATATGTCATTTTATGTTTTTAATTTTTATTGATAAACATTTTTATTTTTAGTTTTTATTGATTTTAGCTGGAAATCCTAAACTTAGATATTATTTGAGTTATTGAGTAAATGAGTTGTAATGCTTACATTATTTAGATGGGTCCAATGTTATCATACCATACTTCTGGTTCATTAATTCAACGATCAATGGGAATGAATATTTTTTATTGGTGTATAATTCTCTAGCATAAATAAAACCTAAGAAATTTAAGTAATGATCAAAACCCGAAACATGCTGCAGGTTTCTATGCTCTAACAAGCACAAAATTTGGGGATGGCCACTCCCCATTTGTACAAGTAAATGGTGAAATCTAAATGAGGTTTAGACACTGAAACACAGTTAGATTGCATGCCCTCGATTAGATTGAACTGAAACCTGGAATCCCTTAAATGGACTATAGTACAATGTCAATCAGCATTGAGGGCTTCAAGTTGCTTTCGGAGAAGATCTAGGTCATCAATTGAAGTATCTGTTGGTCCAGGAGCTGGAGACTTTTTAAAATCATCCGCGTTTGGTAGCTCGCGAGTAAGACCTTCCGGAAGAGCATCTGAACAAAAAAGGAAGATTAGGAAAGGTGGACTACTGATAGATTAACATACGTGCTCTTTGAGGTTGCTTTGAGGTTGCTAAGCCAACAAAAGAAAATAAACAGAAACTTGAATTTCGATAACCACTTATCTGCAATTCAGCGAAAATACAGAACTGGAGGCATAAAATCGTACAGGAACATAAAGCCGGCTTAAGGTCACAAGCATTTGCTTCTACCATTCAACTATTTCTATGAATTAATTTTGAATATCTAAAAGTTCTTCTGACCAGGCTCTGGAGTCGCACTTTTGGATATTTTAAGCAACTAGAAATCCACAAAAGCAACATTAGTGCTGGATTCTTCAACCTAACTAGAAAACCATTATTGAGTTCTGCTAGCAGTGATAAACAGGTTTGACAAATAGTGTAGGGCCATGGTTATATGCCAGCCACGTTTACCATACTGATTTCGTATTTTGAAATTTTTCATAGAAAGCACCCTTTTTGATTGATACATTTTTTTTTGGGGGACGGGCCGCCGCAGGGCGGGGTAAGGGAAAGAGAGAGAGACCTATTACTACATATAAGCGAAGACGATCAAGAAAGATTTTGCCAGGCACCTTCTACATTAGCATTTGTAATATTAAGAAAGATCACGGAAAAGTGTCTTTTTAAGTGAAAATTACAAGGCTATTTACCAAATTCAGAAGCAACTATGCAAACCTAAACCATAAAGGCATCCACGTTTTTAATCATTTAAGAGGATAAAAAATAAAGTGTACCTGCACTTGTGGCTTCTACACTATCCAGATTGCTATCATCTACAACACTGAAAAACAATAGACATCAGTCAACTTGGTGAGCTAAATGATAATACTTTGTGACAACTTGCAGTTTCATCCCAAAAAAAAAAAGGGTTTGTAGTTCACAATTCCATCCTATTGAAAAAGTCAACCTTTCCCTCTTTTACATAATTTATATGAGCTCCAGATATATCAGCAAAGAAAAGACACGTTAATTTCCAACTTTCATAAGTTGGAAAGTTATTATTGAAATAAAGCTATACCTTATGTTCCATTCATTATCAGCATGAAGAGAACATTCTGTAGCTGATGATGCTTCAGCCTCCATCTTGGCTTTAGCTGCAGCATCCCTTGCTGGCTTTGCCAGAATATATTCTTTCTGCAATGGAAATTGCACTTCTTTTTATATATGCAGAAAACAAATGACCTCAATATGTAGATTTATAAGATCAACCCCTGGTAAATCAATGATTCATTTGCTTATGATACCTGTCGTTCCAGACATGCAGCATTTGAGCATTGGGGATTTGGCTTCATTGCCATTGTTGGAAAATAATCTTTAAGAGAATTGTATCCCTGTCAACAAGAAATAAAGCTAAAATGTACAAAACTAATTTTAGCACAAAACTAAGGATAATTAATATATAGTTACTATTTTCTGGACCACATATAACATACATGATCATTAAACCCAATTAGAGCCGTGTCAAGTTGTCAACTGCAAGAGTAATGGTATGGATGCATAAAGAAAGACAAGTTAATGTAGGACTTACCAAGTACGAGGAAACTTGACCAAATTTTAGCAAATATTTAAGTGTATTTTGAACTAGCAGCCCAGCAACAACTCCCTGAAAAATTCAATGCAAGCCATGAAATAATAAGGACATAGCATGTTAGTAACATTACTAATTTGATCAAAATGTAATGCTGGAAAAACATTAACATTATTACAGATACTTTCAATAGTAAATAATCAAACAATTAGAATAGTAACACAAACAAGTTCATTTGACTCCAAATGATAAAATTCTGGTTGCTTAAAATATCCCACCCACAACCAGTCAGAACAGTGCAGATTCCTACGCAGAAGAAAGCAGCCAAAGAAGGTGGAAGAATGTAAAAATTACCATGGTAGTAGGTAAAGATGCAGCACACACTCCCTCGCGCTTGAGTGTTCGTTCATCGACTCCAGATGCTACAACCTGTAAAAAGAGTAAAATCCCATGTTTTTATTTCACATTCCTAATTACAGCAGATGACCATTTTACAGTTTTGGAACTCATATGATTTAGTGCAACAATCACTGAATATATACAGGCATTGGAAATTTCTCAACCCAAAAAAGGTTTATTGATAGTAAAACAAAATTTCCTCCACAATCTCCTAAATTCAGTTTAATTAAAAAAAAAAAGTACCAAGGGAGGTGCACAAGCAAAACAAGCAGTTTCTCCAGGAATTAGCAGCTGTATATGCCCTGAAACGGCATCCTCGGACACACCTGGTCAGAATTCTTTTTGGGTAAGTAAATTGATCAAATTCATTAACATATCTCAAAGGGGTACAAGTCGAGTACAAATTATGCATACAAGAAAATCCACCTTTTACAAATAAAACCTAAATGTAAAAGATCATTAAACTCCAAATAACTAGAATGAGAAGACAAAATTCAACTACCCACATGCAGACACATGCACAGAAAGTGACCCTACAATAAAAATTTGGATAAAATTATCAGTAACTAAGCCAAATGTTATAACTGCCCATATCATAAGTTCAGTTCAAAGAGCTTCAGCGGAGGGAATCACTTCAAAAATTATTTTCTTGTTCTTTTTGCTATAGGGATCAATACAAAATGGATTTAAATAACTCATGACGTGCAGAAAATGATTAAATCTCAAAACAATTAGTTTCAGGCTAAATGGTTGCCAATAAGTCTAGCTATAATGCATCAGCTTAACTGATTGTGATAGACTTCCAGATATTCAATGAATGAATGTTATACCATGCACTCCGCATGTGCTAACATCATGCAATAAAATCAAGCACTGTAATCCAGCAGTTTTAATAAAGTGAACGTGCAAAGAAATCTATGTATAAATCATTTAAGAAGAAAATATCAACGGCCTTTCTTTTCAAAATATCATGTTTGCCAATCAGCAAAACTTTAAGATAGTTAACACACGTGCATACACACATACAAGACTCAGTGACTTCACTAGCAATTGAATTAAAAGGAAAAAGATGCAAGAACTACTTTGCTTACCAGACTCCATCCATGTTTGATTCAACTCATTGCAAGCCTGCACATCCATAATAATATCAGATATAAAAACTATTTCAAAAACTAAGAATGTCTAAAATTCTAAATATAATCAAACACCAAAAATCCTTACCTGGTTTACAGCCATTCTTGCTTCATAGTTATCCACGCAGCTTAAAACCAGATCCACTCCGTTGCCTTCTTTACTAGGGCAAAATGATTTGTTTCTTAAACTTGACATAAAGGTTTCAAACCCTTGCACGGTTGTAATGTTCAGGGTGAAGCTCTAAAACCAAGATGAACAGGGCAGCATAAGTATAAGTGTATAACTAGATCATAGTGTTGAACAATCTTTCTATGCAGGAAAAGATTTCAGATAAGCTTTCAAGGACCAAAAACAAGTGTGTTAATGTAAAACATTTTTCCTAGTTCACTCTCCTATTTACTCACACTGAATCAATATCTAGGGGTACATTTATATGCCCTCCTCTCCCCACCTAAAAGCTTCTGTCTCAATATGTTACAGGAAATAGTCCACACATTTATTTCTCATAAACAGCAATGAATTACTGAAACCAAGGGAAGACAAACAGTCGTTAATCCCTCAAAATTATAGAGGGCTAAAACTCTTGAAAATTATCAATTTTCAAGACTGTTGAAACAGAAAAAAATAAAATTACTGTCAAAAAATTACCTCAAGAACAACATCAGGATTTATGTCTGCAAGAGTCTGAACAGCTGCATCGGTTTTTGTCATACCAACCTAGAAATGTAATCAAACTAACAGAGTTTAACCCAAGATTGTCATAAAAGTAAAAATAAATAATTTCTGGTCTGAACAATGACAATATTGACTATAGCTTTAAATGCACAGTATATAAGAGTATAAAAAATATGTGAATCAACACCTGCTCTGGACGGAAAAATAGCCTATTCATATTGGCTAACTCCACTTTGTCATAATCATACAACAAAAGACGACCTATGCCACACCTTGTGAGCATTTCAGCTGCAACACTCCCAACACCACCAACCCCCTATAATTTCATGAAGATTACCAATAGTAAGTACATCAGAATTCAGCAGACAACACATAATGAAGTATAGCATAGCCATGGAATGGGAAACTAAAAAGGAAAAAAAATGCAAATGCAACAATATGTATCATGCATTGAAGAAAAAAATGAACTAAAAAGGAAGAGGAGATAAATACAGACAACTATGGCAACTGAGAACTCCCGTATTCGCTCATAGTTCTCCACAATACCCATTCTTTGAAGTGCCATAAGCCTACTGTAGGGATTTCTATCCACCACTTCAGAACTCATATCCTGCCACCAACATCACCTACTCGTCTCAGGATATAAACTTCTTCAAACCATCATATAAACAGCCAAAAAAAGAAAAGAAAAGAAAAAAAAGCAAGACAGGGATTTAAGAGACAAAAACCTTGACTTTTGAACGCCGAACAGTTGCAGACGTTGCCATCTTTGTGAGATTTTCGACACGCGATTTCAGCTGCAAAACACATAAAAATCATGTTAATCACTGTAAGCAGCCCTTCGTATAACTTAAAGAACCAAAAAAAAAACGAAATTTGCATATAAATATTATTAATTATTTGTTTATTTTTAAAATTAAAATACTCAATTTCGAATTTTACATAACGCAAGATACATTGAAATTGACAGCAAACTTACGAACCGAAGATAAACGGAATAATCAGTTGATGAACAAATATTGATCGTGAATCCAATTCAGCACATAATTGTACATTACAGTGCAAAAAAAAAAATAAAAGTAAAAAATGGTAGATCCAGATTGATATATTGAAATTACCTTATCGATTGAAGCGTGAAGAGAAGAGTCAGGTAACGATCGCTTCAGAGATTCGAGATCGTCGATCATATCTTTCAATTCAGCCTCCATTTTTCTTCTTACTGTATACGTTTCTCTCTGTCTCTCCGCCGCAGAAGAAATCACTTTTGTTTTCAAAGCAACGGAAATGCTTTCGGCTTCGGAAGTTGATTAAAGCTACTGCCTACCGAAGGAACTCTACAAGGAAGTAATGTATCAGTCATGTAAACCAATTGGCCTTTGCTCTAGTAGGAGATCTCTTGTAGGAGACCCCTTTATTTAAAGGGTAAGTACATGAGTTTAGTCTCCATAACAATATTACGAAAGTTAGTTTTATTTATTTTTTAATTATTAATTAATTGAGTAAAAATAATTTTTACCTTGAATATTTGAAAAGGTTCAAGCGTCGAATATTTGAGAGGGCTCAAGAGTTGAATATTTGATAGTAATTAAAAGTATATCCAATGGTTGAGTGGGGAATGTTCGACGAGGAAGTTGTAATATATTTGAAAGAATTTAAAAATTTGGATAGTGTTTTAGTGGAGAATTTTACGATCTCTATCTTGAATATTTGAGGGGGTTTAAGAGTCTGGATAATATTTCAGTAAAGAATGTATGATAAGGAGGCTATAATATATTTGAGAGGGTTTAATAATTTGGACAGTACTTCAATAGAAAATGTACGATGAGAAGGTCTATTCTAATAATATTGTTTGTAAATGTTAATTAATATTAATTATAATATCTGATATAATATCAGTCATTTCTATATAAATAGAACAATAAAAAAAATGCATCAGTCATGTAATACATAAAGTAAATAATGTTATGGGATGTATTCGTTTATTTAAAAAATTAATATATTTATATTAAATTTAATTATGCATGTTACGATTTTATAATGATTAATTGTATTACTATTTTCTGTAGTGTATCATATACTTTCTCCTCCTGCTGTTGTCTTTTAATAATTTGGGCTTTTTGTTGTGTCTTTTAAGCCCAAAAGAATTGATACCCAACGTCAATTTGTGATCTACTCAAAACCAATATAACTTCTTTTATAACTTTTTAATTAAAACGGTATTTGGTCTGGTAAATTCTTTAAGCTTATTTCATAATATTTTTCGTTTTTTTCCACAACTTTGAAAAGTAGAGGTTCTTTGATTCGAAGTTTTATTCAGTTCTTGCTGTTCTTTGGTTCAATTCTTGATTAGGGTTAATTTGTTTGAATCTTGATTGAGTGATTTGGATTTTTGCCGTAGTTTTAACTGAGTTGTATAATTGGATTAAAAACATAACGAAAGTAATTATATTTTTAATGAAGCAATGATAGTAGGTGTTACATAATCTCATTCTTAAAGTGATTACATGATTTGGAAATAAAGTAAACTTTGTTAACTTTTAAACAAAATGGTAACGTTTTTGTTTATTTACGGTTAATTTTAGTTTGCTCCTAATAATTTAATTATTCTCAAAATACCCCTAAACTATTATAAACTCCCACTTACCTTTAGTTACAATCTTTGTATTCTAGTCGAAATGTGTCGAATTTGGACTCTTTTGCTTTATTTCAACATTATTTTTTTTCCTTAAAATAATGTAATAATTTGTCCCACAATAATTTGTCGACTATTTGCCAAATAAGGAAATCAAGTTAAATATTTTAGAAAACTTGAGCAAGAGGAATAAGGGGCCTAAGAAATAAGCAACATTAATAACAATATGCCAATTGTATTCGTAAGAGAAGTGATCGAAGTCTTTCATAAGTAATTATATATGCAAAGGTGTTCAGAAAAAATACTCGGAGCATATTTTTAATCTAGCATTGATAGTACATGCTTACATCATTATTAAAGCGATTAGATGATTTGCAAATAAAAAAGAAATTTGTTAGTTTTCAAACAAAACCTAACATTCTGTTAATTATCCTTTTTCTAATTAACCTCTTGATATAAGTGCAAGTAGATTTGTGATATTAATAATCCAAAAAAAGATGAGCAACTTTCAAGTTACATTAATCATTGTCACTGGCTCAACTCTCAACCAGCACAGATAAGGAATAATCTCGTGGGTGCTGTGGATGATGAGCACACCATTCATTTGTCTTCGGGATGACTCCTATAACTCCTCGCATCGGATTCAGGATTCGGCTTATAATCCCTTGTTTCAAAGCTTTTGACTTGAGGAACCAAAATCATCACCTTTTCGGTGATGAGGTTCTCATATTTTTGCCAAAATTTTGAAGTTTAGGTACTGAGTTACAATCTCTAAGTTGACTTACAGATTTTAAGAAATTATTACAATCTTTATATTCTAGTCGAAATGTCAGATTTGGACTCTCCTATCTCATTTCATTATTACCTTTCTATAGCCATAATGTTGGGACTAAACTAATTTTATTGTTATGAGAATGTTATAACTCAATAGAAGTGCGTGGTCAGGTTGGTTGGCAATTATTCTGTTCCCCTCTAGGAATTGGGTTCGATATTTGAGAGTGGTAAAGGAGGTAAATTGTATTTGGGATTGGCCACCCCCCTACCTTTTTTTTTTTAAAAAAAATGTGATATAAAAATAAAATATGCACTGCATTAACAATTATTAATTGATAGAGCATGTCAAATCCAATATATGGGCATTGATAATAGAGATAGATATAATTTCAAAAAACTAGCTTATATGTTTTGTAATATACAAAAAAATATTTTTATGTGGAGGTAATTACTTAAGATGAAATATAAAATATTATTACTTATTATGATTTGGAGTTTATTTTTATATATAACTTACCCAAATTAGGATCAAGAATTTTTTTTTACTAGAGATTACTCTTATATAGAGTATCACTATAGAGAGGTTTTACTATAATAATGCAATAATTTATTTTGAAGTAAAATGCCGACTCTTTGAGAAGCAAGGAAATCAGGTTAAGATTTTTAGAAAACTTGAGCGAAAGAAATAAGTAAAAGTAAATGGAACACCAATTTCAACAACGATTCCACATGATGCGCAAATGAAGCATGTTATTAAAAGCAAGGCCAAAAAACCTCTGCAAGTCCACGTTACTATTACGATTAAAGATCAAGTTAGGATTCGGATGTTATGTAGAAGCTTGATCATGTAGGCCCAGTAGTTTATCTGTCATTAGAAATATATGGAAGTTATATTACTTTTCATTGCTTAAAATATTATTTTCTTTGCAAATGGCTTATTTTATCTTAGATAAATTATTAGAGATTGTGACAACATTAAGGTTTGTCAATTCATTTTGTTATCGATTTTTTTTTTGACAATAATAAAAATTACATATTCATGACAAGTAAGATTGACTAAATGTTAAATTAAAGATTTCATTTTTGCCTAAATTTATAAAGATATGTTTCAATTCAAGATCCTAAATTTGTTAAAATCCGAAAAGACTATTAAATCACATGTTTTAATAGTATAATGACCGTGAAAACTATTAAATCACATGGTTTAATACTATAATTACATTAGATTATTAAACCACACAATTTTATTACTTTTCCAAACTTTAATAAAGTTTAGGAATCCATACCAAATTAGCACTATATAAATATTCATTAGTAGTATATATATATTCATTAGTGTGCACCCAATTTGTTTTTTTTAAAGAAATATGAAGTGGTCTAAAATGATTTACAAAGATGAAAGAACTTTCTATACCTCATATCACTCATATTATAAGAACTTCACTATGCTTAGTTTCGTAATTTAATGGTTCTTCGTAGAAGAATAACTATGGCAATAAATCAAAATGTGTGTTTATAACAAAGAAGTTTTCATTTATCAATTCATCGGTGGATATATATTATACAACAAATATCTTTTTATAGAAATATAAAGTAATCCAAAATGAGTTATAATAATTAGGAAAGAACTTTCTATACATCATACCAATCATATTGTATGTCAAATCAAGATTAGAATAAATCAAATTTATGACCCAAGAATTATTGACACACACCGATTAAAGGACCAAGATTGGATTACAAATCAATTAAAGCGTAATCAAAACCAAAAACAGCAAAGATGAAGATTAAAGACAGAGCAAACAGGTTTATAAAGATTTAGGAAAAGTCGCTTACGTCCTCTTGAGAAATAGAGCCATAGCTTTTATTATTAATTTAAATCAGGTTACGAACTTATAGAGAGAATTGCAAGGAATTGAATGAACCAATTACAAGCAATAAGACCTTATATACAAGTCTGGAGAGATCAAGCAAGGGAGGCTAGCTTGCATTCTAGGTTTGTTGTAACAAACCTAGAATTTTCCTGCTCTTTATTAACTGCCTTTAACAGCATTTTTCACATGCTAGACATGTGAGAGAGATAAGTAAGTTAAACGACATTTAATCTTGTTGTTTCAATCTTGTGGGATGTTAAGTAAATCAAGTGAAGTACAGATGATTTAGTAACCGCACGCATACGACATTAACTAGATAGGTTACGTGCGATAAAAGGCTTTCAACTGACATGTTGTCTATCACTTGCTGACTCAACTAATAGTGTTGAAACTCTAATTCTGGTTCACACTTCAACATTGTAGGAACTTTATTGTGCTTAGTTTCATAATTTTTATGCTGTTGACATAAATATTTTTATAACATTAATTTTGATGATACCAAAGTTTAAGATTTTGGAACCAAACGGATTGAAATTTTAATTCTACGATTTAAAATGATGAAAGAGTGAGTCAAAATGGAGAGTGACGGGAGAATGGCCAACACTTAGATAGCATTGTGTGTTTTAAGCAATCCTATAGTAATTTGTAATGTTTTATTCTTTTTGTTTTTATTTTTTAATTTTTAAAATATAATGTTTGATTTTTTAATTAAATGATACATTAAAACTTGGTTAAACCCAGTCAAAATCATAATTTTATCACATTTTCTTGATGGAGCAAATTTCTATCATGATTCTATCATCAATTATTGATTAACAATAATTTTATCACAAAATCATTATTAATGCATGATAGAACCATATTTTGTCATGAGTTCGTAATGCTTTTATGATATATCCGATTTTAGTCAGAATCTATCACAAATTATCTGTCACCTATTGTCAATTTTCTTATTATAAGCGAACTCTCTGAAACTAAATGATTAACCAACATCTTCTAACGATGATCTGACAATTGAAAATTCCACATAATGATAACTTGCACAAAGTCAAAACAGCAGTCTGACTTCTATCAACAATGATTTGATTATCCCCAAAAAGTCAACGACTAGTTTTCTTATCCAACTATAAAGGCTCAATCAAATTCAAATTTAGGCAAATTTCAACAATTGTCATTGAGCTTTCCTTTTCATATTCAAACTATATTGAGTTCAAACTTGTTTATTCTTTCATAAAATCACACTTTGAGCCTTAATTTGTAAACACATATATTGTGTGAGGAAAAATTTGTGTAATCTTAATTTCAATATCAAAATTGAGCAATTATAAGTGCGGAAAACACTTTAGAAAAGGGTTGAGAGATCATCTTAGATTATAAAGGTTTTATTAATACATTGGAAGTCAATTGTAAGTATCTTGAAGCCTTGGGTTGTGAAGGCATGGATAATGGAATCTTCAAGCTTGATTAGTTTGGAGGCATGGACGTACATGAAGTTTGCTGAACCAAGGGACGTAAAAATTCTATGTTCGATTCTCTTTCCCTTATCTCTTATAAATTTATCTGTTATTAAATTTATTATTTTAAGTTTGTAGCATGAATTGTTTTTGAATTTTAAACTTATTTCTTAATAATTTTTATAATCTCAATTCATTCCCCTCTTGAGTTGCTTAACTAGAATTTCAAATGTAACAAAAGAATAACAATGGAGTGATAACATAAACCTTCATAAATAGAAAAAAAAGTTGCTAACACCAATCTATATGCAAATATAGATAAATGCTAATGTGGGCTTAACATGACACAAACGTAAAACATAATTCAAGAAAAAATTTGAAAAGAAGTAATTGCACCTTTTTTTTCTTATGTATACTTTTCCTCGCCCTTCTTGTACGCATGCGTAAGTTTTGTGTTTATAAATTAGAGGACAAAAGGTTTGAATGATGAAATATATCAGTTGTATTAGTGGACATTCTAACTTTATACAAATGATTAGATATTGGACAAGGAAAATAAGAAACTAAAGCCTAAGATTAGGGAAATTTACAATAAAGAAAATCAAGTACATAACAGTTCCTAAACCTTAGTATTTACATTTAATTTCTCTTGATTGAATCCTCTTGAATAATAGGTGATGATTCTTGCCTATTATGCCCCGTAAGATGGTGTTTCCATCGGAAACACCAATCTTGGATTGAAGGTGAGTGAAACGAGGCTCGGCAAGTGGTTTAGTAATCTGATCTGTAAGCTGATTATGAATAAAAACATGAGCGACTTAAAGTGAACCATTAGAGACTTTTTCTCGCACAATATGAAAATTCAAACCAAGGTGTTTCATTCTTGAGTGAAAAAATGGATTGACACAGAAGTATATAGCACCAATGTTATCACAAAAAGGCGAGGTGGCTGGGGGAAAGAGACATATAACTCTGGAAGAAGATTGGTAAGCCATGTAATGTCGGCAGCAACTGAGGAAATTGAACGATATTCAGCCTTTGTTGAGGAGTAAGCTACCGTTCGTTGTTTTTTAGAACACCAAGACCCTGGGTTGCCACCAAGAAAAATAACAAAGGCTGATATAAAGGTACAATCATCACGACTTCTAGCCCAACCAGCATTCGAGAAGTTATTACAGTAGCAGTAGTTAGCGATATATAAAGAGACCATATATGTGATTGTGCTTCAAGTATCGAAGTAAATGATTGTCGATTGGGCATGCGTTTAACTTAGGGAATGTATATATTGCGCCAATTTATTTATTTTATTTAGGACACATCTGGTCATGAAAGAGAGAAGCATTGCATGCCGTCAATAAGACTGCCGTATTGAGAAGCATCAACTTTTGGTGAGCTATCATTGAGCATAAGGCGTGTGGTACAACTAAGATAAGTCACAAAATCTTTGATACCCTCCATTTTGAATATGGCTAAAAGATCATCAATATATTTCTATTGGGATAGGAATATCCTGTGAGGTATAGGAATTACCTCTACACCAAGGAAATATTGAAGATGGCCAAGGTCCTTAATAGAAAATCATTTAGAGAGAGATAATAACTTAATGAATGAAGCTTGAAGAATTTCTTGTAATCAACAAGTCATCTATATAAAGTAAAAAATAGATTAGTATAGACTTGTCAATGTACATAAACAATGAAGAGTCAAAGCAAGAGTTCACAAAGCCCAGAGATAAAATAAAATTCTTAAGCTCAATAAACCAAACTTTAAGTGCTTGCTTCAAGCCATAAATAGACTTATACAAGCGACACACATGATGTGGCTGAGAGTGGTCTTTAAAACCAGGGGGTTGTAGCATATAAACATTTTTAGTGATATGCTCACGAAGGAATGTGTAGTTGACATTTTGTTGACATCTAATTGATTTATACTCCATCTTTGGGATTTAGGAATAGATAGGACAACTCAGATTGTAGTTGGTTTCACCATAGAACTGAATGTCTTTTGGTAATAAAGTCCAGATCGTTGATGGAAACCTTTGGCAACAAGGCGTGCCTTATATCGAGCAATTCTACCATTATGATTTCCTTTTATTTGAGAGACCCATTTACATTCAATAACATTTTGATGAGCTTCAGGAGGCAAAAATTCCCATGTGCCATTTTTTTAAGGCATCAAGCTCTTCACACATTGCATCTCTCTACTTTTTTTATTTACGTGTTTCAATGTGGTAGTAGGTTCAATTGATGGAGGGATCGGATGCTTAGAAGCAGTGAGGGAAAAAAATTTTTTGGGTTTGAAAATATTATTTTTTTATCAGGTTTGGATAGTTGTAGAAGGAAGTGGCACTTTAGTAAGGACAAGTTCATTGGCAAGGTGGCAAGGTGTATCTCACTAAAAGAGGAGCTTGAAAACGTTGGTTGACTGGTATCTGATGTGGGAAGATCAATCACAGGTTGAAGATCATAATCTTGCATGGAGTCATAACTGGCATGAGAATTGGTCATTAAAGCGATAGCAGACCAAGAAAGAGAGGATTTTTATATAGGTTGACTGACTCATGAGAAATTTTATGATTTGAGGATGTACCATTATTAGTGAGAAATGACTTGGTGTTAATGAAGTCAACGATTTGTTGGGAGATCCTTGTGATCCTTTATTAATAGATATATCACATTTGGAAGAAAAAAAAATAGATAAAAGGGATGTGGATTTGGATTTGGGATTTGTGGAGATTTTTGAATGAGTTGGTGGAATTAAATTAGAAGGAGAAGTAATGGGTAAAAAAGTAATTAGCAGATAGAGATTTAGGGGCTACAAAGGAGAGGTGTTTGAGGAGAACTAGTCTAAAAAAGGAAGACCTTGCTGGAGAGATTTAAGGGAGAAAGATGCAGTTCACCATTTTTGTAAAGTGTAGGAATTAATTTTGTCACATTCATTTGACATAGAGAAGGAAGGAAACAAACTTTCAACAAATCGAATATGACAGGAAAAAAAAATTTACAAAATTGATATTCATACCACATTGAGCACTATAGTTAGTATAAAACGGTGTGTTTTATGCTAGCTATAAAATGTCAGTGTAGCACGCATGTTACTGAATACACACGTAGCTCACAAAACATACAAGCAACTCACACCACACGCGTTCTCCCTTGCCAAATCTCACCTCACTCAAGCCACAAATTTAACCACCGGCCAATTCCCCCACAGCACTCTCCATTCTGACCATCGACTCTCTCTTCTCCTTGTTGATTGCATCTCTCACAGCACCTTATTTAACCGGCATAACTGCCAGGAAACAACCCAACTAATCATATAAGTCGATTCTCTAACAACTTTGGCCCAAAAAAAATTTACACAACTCAAAAAATCAAAATGCCACTCTTAAAAACCAACAACAGTGGTAACACAATAACGGTGGTCGTAGAAGAAGACGAAGGCAAAGGCCCTATTCATCACCGACTTTGCTCTGGATATTTTCAATCCCCTTTGTTGGTTAAAACCCTAGTCCTCTTCAACCTTTTTTATATTCAACATCCCCCTAATCACATCCAACCATCCCCCTTATTCATTTGTCAAATACATCATTCTCTTCTCCAAATTAATTAATTAAGGGGCAAACCGGAACAAAGTACCTAAAATCCTTGCCAAATACTACTGTTATTACTTCTGCAATTACTTCTTCCAAGATTGAGGTGACATTGTTATTGATGGAAACCATTACTTTTCCCACCAATGTTGAGGAGTTTGAAGCATTCTCTATGAAGACAGTGCCACCTGTGAAGAGACCCACTGCGAGATAGTGAGCGAGAGAGAGAGAGAGCCGGCAATGAAAAAGGAGAATGGTGAAATCCATGAGCGACGGGGGAGAGAGAGAGAGAGAAAGCCAACGAAGAGAGTAAAGAGGTAAGATGCGTGAGTGGCGTGAGATTTGGTGAGAGTTGTGCTAGTTGTGCTTGGATTATGTGAGCTCTGCATGTGTCATGTGAGATGCGTGCCATAATGAGAATTTATGGTTAGCACAAAACGCAGCATTCTGTGCTAACTGTGATTCTCGTAGTGGTGAGAATCTCATTTTCCTAAAATTTATAATATTGAGGCTCAAAACAGATTTAAGAATTATTGATGGTAACCAAGGAATAGACATGATTTGGAACAGGATTTAAGAATTATTGATGGTAACCAAGGAATAGACATGATTTGGAACATTGTTCAAGCTTATATTTTGTTTAAAGACGCAACTATGGATAACACAAACACCCAAAAATTCAAAGTTTAGAATAATTAGGCTTATGATGGAAAAGAGACTCAAATGGAGATTTATACCAAACAATTAGTGTAGGAAGTCTATTAATGACATATATTGCAGTTTTAAAAGCAAATAACCAAAGTTACAAGGGTAAAGATGCCTTATGAAGAAGAGTTAAACCTGTTTCTACGACGTATACAAAGTTCAGTTGAAGCAATAATTTGAGGAGCATTATGGTGGAGATATGAGATTAAGGTTTTTTATTATTGGCATCAGTGTAGTTTATTTATTCCTTGCATCGGAAATTTATCTAGTATTAGATGTTTATTAGATTAGATTATGTGGAATATTAAAGAATATCTTTGGAAACATAAACAAACTAATTGGCATGTACATGAGGGTTGCATATGAAAGAGTTCTAAATAAAGGCGATTACTATATTGGCAAATACATCAAGTGTTTAAGGAATATTAGACTCTAGAAGTATATCCTAGTACTCCTCTATTAAGATTTGGGTAAAATATTAAACCTATATAAAAGAAAACATTTCGCATATTGAACGTTAAAAAATACATATCGTATTTTATATCAAGAGAAGCAACAAACGTTGAGACCAAGATGAATATCTATCTTGGCTGCATATGATGCTTCATCATAAACATGTGGAATCTAAATAAATTTTATCGCATAAAAATATTCTTTTCTTTATGACAGCCTTATTTTGTCTCAGATAAAATACTAGAGATGGCAACAACATTACGATTTGTCTGATTTTTTTTTTTTATTTTATATCAACTTTTTTATAATAATAACAATCACATGTTTATGACAAGTAATATTTAATAAATCTTTAGTAAGGACATCATTTTTTCCCAATCTCAAAAAAATAAAAATGACATATATTCTTTTATATGCGCTCTATATTTTTTTAGAAAAATAAAGTAATCTAGAATGATATACAAATACAAAGAACTTTCTATGCATCATACCATTCAAACAGAGGAACAACACTAAACTTAGTTCTATAATTTAATGCTTTGTTACAGAAGAATAAATATAATAATCAATTGATATATATGTATAAAAAATATTTTTTTGTTTGTCAATTCATTAATGGATATGCGTAGGCAATAATTGTTTGTTTATGATTTTTAATAATTAAGTTAGATATTTTTTTTTCTATTTATGAGGGTTCAAGTTATCACTTTAGTTGATTATCTCAATTGAAGCTGCTGATAGCAATCCGTCTACATATATAAACAAGTGCCAAGGTGAGCTTATTGTCACACAAACAACAAACATAATTCAAGAAAAATTTGAAAGGAAGGGATGACCCAAAACAAAAGTTGTCTCAAACACACTTTTCCTTCCCCTTCTTCAATGCATATGTCAGTCTTTTTTTTTTTTTTTTTCTCTTTTGGTTTTGATCAACTCTTTTATTCTTCCCTTTTATGAAGCGCATTGTCGTTCGTCTAAACTAGTTCAACAAAGACTTAGGTATTATTTATTCAATTTGCCATTAAAGTTAAACTTGTTGACAATGCTTATGTATTTTACAATTCTTTTGACTCTTGATGAATTCATAATGCACGTATTGTGGTTCTTATTCAGATTGCAATGAAGTGAGAGCATCTAAATATTGCAGAGACTATCCTAACCTTGGAAAGTGTCTCCTAGGCATGGATGATAGACCTAACATCTGTAAATGCTAGAAATTTTGTAGAGTCAAATGAAAGGGAGCCAAATACCAATTGCTTGGCTGTCGTCAGCAATGTCATTGTATATGTTGATTCTCTTATATAGCACTTGTGGGTGTATTATCAATAAAGTTTATAATGTAATGAGAACAAAAAGTTCCAAACAATGAAATGCAATGAGAATTTTCCTCAATCATTGTATTATAAAAGCAATTAGTGCCATGTTTTGATAATCAAATATTCAATATATAGATGTTTTGTCGACAAATGAGCCAATAACAATTCTACAATGTGATTTGAAATATCCCAATTTGAAATTTAATTTGAAAATTCACACCAATAGTTTATAATAAGATAAAAGAGAATACTTATCAACAAGATGTTAATAACAATTATATTAGTTATGTTCGCTAGAGCAACAATTGCGAAGTCCTTCATAAGTAATTGCACATGCAAAGGTATTCACAAAAAATACTCGAAGCATGTTTTAACCTAGCACTGAGAGTACATGCTGATGACATTTATAAAGCGATTAGATGATTTGGAAATAAAATAAATTTTATTATTTTTCAAACTAAACCTATAGTCTTATTTTTGGATTAATTATCCATTTCTAATTAACTGCATGGTTTAAGGGCAAGTATTTTGTTTTCTAATTAATCATTGCAGCTAGCTCAACTCTCAACTAGCATGAATAAAGAATAATATGATAGGTTATTTGGATGCCGAGCCTACCATTCTTTTGTAGTTTCCCGCATCAGATTCGATATTCGGTGTAGAATACCTCGTTTCGATCTCTTTTAATGAAACAAAATCAACACCTTTTCGAAAATAATCTTCCATCAATTTACAAATTTTAAGGTCCTATTATGATCTCTGTATTCCATTTAAAATGTAAACTTGTATTCGTTGGTCTCATTTCATCATTTTTTTTTCACAAAATAGTGTAATAGTTCATCATGTAGTAAATGGTCAACTCTTTGCGGAAGCAAGGAAATTGGGTTAAACATTTTCGAAAACTTGAGCAAGAAAATTTTGAAAAAAAAAAAGGCGATACTAATTCTAAAATAATTTCAAACGATAAGAGAATTTGGTATATTATCTAACGTAAGACTATGATAAACTTTAAGTCCAAATCACTATTTTAATTAAAAATCAAGTTAACATTTGAATGTTCCGTAGCAGCTTTATCATGCATGTCTCGCAATTTATCCAACTTTTGAAACATATAGAAGCTAAATCATTTTTAATTGCTCAAAAATACTGTTTTCTTTACGACTTGCTTTCTTTCTCAGATGAATTATTAGAGATAGTGATGGCATTAAGATTAGTTTAATAACTTTGTTTTAAGTTTATTATCAATTCTTTTCCTTTTTACAATAATAACAATCACATGTTCATCACAAGTAAGATTTAATAAATGTTCAGTCAAGGTACCATTTTTGTGCATGTTAAAAAAAACAAAAAAAAGGCTTGTCCTATTTTGTATGTGCTCCACTTTTTTTTTTTAAAGAAATATAAAGTAATCTATAATGATTTACAAATATGAACGAATTTATTATGCATTATACCATTCATGTTATAAGAACTTTGTTGTTCCTAATTTTGTAATTTTATAATTTGTTACAGAAGAATAACAGTAATAATAAATCGGTACATGTATGTTTTAAAAAAAGTTTTTGTTAGTCAATTAACCATTAGGCATGTGTAAGCTGTAATTGTCAATCTATTATTTTTAGTAAGTAAGATAATTTTTTTTTTTATTTACGTGAACTCATGTTATCACTTCAGTTGGTTGTTGGAATTTAAGTTACTAACACCAATCTATCCACAAATAAAAACAAGCTCCAAGGTGAGTTTGCTATCACACAAACATCAAACATAATTCAATAAAAATTTGAAAGGACAGAATGGCCCAAACAAAAGTTCTCTCATGCACACTTTTCCTTACTATTTTGTTATGCATGTGTAAGTTTTTCTGTTTAGATCCACTCTTTTATTCTCTCTTTTTGTGAAATGCATTTTTCTTCGTCCAAGCTAATTCAAGAGAGATTAAGATATTATCCATTTAGTCTGCCATTAAAAATGAACTCGTTGACAAGGCTTATGTATTTTAAGGTTCTATTGACTCTTAATTAATTACAAAAGCATGTAATGTGGGTTGTATTAAGAATGCAAAGAAGTGAGCACATCTAAATGCTGCAGAAACTATCCTTACCTTGGAAAGTTTCTTCCACGCATGAATGATAAACTTAACATCAGTACATGTTGATAATTTTGTAGCACAGAATCTACGGGTGCCAAATGCCAATTGCTTGGCCATAGTCACCAATGTCATTGTTTGTGTTGATGCTCATGTATAGTACTTAAAGGCGTATTATAAATTAAATTAAAGTGTAGAATATAACAAGAATAAAAGTTTCCAAATAATAAAATGCGATTGAGAATTTGTCACAATTGTTGTATTGCAAAAGTAATATGTGCCATGTTGTGATAACCAAATATTCAATATATAGACGTTTTGTAAACAAGTGAGCCAATAATAATTCTACATTGTGATTTGAAATAACTCAATGTATGTTTTGAAAATTGACTCCAATAGCTAATAATAACATAAAGAGAATAGTTATCAACAAGACGTTGATAACAATTATATTAATTATATTCGTTAGCGAAACGATTGAAAAGTCCTTCGTAACCAATTGCACATGCAAAAGTATTCCCAAAAAAATACTCGAAGAATGTTTTTAACCTGGCATTGTGAGTACATGTTGACAGCATTCTTAAAATGATTTGCTAAACTAGAAATAAAATAAATTTCATCAATTTTCAAACTAAAGCTACCATTTCCTTTTTGGATTAATTATCCATTTCTAGTTAACCTCGTGGTACAAGGGCAAGTATTTTCTTTAAAACTAAAAGTCAAAAAAAGATGCATGACCTTAATGTTGTGTTAATCATTGCATCTAGCTCAACTCTCAACTAGCATGCATAAGATAATCGAGTGGGTTAATTGGATGACGAGCCCGCCATTCCTTCATAGCTCACACCGTCACATTTAAAATTTGGTGTAAAATACCTCGTTTCAAAGCTTGTTTCTATTTGAGAACTAAAATCACCACCACTTCGAAGATGACGTGCTCTTATTTTTGCAAATTTCAATGTTTAGGTGCCGAATTACTAACTTTAGTCAATTTACAGATTTTACATTCTTATTATGATGTCTATATTCCGTTCGAAATGTCAAACTTAAGCTCTTTGGTCTCATTTCAGCATTAATTTTTTTTTTTTCATATAATCGTGTGATAATTTATCTTAGGGCATGTTTGGCACCCTGCATTACACCACATTATAATATTGTATTGCATTAAATTAATACAATACTACGTTTGGCCAAAATTAACTCTGTATTAGACCACATAATATTACTATTGTAATACACCAAATACCGCAAAAAAATAAAAAAAAATCATGGGCCTGTCAGAATTACGCCTCACTGCATTAAAAGGAGAAGAAGAGAAAAAAGAAAGAAAATTGAAGAAGACGAAGAAAGGAGAAATGTCCATAACAAGAACTAGATGTCCACAACCATCATCTCCAACGAACGTGGCCTCATCTCTGCTACCGCAGGTGTCGATTCCAACATAAGAACAAAAAACAGCTATACAATCACTGGAAAATAGCCATATTTATTCGTATACTGTGGCGTCGTCAATCAAGGCATGCAAAAGAACCTAGGCGCCAAACCATCGAAGGTGATCTTAAAGACCCAATAATCAAAGCCACGTAACTCTCGCAAATCACCCAAAGGGAACTTGTAAGAAAAAGAAAGATAAAAAAATAAAGGAAATGCAGAAGAACGAAAAAGAAAACAGAGGCAAAGAAAAAGAAAAAACAAAAAAAAATAAAAGAACTAGAAAGTTCGGAGAATAAAACAAAAAAAGGGGCCTCTAAAAAAGAAAAATAGCAAAAAAGGTACTTGTAATTATTGTTGTATTACTTGAATTATTTATTATAATCTATTTTGCTGGTTATTATATTACAACTATTGTATCATTTTATTATTTTATTATTATTTTATAGTATATATAAATTTTTATTCTATTATCTTAAAATGAATTTTGATATAATCTTTTATGTTTTAATTATTTATTTATGTTGTGATATTATTTAAAGGTTATTTGATTGAAATATAGGTTTCGACCTTTATTTCACAGGTTATATATTTGGAAAATGCTAAAAAATATAAATATTATGTTGAAAAAAATTTAAAGCCATGAGCTTCAATCTTTATTAAGAATTATGTTTTTTTCAACATTTATACTAAAAAGAAAGTATTAAATTTCAAAAATTTATGAATTCTATATTTAGCATTTTTCTAAATACTAATAAATGTGATTTTCTAAATATATAATTTAAATTACTCACAAAAAAATAGATATATTACAATGCAGTATTCAAAATAATATAAGTAAAAATTAATATAGTATTGTGTTGTACCAAATGTTGTACAATATTATTATAATATAGCAACAATGTAATACAACATAATACAATATACATGCATTAAAATAATACAATACAGTGTGTTAAGCGCACCCTTAGTATAAATTGTTAGCAATTTTTAGTAGAGTAAATTGTTAGCTCTCCAAGACGCAATGATATTGGATTAAACATTTTAGAAAATTAGTGTAAAAGAAATTTGAAAAAAAGAAAAGGCAACACCAATTTGAACAATAATTTTAGACGATGTAAGAATTTGGTATATTATCTAAAGCAAGACTAGGAGAACAGTTTAAGTCCAACTCATTATTATGATTAAAGATCAAGTTAATATTTGACTGTTCCCTAGAAGCTTTATCACGCATGTCTTGTAGTTTATCTACCTTTTCAAACATGTGGAAGCTAATTCAATTTTCATTGTTAAACAATATGGTTTTCTTTACAACTTGCTTTTTGTCTCAGATGAATTGTTAGAAACAACAACGACATTACTATTAGTCAAGTAATTTTATTTTAATTTTATTATTAATTCTTTTCCTTTCTAGACTAATAACAATTACATGCGACAAGAATGAAGCCAATATGGTAATTGCAAATTTGACTAAGAGGATTTCAATAATATTATCTCAACAGCACCATCAATGGAAATTAAACAAAGAATTCCAATTAATCAAGGATTCTCTGCTTGATTGTACATGACCACCTTCAATCACATTCTAAGACCTATGTAAATACCTGTGTATAGATATCAATTATACTCATTTAAAAATCATCCAATAAAGATTATATACCTTTAAACTTCTCTCAAAAGTGTTTTAGGTATTCGAGCAACTATGGATTCAATTTCCCAAATGGTCAAACCCAAAATTTCTCTTCAAATATTCTAAAAATACTCCAACCTAGTCTCTGTCAAACTTCCCAAAATTACCTTGTATGGAAGCCCCAAGTTCTCCTGCTTATGCAAAGCGTAGACATTGAGCATCATATTAGTGATGCTGGGACACCATCTAATCGAGTAACTATTGATAAGAAAGAAGTTAACAATCTGAAATTTTCTAATTAGAAAAACAAAAAACAATGATGGATTGCTCATGACTTCACCAAGGGGAATAATGACTGAAGATGTTCTGAGTCTATTCATAAGCGTTCAAAACACAATAGATGTTTGGCTATCCATAAAGAGGCAGATATTGACCTAAGGAGTAAGAATCACAGTTAAAAGATAGCTTATATTCATTAAAGAGAGGTTCACTAAAGTTAGAAGATTTTCTGAGGAAGTTTGAGGGGAAATGTAACAAGCTTGCTGCAATTGGAAGACTTTTATCGAATGAAAGATAAAGTTTTTAATTAGATCATGCCTTGGGACCAAAATATGCTGACTTCAAGATTGCAATGCTCACCAAAACTTCTTACCTAAGTATGAAAGAGTTTATTGTAGCCTTTTATAACTATAAACAGATGGTGATGGTACTAAAGAGGAAAAAGGCAAAAAATATATTGATATTGGCTATGCTTTTTTTGGTCAAAGAGGAAGAGGTAAAAGTTGTAGAGGAGCTTGTGGCAGAGGGTACTCATAAAACAATGGAGGTCAACGAAATAATAATAGTCAATATTAGTGGACTTATAATAATCAAACTGAGCTTGCAAATGGTCAAAGGCCTCAAAAGCCACCCCAATAGTAATCTCAAGTACTAGAGATGGATAAAAAACAAAAACAAAAAGAAAAGGCAAGTACCATACTTTATAAAATTTACGGGAAAAATAATCATAACGCTGTTATGTGTTATTACAGATATGATTATTGAGGACCTAAAGATGAAATACCTCAAGCTATAGCCACTATGAATATTGAAGATCCAAAGGATCAACAATTCTATGCTGATTCAAGGGCCAATGCTCATATGACTAACACAACAAGTAACCTAGTTCAATATTGACTATAATATGATCTTAGGTCAAACAAAATGCTAATCAAACTAATGTCTTCATCATTCATTTTTTCATTTTTTTCTCTTTTGTTTTTGAACTATCACATCTTTTTAGCCCATATAACTAGTTTTTACTTCAGACTATAGTTCCCTAAAATCAAGAAGAACTTTTATTATGACATAACATAGGCTAGGGACATGGCTAATAAAAAGAGATAATAGGAAAAACAAAATATATATTTGAAAAATAAAGGACTTTGGAGATTGTTAGGTGCTTTTTACTTGAATTCTTTTTCTTCATCTTCTTTTTATTTATTATTTTATTTATTTATTTATTTTTAGCACTTTTTTCATGAATGCAAAATGATCTCTATTTTGAAACATAATTGGGTAGTGGAAAAATATAAAATATAAGGTGATACTCCACATTGGAGTAGGATAAGATGATAGGTTACAAAAAAAAAAAGGTTCAAAGGGGTTAACTATGGATACATATTAATAGGGTTGGTTGGAAAGGTTCACATGGACCAAAGATAACTTTCTATCATCTTTTAGGGTTCTAAATAATCTTCCATATCCACTAGTTAGATGGACCTTCAGATGTAGTAGTACACACTCTTTATATATATATATATATATATAAAGACTTTCATTCGCTGCTTATAAATTTTGGTATTTTCGTATGCATCATTGCGAATTTTTTCGAGTTCTACCAGTTGTAATCTTCTTTCTGAGCTAGCTTGCTGCAAGTCAAAGTTGAATTTCTTGTTGGCCCAGCATGCACGATGCTCGAGTTCCACAGGCAGGTGGCAAGCTTTTCCATATACTAGCTTATAAGGTGACATCCCAATCAGGGTCTTGAAAGTCGTTCTATATGCCAATAATGTATCATCCAGTCTTAATGACAAATCTTTTCTACCTGGTCTCATCATTTTTTTTAATATGTGCTTTATTTCTCAATTGAAGATCTCAACTTGGCCACTAGTTTGCGGATGATATGAGGTCGTCATTTTGTGAGTAATGGAATACTTTGTCAAAAAAGCTTTCAATGATTTGTTATAAAAGTGGGCTCCATCATCACTAATTATTGCTCGAGGAAATCCAAAGCGTGAAACAATGTTGCTTTTCAAAAATTTGATCACCACCTTGTGATTATTGGTTCTACATGAAACTACTTCTACCCATTTCGATACGTAATCAACAACGACCAATATGTATTGATGGCCAAAAGAAGGGGGAAAGGATCCCATGAAGTCGATACCCAATACATAAAAAATCTCAACCACTAAAATTTGGTTTAGTGGCATCATATTCCTTCGCGTAATGCTCTCTATTCATTGACAATTATCACATAAAGAGCAAAAAATATAAGCATCTCAAAATACAGTTGGCCAATAGAAACCACATTGTAAAATTTTAATAGTTATTTTATTAGCATTGCAATGACCTCCACAAGCTTGTTTATGGAAAAATGAAAGGATATTTTGAAATTCACTTTCTGGGACATATTGTCTGACAATTTGATCTGCACAATACTTGAACAAATAAGGGTCATCCCAGAGGAAATACTTTATTTCCGCAAAAAATTTGGCTTTATCCTACTTAGTCCAATGCTTCGGAAGTTTACTTATAACAAGATAGTTAACTATATCAGCATACCATGGTAATATTTCCACACTCATCAATTGTTCATCCGGAAATGATTCATTCAATGGTAATAGTTCTGTAATTATATCAAAATTGAGACAAGAGAGATAGTTTGCCACAACATTTTTTGTGCCTTTCTTATCTTTGATTTCAAAGTCAAATTCCTGAAAAAGTAACACCCAATGAATTAGTCTAGCTTTTATATCTTTCTTTATGAGAAGATATTTAAGAGCAGCATGATCTGTGAAGACAATTATTTTATAACCAATGAGATAAGATTGAAATTTCTCTAATGCAAACACTACTGCCAGCATTTCTTTTTCAATGGTTGAATAGTTCAATTGTGTATCATTCAATATTATACTAGCTTAGTAAATGACATGGAAAATTTAATCAACTCTTTGTCTTAATACTGCTCTTACTGCATAATTAAATGCATCACACATGAACTCAAATGGAAAATTCTGGTTTGGAGGCTGAATGATAGTTGATAATGTCAACAACTGCTTTAGTTTTTCAAAAGTCACAAGACATGAATCATCAAAGATAAAAGGTATATCCTTAGCAAGTAAATTACATAAAGGTCTAGAAACTTTGCTAAAATCTTTAATGAAATGTCTATAAAATCCCGCATACTCAAGGAAAAATCTTACTTCTCTAACTGTTTTAGGTGAAGGAAGATTGGAAATGAGATCTCCCTTACCTTTATCAACCTCAATACCCTGCTCGAAATGATGTGACCGAGAACAATACCTTGTTTTATCATAAAATGACACTTATTCTAATTTAAGAACAAATTCTTCTCTATGTATCTCTGTAGAACTAGTGTTAGATGATATAAATATTGATCGAATGAATCACCAAAAATAGAAAGGTCATCTATAAAGACTTTAAAGAATCGTTCAACCATATCAGAAAAAATGTTTAACATGCATCGTTGAAATGTAGCAAGTGCGTTACATAATTCAAATAGCATCCTCTTATATGCAAAAGTGCCAAAAGGGCAAGTAAAAATAGTATTCTCTTGACCTTTTGATGCTATGAGAATCTGATTATATCCTGAGTAGCCATCTAGGAAGCAATAAAATTCATGACCTGTTAATCTATGAAGCATTTGATCGATAAATGGTAAAGGAAAATGGTCTTTACGTGTGACAGAATTCAACTTTCTATAATCAATACATACACGCCATCCTGTAGTCACTCTAGTGGGTATTAATTCATTATCAACATTGGTAACTATTGTGACTCTTAATTTTTTGGGGACAACTTGCACAAGACTGACCCATGAACTATTAGAAATGAGGTAAATGATACATGCGTCTAACAGTTTAAGGACTTCAGTTTTAACAACTTCTTTCATGTTAGGGTTTAATCGACGTTGCATTTCCCTGGTAGGTTTAGCATTTTCATCAAGGTGAATGTAATGCATACAGTCCACTAGGTTTATACCTTTTACGTTGGTTATGGTATATCCTAATGCTCCTTTATGAACTTTTAAAACTTTCAACAACTTACCTTTTTGTTTGTCATTTAGGGATGATGAAATGAATTACTTGCAGAGTGTTTTCTTTTCCCAAGAACGCATATTCCAAAGTGTTAGGTAATGTTTGAGCTCGAGTTTTGGTGGGAATTCTAATGATTGGCTGAGTTTATTTTCTAATTGTACTAGTTGTTCAACTCTTGACTTTCATTTATTAGTATCTATGGATGATGCTGAATCAAGTAAGGCGTTAACCTCATCTACTGATCTGTTAATATCAAAATTCAAACTAAAGTAAGTTAAATATGTTTGTAAATGGTCATCACTAACGTTTGAAAGAAAAGTATTATCAACTAATTCTTCTATTAAATCCACATCAACAATTCCATCATCTGCATTGTGAAGTTGTTTGGCAATGTTGAAGATATTTAACTCCATAGTCATATTGCCAAAGGACAATTGCATATTTTAAATCCCTATATTGAATATAAGCATCGGTAATTTCCAAGAAAGATAATCCTAAAATAATGAGGATGTGCTTCCTTGAATCATGAATTGGTTGAGTCTCAATTACAATGAAATCAACAGGGAAATAAAACTTATCTACTTATATAATCACGTTCTTCATAATACCACAAGGTTTTTTCATAGACTGATCTGCAAGCTATAACACCACTGAAGTTAAGTGTAATTCTCCCAATCCAAGTTTCACAAATACTAAGTAAGGCAATAGATTTACACTAACTCCTAAGTCCAACAAAGCATTCTCAATTGTGTAGTTCCCTATACTACATGAGATAGTGGGGGAGCTTGGATCTTTGTATTTTAAAAGAATTTTGTGTTGGAGTATAGAGCTAATGTTTTCTGTTAAAAAAGCCTTCTTTTGAACGTGAATGTTTCTCTTTTTAGTACAAAGGTCTTTAAACAACTCGGCATAAGATGACATTTATTTTATAACATCAAGCAAAAGGATGTTAACACTTACCTGTTTAAAGATTTCAAAAATCTCACTTGTGGATTTTTCTTTCTTTGCTTTAACTAACCTCTGGGAAATAGAGCTTTAGGAATGTATTCTCATGGGTTGTTTTCTTCTTTCTCCTCTTATGGTGAGTCTTCTGTATTTACAGGTACAATTTGAGTTGTTTTTGACATTGGCATCTCCATTTTGTCTTCGACTTCTTTTTCTTTTCGGAAAGTCATGATGGCTTTGACCTCTCAATAGTGCTGAGGTGAACTAGTACTTACTTTATGCACTCCTTTAGGATTAAACACTGATTGACTTGGGAATTTACCTTTTTCAACATTTAATGCCAAGGTTTGAATTGAAGAGGCGAGTTGTCCCACCATCTTTTTGAGGTTTGAAACTGATTAAGTTTATAAATTGAAGCCTGCTCTCATTTTATTTCACAGTTCATTAATGGTACAATTTTGTTGCTCGATTATGAAGTGAGTAAGATTCTTAAAATTTTGAAATGCATTCTTCCATAGTCCTGGTTGACAGTAGTTCGAGTTCTGATTGTATGGTCTGAATGGTGGCTGAGACGCTTGAGGATTTTGAGGAATTGGTTACATTGGTGGAGTTGGAGCTGTTGGTCTATTTGTTGGAATCCTTGAGACCATGAAAAATTGAGATGGTCTCTCCATCTAGGATTATATGTTTTGGAGTAAGGGTTATAGTTTGATGGCTTTTTCATTACACCTATGGCATTGGCTTGATCTAGGTATGAGTCCTCATCATGTGGCTCTATCAATTTAACAGCTGTTAACGATGCTATTTGTCAGGAAATACCTTTAACTATCTCTTTGACTTTTTTAATTTCTGAACTTGACTCTTCAATGTGAACCTCATTCACTCCTTTAATTTTTCTAGTATTCTTAAGTGAATGACTTCGTTGTTAGGAATTATTCGCTTGTCGTTGGAAGGTATCCCAAATCTCTGATGCATTTTTTGACATTAGCTCTCCTCTACTTGTTGTCATTAGCCATTCTTGCACATGTGGCAATAATCCCTTTAAAAAGTATTGGCATCGGTGCTATTTCTCGTACCCATGATGTGGACACTTTAGGAGTACCCCATTGAATCACTCTCATTCTTTGAAAAACTGCTCGTCTTATTTTTGGGTAAACTCTAAAATTTTCCTACGAATAGCATTGGTTTTATATACTGCGAAGTATTTATTCAAAAATTTTGTTACCATTTGTTCCCATGATGTAATGCTATTAGCAGGTAATGCATTGAACCATGAACAAGCTTTATCCTTTAAAGAAAATGAGAATAATCTAAGTTTAACATCATTATCTGAAAAATTTTCTTATTTAAAAGTTTGACATACAATAGGGAAATCATTTAGAAGATTATATTGATCTTTATTTTCTAGACCATAGAATGTTGGGAGACAATTTAGCACGCTAGATTTTAACTCAAAATTTCTAACAGCTACATTTGGATATCTTATGCATGATGTGCTCAAGTTAGCTAAGGGACTGAAATAGTCTGTAAATGGCCTTTCCTGTGGTGCTGGTTGCAAATCCATTTTAATTTTATTTTTAATTACAACTTATTTGTGTGTGCGAAATATTTTTTCTAGTTTAAAGTCTATAGGCTCAAGATTAGGTAATTGTGACCTACGACCATGCATGCAAAGAGCATAAAAAAAAGAAAACCAAACTAATAAAAATAAAGAATGAAAAATTATGATAATAACCTTATTACGCTGTTACAACCTTACTATGAAAACAAACTCAAGTGCTATATCAAAAAATACACAAAATTAATTAAAATAAATTAATAGGCGGTTGAACCTGCCAAATTAATAAAATAAAAAAATAACATAAAAATTAAATTACAGAAATTTAAAAAAGAGAAAAAAATACTTACTTCAAAATGCACATTCACTTTTTTCTTCTTCTTTTTTTAAATAAGAAAAAACATTACTAGAAAACAAACAAAAAAATTATTTACAAAAATTAATTCTACTAATTAAAATAACTTACTTCCCCGGCAACGGCGCCAAAAACTTGTTGTGTAAATTTTATTGAACTTGCAAGTGCATGAATCTATTGTAGAATAGATCAACGATGATGAGTGTCGATCCCATGAGAAGGTGAGTTTTAATTGCATGTAGATTTAATTTTTTTAAGTGGGTGGTTGGATTTATGGTGAAAGACATTTATACTATCTTACGATTTAAATTAGAGTGACGGGAATAAACTATTAAAATGAAGTGCTTAGGTCTTTGGATCTGCACTCAACATGCACTATGGGCTTAACATTCCTTATTAGTGCCAATTAAATCATGAAAGAGGTTTTCCACTCTTCATGAACCTCACTCAAATTAATATGGTGCTAAGTGCTTATCGTGCCAAATAATAATAATATTATACTAGGGAGACAGTTAAAACGATACAATATCTAGACAAGATTATTATTATCTGTCAACGAAAAGTCAAAATATTCATAAATATCAGAAGGGAAGAAAAAGTAAAATTACCAAATTAAGCCAATAGAACATGTTGAGACTTCACCTTCAATTCAAGTTTGAAAGAAAATTAGCTACTCATAATTGAACTAGGGGTAAAATGAAATTTATTAAAATACATAGAAAATACAAGATAGAGAAAGAATTACAGAAAATGAAACTAAAAAATGAATTCAGGGGTGTCAAATTATGGGGGGAGCCCCCTATTTATAGATACAATGAGTAAATCATGGCCATCGAATTAAAACAATTTGGGCGCTTAAGATTGCGACACGTGGCAAGTTCTGATTGGATATAACACATCATCAGGAATGTTATTCCGTATATATGCATGTACCGTATGCACATTTTTTGGTCCACTAACATACTGCCACGTCACTGGTCAACGCCATATAAGCATTTTAATCCGATAGGATCGTGACACATCATCAGTCTATACCACATCATCAGTTAATGCTACATAAGCAGTCAATGCCACATCATTCATCCAATCAAATGCTACCACATCATCGTATAGTGCCACATCATCATACATATATGTGAACAGTGTCGTGAACAGTACCGTATATATGTACAATGTCGTGAATAGTACCATATATGTGAACAATGTCATTTATCTTTTTAGACTTCTCCTAAGGTTTTTTACTGTCCTGAATTCAAAATTGCTGTCTATTTTGCTATCTAATCTCTTGTTCATTGTGAAATGACCATGATGCGCCCTAGAATACATAAAATACTTAATTAAAATAAATATACATAATTAAATCACAAGAGACTTACAGACATAAAAGTACGGATGTTAATGAGACTTAGAGTGTAAAATGATGATTTTCTCCTTTATAAATACACATTTTCTAGCACTTAACACTTACCAATGCACTTGTAGGTGGAAGCTTTTCTCACTGCTATATACTTAATCTACAAAACGCCATTATCTACACCTAAAATGAAGAGCCCATATAAAACATTATTCAAAAAATTACTTGACTACAATTGTTTGAGGGTTGCCATTGTAGGTGTACCCTTATTTTAGAGACTATAGAAAGAAGTTTGATAAGAAAACTTATCCACGTGTCTTTGTCGATTACGACCCATTACATAAGGGTTACTATTGCTTACAATGTCAAACTAAATGCATTTATATTTCAAGACATGTTTTCTTTGATGAAAGAATATTTCCATATAGCTTTAATTTATCCTTTAATAATCTTTCATCTAATGTGCAGGAACAGGATCTGGTTATTTTATACCCAAAACGTGATAAGTGGCTCACAAAAGTTTATCCAAAATGAGACAAGGAACTTAAAGCGCGCTGAATTACAATAGTAATATGGCCACAAATAAATGCATGCTATCTCAACAAATAATTCACAAGGGCCCATAAAATTTTAGATGCTATAAGGAGATTGAAGGAAAGTTAAATAATTAAAACCAAAATGCTCTAAAAGATGCCACGTACAATGACAATATTATATATCACTCAGAAAGTCTTATTTTGCAAGAAGTCCTTATTTTGTCATGAACGCTCAACTAACGATGTTACTCAAATCTCTATAAAACGTGTCAATGAAGCATGTTTAACAAAGGAATAAAGCCCATCAATTTTTGATAGCCATCACAACGATCTTGATATTTACAAACATTTGGTGGCTGACCTTACCTTACCTCTGAAAACAACAGACTCATCCTAACAAACATCCTCTATCACAAATGTGAATCCTATAATCATTAGAACTAAACTTAATCATAACCTCAACCTAGCTTTGCAAGCCCTTCGTAGCCACATTGAATCTAAAACTCTCAAGACTGCCTTTAAAAATCCCTTTTGGTTACAAGTCATGAAAGAAAAACTTCATGCTCTCTATCACAACAACATATAGACACTTGTATCTAAACTAGGAAATACTAATATCATAGGAACAAAATGGGTTTATAAGATAAAGCATAGAGATGATGGTTCCATTAATAACTGGTTGAGAGAGGATTTACCCAAGTTCCTGGCAGAGAATATGAAGAAACATTCGACTCGTCTTAGTAATAAGAAAAAATTGGTTGATTAAACAACTCAACTTTCAAAACACTTTTCTACATGAATTTTTAAGAAGACACCTTATAGAGCAACCTTATGGCTTCTAGGATCCAATAAATCCTACTTATGTTTATAAACTCCGTAAGTCACTCAATGTCCCTTCAACAGGCCCGTAAAGTACGGTTTGGGTGCTCATCTAAAGTTTGGTAGGAATTAACTTCAAAAGTAGCAAAGCTAATTCTTAACTTTTTACTTTTTATAAAAATCTATTATTATTCTTATATTAATTTATGTCGATGATGTTATAGTTAAGGAATTCATGTAGGTTTCATTTTTGAAATCATTAATTGCTTAAGCTCCTAATTGGCCTTAAAAATCTTGCCTTAACTTATTTCCTTAACATTTAAGTAAATAAATTTGGAAAAGGTCTCTTCTTGTTGCATTCCAAATAAACAAAAGACATTTTGGCAAGGGAAAATATGCAAGACTGCACATGGAATCGAACTCTAATTACCACAAACTCCACGACTTGTGTTGACAATGATTAATTGATTAACGCTACTAAGTAATGAGGCTTAGTAGGGAGCCTTTGATGCTCACATTCAATTGACCTGACATTACTCACTCTGTTAACTGTGTATCTCAACATTTTCATGCACTTACCAAGGCTCATGTGTAGGATGTTAAGTGCATCTTAAGATATCTCAATAGCACTATCAATTATAGCTTGTGGTTTTTATTTCAAAGTTCTATAACATTTATGGTTTCTCTAATTCTTATTGGGTAGGTTGTTCAGCAACACAGTAAAGCATTACAACACTTATTTAGGTGCTAATATGATCTTTTGTGTTTTAAACATCAAAACAAAGTCACTCGTTCAAGTACAAAAGCAAAGTATTATGGCTTAGCATCTGTTGCCGCAGAGATGACTTAGATTACATATTTGGCTTAAGATATGATGCCTACTATGACCCGAATGCCTTTGTAGCTTGGTGACAACATAAGTGCACTTTATTTAACTTAAAATTCATTGTTTTATGCTTGTATCAAACACATTAAAATAGACTATCACCTTGTTTGTAAAAAGGTAGCTCAAGGTTTATTAGACATCAGACATGTTCCCTCTAATCAATAAATGCCAGATGTTTTCACTAAGCCTTTTAGCAAACAACCATTTTTTACATTTTGACACAAGCTGGGAGTTCACTACATGGGCCTTCTTAGCTTAAAAGGGATTGACAATAATGAAGCAAATATGGTGATTGCAGATTTTACTGAGAGGATTTCAACAATATTATCTCAATAACACCGTCAATGAAAATCAAATAAAGAATTCCAATCAATCAAGGATTCTTAGCTTGATTATACATGACGACCTTCAATCACTTTCCAAGACTTATATAAATACCATAACTAGACTAATCCCTTGAGTATAAATATAAATTGTACACTTTTACAAATCATCTAATAAATATTATATACCTTTAACATCTCTTAAAAGTGTTTTAACATGTTCATCACTAGTAGGATTTAATAAATGTTTAGTGAGGATACCAATTTCACCCAAACTTAAAAAACAAAAGAGAAAGACATATCCTATTTTGTATGCACTCCACTTATTTTTTTTCAGAAATATAAAGTAATCTACAATTATTTACAAATATGAAGGAAATTCTATACATCATACCATTCATGTTATAGGAACTTTATTGTTTCTAGTTTAGTAATTTAATACTTTGCTACTGAAGAATAACTCTAACAATAAATCGATGCATGTATGCATAAAAAACAAATCTTTGTTAACCGATTCGTAGGTGCACATGTGTAAACTATAACTGTTGGTTTGTGATTTTTAGTAAGTTAGCTCTTCTTTCCATTTATGAGAGCCCACATTCTCACTATAGTTGTTTGTTGCAATTTAAGATATTGACACCAATCTATCTACACTTATAAACAAGCACCAAGGTGAGCTTACCATCACACAAACATCAAACATAATCAAGTAAAATTTAAAAGGAAGGAATAGCCCAAACAAAAGTTCTCTCATGCAAACTTTTGCTCAACCTTTTATGATGCATATGTAAGTTTTTTTTTGTTTAGATCTACTCTTTTATTTTCCCTTTTTATGAACCACATTTTTCCATATCCAATCCAGTTTAAGACAAATTAAGATATTATTCATTTAGTCCATCATTAAAAATATTATTCATTTTGTAGTTTTGTTGTATCTTAATGTATTACTAATGCAAGTAATGTGGGTTTTATTTAGAATGCAATGGAGTGCATTTAAATGCTATAAAAATTATCCTAACCTTAGAAAGTGTCTCTTAAGCATGGATGATAAACCTAACATTGGCAAATGATCGAATGTAAAGGAGCCAAATGTCAATTGTTCTACCATCGTCACCAATGTCATTGTCTATATTTATGCTCATGTATATCATTTGCGGGTATATTATAAATAAAGCACATAATATAACGACAATAAAAAAATTTTAGATAACAAGATGCAATTGAGAATTTTCCTTAGGTGCTTTGTTGCAAAGGTAATCATTGCCATGTTGTGATTGCCAAATACTCAATACGTAGATGTTTTGTCGACTAGTGAGCAATAATAATCTATAGTGTGACTTGAAATAACCCAATGTGCACTTTGAAAACTAACAACAATAGCTGACAATAACATAAAAGAGAATCGTTGTCAACAAGATGTTAATAACAATTATATTAACTATGTTCACTAAAGAAAAGACTAAAATGTCCTTATTCAGCAATTGCACATGCAAAGGCATTTGCAAAGAATACTTGAAGTATGTTTTTAGCCTAGCATTAAAAGTACATTCTAATGACATTCTAAAAGTGATTTAATGATTCGGGAGCAAAATAAATTTTATCAATTTTCAAACTAAATCAACCGTTTCATTTTTGGATTTGAATTAACCTCATTTTGAAAGCATGAGTGTTTTCTTCGAAACTAAAAATAAAAAAAAGGTGCACGACTTTGATGTTGTGTTAATAATTGTATCTCGCCCAACTATCAATTTATAAAACGAAAATGTTATTGAGTTTGTAAATAGAAGAAACTAGGTTTCTTAATAATGATAAATATTTATGAAAGTCTGAATGAATAAAACTAAGGTTTTAAGCCTTTTTATAATAAGCCAAAATATCACAAATTTACCAAAATAGGAAAATTTGAAATATAATATGAGAATTAAATTCTCCTAATCAAAATAAGAAAAAGAAAATAAATGGCATTCAAAACCGAGTTCTAGAAAAAAAGATAAAAGTCCTAGAAGAATTAGGAAAAGTTGGGAAAAATTTTTAAGTTGGAAAACAACTAGGAAAGAACTGGAATTTTTAGCTTAATCCTAAAGCAAAATGGCACAAACAGTTCTAGAATTTATTCATATTGTCACATGCTTTGAAACAATATATCATACATTGAAAATGGACACATATAGCTTAAGTTATGGCCTTCAGAAGTTACCCCGCGCGTAATATGTAACCATCCTACATTGGTCCCCCTCACTTGGAAAAGAACTCATCCTCAAGTTAAGTTGATACAACTTCTCATTATTTGAATGATACACGAATAGATCAGCCACATTGAAGGTGTAAGAGATATTCTAGTTGTTTGGCATTATCATTATCATTAACCTATTATGCCATGTGAAACGGTTTATACTTGTACTTCTCCAATTTAATGCAAATCCCAGGGAAACAACTTCACCATAGATATGCCATCACCAAATCACCTTTTTACGACTTGTGCTTCGGAACAAAGGTTAACTTCTGCATATAACTCACCTAGCTCACATGCATCTTGCTTGGGTGCTACTTATTATTAAAGTACTTCAATGGTTGATGGTCACTGTAAAGCACAAACTTTTTCTGAATCAAGTAATGGTCCCACGTTTTCAACGCCCTAAGGATGGAATAAACTCTTGTTGTAAGTAGCCCATGTTTGTCATTCTTCATTCAATTTTTCACTTATGTACTCAATTGATCTTCCTCCTTGGAAAAGATTCAATTCCCTTGCCAAAAGCATTATACTCGACCTTAAACAACTAGTTGAAATTTAACAAGGCTAACACAAAAAAAGTAGACAACTTCTCTGTTTGTAAAGGAAAGCCTACCTTTTTCTCTTCTCTCTATTTGAACTTTCTCTTTTTTCAAGCACTTTATAATAGGTGAAACTATAATGTTAAAACCGCTAATGAACCTCCTATAAAACACTGCCAACCCATGAAAAATCTTAACTTCACCCACTATTCTAAGCATATGCCATTCTCTAATGGCTTGTAATTTCAACCAAATAGCTCAAATCCCATCGATACTAACTACAAAACCCAAAAACTCCACATTATTATGTAAAAAGTTACACTTTTTCATATTAATATACAGCTTATTCCTTCGTAACACCTCCATAACTATTCTCAAATGTGTCACCACATCAACAAAATACACCAAACTATCATTAAAATACACTACAACAAATTTATAAGAAAAAAGCTTAAAAACCTCGTTCATTAAGCACATAAAAGTATTCTGTGTGTTTGACAATCTGAATGGCATTACAAACCACTCATATGGTCATTCCTTCATCTTAAATGCTGTCTTCCACTTATCTTTAGCCTAATCCGAATCTAATGATACCCACAACGTTGGTTTATCTTCAAGACAACCCCAGCATTATTTAACTAATCTCTAATTGTCGTAATAAGAAAATGATAATTCTTTGTAATCTTATTAATCCACCTGCTATCCACACATATATACCAACTCTTCTCATTTTTCGGCACCAATAAAGCTGTTACTACACATGGACCTATGCACTCATAGATGAATCCCTTCTGCAACAATTTATCAACCTGTCCTTGTAAAATTGCATGCTCATGAGGACTAATGCGATAATGAGGAAAGTTAAGTAAACTTGTAACATGGACTAGGTTTATATAATTTTGGATATCTCACAACGGCAACGACCCATCCAATATCTCTAATTGTGTAACGTCAGCGAACTAAGCAAACAATGGCTTCACCTCTTCAGAAAAAGACTTCACCTTAAACTCATCTTCCTTCTACAACTTCTTGCAACCATCAATATCATTTTTCAGACATTAATTCACAATAGTCAGAAAATTCTTTCCTTTAGCCTTAGAGTTCATCTTCTTGCTCACTAAGGCACTAAACAAACCTTATTGCTATTCTACCAAAATTCATACATCTTATGCCTTACTTTATGGACTGTATCTTGTTGGTTGGATTCTGAATATGTGTATGTCCATGTGCAAGTGTACACAATAAATAATAAAGTGATAAGTATTTGAGTATCATCTCTACAAGGATTGGTGCTATTAAAGTTGCTATAACAATTTTTATGGTGCAAATTCAATTAAATTAAATCAAATTCTTTTAGCAATTAAATTAAACTAAACAATTTAAAATGACAAGGACATAAAATGCAATAAAATAAACGAACACTTCTCACACAAGAATGGAATAACTAAAAATAATGTAGTCGAGTGATTTAACTCACTTAATGCTATTAACTGTTTCTTTTTTGTTACAGTAATGTTGCTGCAGCAATTACTATAGCACTAGGAAAAATTCTAATGTATCATCAGCTGTCGCCTATTGGACCTCTTTTATCTATATACAACCTAACAATGACCAGTTGTTTTGTCATACAAGATATAACATTATAATATCTAGGTTCTTAATACCCTACAAGGTGATTCCCTATATTTAGTTCCTCACTAGTTTTAAATTAAGCACGATCCTATTCAAATTGAGTTAACTCAACTTGGGAAACCTAATTTAAAACTAAGTATTGTTCTGATATGATCCACTAAAATAGGCCCTTTTGTGGTTTTTTCTTAGTTAGTATCACTAAATGGGTGGTCAACCGAAATAGTGAATTAAATTAAGTATTATCAAAATAAAATGTTATAGCAATCATACAACAACATAATAAATTCAATCAATAACCATCAAGCTTGTTTATCACTCAACCATAAATAAATTCAGTTCATAATTTGTATCAAAACAGAAACAAAAACTGTTTTAGCCATCATTTACATCATTATGAATCAAAGAAGTAAGAAATAATAAGATATGAGTGAGTGACCCTTTTTATTTCTTTATTTCTTTTTCTTCACACTTGAAATCTTCTTTTGCAGCCTTGGAATTTTTTATTCTTTGTTGTTTTCTTTTTCTTTTCTTCTTTTCAGCCATTAGAGCAAAATTATTCATAACTAACACAATTTTTAAAAATTTCTAAAAATTTTCCCCCAAACTTAAGATGTTTTCTACCCTCCTAACACACAAGGTTTTGCTACAGCATCCTCATAGAACTCAGTCAAAACTTAAGTGTTAAGATAAAATTTGACCCTTATCTTTGAACTATCCCTACTTGGCAATCGTAAAATTTGACGCTCAATGTATCTTCATTAGGTGTTAAATCCATACACAAACTTAGATAATAGAGCCTTACACACACATTCACTAAACTTACATAAAACACACATTACAAGCTTTATTTTTATTCCAACACAACCCCCCTAAACTTGAGATGTGTTATGTCCTCACATGCACACAAACATTCATCATGCAAACAAACCAAACAACCCAAACATGATAATAAGGAAAACATAAAATAAGTTTAAATAAAAGCAACATAAATAAAAAAAATAAGTGTTCGATAAAGACTGAAAAATTGAAGCTGGTAGGGTCACTCCCCTATTGTTGCAAACTAGTTGTAGCAAATGCGAGAAAAGGGTCACTCCTTCGTAGTTGTATTGCGGTGACAATCCTTTGGTGACCCGTGTGGAATTTCAACTATTGTAACAGATGACTTCTTCTTCTTGGGTGTTGAAGAACCGGCTGAAAGGGTTTCAGTTGACTCCAACATCTTTGGCTGATATGATCGTGAACGCTTTGGGTCTAGCTCTTATGGTACTGTAGCACATCCAAACTGCGTTGCCCCTTTCCACTTACTGGACTCCTTTTTAACTAGTGTTGATGCTGACATTTTTGGTGGAGTTCTTTGTAAAGTGGCTGGAACAGCTTCCTGTGTAATTATTTTAACAATAATATCCAGTAAACTCTGCTTTTCTATAACTGTTTGTGTAGCGCTGCTAACTGCTACCTCAATTTCAGCATCAATCTCCTCTTGGTTAGTTTTCGATTCGACTTCACTCTGAACTTTTTCCTTCCCTTTGTAGGAGATGATGGGTGTTTAATCATTTATGTCCTCCTTTTCTTTTGATTCCTCTTAGATGATTTGCTTGTCTTTTCTCTTAGGTGGCACCACTGGGTATGCCTCTGTTTGCTCTTCTTCTAAGTCAGCTGCTCCTTGCTCCTTTTTCTCTTCTTTCTTCTATTCTTCTGCTTCCTCTTTTCTTTGCTCCTCTTCCTGTGGTTGTTCTTCCTTAGAGCAAGATTCTTCTTCCCTGGTTGTTGTTTTAGCTGTTGGAGCTTCCATTGCTGCTGCTTTAAAGTTAAACTGCTGCAACAAGTGGTTAAGAAGATCTGGGTTCTTACCTTTCATAAATACAACAAAATTATGCAAATAATCCTTTAGGTACACCCGATAGCTCTAGAATAGATCATTCTCCCTCCTTTGTGCTTCAGTACATTGGGTAATATTTTCACTTAATTCTTATAGTTTTTTTTCAAGTGTAAGGGCTATCCTTGCTCTAGTTACAACAACAAGCTTTAATGTTGCTCCAGTAGCAGCGTGTTCTTCAGCAATTCTTTTAATTGTTCGCGCAGTGAATGCTCCTTCATTTTTAATTCTCTCATTTTTAGCAGAGACATGCACTCCAGAAACAATGCAAATGCTTGTAAGGAAGGAAGGGAACAACAAACCTGTAGTTTTTTGCTTCTTCATAGCACAGTCCATAATCTCCCTTTCTATAATGGTTTCAACATCTATTCGTAGGCCCTTAAAAAGGACATATAAGAGCACCAATCTCTCCTGGGACACAGTCGTAGTGTGTGTAGTGGGCATCAACTTAGACTTAAGAAATTTCACCCAAACTTTTGCAATTGGCTTCAGGTCTATCCTATTCATTAGTCTAACCTCCTCATTGGCCTAAGACTTACCTTCAACAGTCAGAGCCTTACGCACCTCACTCCACTTCTTGTTAGTTGTTATTCCAATCATCTTAGATTATTCACAATCGATATTAAAAGGTACATTGTAAAAGGCATTAATGACTCGTGGTTCTAAAGGAACCCGTGAATTTCTCACCTATATGGTGCGCTGGTCCTGTCGTAACATGTTGGCATAAAATTCTTTGACTAGTGGAAGCACTAGGTCCCTTGGGTGCACAGAAGTCTAGCAGCAACATAAATTGTGCTGCAGCAACATAAATTGTGCTGCATGTCCTTAATAGTTGTAGTGGGAATTGAAAACCTTTCTCCTTTAAAATTTTTCGCGACTCGATAAATTCCTCGAATTTGTCCTTGGTTTTGTAGCTATGAAAACAAAAAGGGTCCTTCAGTCTAGCTGTTGTTCTCCTATATCTTGTCATGATGGAAACACTAAAGGTTGTGTTGTAGGGTGTCAAAGGGATAGGTTGGCCTCACAAGTTGTGGTTCTTTGCAAATTGTTGGCTGAGGGTAACAAAGATCAAAAGCGAGTAGGCAAGATGCACAGTAAAAATCCTAATATACAGTGACGGTAAAGATAAATAAATAGAAAAATAAAAAAAAGAGTTAATTAAAGAATTAATGAGATAAAATTAAAAAGAAGAATATTTTAAATTTAAAATCACATCAATTTGAAAAAGACAATAGGATCAAATCGAGAATTTTGGGATTATAAAATCCGTTGTTAACTCTGATTTGGATTGCTTTGCCAGTTGTCATATTTATTCCCAATGGTAAAAATCCCCCGGTTTTAGTCCCTTTTACCACTTTGAATTCTTGCTGCAGCAATTAGTCTGATACTATAACACTCTGTGAAAAATTTACATTTTTTTTATAGAATTAATGCAACTACAAAAATCAAAGAAAAATGTCTTAAACAATGTAAGTGAAAATGAAATAACTAAAATTAAGCAACTAATTAAAGATAAAATAACAAAAGAAATACTCAAAATTTAAAATACTTCCCTCATTGGGTTGCCTCCTAATTAACGCTTATTTTAAAGTCTTTCAGCCTGACCTTCCTTGAATTACTCAAACCAAATCTTTGAGGAATAAATCCTCTCTTGAGTCATGCATGGCATCTCTAATATACTGTTTTAACTCACTACCCATTTACCATGAACTCTTTACCAGTTTTATCATCCTTCAAGTCCATGGCACCATAAAAATAGACTTTGATAAGTCTAAAAGGACCTAACCATCTTGATTTCAGCTTCCCTGGGAATAGCTTTAATCTTGAATTATAAAGCAAAACCTGCTGGCCTTGAACTAAATTTCTTTGCTGATTGTGTTTGTCATACCATTACTTTGTTTTCTCCTTGTAAATCCTTGCATTTTCATAAGAAAACAACCTTAACTCTTCTAATTCACATTGTTGAAGCTTCCTGCCCTTTGCTGCAGCAATCATGTCCATGTTAAATTGTTTTAGAGTATAATATGTCTTATGCTCCAACTCTAATAGCAAATGACAAGCTTTGCCATAGACAATTCTATATCGAGACATGCCAAGTGGCGTCTTATAGGTTGTACGATAAGCCCATAAAGTATCATATAATCTAATAGACCAATCTTTTCTAGTTGGGTTCACCACTTTTTCCAAAATCTTCTTAATTTCTTAGTTCGAAACTTTTGTCTGACCATTTGATTGAGGATGATATGCTGCTGTAATCTTGTGCTTGATTCTATATTTGACCAATGTTTTAGCAAATACCCTGTTACAAAAATGAGTCTCTTCATCACTAATTATGGCCATAGAAGTCCCAAACCTTGAGAAAATATTTTTCTGAAGGAATTTCACCACTGCCTTGGCATCATTTGTAGGTAAGGTTGTAGCCTCCACCCATTTAGACACATAATCCATAGCCACCAAAATGTATAATTTGCCAAAAGAATGTGAGAATGGTCCCATGAAATCTATCCCCCATATATAAAAAAGTTCCACTTCTTAAATGTTGGTGAGTGCCATCTCAAGCTTCTAAGAAATGTTTCATGTTCTTTGACACATGTCACAATATTGAACAAAATGATAAGTACATTAAAAATAGAAGGCTGTAATAACCTACTTGTAACACTTTTGATGCTATTCTGCGACCTCCAAAATGTCCTTCATATGCTGCAGCATGACACATGCCTATAATATGTTTCAAATTTCTTCATCAAGAACACATATTTGAATGATCTTATCTAAACACACCTTGTATAAATAAGGGTTATCCCATTAATAGGTTTTGACATCATGGAGAAACTTATTTTTCTGCTGGTAGGTTAAGTCAGGTGGCAGCAGTCCACTCACTAGATAATTGGCGAAGTCTACATACCATGGAAATCCTAAATGCTGCAGCTTTGGTGCATGCTGAAGCATTAACAACTGTTCATCAGGAAAAGTTTCTGTGATAGCTTGTTTGAAATGAGTGTTTGCATCTACCTCCAATCGTGATAAATGATCTGTTACCTGATTTTTAGTCCTTTTTCTGTCTTTAATCTCCAAATCAAATTCTTAGAGTAAAAAAATCCATCTTATCAATCTCGACTTGGCATCTTTCTTAGAGATCAAGTATTTTATTACTGAGTGGTCTGTATAGACAGTTACCTTAATACCAATTAAATATGCTCTGAATTTATTAAATGCAAACACAATAGCCAATAGTTCTTTTTCAGTGGTTATATAATTAAGTTGAGCATCTGCTAGTGTCTTGCTGGCGTAATAAATTGAATGAAAAATCTTGTTCTTCCTCTGTTCTAGCACTGCTCTCACAGAATGGTCACTAGCATCGCACATCAACTCAAATGGCATGCTTCGATCTAGTGCTACAACAATAGATGTTGTACTAAGGGCTCTTTTTAGTTCCTCAAAGGCCTTCAAACAATTGTTATCAAATTTAAATGGTTTGTCATGTTTGTCATGCTCAAGTAACATCCATAAGGCCTTGGTTATCTTTGAGAAATCCTTAATGAATCTCCTATATAAACCAATATGACCCAAAAAACTTCTTATGTCCTTAACTGAGGTAAGTGGTGGAAGTTTGTCAATGACTTCTATTTTTGCCTTATCCACTTCAATTCCCTTCTTTGAAACTCTGTGGCCTAAAACTATCATTTCTTGCACTATGAAGTGACACTTTTCCTAATTGAGAACTAGATTTGTCTCTTTACATCTTATAACCACATTCTCCAAGTTGTGCAAGCAATTCTCATATGATTAACCAATGATTGAAAAGTCATCCATGAAGATATGTAGTGTTTGCTTCACCATATCTGAAACAATTACCATCATGCACCTTTAAAATGTTGCTGGAGCATTGCGAAAGCCAAATGGAAAAATGCAAAAGTGTCATAAGGACAAGTAAATGTTGTCTTCTCCTGATCCTCTAGTGCTATAGCAATCTGATTGCACCTTGAATACCCATCCAATAAGTAATAATACTCACTTCTAGCAAGTTCGTCCAGCATCTAATATATGAAGGGTAGTGGGAAATGACCACCTTTCTTGTTGCCTTGTTTAACTTTTTGTAATCCATACAAACTCTCCAACCTGTAACTATTCTGGTGGGTATGAGTTCTTTCTTCTCATTTGCTACAATAGTCACTCCTCCCTTTTTTGGTACACATTGCATTAGGCTCACCCATGAACTATCTGATAGCATTGGGTATATGATTTCAGCATCCAACCATTTGATAATCTCTTTCTTTACAACTTCCGTCATGATTGAATTTAACCTTCTCTGTTGCTCTACTGAATTTTTATAATTCTCCTCCAACAAAATCTTATGTATGCAAATAGATGGACTAATTCTTTTAATGTTTATCATAGTCCAACTAATTACTTTCTTATGTTTCCCCAACACATTCACTAAACTTTTCTCTTGACCTGCATCCAAAGAAGATGAAATAATTATTGGTAATGTGTCATTGTCACCAAGATATAGAGAGGAATTAAGCGTTATAGATTCATATTTGCTTTCGCATAATTTATTATTGATTCTTAGTGATATAACATGAATATTCCTAGGTGATAGATGATGGTTTTCACCGAAAGTTTTATTGTCCAAACACAAGTTTCATGTTCATTGTCCTAAATTTCAAGTTACTTTGGTTTCAAATTTAATGGTCCCAATATCAAAATTAATAGTACGTGTTTCATATTTATTGGCATGTGATTTGTATGATCTTTAAGATTGCAAGTTAATAATATCAAGTTTTATGTTTATTACCTTAAGTTTCAAGTTACTTTTATTTCAAGTTTAATGATCCTAATATCAAAATTAATGGTAGGTGTTTCATATTTATTGATCTATGATTTGCATGATTTTTAGAGTTACAAGTTAATGATCCTAAGCTTCATGTTCATTGCCTTAAGTTTCAAGTTACTTTGGTTTCAAGTTTAATGGTATAAGTATCGAGATTAATGGCAAGTGTTTTATATTTATTGGTTCGTAATTTGCATGACTTTTAAGGTTTTAAGTTAATGATCTTATGTTTCATGCTCATTGCACTAAGTTACTTTGGTTTCAAGTTTAAGAATCCTAATATCAAGATTAATGTTAGGAGTTTTATACTTATTGGTCTATGATTTGGATGATTTTTAGGGTTGCAAGTTAATGATCCCAACTCAAGATTAATGGTATGTGTTTCATATTTATTGGTATATGATTTGTATGCTTTTTAGAATTGCAAGTTTATGATCCCAAGTTTCATGTTATTTGCCATAAGTTTAAAGTTACATTGGTTTCAAGTTTAATAGTTGTAATATCAAGATTAATATTATTTGTTTCATATTTATTAGTCCATGATTTACATATTTTTAGTATTACAGGTTGATGATCCCAAGTTTCAAATTCATTGCCCTAAGTTTCATTTTACTTTGGTTTCAAGTTTAATGATCTCAATATCAAGATTAGTGATATGTGTTTCATATTATTGGTCCGTGATTTGCATGATTTTTAGGATTGCAAGTTTATGATCCTACGTTACATGCTCATTGCCTAAGTTTCAAGTTATGTTGGTTTTATATTTAATGGTCCCAATATCAAAATTAATGGTATGTATTTCAAATTTATTAGTCCATGAAATTACATGCATTTTGTTCCAAAATGGCTATTCATTTTCGTCAAGCGGCTAGCCATTTTCAAATGACATGCATTTTGTTCCAAAACGGTTTTTTTTGTTAAAGGGCTAACTATTTTAAAATGACATGCATTTTGTTCCAAAACAGCTAGCCATTTTCATTAAGCAATTAGCTGTTTTGAAATGACAAGCATTTTGTTCAGATTTCATTTGTTCATTGAAATGTTATTATAGTATTAAATGTTGTAAATGGTACAATGTCACAATAAATTATATTGATAAGGCATATGTATTTGATGGCCAAGTAAGTGCAAGGTCTCCGTGTTAGCATTGAAACAAAAAAAATACAACACAATCCCATATGTTCTTTAGTGACTTCCATTGGTTGTTCACTTAATGCTATATAACATGTGCAATAGAAGCTTGTCACTTGATCTACAATTTATTTATCACTTAAGTTTAATATTATATGAGTCATATTAATTGAAAAAAATTAAATAAGTAATAATGTTCTAAAATTAGATATTACAATTATTTATTTGCAACTTGAAATTCTAACTAAATAACCCAAGAGGGGTGTGAATTGGGTATTTAAAAAATTAGACAATAATATCACAAAATAGTTCTAACTAATACTTCAAACAATACAATATCAATAAATGCATAAACAAACAAATTGAATGAACAATTCAATCTCAAAAATATTTTTGATTTTGTCCATAAACTTTGAAAATAACTCATTTCATGAAATCATATTTTCCTTTTAACTAAAGATTTTTCTTGAAAATATAATTTAGTATTCTAATTCTTTCATTTGATTGGAGGACTATCCAAGCCTCTTAGGATGTTATCTTTAATTTTAATTTCTAAAATATAATACTCACTTTTTATTGAAAAACAAATATGATTTAATATACAAACATTTGGTTTAAGGTTGTTAATTATCTTATCAATAATCATAATCATTTTAATTATTATCGAAATTCTGGCTAAGCAATGTATGCCTTCAATTTGATGATTAAAACTTGAAAAAGTGCCAAACACAATGAAAAAGGAAAAATTATATATTTTGTAAATTTCAAGTATACTGTTGAACAAATTCAATTTTTGTAGGCTTTTTAAAATTGGAGAAACAACCTTGTAACCATTTCTTATTCCATTAATTCCCATACAAATTTATAGGCTTATTTTCGGATTCCGCTGAATCAATTTATTTTTATTTTGTTTAGTAATTATAGGAAACACAATTTAATGAAAATAAATCAAATTAACTATTTCTTTATAAACCATAAACTTTTCTACATATCATTCCTAAAAATCAACCAAAAACTAGTATATTACACCAAGTGCATCATGCAATCTTATTACTAGTATCATCTCCGAAAAAACATGAAAGACCAGCATTATATCTAAAAAATACAGTGGATTATTACAATTCAACTCAACCCCACTGCTACATAGCAACACCAGTAGCCCACTTGAAATGTCATCCATTTAACCTGAAAGACAAAAATATAAAAGAGATTACAAAATAAACAACTGATTATAACAGATCCACAATCATATTGTTTAACTAACAACGGCAAACAGATCCATACACAAAATCCAATAATACAGAGCAAAGTAAAAAAAAGTATCTGATTCTCTAATTTTAATTTTCTAACACTTCCAAACCAATTTTCTGATCTTAGTCTGATCAAAAAGTGATTGGAGACTGATAGGGAGAACTGGTGATCGATAAAGGATTCTTCTCCTACAGTTCCCCCCACCCCCAAACAGAAAACGAAATCAATTTTAGTGTGCTTGTAATAATTTAATTACAAGACAAAAACATAGAAGAAAGAAAAAGATAAAAGACTTTTGACCGTGCAAAATGCATAAATTGTAAATACAGAGCTACAAACATAGCAGAAGAAAGAAATAAACATTTCTAAAAGCAAAATATCAATATAGAGCCTTTAATTAAATGCACAAATTGTAAATACACAGCTACAAGAGTTTATCCAATGTGAATGCGTAAATCTAAGAAAAATCCATCCTTGAGACTTTTTATAACTACTCTAGACATTTTGCAAGTTTTGAATATATTCATTCAAACTAGTAAAGATGCCAGATCCAAAATAAACTTCTATACTTCCAGCATAATGTCCCATCTCAAGAAAGCCTATATAATGTACACAAAATCTTCTTCATAGTCTGCTCTTAGGACTTAAAGACTCACTTACACATAATCTACAATGACCAACTAGCAGAAAGGTTCCATACTAAACCTGAGTTTTCTATATGAACATCGCAAAAAGAAAAATTAGGAAGCATTGTTCGCTTCCTGTGGTTTTGCAGCAACCAAAAATAGCACTAAAAGAATTGTTTGTCTTGAAAATATTATTCAACTAAACTAAAATAATTTTTAAAAAAATCACAATTAGCTAAGACAATCAGCACTGAGCGCATAGATTAGCACATGCTATTTCAACAATCCATCATATATTGGACAGAAAGAATAACAATAAATTTAACTTAATCAGAAAAACAATTAAAATAGAGTCTTGTGATTCATTAAATTAAGAAGAGAAATTGCTAAAATTTATATCACAAGCATTGCATTTTAAATTGAATACATATGAGTCCGTCTATTTAGTACAGGGTATAATGATAGGAAAGCAGGCTCCATTCCCATTTTCAACCACAAGCACTAAAAAGTTCCAATTTATATCATAGTTTAATCAATAGAGTAATTGATTTCCAGTAACCATCATCAAAACATAGCATGTGACAAGAAAGACCCATACACATATCACAAACAGAGGAAAAAAAATTATTTCTATTTTAAAATCAAGATCATTCAACCAAACAATGGTACCTTCCAAGGCACCTAGTATCTCTATATATATAGGCATCCATTAATTGATAGTTTGAATTTAATTAATAAATCAACTCAGGTGTCGTGATTCTACGTTATCTTGAATAACAATTAATTAGATATGTCAGGACCTATTAAAAAGTTGCTCAAAATATGCTAAATGATCAAATCTTATTATTTTCTACCTGCTATCATATGTCTCCAACGTCAAATCATGCCCTTGAGCAACTCTTTTGGCTTTCCTCGTCCATTTTTCTTCTTTTTACTGCTTGAAGTAAATACAAAGTCAATGAAAAGTAATTTAGTCACTTTAAATTGAATTTAATTGTCAATTAACAAGTTCAGTTGTTATCTTCATCAACTGTAGAATCAATAGTTAATGAACACAATAAGAAGAGTAAATAATAATCACGCACCATTATTATGAATTAATAGCTAAGGATCAAGTGAAATAATATCACTTTGAAATTTCATAAGAGCAAATTAGGACAGCAGAGAAAGAAATAAACAAACATAATAGTAATTATAAAATATCAAACTGTAAGAAACAAGTAACAAATTCAAAAGAAGCAACACAAACAAATCAAAAACACTCTCTTGCCTTTCATCTTTCTTCCTATAACAGACAAAAAACAATAATCACTAACTGATATTAAATATAATCACAAAAAACAATAATCACTTGTTAATGATTAAGCGAAATCATAGTTACTTCCATATAACATAAAGATCAACCCACCAGTTTAGGGATATTGACAGAGAAGGTACACCACAAATTAATGCCTCTCTGGCTCCGGCAACAACACCTGAGTAGAACCTGATGAATTTTTTTAAGATATAAGAATAATTGCAAACTACAATTAAGGGCCAGAAGTATTAAGTAGAACTGTAGAAGCAATAAAAAGTCATGGACAGCTTTAAGTAGACATCACCGAGTAATACTTGTTCAAGAAAAGAATAAATTATCACAGAGACATAATCAAGAAAAGAATAAATTATGCATACTAAACAGTGATTCGAAAGAGCAGTATTGAATTGAATGCCATTGATGCTTAACAAGATGAAACAGAAACATACGCATATGGGAACAACTTTAAGATGAAACAGAAACATATGCATATGGGAACAACTTACATGTGATGACCACAGCTCTCGGTTGTTTTCACTAATTACCTGAAAATTATATTCCAAGAAAACTATGAAGAATGCTTACAGTGGAAATCTAAATACAAAATCGCAAAGAACAACAAATTATTAATAACCAGCAAAGGCTTTGACCAAGAAAATAGTGCCCCCAGATAGTGCTAATGACACACAATCCACAGGAGTCCCTAAGTGACAAGAACCATTAGTAAAGGTCACATTACTATCGACAAGCATGACAAAATTATGTTAAATTTAGACATTAGAGGCATATAACAATACAAGCATTGTTTACAAGCAATGACAGTCAATAACAATAAATAGAAAGGACATAATTCATCATTTTTTAGTAAAAACACATAAGTCATATCCCTCTAATAGAACCTAACAAGAATAGTTAACTGCTAGATGCAGCTTCGTTTGTTCTTCCTATGTAATAATTAAGATCATTTCACATTCCAAATGAATAAAAGATACCAAGCAATCAAAAGAAAAGGTTAGAGTGAAACAGATAGTAAATATGAAGCCATACGCGATATTTCACAAGCTGTGGCACCGTTAATTTCAGCAGAACTTACAGCAATGGTTTCTCAGAGCGCCACAAAACGACCCCACACTGATTTGTCCCTAAAGCAGTTCATTCACAAAATAACAAATTAGAAAATATTCGCAAATTTCAATAACCCACAAATCAAAGTCAATTCAAAAACACAACATACCCGGATAAGAAAAATGAATCAAAACATAGTAAAAGACAACAAAAATACATAAATAAAGACAAATTAAGAAAACCATAGTAGTTTCAACATCTAAGCTTTTATTTCCTCCTTTAATTTCAGTGGCATTCGCAAATGGGTTTAATTAGCTTACAACCGAACAAATAAAGAAGGATCATTATTCCTCAAGCATACATTTCCATGTCTCATTCATCACCGGTGTCGCAAACTTGAGAAACCTCAACATCCTTACCTTTTGCGGACTACGGAGACGGGCTGAGAATGGGCTGAGTGGGCTGTGCTTGTACTGCCGTTGTTCGTTGCATAGGAACTCCTTCAGCCGCAGCCGTTAATCGTTTCGGGTGGCGCCGCCGTTGATGGCCGTGGTGAGGGGACGCAGCGGTAGTGAGGCGTGAGTGAGGTGTGGGAGTGGTGAGGCGTTTGGCGTGTGTGGGGTGAGGGGTGGGGCCTTTTTGTTTATTTCCTCTACCGGCTTTACGGGATTCCATTTCTTTCGTTTTTTTTATTATTTAATAATAAAACGAATCCCAGACATTGGATGATCCACTCCATTTAATCTAATGGTAATTACTAGATAGGAGGATTAATATAAGCGTTCAACTTAAGCTTACTAAAAGAATCTAGAACATATTAAAAAGTTAGCATAAATACAGCTTTCATCAATCAACTTGTTTTTGTTTTTATTACAATGTAATCTCATTGGTCCAAAATTACCGGTACAAATTTTAATTGTTTCTCAAAAACAAATATGAGCACAAGAGAAATCGAGATAGCAGGCAACAGCATCATAATTCAGGAACTCGACAATGTATGCGACTCAGTCACCGGCCGCCCACTCACTGGTGCATGGGTCTGGGACTCTGCTCTGATTCTTGCCCAATTCATGTCAACCCACCTCGACTTTCAAAACAAGTCCGTGCTCGAGCTCGGCGCAGGAGCCGGCCTCCCCGGCTTGACAGCGGCTCGGCTTGGCGCCACCCGAGTTGTTCTCACCGACGTCAAGCCGTTGCTTCCTGGGTTGATAAACAACGTTGAGGTCAACGGGTTGGGGGACCGAGTCGAGGTCAGGGAACTCGATTGGGGGTCTGACGATTTGAGTCAACTCAGTGAGTTGGGCGAGTTTGATATGGTGATAATGAGTGACGTGTTTTATGACCCGGAAGAGATGGTGGGGTTGGGGAAGACGTTGAAGAGCGTGTGTGGGACTGGGAGGCACACGGTGGTTTGGGCAGTGAGTGAGGTGAGGACGTGGACCGGCGAATGCTTGCACGAGTTAATATTGAGTCAGGGTTTTAGGGTTAACGAGTTGACGTGTCAACTGGGTGCGGGTTGTCCGGAAGAAGAAAATAAAAGCTTGGAGGCATTTGCTGTTTATGAGTTAATACCACCCATGCACGAGGAGAATTTCCACGTGGCAAACACATAAGCCTTAGAAGGCCACTTGTTGACTTTACCTGTACTTTCTCTTCTTTATTAACTAAAAACTATTATTAATTATCTTCTTCTAACGACTTTAAATTAGCGAGGGTTGTCTGATGAAATATTTAGTATTTTGCAGTAGCGACCTACAGCTGGGCCAGACGGCTGCAGTCCAAAAAAGAAAATATCATTTATACCCCTTATTTTTCAGAAAATATCATTTATACCCCTTATTTTTTTCAGAAAATATCATTTATACCCCTTATTTTTTTCTGAAATTGTTTATGAAAATAGAGTTTGATTTTGTTTTCATATATGTCTCTAGCTCAATTACCCTTATGTTTTCATCAATTTAGTATAACAATAGAGTTTTTATTTTATATTCAAATGTGTCCCTAACTCAATTACTTTTATGTTTTCATCAATTTTATATAACAATAGAGTTTTTATTTTATTTTCAAATATGTCCATAATACAATTATATTATTTTCAATTGAAATTAGTGACTTACTTTATAAAATAATTAAATTATATATTTATTGAATATATTGAAAACATTAGGGAGCTAAAATATTATTATTGCTTTAATTTATTTTAAAAATTTTAATTGAAAAAAAGTATGTCAATGTAATATAACATCATAACAAGTATTAAAAGTACCTACAAAAATAACATATAGCAACAATTATCAATATTTTCATAAACTTTTTATGTGAATTTTCAGATTTTATTTATTAATTACATTAACAAATAAAAGTTAGAAAATAAAATTTGAGTATTTTAAGGAACTTTTGACAGAAAAATCATCAACATGTAGTTCTTTAAAGAGAGTAGAGCGCCTGGTAAAGAAACAACAGCACCAAGATACATTTTTTGTTAAATTGAGTTTATTTTATTATTGAAATTTTTTACTATACTTTTTTAATTTGAAAGAATGAATAAATTTTAATTGTTTAATTTATTTAAGCCTAGTAATTTAGAAATTGACTTCAAAAACAAAAGTTTTACTGCAATTTTTAATTGATTGTATATATTGATCTATTTTAGTTTGAAATTCTTAATTAATTTATTAATCCTTGCATAATTACATGTTATTATAGGTTGTAATGTTAAATTCTATAATTGAAAAATAATGCTTTGATATTTCATTTAATGATTTGATTTTGAATTGCCTTTTGTTTTCTACTCTTTTTTAATAATTATTTTTGTTTATAATACATATATATAGGGATAAGGTTCTTTGTATCCCCCCTTATTTAATGTACTTCTTTCTACTTATAAATTTTTATGTTCACTTCAAAATATAAAATTTTTAAATTTAGCCCAAGTTTAATATTAAAGTCCTTGGTTTACCCTTGGTATCAGCATTGAACTTCGGAGTAAATGAAAATTTTAGTTGACTCTATATTAATCCACTTCCGATCCTCTTTAAGATTACTAAATAAATTGAATGAAAGGGACAATTATGACTGTTGAAGCAACTTTTGCTCAATAAATAGTAATTGATTTGTGTTTTAGACTTTTTTTTAAATTAAGTTTTTAAATTTATTATCTTCTTGAAACGAGTATCTAAAATCACATGTCATTTTATAGTTAATTGTTCTATAAAATGAAACAATTGTCAAGGGAGTCTGGCATATGAGTGATCACCATTCGGCACTCACATCACTTTATTTCACTCAATCCATAGAGAAAGAATTTTTAAAGTGAGATGGGTACCATTTTGCATCTCTTTTCCATCTTACCTCTAAAAGTGGGAGGCATTTGGCCTTTATATGTACAGGCAATTTGAAGCATAAGGTGGAGTTATTATGATACACGGCGTTGTCATTGTGACATGTATCCACAAAACCCGTGCATGAGAACACCTTTCAATGTGTCAAGACTTGTTCATGACAAGTCTTATTTGGACACTTGCCTTGATTTTGTGCCATGGACCTTCAATGAGCTTGAGTTTGACACTTATATTGGTTCCTCACAAACAAGATTGATTTTACAACCCTTCTCCTATAAACGAACTTTATAATTTTTTTTCCATAAGAACTTAGAATATTTTCCAAGTAATCGCCCCTAGTCCATTCTCTACAAGAATGGACCTAAGGCATTTTTAATAAGATTTATCCGCAAGCATATTTGTTAAATTTTGTCCATATGTATTTTCCTTAAAATGTTTGCTTGTACACACTTTATGTAAAGTATGCGCCTATCCCCATATTCGGTAGAATGTATGATAGTCAATAGGCTCATTATGTAGAATATGTGTTGTATGCACATTTCGTAGAATACTTTTTGGCGAATAGGCTTGTTCTGTAAAACATGTATTTGTCCATAGGCGCACTCCATAGAATGTGCATTGGCCCATAAGCTTGTCCTATAGAGCATATATTTGCCTATAGGCGCACTTCGTAGAATGTGCATTGGCCCATAAGCTTGTCCTATACAGCATATATTAGCCTATAACCACACTCTATAGAATGTGTATTGGCATATAAACTTGTCTTATAGAACATATATTTATTTATAGGCACATTCCGTAGAATGTAGGTGCATTCCATAAAGTATTTTCTATATACCTAGGTCATTCTTGTAGAAAATAGACTAAGGTCATTTTTATAGAATCACGGCTTTGAACGTTTTATCAATATTCGCCCTTAAGCAATTTACTTAAAAATACTTTTTAAGTATTTAAGTCATCTTTGTAGATAATAGAGTTAAATCATTTGTATGCAACCATACCTTAAGATGTTTTGTTGATATTCGTCCTTAAATAATTTACTAAGAATAGTTTCTAAATACATATGTTATTCTTGTATAGACTAAATCAAAATCATTTTTGTAAAATCACGCCCTTGGACGATTTATTTAAAAACACTTTTCAATATTTCAAATTGCACCGTTCAATAATTTGGCTTTTATCAGGTGGAATTGCCGGCAGTGTATGAATTTATCTCAATATCATTTCAAATTTTTTAAATGACGACCATCTTACTGTGTCAACATTACATGACTAATTAATTAATTGGCCGAACTGATAGCAAACGCGTAACGGCTTTAACACCCAGCATCTAAAATATTATTCGGTGACCTTTTACATCGTGCGTGCACGCACGTGTAATCCAACAAGGAAAATATGATAATTTAACACGCGTTGGTGGATACTTGAGTGCATGGTTTGGCTGATTTATGAAAATAATTAAGCCTTTTTCAACCAATCAATTTGTCGAAATAAAATTTGATAATTGATGCTTCCAAAGGCTTAAATTTTGAAAATTTCGAATAAAAAACCAAGCTCGTTCTTATAAACAAAGGTACTTCCAATAGTTTCGTCCAGGGTTGCATACACAGCACAACTATTCATTACTATAACAATAGCATCAAGTAGGCATCAAAGACAACCCCACAAACTTTCACATAAAAAACAACACTTTATATACCAACACAATATCCATTGCAACAGTTCCTCAGCTGGTTACACTTTATAAGGATATCATCATAGATCATGTCGCCTATTCAATAATATGGTGTAAAGAGTATGAATAATTACATGTCATGACAAAGCTGAAAGGGCCAAGTGATTTTCCTGTGCATGCTGCTGTACAAAAGCATCTAGTGGTAACTTCCTCCGTATAAATTTGGCGTTTGGCGTATTTCAATCAAACAAACAGCTCTTTTAAGATCAAACCCTTTCGACCAAACCATATCATGTAATTTTTCTCTCCCTCATACCAATATTATTATTTTTTTCCTTCAAAACAATAGAAAACTTCAAGCAGGTAATCGGGGTTATCCTTTTCTTTCTCAGCACCGGATGTGCTACCTGTTTTTGCGCGAAACCCATAGTCACTGTCTGAGAATATAACTTACTCCCACCAAAGCAATCATCTCTAGGGATTATGGAGATGATCAAACTGACTTCGAAACTTGCAAAACCTCCATTTTCAGGCAGAAATATTGGGCACACATGACAGCACATACCAAGTTGCCGAATGCAAAGACTATAACCCATCACTTCCATAAATAACAGCTATAGCCTCTCAACCATTGTAGTGGTTTTTCTGGTTTTGGGAGCCCTGCCCCAGTTGAGGCTGCTGCTGCTGAGACTGCAAATTTAGTGGTTGAGAGTTATAGTGCGCAAAAGGCTGGGAGTAGAGAGAATTCATCATGCCCTGCAGTAAAATTGGCAACATATATAACAGCTTACTAAAGAGGACAGCTAGTCACTTGAGACAAATTAAAATTAGCCAAACTAACAGAGGCAGAATGCTGTAACCATTTGACCACAATCAGAGCCTATATGAAATTCCTTGCTATACAGGATTGCACGTTTCAGTGGATGATTTTTTTGGTGGCCAAATGTTACTCATATTTCCACTTTGATGAGTCTAGTTAGTGACAAATCTTTTATCAACCAGTAATGCTGAGGAAAAACCTGAGTCTGAAGTGCATTAGGATTGACCACACCAAAGTGGCTCTGTGATGCATCATCTTGTGTGGGCTCATTATAGCCAGCCTGAGTAAACAGACCTTGTGATCCATGAGCCATGTAGTCCTGCGAGATGAGAAAAATTAGGTAGAGAAACAAACCACAATGATTATACTTACCAAATGATGGCAATTTGAATCAAACCTGAGACATAAAATCATTCCCACTACCAAAACGAGAATATCCTGCTTGGGAATTCTGGTTTAAGAAGTTCCCAGGAAAGCCACCTTGAGCTCCTTGTGTAACATAATCGACAGCATATCCACTTTGAGAAGCCTGTACAAAGGTCAATGATTCGAGATGAAGAGCGAGTACACATTGGTTTTGTGGGCCTGGGGTGGGCACTTAGAGTCTATTGAGAGAAAACTATATATACTTGACAGGATCACATTTGCTTACAAAACCCATTTTGACATGAGTTCTGACCATTTCTAGATATCCTATATATATTTGCTTAAATAAGTAAATTTCCTAAAATCAACTTAATTGGCGTAGAATTGAAAATTAGATGCAACAGCCAGTAACCAAGTAAATTCCTAAGTGTAACCAACCACAATGACAAAAACAGCTCGAACCATCCACCCATACACCCCCTTTGCTAACAATTACCACATGGTGTAGAATAAACAAGAAATACCTGTGTAGAGAATTCAGCAACATTATAAGGAACATGTGATCCCTGACTTTTGAAGTCATCACCCAAGAAGTCCTGCAAATGATAGGTATAAGACATCTATGACATGAACATCAACAACAAAATTCAGGAAACAAGCTAATTGTACATGGTATGAATACCTGAGACATGCTTCCCACAGAAAATCCATCACGAAATGTTTGACTGGGACCTTGAACTGGCATCTGCTACATAGAACATGCATACTCAGGACATCATGATATCTTGACAGGATTATATTTCTTTAAAAGAGCGAAAAATATTAAAATAAAGAGTCAGTTATATAATTGATGATCAACAGTTTATAAGAACGGTACAAACATTGTTAACGAATCCAGGCTGAGTTAGTGGGCCACCAACAGATGGTTGGCTATTTGGATTTTCGAGTGAAGGGAAGTTGAAAGTAGACCCAATAGTTCCAATAGGTTGCTGAGTATTTTGCTGGTGCTGGAGATGACTGCCAATAGGAGCACCAGCACTGCCACGCCCAGCTCCAAAACCCCTACTTCCTGGCGGAGGGACATGGTGAACAGCTCCAACCGGTCCATGAACAGCTCCACGACTCGGAATGGCATATGGCTGAGAAGGAGGACCACCCTGAAATGGTGGAAGGGGCACACGAGGCATAGGGAATCCTGCAGGATGCAGTCCTGGTTTATGGGTACCATTAGGCGGACCAGGTGGCATATAACCTGCAATTGGAAATAAATGACAGTTCACCACTACACCAATGAAATTCAAAAAAAAAATCAACAGCCAAAATAAGCAGGTAAGAAACCATATCAATGATTTGTCATCGAGTATGTGATAAGACCATATTCTACAGCCAAAGTAAGCAAGTAAGAAATCATATCAACATTTTATCATTGAGTATGTGATACGACCACATTCTACCCTGATTTGAAGATTGATGCAAATATGAATTCACAAACATAAATACAAGAATCATTCTGTTGATGACATACATAAAATTCAAGATTCAAAAGACAAGCAATTGCATACCCCGAGCACGACTGCCTCTTCTATCAGCATTAGGGTTAGAAGTAGAGATATCATTAGGCACAATCCCTGGCCCAGCACCAAAGAAGAGTCTTCGGTCATTGTAAATCTATGTCAACATACAAGGTTTCACATCAGTTCATGTTCACTCACAAAAACTGCTTCCAAACTGAAAACATATTAGGAAGAAGGAAAAACATAAACAAAAAAGGGGGCCCATTCACTAAAATTACAGGCAGATAAACCACTTGGGTCCATTCATATCATCATACCTTTTTTACTTAAATAAATGTATATATATATATATATATATATATACCTTTTTGGGCTTCTGAAATTGAACCATGCTCTGCTTCAAGTTGTTCAGAGGTCCCTCAACCAAGCACTCGTGTTCCTGTGGGCCATATATAAAACAACACTAAACAAATTTAAAAAAAAAAAAAAAGATAGTGATCATCTGTTACACTATGACAAACAAATTTAAAACAACACTAAACAATCTTTATATGCTTCTAAAGCAGGAAGTTGAACAGTAGAATAATGATGTTGGCATGATACACATAATTCAAACTAGATACAAACATACTCAAAACATTGCACCAGCTGTTTCAGTTACAGTTGGATCCCATGTGATAGGAGCCTAGTTAAATTCAACCAGGCACATAACTACAGAAAACACAGACAATATATACCTTATAGTGCGTCAATAAGCCATTCCAAAGGGGTTGTTTGCTCAGAACTTTAGGGTTTCCCAGGATGACAATACCATATCGAGCACGTGTTAAAGCGACGTTGAGCCTCCGAGGATCATTAAGAAATCCAATGCCCTGAAATGTAGGATCAACCAGTCACACAATCAATGCACAACATGATTTATACACATTGTAACAAAATAAAGACCAATGTGCCAGTCAATATCTTGAATCTCATAAAAGCAGGCAATCCAGAGACAATTTCCCACCAATAACTTGGTAAATAAATAAACAAATTAGATTTAAAAATGACAAAGGAGAAAGGTAGATAGAACAGCTATGGCAATTAAAGAATAAGCATTAAATTCAAACTCAAGGAGCATCTCCTACACGATATCATTCTAACAAAATAATTCCCCCCCCCCCAACTGCCCCTTATGAATCAGTACCCTCTATCTTCCACTTTCTTTCTTTCACTTAGCTAATATGCAGGCTTTACTACTTCAGGACATACTTCTTTTTTGTAGCAATATAGCAAGTGATCCCTCTGGATTTTTTTTTCTGGGGTTCAGAAACAAGTATATTAGATGTAGGAAATGTACATAGAGGAGAGGCAAGAAGTCCATATAGACAAAAGTCAAAAATCCCCAAGCCCAAGAACTGTAAATCCTATAAGATCAAAAATTATATCTAATGAAGTTACACCATAGCTGCTTCCCAACTAATCAAAATAAAGAAGAAAGACAAATCTTTAAACTCCGGAGAGATAGAAACCCATAGAGAAGCCCAGATTTTAACTCTGTCCCAAAGAAACCTGTAATCCTCGATCACTTTGTTCTAAAAAATTCTTAAGTTTCTTTCAATCATTAGGACCCAACTTATAGCCATTACTGTGCAATCCCATAAAACAGAAGCCTTAACCCTACCTTTAAGACTCAATTTTTTTCCCAAGAGAACAGAAAAGCTTGTTGCAGGTGCTGCCCAACTCAATTTAAAAGTCTGAACCAACTTGGACCATAAGAAGAAAGTAGCTGGGCAGTGAAGAAACAATTGGTCAATGCTATCCAAATCATTTTTACACAAGATACACCAAGCCGGAGGTAAAGCTATACTTCTCTTATGAATTACATCATTGATATTAATCTTCTGTTGAGCAACAGCCCACACCATCACCTTCACCTCCTTTGAGGGAACTTTAGCTTTCCAGATCAGATGAGGGGGGGGAAATTGGGGTAGAGTCATCTATGAGGCTGAGAAAATACAATTTGGTAGAAAAGATCCCTGATTTTTCTAGAGTTGCAAGCTCTCTTATCTTCTTTTATGCTATCAATATGAACTCTCTCTAAAATTCCAAGCAAGCCAGAACAGTGTTGAAGCTCTCTGTCATTCAAATTTCTAAAGAATCTAAAGTCCCAACTCCACTGCATTGATGAAAACCTCACCATACTAGCTACAGAACAACTATGACCAAAAGACTATACAATTGAGGCCTCTCACCCACCCAAACATCCTACCAGAATCTAATCTAATATTTGACAAAAAACCAACTCTACCCTTCAATATATGCACCCAAGGACATCTACGGGATCCTCTATTAACATCAGCAGTATCCCACCCATTTTCATATATGCCATATTTATTTTAGTGACCAGATGCCAAAAGGAGTTAACTTCCAAAGGAAATCTCCATAGCCACTTCCCAAGCAAGGCTCTATTTCTTTTAACCAAATTACCCCACCCTAAACGTCCCTTACAGATAGGTTGAGACACCATACTCCACTTCACCAAATGATACCTTTTTCCCTCCCCAACTCCTTCCCACAAAAAATCCCTCACAGCCTTCTCTAGTCTTTTAGCAACTGAAATAAGAATGTCACAAAGAGACATAAAGTAAGTTGGCAGGCTAGAGAGAACTGATTGAATCAGTGTTAACCTCCCACCCTAGAAAGACAAGCTTTTTTCCACCCATCCAATCTCTTCTCAACTTTCTCTAACACAGAAGCACAAAATTCTACAGCCTTGGGATTCTCTTCTAGAGGTAATCCTAAGTATTTCAAAGGCCAATCTGCACTCTCACACTCCACTGAGGAAACTAAGTCAAGCAGCTTGTTCTCAGAGATATTAACACCAAAAAAAGAGCTCTTTTTTCAATTACCCTCAACCTAGAAACTGCACAAAAGGTCAACCACTTTAAAAAAGGATGGTAAACTTTTCCTCATCACCAAAGTACAAAAAGATTGTATCATCAGTAAATTGAAGGTGAGAAACCAGTACTTTGTCCTTCCCAATCACAAATCCTTCAATAACCTAACATCCTGAGCCCTCTCCATCAATCTGCTTAGCACCTCTACCACCAAAGTAAAAAGAGGAGAAAGAGGGCCCCCTTGACAAAGGCCTCTAGAAGCTTGAATTTTGCCCCTTGGTCTTCCATTGAGAAAAATTGAAAAGCTAACTGATTGACGACAACCCATCATCCAGCAACTCCAAATCTGTCCAAATCCTTTGGCTTCCATCATAAAGTCTAAAAAATACCAATCTACATGGTCGTATGCTTTCTCAAAAAATTTAAAAACAAGAATAGGTTTTCTATACTTGTTCCATTGGCATCTAAGATAGCATCCAGAATCTATCTCTTACAAAAGCACCCTGAGCAGTAGAAACAGTTTCCCCTAAAACCTCCCTGAGTCTTATATAAAGCATTTAGGATCTTATAAAGACTAGTCACCAACTAACAGGTTTGAACTCAGTCAACCTCACAGGCTCATTCTTTTTCAGAATAAGACATGAATGTAGAATTAGTAACTGAGTTCACAACACCAAAATTGTAAAAATCTTCAAAAATTCCAACAAATCTTGCTTCAAAATATCCCAACAATCTGTTACACTGCCAAAGGGTACCCATCAGGACCAGGAGATTTATCTCTGCAACAATCTTGGATACCCTTCTATATTTACTCCTCTTCAAAAGGTCTCTCCAGCCACGAAGCCTTCAACTCAGAAATAGTTGAAACCCAGGCCTCTTGACCTCATCTTTAGAATTAAGATTCTTGAAAAACTATGGAATCTCTTTTTTAATACTGTTCTCATCTTCCACGAAACAACCTCCATCTACCCCCAATCTGTTGATCAAACTTCTTCCTATTCTTCCTTTCGCTATCTGGTGAAAAACCCTTGAGTTGGTATCCCCCCTCTTTGGCCCATTGAATTTTAGGTTTTTGTCTCCACATAACGATTCCTCTGGGTAGAACCAAAGTAATCGTAAATCTGGAGGTTACACAATATAGACTCTCAACAATAACTATCATGAATGTTGAATAATTTGAGAGTGCAATTCAGACAGCCATGGCTACTGTCTTTATCATTATATCTGAGCACTTCCATAGTATCCTCAACCATAGCCACTTTGTAAATAACTCCTTGATCTATGTATGTATGATAATTTTGCAAATCTTGTTACAATTTTTTTTAATTCATGACCGGTAACACAGGAAAATATTTGAGAAGATGTAGCTTTTTATAACTTTAAAGGGCCTGTAAAATATAAACTCAAACACAACATAAAGATGCTGGATTTCCAATTCTCGGCACTCATTGGGTAAACTAAAAAATAATTTCCTTAGCCTAAGAAAAAAGAGATCGTAAGAAATTAATAATCAACATGATGAACCAAAGTGTACCAATAACATCCTGCTGATCATCATAACGCAAAAGAAAAGGGAGTGTTTCCCCATAACCCTCTATAGCAATAAATTATCCATTCGACAATCAAAAAAACTAAAAGCCCTAAAGTGTTGTTGGGAGAAGAAAGATACCCAAAAATAATAATAATAATGATAATGATAATAATAATAATAATAATAATAATAATAATAATAATAATAATAATAATAATAATAATAATAATACTAGAGGTATGACTTCTTTGTGAATGGATGCAGGGAGAGAGAGAAGTGAATCATGAAAAAATTTACTTGGACCATTTTGAAAATTAATGCGTTGGGCTAAATATATCAAATATATCAGTGCACCATTGACAGAATTTTATACTCATTACACTTGTCCTCACTTTATCTTTCAATTTTAATAGAAGTTATTATTATTTACCGCAGCAAAAATTCTACAGTGCGAATTCATGTTAAGATTAAAATAAATAAAATCCAATGAGTATGAAAAGTGCAATGAGAAACCTATCATGAAGTTTGGACACAGACATCTATAATCAGATAAATGAACCAACCTGATGTTCATTACTCCTCACACAAGACAGGATGATGTAGTCTTTCTCTCTTCCTTGAAATGAATCAACACTTGCAACCTGTAAAATTCATCAATTATGTTCCCATGGCAACAAAAGATCAAATGTCATTAACTTACTTTTTGACCCATTTAATACCTCAATTTCCTTGTACAATTGCTGTCTGAGAGCACCATTCCTTGACATATAGTTCACAATATATGCTCTCTGTCCCTCATATGGTGTTATCACCCCAATCTGGAAATGTTAAACTATATTTAGACCACCAAAACACATCAGAACACCAATCTAATAAAATTTCAGAAGATTCATAGATATACCTGGCTAGGGACAACACCGCTCCTCAAGAAAGTAGTTACAATCTTTTCAACATTCGCAGCCTCTGTCCGATTTAAATATGATGTTCCGCTGGCACTAATTTCCTCTTGTCCCATCTAACAATATTTGGATTATAGAACATTACCTCAGAATAGTGCCAAGAGCCACAAAAGTACAATGACGACAAAAATAAAACAAAAAGCACCTTGTTCAATATGACAACAAAATCATTTTATGATGTTATTTACAACCAACCAAAACTGTAAAGCCGTCGCTTTATAAGTCCAAATTGTATAGTTTATAGAACATTTAGGAAATTAAGACACCAATAAAAAGTACAAAATATTCCACTTGATTTTTGTTAAAACATAATAACCCACATTTGTATTATGTCCAGGAAGATAATGTTGAACTTTGCAATGGAAAATAATAGCAAGCCCAATAGTAATAAATAATCAGATAAGGGTAAATCATGATTCTTCTTATCTAAATAGAGATGTAACCAAACATCATAATCTCATTTGTTCCTCAGAATACTATAATACCTGGACATAAAAGAACATGGGCCGATTAGGCACAGGCCAAGGAAAATCAATCCCTGATGATTGCCTTTCATTGATAGTTACACCATTCTGTAGTGTTCCTTCATAGAAGCTATTGGAAGGAAATTCTGACAAGGATGGGTGCATACGATATTGAACCTGAAGTTGAGGGGAACAGAAAATCCTTCATTAGTCAGAACATGACATATCCTACAATTGTGAATTTAAAAGATTTCTGAGTTGAGAGGACAACATTATTCTGGAATTAAATATTGGTCAAAACAATCAGCAATCAAAGATATACAAGCGGAAAAGAAAAAGGTCAGACCAATTTTTTGTATAATTCCTGAAGATGGCTAAAAGAGGGGGAAATTTTCAAGAAAATATATCAACAGGAGTTCAGGAAAAAGACAACAGAGAGAATTAATATATGAAACAGCATCAAACAAATAGTATCAGCAACTAAAGGAATTGCCAAGCTCTTAAAAAAGGTCATGCTATGGAAAAATAGCTAAAACCAGTTTATAAAAATAAATCACTTAATCTGTACACCAGCTAATTGTTAAGTTTGAGCAATTAGATATAGAGGTGTTGGACACTCATATACCCCCACACAAATATAAGTCTGTACAACAAAAGCGTAATGATCGCAGCAATCTTCCAACATTATAAAGTTAAAAGTCAACAGGTACAAAGCAGAAAGCAAATATTGGCATCATAAACCATAGATCAGGTATCAGAATACATCACCATAACTCCCAAACACGTCGGACCATGTGTAAAACCAAAAAGAAAATAGTACTCACCTGCAATCTAATTGGTTTCAAACCAAGTAAAACAAGGCGCTCAAAGAGGGATTGGGCAAGCCCAGCACGAGCAGCTTTCTTGCACATAATGACTGGACCAAGCTGGCAATGATCACCGACAAGAACCACCTAACGTAAAAAATTGCTAGTTAGATGATAAGCATGTGATAATGTTAAAAGCATAATAAAAAATTATAACCTTCAGTACCTGTTTTGCCCCAAGTACCAATGGAATAAGACACTCAGGCTCTGTTGCTTGAGTAGACTCATCAATAAGTACCTAGAAAAGGAAAACAAGAGTAAGTACATCAAGTGTTTAATGCTAATAAGAAAAAAACTTAGAATATTATTCAACCTGGCGAAATCTAAAGTTTGCCAATCGAGGATCTCCAGCACCAACACATGTGCAACAAATTACATCGGCACTCTGTGAAATTTCCCTCTCTGTTGCCCTCTTAAGTGCTTTGTATTTTTTTTCATCACTACTGGACAGTTCTCCTGTAAATATTTCAAATAAAAGACATAAAAAAAGAAAGAATTCACAATAGCTAACCAAGAAGCTGGTTCACTTCAGTTTATAATCGAATGCACACATGTTTTCCCACTAAAATAGAGTGATTGAAAAGTCAGTCAATGAAGTAGGGAAAGTAAAAATCCCCCAAAAGAAAAAAATGCCAGCACCAAAAGTGAACCAAGTCTGTCAAGGAATAAAGAACATGCAAATGACGAACATAAAATACTTTCAATCCACATTGAGAAACTTGCACGTATTTTAGCAAAAATCTAAAGCCTCAAATTTCATCTGCACAAAAAACATTAGTAATTATCAATGTTCATAACAATAAACATGTAATCTGCAATCAAAATTTGAGAATTAAAAAAATGCGGACAATTTAAGAAGAAAATATCAGTAGCATCTGTGTTGCCAAGACTCTATTATTAGTGTAGAATTAACAGCTTAATGAGGCAAGACGTTACATTACATGTGTTTAACATTTTGCTACTAAAGTTAGAAATGCATTAACTCATCTACAAAATGAAAACTCAGACCAAAACTAACTTGAGTATTCAAAAACTCAAAGTCTAACCAATTTACACTCTTAGCTGCATACGCTAAAAGAATCATATTTTTTATTCCAAACTTAATTTCCAGCCAGAGTAAACACAGATCTAACTTTACCAACCATGTTGTGCAAGTGATATACTGCAGAAAAATTATTGTTCAGCAATCTCTATGACAGCCTCAAAAACTGTTCAGAAATTTGCAGTGCAAAAGCATCAAGTAAAAAGCTGACCTTGTTCATCTTTCAATTGTTGCAACTTGTGCAACTCACTCTTCTCAGATGTGTCAAGATGTCGAACCTGCAATGAGCCACTGTAACATGAATAATGCTACAGGGAAAGATGAAAATACAGAACATTTAAATATGGTAATGGGTTAACAAACCTGATAATGAAGGGTTAAATGCTCAACCGGAGAGCTAACAGCTTCCCTTGATTTTGCACAAAGCCGAACAACCTTGAGTATGGAAGAAAAAAATTTAAAAAACTGACTTCAATAAACACAATTCAACAAATGAAATGATGTAATATTTATACATACATGCATATTTATCCCATGAATTAAGTATAGCAAATTATGTGGCAAGTTTAAGAAAGATACATGGTCCTACCTTCAAAGAAATACAGTTCAGTACACACATCTGCATATAATACAATTGCATGAAAAGCAAAGGATGCCAGAAGGCAATTATATGATAATAACTAATGACGATGATCGTTATCATAATCATGACTAAATAAAAAATTGTTTGCCATGAGCTAGGCCAAGTCTGCAACTAAAACATAAGTTATAGTGCTATCTAATTATCTGTTTAAAGAAAAAGGACCAGAAAGTCAACACTGGCAACCATCCAAAGAATCTTCAGCAAACCATTTGCCAATAAGAACAGCAATTTGAAAAATATTCTTAAAGTAAATATTTACACTTAACTACAAGCAAGTTTGCCTCATTAACTACCACTGGATTTCCTCTTCTAGTCGAATCACAAATCTACCACAATCTTCCTTTCTTAATAAAATTTACCATTTAATCTTCTGTAAAAATGTAAAGTCCACGAAAGGCAGAGAAAACAGACAGGAAAAGAATTACCACGTCAATATAGACTATCATTCTAAGAATTTTGCTACAACTTAATGGAAAGATTTTCCTTCTTTACCTTTAATCCAGTGGCACTTATCTTTTCAGCTAGTTGGTCAACAGCCACATTACTTGGTGCGCACACCAAAACCTGATAGAAGTACAAATAATCAGACAATTGATGTATATGAAGACAAAAATGTAACATAAAATATATAAGAGAGCTAACCTGGCCTTGGCCCTGTTTGGCCATGTGATATACAATCGCTGCAGAAGTAACAGTTTTTCCTGTGCCAGGTGGACCTTGAATTAAACTTATGGGCCTTTGAAGGACACTCTTTACAGCAAAAACCTATCAATGGAGCAAAGTAAGGACCTCTGAAGACAACAACTAAAATAAAAAAATGTAGAATAAAAACCATAGAAAATGGCAATAAGCAAAACCAAGGCACATTAAATAAAACTCGTGTACAAATGGTTAAGAACAGCACCCTGATACTCAACTTAGACACAAACTTCATGTACAATCGGATAAGAAGTCTTTATGATCATCGGGTAACATGCAATTTAGTAAAATAAAAGCAATAATACATTAACGTATAGAAAAGACTTGCACCCATTGGCAAGGGTACAATTTTGTTTGTCTATATGTGGCACTAACACAAAAAATGAACTTCCACATACAGCTATCTAGAAAGTACTGATAATTTTAAAACATTTTCTTTGAGTCTAGCTACAGAATCTGTGTCTCCCTACTAGATGCATACAAGTAACAAGGGAAAAAAAATGTGGCTTGGAACTCTAAACAAACATGGGCAACTCTAAAAGAACAGAAAAAAAAAAAGCATAATTCAAGTCTTTGATGTTCAAGGAAAAATAATAATAATAATAATAACAACAACCAGTAATAACAACAACCAGGCAATCAATGAATGAGAGTTAAGGCAGTTAATTGACATACCTGAGATGCATTCAGCTCTGGAAGACCAGGTGCACCAAAACGACGGGGCAATGTATTACGAACCATCTGAACCTCAACCTCATGGCCTAACAAGTGGTGGTAAATATACCTGTGAAGAAGGTAGCAAATAAGATAGTTCAAAAGCATATAATGCAAATATAGAATACATTTGACTTCAACTTCACTGAAAAACGTGAGCTGGGGAGGCCTAACATTACCACACTCAACCCAGAATGTGGCCAGAGCATATAATATTGATCACAACCAAATGATTTGACCCAGAATGACCAAAGCTGGGTTCATTAAAATATATATACAAATAAATAGATACTTAGAATATGACATAAATCAGACATAAATCACTAGTCCACGCGACCATCCCAAAATTTTAAGCTCTTAGATAGTTGTAATATAGAAAAGAATTCATGCACGACTGTTGATGTTCATATTCTTTACAGTTATTCATTTGAAAGTGTTTAAATGGAAAAACAAATACAAAAAAACCACAAAAGAATCTCTTCCAGGAACAAATCAATAACAAAGAGTATGCAAATGAAACTAAAGAAGCAGTAAGCAGACCTACCCACTGACACTGGTTTCATCAACTGCAAAAGTTTTCATTGCTCCCTGCATCCTATCAAAGCTTGTACTCTTCCACACAAAATCAACACTGAACCCATGGTTTATATCAGCAGGAACTCCCTGAATCCAACAGGAGCAATTAGCAAAATTATCTACTAACCTCACCAAAGAGCAGAAGCAATAAGCATAGCACAATGCTAAAACTACCTGACTAGCACGAAGCTCAAGTGCAACTTCCTCTTGTGCAGTTAGCTTGATCTGAAACATTGTTAATACAACGTATTATTACCTAAGTTAATTCAGAAAATTGAACTAAAAAAAAAATTTCCAGGACAACAACTAATGAACAAACAACACATAAAAATCACTGAAAAAGACATCAGCAATTACATCTAAAAAGTTTAGAAAGAACATACCACATGCCCAACTGACTGCCATGCTGGATGAGCTGCATCCCCTGAATAACGTAACCGCAGCTCATCTCCAGGTACTAGACGCAACTCATTGTCTTCCTATGGAACAGAAGCAGCAGTTCAACTTCCGCCAAAGAAGAATTAAAAAAAGGTAGAGCATTACAATAAACCATGAGCAATTCACAAGAAAAGAAATACGTAACAACAGTAAAATTTAAAAAAAAAACTGAAATAAACTAAACTAAGACGGTGAAAAGGACCTTCGGAAAGACAAAATATGCAACACGCTTCTTGTTAAGACCGATATCCCATCGAATCGTGACATTGTCCTTGCTTTGAGATTCTTTCATCATCTATAAGAAAATTAAGACAGTAAGATGCTGCACAATAGTCAATATAGTAAAAAGCGTTTGAAGAATATCCAGTAGAGCATTTTAATGAGCAAACAATCCAAAGGTTCAAGATGCATACTTTATCATAGTCAGCTTCAAGCTTGATAAGTGGCGCAAAAACATTTTGGTACTGCACGAAATAAGAGAGAATACAACTACAGTTAACAGCCATAAGACAGACTGTAACTTTCTGCAAAATTCTAATGTAAAAATACTGAATCTAATTGTTGCATCAAACACAGAACCTGATAAGCATCTTCATACTTCAAAGCTACAGGCTGAGGCTCATCATCAACACCAGGCTTCTCAAGGTCCTCAAGTGTAGCATCAGGATTTGTCTTCCATAGTTCTTCTACCTTGTTTATTTGTTGAGCACTGATCTGGCGTGCTCTCAACTGCTCCTGTTCAGATGGGATCTGTGAAGTGCAATATGTCATTAGCAGGTTGAAAAAACAAAGCATTACATCCTAACAAATCAATAATACAACATTTACATACTATCTATATAAAATGACATTACATATATGTTCTCAAAGACAATAAAAAATTATACGATTTGTAAAGAATCCTGTTCAAATGGGATCTGTTAAGTGCAACATGTTGCTAGCAGGTTGAAAAAACAATAAACCACATTATAACAAAAACATCTACATACTAACTCTACAAACAGATCGGGCATATATATTCTAAGAAAATGAAAATATTAAGTTAAACAAATTATAAGTGATAATGCAGAGCGAATCAACAGTGCCAAGTCATGTTATATGCAAAAGTTTGTATAGATCGCTCATAAGCTGAGTCTTCTCATAACAAAAAGAAGAAATACCAACCTTAACAAGCCATTGCAAGAAACATCTATCATCAATCAGAGGACACCACTGACTTAAATCCCAATTCATGTCCTTCAATGCATTAACATTCAAGCAAGGTTCCCTACAAAGAAGAACAACTACACTTTCTGTCTTGGCTGATATAAAACCAAGAAGGAACACATTTCGGCATCCGCAGTTGTAGCACTCAAGGATCGTCTCTCCCAGAGGACTGTCTTTATGAAGACAGACTTCCTTGTGTTTCGCTCGCACCTACAAGAAAACCCAATTCAGAGAAATGAGGTGTCCTCCAATAAATGGACCATTAATACACTAGTTTCATTCCACTTGAATTTAGTCAACAGCCTACCATAACCAATAGTGCCAAATGACTTTGAACAATTACTAACACTATAAAAATGAGAAATAAAGCAAAGAAAATTATTAAATTTAAAAGAAGTTGACAAACAGCATAAAAGTGAAGAAGCAAACTGAGCTACATCAGCCACATGACAAAACAAAATACATGAATCAATAAAAATATTATAACAATAGTAGGACCTTTCTCTTGCGGAACAGAAGCATTTCAATTAAACTTGGAGAACTAAACCCTTAAGATCCTAAGAAATAAGTGTTTATAGCATAAGGGCTTCCGCATTTCCACATCCAAAATTATAAACTTTTACTCCCATACATTGGACCAGATCCTAATAAACAAGTAATGAAAAATCTTGGAACCACCTCAGAACTTAAAATTAGCATTCTTGCTAAGAGAGTAAAAGATAACCTAGATTTATAAAAGTCAGTACCCAGCACCATTACCAAGGCAGGGTCCCCAGTGTGGTGTTCAGGCCATTGTCCTCCATACAATTATAAAAGTCAGTATCCAGTACCATTGAGGAATGGTTTTTTAATTTTCAAATGTTTTTTTTCTCAGATCATGCGTTGTCCCTTTTGACCCTCTAGTGGTCTAAGTAGACAATGAGTCCTTGCTTTTCTTGACATAATGCTCAAAATTCTGGAAATCTCTTAGATTGAGCACAATTTACCGTTGACTCTTACAAGTAAAACATCATTAATAATAAGACGCCTTGTGTGTATTATTGGAAGCTACAAACTACTTCAAAGCCATAATATTATTATTATTTTTATTTTCAAGAAAGTAAAAAGAAGCTAAACTACAACCAGTGAAAGAACAAAAAAACTTTGAATTAATTAGCTTTCCGTCACAACCCCAGGCAACAGTGACAAAAGGGAAAAATAAAAGGAATAGTAATCCCTATGCAAATCCTCCAAATTATGAAGAAAAATTCATAGACATTTCATTCTCCAACACACACGGAATTTGACATGTTAATTTACCAGATACATGATTACAAACCTCAGCTCCCAGATGAAATGATCTATCAACAAAGTATGGAACTCTGGCTAGCATCTGATGCATCAATCAAGCAATTATTTTCATGGGCATTCTTTTCTCTGAAATGCAAAACACAATCAGAAAGCTACTCCTTTTGTCTGATCAGACACTAAATTCTTCAGAACCCCTCTAAATTTTTCAAAAGTCTATGACTGTTCACCAAATGAACCCATCTCAAATATGATGACTCACCAAATGAACCCATCTTCGATATGATGATTCATACAGTTCTTCATTTCAAAATAAAATTCGGTTTGGTTTAAACCTCTTTCCCACATAAAGTCACAACTCACTTACTCTTTAGCCATCACCAATGCGTAGCCAAATAACTATTTTCAGTATTGAAGATTATAAAACATTTATCTTAGAATAACTATAAGTAAAACACTACAAACAATTTACCTATTACAGTGTGATAATAACCATCAAAATCGAGAAGCTAGAACCTCAAGCATTCTTTCAATTGAGTTTCTTCCTAATAGTCACTTACAGTTGGCACTATGGTATCCTCAGTCCTTTGACTCCAATGCCACAATTAAAAGAGGAAATGGAAAATGTCCAGAGACTTGAACTGTCAACTTCATCTATGTGGTCCTCTTCATGTTTCTTTCATACAGTTTCTTACCAAATATCAAACTCCAAAGTATCATCAATCTTCATAAATCATGCCTTCTACTTTTATTTTTAATTAGGAAACTGAAACTTGCACTAAAAATGAAAAATCAAGACAGCAAAATGGAGCAGCTATCCACTATGTAAGCAAAATACTGCCTTCTTCTACTCAACATACATTATCCACCAGTAACACGACATGCCTGAATTTCAATGCACCCATTACATTAAATCCCTGTAACCTGACCAAAATGTTATAGAGACTACAAGGTAGAAATCCTTGCCCCTTCACTCATTCTGCACTTTTTCTAAGGTTTCCACTCATGCCACCCACCCACTTCTTTTAAAGAAGACCGCAAACAATTTTAACAAATCTCCTACCAAGATTGATGTAAGGGGACTCGACTCCTGGACCTCTTGTTTCCACCACAAGAGGCTTAACGACCAAAATCCATTCCCCTAAATCCTTTCTATGTTGCTAAGCATTTTTTTTAAAATAGGAAAGAGAGAAACTTTTATACAATATCAGGGGAAAAGGATTACAAATGTGAACCAGAGTTCCACAAACTAAAACTTCCCTACAGTGTAAAACTCTGAAAACTATACAAAACTCCCAAAAGGGAAAACCTTGATACAGCAAGACGGATTCTATGCTCTTAAGCATGTGCTTACCAATAATCCTGAAATGCATTAAATTATCCACTCCAACTTATATCAAACTCAAGAACCCTTGATGACCAGAAAATATTGTAATACAATAGTTAAACTATATATCACACAATATCACTCCAACCAGAATACAATTTTAAAACCAACCCATTAGTACAAGGGAACAAAAATAAAATTTTAACGCTCAATCACAAATTAATCACTCCACATTCTATCACAAACCATAAAGTTAACACTTCCTCACTCTCAGTTCTCACCAATACCAGAAAATCAGACAAATTAAAAAAATATCACTGAAAAATTAACACCAAAATACAAAGAAATCCCTTGGTTTTCCACAATGAGCATAAGACCCACCATAATTTAACACCAGCACTCTCATCCGCTCACAAACAACTACCATAACAAAAAACTTACCAGATGATTGACTATGTGTGAGCCCGAGGTGTTGCCTCTAGAATTGCAGAACCATTTACGGCAAGATGGCACGTTGCAACGAACGACACACGCCGGGTTTGAAACGCCACAGTACCGACACGCGTGCTCGGTAAAATCCGCCTTCCCGTACTCAAATCCCTCTACATCATCGCCCGTCTCCTCGAAACTCAACCCCGCCATCCCCTCCACAATCTGACTAGTACTAGTATTACTACTGTTGTTCGCTCCTCTTTTGGACGGAGATGACGTGGTCGCAAGAGAATCCGAGTGGCGATGGTGATTGTGATGATGATGGTGATCAGAGGCAGGAGGTGCGGACCGAGAATCTGACGGAGTGACCGGAGTCGCCGGGGTTGTAGGGTCCACCGAAAGAGAATCAGACGGCGTAGGCCAAGATACCGGCGAGCGAAATTCGGGATAGGCGTCGAAATCGGACTCGCCTTGGGTGTTGAATTCGAGGAAAGTGTAGGCGTCGGTCCCGGTGTCCGGCTGGGACGCCGTTTCAAATAGGTTTGTTTGTTGAGAATCCATAGAATGAAAAAACCGAAAACGGTGTAGCTTTATTGTAGTTTCTGATTCAAAATTAGGGTTAGGGTTTTTGGTTAGAGAGTGAGAGAGAGAGAGAGTAACATTTGGGGCTAATTGTGCGAGAGTGTATGTTGTTGCTATGTGTTATGGCATTATGAGTTGACGTTACGGTGCCGAAAGGGGAGAGAGAGAGAGAGCGCGTGAGCGAAATACTGAAAGATTGCTAGCGTCAAATAAAACGCCATCACGCGCCGACGTGATTGGGTTAATAGTTATGGGTCCCGATTTCGATGGACCCTTCGACGTGGCAGCGGATTTTGTTTTAATCACAAAAAAGGCGCGTGTGACGTGCGTGATGTTTTGTTACCACTGTTGCCTACGTAAAATTTCATTTTTTCTATGTACTGTTTATTTTATTTTTGGGTCTTGCCATCTTGGTGTTTACGTATGTTTCAGTTATGGATAGTAATGGTACCTGAAAATTCATAAATTCGTTTAAATTTATCTATTAAAATTCATTCGTTGTATATAATTTTATAGATTACAGGTGAATTTGGTATGATAAATTAAAATTCGTACTAAAATATTGATGAGATTGGTATTAATTAAATATCTAATGAATAACCGTATGGATATCCGCCAACAAACATTTCACTTTTCTTAAATATTTTTAATTTAATTTTAATTAAAAAATATTTAAATATAAAAAAATAAAGAAAATAATGTAATTTTACAAAGTGCCAAAATCCAAATAGCCAAAAAATTAAATTACATCACATGAACTATATATAATAAAAGCAAGTAGTAACGTGGCTTTATAATAAGTGATAAGTCATAACTTAATTACCTAAACAAAACTAAAGCCTAAGCCCTAAAGTGATTTCCCATTTCTCTTTGAGCTGCGCATCCATAAGCTCTCATCTCTATCTTCAATTCTTTATTCTTCAAAGCTTTTGCAGCCATGGACTCATCTGGGCTTTCCCTCATCTCTATCTTCATTTTTAACTTCTTCATCGCTCAACTCCTATCACTCCTAACAACGATGTGCCGATGGTAGTGTGCTATTGCAGCTGCCGCAACCAAAATTTTTATACTGTTTGTGTTGCAGCCAATTCAATAGTTGTGAAAGGTACTCGATTAATTAATTATTTTCATCAACCTATTAATTTTGCTGCTTTTAAGTTGGTTCTGTAAATAGTTAGCCTAAGCATAAATAGTCTAAGCTGAATTCCCTTGCTAATTTTTCATCTCATCTTTGCTATTTATATGTGTCAACTAATTCAATATATGGTTCCATCCTAACAAAAATTTGGAACCTCAAATTTTTTATTATAATAGCTATTGAAAAATTTATCCTCACAAGAAGTATACCAATTTCTGTTGTTGTTGCTTTTGAGTTGATTTTGTGGTTGTGGAAGGTGCTTATTTAAAATTAACATGCTGCAATCATAATTTTGTGCTTTGATTGTTTGATACCATTTAAAATCAATTAAAATAACATGTTAATTTTATATAATTTAATTTAGCATCAGCATCCATAATTTTTTATTTTTGGTTAGCTTGTTAATTTGATACGTTTTGAAATCAGTTGTCTTGTATATTGATTCCTCAGTTGTCTTGTATATTGATTTAAAATCTGTTGAAATTTTTAAGGTGAAAGATGGAGCAAGCCTTTGATCTTAGTGACAGAGCTTCACCGACAACAATAATATGAAATGTAATTGTTATTTTTAGATATTAATTTGTGATTTTTTTTAATGGATTTTTGTATTTTATTTTTAAATTTGAGAATTTGTGTTGGATTGATGTTAAATTTTAATTTTTCATTTATATTGGTTAAATTTAAAATTAAGTATGTTATTTGGAATTTGTTATTATTGTAAATTTATATATCAAACACTTGTGATTTTAAATGTAGAAACCCACAAAAAATCCGTCAGGTATCATTGCGGATTTGGTAATTATCAAAACCCGCTGCAGGTTGCAGGTGGGTTTGGTAATTTAAATTTTGTGCAAGTTTAGGATTGGTAATGGCAAACCCGCTACAGGCGGTGTCCATTGCCATCCCTAGTTGCAGTCCATGATGTGACAAAAAATTTGTTGAGAGCGCTATGTCAAAATTTAATAATTTAACAACTGCCTCCTCTGGTACCAAAAGTCTTTTCACTCGTTATAACCAATTGTAGGTAATTATAAAAATTGTAGTGTTTGTGCCGTTTAGATTTTTTTTTCTTTTATATATATATATATATTTATCCTTTACGCTAATTAAATTAATTTTAACATTCAACATTTATTTTACACACTCAAGTAAATGCTAAAATAATCTTTATTTAGTTTTTTTTTTAAGGCCATAGAATGTACTCATCACAAAGATAGATTAAATTTAATTCAAAAGTATTTAAAATTTAAAGATTACAATTTTAAGTTGATGGTCCTACACTTTATATTAGCATTAATTTCATGTTTAATAGTAGAATTATTAGGATTACAATTTTAAAGATTACAATTTTAAGTTGATGGTCCTATTATTATATGTCAATGCTTAATAATTTAACGAACTTTGCCTCCTCTGGTCAAAAGTCTTTTCACTCGAACTTATTAGGAATACCAACATTCTAGGTAATTATCGAAAAATTGTGATTGTTTGTTTTTAGATTTTTTTTTCTTTTATATATATATATATATTTATTTATCCTTTACGCTAATTAAATTAATTTTAACATTCAACATTTATTTTACACACTCAAGTAAATGCTAAAATAATCTTTATTTAGTTTTTTTTTTAAGGCCATAGAATGTACTCATCACAAAGATAGATTAAATTTAATTCAAAAGTATTTAAAATTTAAAGATTACAATTTTAAGTTGATGGTCCTACACTTTATATTAGCATTAATTTCATGTTTAATAGTAGAATTATTAGGATCAATAAAATTTCATTGGCTCTTTTCTTGAGATTTTAACTTTATTTATAAAATTTATAAAAATTTTCATTTGATCCCTTCTCTCTCCTATAATCATAGAATTACCATAAAATTTATGAAAAAATTCATTTAGACAAGAAAAACTTTGTAAATCAGTCCCTAAGATTGAATTGGAACTTGAATTTTTAGATTTTGCCTTATTTTTTATACTTTTGGAATTAAAGACTAAATAAACTTGGACTTTTAGATTTTGTGGATATAATGCACTTGGACTTAGACTTTTAAAATAACCATTAAATCCCAATAATTGAAATTTAATTGGTAATTCTTTAAGAAAATCACATTTTCTTCTTTCTTTTAAGTTTTGTAATTTATTTTTTGTATTTTTTTATTTTTTTATTTTATATGATCGATTCAACCAACTGAATTGTTATTTAAATTTCGTTTGTTTTTTATTGTCAGTTTAACCGCCTATCATTTCAATTTCTGTTTAATTATTCTTGTACATTAATTTGTATTATTTTTATTATATGGCTAGTGCTAAAATACTACCTAAATTATTTCTTTTAATTTCTTTGTTTATATAGTTTGTTTTATAATACCGCCTGAATTGTTAATATTTTGTTAATGCATTATTTTATTATTGCTTTTAATTATTTTATTTTTATGGCTACAAGGTTGGTTCAACTGTCTAACATACCTCCAAGGGCGTGGTCAGGTTGGTTGGCAGTGATTCTGTAGCCTTTCAAGACTCGGGTTTGATTCTTGGGGATGGTAAGGAAGGTAAAAATTATATTTAGGCTTGCCCAACCCCTATTATCTTTTAAAAGAAAAAAAACCGTCTAATATTTTAATTTCAATTAATTAATTTTGAGTTTATTTATTTTTAATTTCTGTTCATTTATGTTATTTGCTTATTTAATTTTTATTTTGTTTTTAATTATGTAATTTTCATTTGGTGTTGTATGCATTATTCATTTGTTTTTGCATCACTTTTTTAATTTAATTTAGCATACACTCACACATCATTAACATTACATGCGACATTCAGTTTCTTACAGATAGTGGTAGATTAATTAGAAAATCACCTTCACCACCTTTAGACATGGCTGACATTAGTCGGAAGTGATAATTTTTCGAGCACAGAGATAATCAAGCCTTACAAAATCTTCATGAACAACGTAGGACACTTAGAGATTTCATGTATCCTACTAGAACAGAGTCACAATCATGCCTAGTTTTTCTCCTAATGCATCTCGTTTTAATTTCAAACTTGGTATCATTCAATTTTTGTCTACATTTCATGGTTTTGAGTTTGAAAATTCATATTTGCATTTGAGAGAATTTAAAGAAGTTTGTAACACTTGTACTAATTAAAATTATAGTATTAATATAATCAGACTTAAATTTTTCTCATTCTCATTAAAGGAAAAAGTTAAAATTTGGTTATAAAACTTAGGTAAGGATCTATTAGAACTTGGGATAACATGCAAACACAATTTTTGAAAAAAATCTTTCTACCCTACAGAACAAATTCTTTCAAAAGACAAATCACCACATCCACTCAAAACCCAAGAGAAACCTTTTACCAATATTGGGATATGTACAAAGAATTACTTAACATTTGCCTACACCATGGTTTTGAAGTATGGAGGTTAATGTCTTATTTCTACAAGGGACTAACATCCCAAAGTAGACAAGTTGTTGAAATGATATGTAATGGTGAGTTTAGAGATGAAAATCCTGAATATACATTAGATTACCTTGACTATATAGTAGAAAATGCACAACACTAGGATATAGTTATGTTTTATAAGTTATTGAGTAAACCTCAGTCATCTCCGTCTGGTGGAGGCATGTACAAGCTTAAGGAAGATTGTGACCTTCAAGCCAAATTTACATATTTAGCTAGAAAAGTTGAAGCTTTAAAATTCAAAAAGAATGATCATGTAAAGTCTGTTCAAAATATTGTATGTTATATTTGTGATTCTACTAACCATTCTATGTAAGATTGTTCAACCTTGTCAGCTCTGAAAGAAAGTTTGCATGAACAAGTAAATGTCATCAACAATTTTCAAAAAGCTAAATCTCAATCCATACTCTCAAACTTACAACTCTGGTTGAAGAAATTACCTTAATTTCAGTTGGAGAAATGACAATCATATATAACCTTCACAACCAACTTCTTTACATCAGAATTTCCAAAACTCCCAAAGTTACCCATCTTATGTCTCGCCTCCAAGAAAAACTCTAGAAGATATTTTTCATTCATTCATTGAGAAACAAGAGTTGATCAATAACCAAACCATGCAAACAATGACTAATTTGACAGAAACTATCTCCAAACTTACATCAACCCTCACCTTGTATGAAAAAGGTAAGTTTCCTGCTCAACCTAAACTAAACCCCAAGGGTTAACAATATTGTCAAATGGGTAATACAGGAACCCAAAATATGAACCAAGTCAAATTGGTTATAACCCTTCGTGATTTTAAAATTATTGAAAAACACATTCTCGACCCTTGTGAAATTAACAAGGATGCAATTTCAAAAAATATGGAATAGTCTGTTGAATCTTTAACTTATGAAAAAACAACCAACTTTCCTTTTGTTCCTTCATTTCCTCAATCATTAATTAAGCCAAAGAAACTAAACCACAGTCTAAAATTTTATGAAGTCTTTAAAAAAGTGAGTCAACATTCCTCGGCTAGACGTCATTAAACAAGTACCTTCTTATGCTAAATTTCTAAAAAAATATATGCACTGTGAAAAGGAAACATAAGGTGCAAAAGAAAGTGTTATAGTAGAACAAGTAAATTCCATTCTCTCAACCAATAATGCTTTGAAATATAAAGATCCTAGTTGTCTAACCATTTCTTACATTATTACAGACCATAAAATTGAATATGTTTTACTTGATCTTAGTGCTAGTGTGAATTTGCTTCTATATTCCGTGTACCAGCAACTCAATCTTGGTGAGTTAAAACCAACCTCTATAACTCTTTTACTTGCCGATAGGTCGATTAAGATACCAAAAGGAATAATTAAAAATGTACTAGTCTAAGTCAATAAATTCATATATCTTGGAGGTTTTATTGTTTTAGAAACGAAACCAATTGTTGATAAATGCAAATAAATTCTTGTTATATTAGGACGACCATTTTTAACAACTGCTAATATTTTGATTAATTGCATAAATGGAGTAATGAAATTATCTTTCAACAATATGATGTTGGAACTCAATGTGTTTAATGTATAAACAACCTCGCAACATAAAAGATGATGATAGTGAGAATAAGAAGATTGATCTCATTGAATCAATCATTGAGGAACAAATTCAGGATGAGAAATTAAAAAATTCTATTGAAATTTATTTTACTGATTCTTTTTTAATCAAGTAAAGAATTAAAATATAATACTGTTAGCACATGTTCAATACTTGATCTACTCATGTACTTGAAGATGATATTAGCCAATTGAACTTTGAAGATGTTATACACCTTGAAGAACTACAAGAAAAAGAAGAACCAAAATTAGAATTAAAATTTTAACCGAAAGAAATAAAGTCTGTGTACCTCGGAGATTAGCTAACCTATCTAATGGTAACTTCTCTCCAACTCATAAGCGACCAAGAAGAGAAAAATGTGAAGAATTATAAGGAGTGGATGAAAGTTTTTCATGATAAGCGTATCAAAACAAAATCTCTTACAACAGGATAAAAAGTACTTTTATTCAACTCTCGCATGCATTTATTTCCAGGTAAGTCACGTTCTCAATAGTTTGACTTATTTATTGTTCATACAATTTTTTCATATGGGGCTATAAAAATTGAGAATGTAAAGGATTGTATCACATTTAAAATTAATTATCAAAGATTGAAACCATATGTGCAATACCAACCACGTGAAGTAAACACTAAAATCAATTTGAGTGACCCACCAAATCTTGATTAAATTGTTTACTTTTAACCTTTGTCATTTTTCTTTACTGTTACTTTACCGTTTGAATTATTTGAATTTTTTTTCTTCTAAAATGAAGTGTATTACGTTGTTTTTCTTGTTTAAGTGTGTTTTTTTTAGAATTGTGTTTCATTTTACCATTTTTAATGTTTGTCATGAGTATCTCCATAAGAAACATCCTTTTCAAATATTTTAGAGAACTTTTACGTATAAAATTTCACCTAAAAAGTTTGCTCCAAGTTTGTAAACATCTTATTTGGGACTTACGACCACCAGAGTTAGTATCCTATATTGAAAATTTAGAAAGATAACTCTGAAAAATAGAAGGTAGTATTTATGAACTCCAATTAAAACTTGAGGTAAATTCAATAAAAAGATGAATGTGAATTGCATGTTTGATTATATTTATTGTGTATTTTTATTTTGTTGTTCTCCTTTACTTTTGACTTAATTTTGTAGATTTGATTTTTTTTTGTTATGTTTGATTTACTTTTCCGTATAAATGGTGGATAATGGTACTCTATGACGTTTTAAGTTGGTATTTTCAGTTTTCCACAATAATCGAAACCATAAAATCAAGGATAGAAGAAATACAACATAAATTACATAATTGTTTTCCTTTTCTCCCTCAAAATGCTATCAAGAAGATTTACAAGGCTCGTTGTGAATGTCTGCATTTGTTAATTATTAATGGGATTCCTGCTGACATTTGTTGATTAATTGAAGTAAATGTCCAATTGGCAAATGAGTTTTTTTTATCCATTTATTTTTTACATGCCTGATTTTGGTAAAAGCACATTTACTAAAAATAAAAGAGCTAAATGGTTTGGTTCTAAATGTGCTAACTATATAAGACTTACTTACAATAAACCACGTTATAAAACTTTAAGAATGGTTTCTGTAAATCGTGAAAATAAAATCAAATTCGTGAAGGATAACATAAGTAAAAAATTGTTAGATGATATCTTATGATCTTTTAAGACACATCCAAGTGGATATATGTAATGTGAGCTTCATAATTTATGAAAGTTGTTTCAAAAATAAACACATAGTTTAGTCTTGGGAATCTGACTCTAAAAAACCTTGTTTGCTAGTTTATAAGAAAACTAGATGGGAAGCATATTCTCGACTCATAAAGGGTGTTTAAATTGTTACTAGATGTAAAATCAGAAGAGGATGTAAGCTGTAATCACAACTACCAGTAAATATTCTGCATTATTATTATTTTTGTGTGATTTTATATCTAATCGTTGTTTGTTTTCTTTCTTTTACTGTTTTGTTTGTTTTTTCCTTTTATTTGCTTTTGAATTATTGAGCCATCAGTTTTACGGGTCATTTGACAAACACACCACTCCATTTACAACTGTGTATCATTGTATCTGTCACCAAGATCATTAAATAGATTCTCCTTTTCAAGTACTCATAATTTTTTTTTTTTTTGGAATTGTTCCAATGGTAGCAACTTCGAACACACAACTTAATAACATTTCTGTGATTTCTAGATTTCTTGATAGAAAGTATAAGGAGTTCATTCAGGCAACCATAAATCTTGGTTGTGCTATAGCAGAGAGAAAATTATATCTTATATATAGAGGAGGTAACTGATGGTTATCAAAACTTATCTCAGAATCTATTTTTATTCGAGGAAGCCAATTACTAAGCATCATTCCAAAAACCTTAAAGCCTTTGAGATGTCTGCTCGGTTCACCAACTAAAAAAAAGAGATCTTGCAACTTTAGATGCACTAATTACATTTGCTTCTTGGGTTCATTTAAATATTCATAAAAAACTCATCGATTTTTTAAATATTAATAACTTTCATGATAATTTAATATCATTTCTTAATCATGCAAATAAAGAATTATTTTATTTCATCATCATTGAAAAAACTCTTTATTGGTGCCCATATTGCTAACAAGTTACTTAATCTTTTACAAGTTTACAAACCAAAGCTAGATCTCATGACCTTAGTGTTCGATTGGTCAACTGATGATGATGGCAGTAACACTCATAAAAAGTGTAAATTAGATTTAACACTCTGCTTGTAAATATTTTCTCACAATAACTAGGTGATGTCTTCTAAACTCTACTCCTTTCTTCTAAGCTATTAAGGACAATGTCTCCTTTAGGGTAGGGGGCGGGAATAGTTGACAATTGTGGAATGTCTCAATTCTGGTGATGTTTTTACTAATTTTTATTGTAAAAACTAACTTTGGATAAAACTTTGAATCGAAAATAATTGAATATAGAGTACAGTGACTCTAAAAATGCATCTTCTTAGTTTGAGGGTTTTGTTTCTTAAAAAGGAAAAAGAATTTGCTTTCTAATTTTCTTCTTCTTTTCTTTTTCTTAATTATCTCCGTTAAGTTTCTGTAATCAGTTTTAATTTATTCTTTTATTATAAAAAAAGAATAAAAAATTTTTTGAGTAGTTTTGTTTTTTTGTTAAGTTTTCTTTAAACTTAAAAAAAAAATTCATTATCTTTTAACATTGGATAACATAATGACTTCCAAATTTTGGTATTTATATTATCTTTATCCTTAAGTTATGTTACCTATGTTTTTCTCTGTGCATGTGAAATGTAAATTGAGAAATTTGATGAGTGAAACTGATTAAGTCATTTGAAAGAATGAACATGTCATGGTAAGTCAGAGTTTTTAAGCTTACTATCCTTAGAAAGTAACCCTGTTTGTCTATATAGCTTCATAGTTTATAAGATCTTATATTTTTATTAAAAAAAAGTCAAAAAAATAAAAAAAATTACAAATGTATCTGAAAGTCCATTAAATTAGTGGATATGAAAGATTATTTAGAGTCCTAAAAATTACAAAAAGGATATTTTTGATATGTTTGAGTCTTTCTAACCAACCTATTATTAAGTATCCATAGTTAATTCCTTTGAACCTTTAAGAAAAAGGTTTTTTTTATTTAGTAACCTATCATCTTGTCCCACTCCAATGTAAAGTATCACCTTAAGTTTTATATTTTTCACCACCCAATTATGCTTAAAAATAGAGTTGATTATGCATTCATGAAAATGGTGCTATGAAAAAAAAATAATACAATAAATAAACAAATAAAATGATAAATAAAAAAAGGAAAAAAAAGAAAAAGAATAAACGAAAAAAATCCAAGTGAAAAGATATTACAATCTCCAAAGTTATTTATTTTTCAAATATATATTTTATTTTTTCTATTATCCCTTCTTTGTTAGCCATGTCCCTAGCCTATGTTATATTCTAATGAAAGTCCTTCTTGATTTTAAAGAACTATAATTTGAATTATGAAGCTGGTAAAATGGACTAAAAGATGTTGTCATGCATAAAAATATAAATAAATTAGTTTGGTTAGTAATTCACTTAACTTAAGACCACTTTATTTCTAAGTTGTATGCATTATTCTTCCATCTTAGTGAGAATGTGTGATATTGTTTTATTATTCTCTTAATCTACTACTCTTTAGAATGACTGTTCTTCTGGAGTTTATTTTTCTTGAGAGAGTCACTCTTAATCATGAGTTTTAGAGTTTGACATATCACTTTTAAAAATAGCTTGATTAATGTAGTTATGATAATTGATCATTTTACATAATTTTACTTAATTGATTTGTATAAGTGTGATTTTCTTTAGGTCGAAGATAATGCTTATATTTTTATTTGATTATTTTTATTAATCCAATAAAAGAAATAAACTCAATTTTTTTAAAAAAGAAGATTTTCAATTTGGGTTCGAAATTTTTGCTAAATTTTTTTTGTTTAAATTGCTGGGGGTGTGATTAACACTAAAACGTGTATATTTAATAAGTCCAAAATAATTAATTTTTCACTTACAGTGTTAATTAATGCATTCATTATTCCTAAATTATCTTACACTCCCCTAATAAATTTTTATATTAAAATTAATTCATAGTATGTTAATTTTTATATATTGTAAATATTTCAGGAATAAAGAGGGAATTAGCAATGAAAGCATGAATAAAGAAGAATTACTGGTACCATTAGAATGTATTATTGAATAGATATAAAAAAAATTAAAAAGAAAAAGAAAAAGAAGCAATAATGGTGTGATGGTCAGTTGACCATTTTGCCACTTGACCAACACACCTTTCAATGTATGTATATTATATAAAATAAAATAAATACTAATAAAATAAAATAAAAAATATACATTCCTCACCTATAATGGACGAGGAAATGCAACAAAGGAGAGAGGGGGAAGGGGGCTGAAATGAGAGTTGAAGAATTCTTTTTTTCTTGTTTTTATTGTGTAAGCAATTCCTTTGTAATATATTTCATAAGTTTATTAAATAAAATGAGTATTTTGTTTTTCATTATAAGTGGCTAATTTTCTAAGTTGAGGTAAAAAGTAAAGCTCAAGAATTTAAATTATTGATTAAATTACTCTCTCAAGTGAGTTTTAAAGTTTATTTTATTTGTTGTATTTTTTTCCTTATTAATTTCTTTTATGTCAAGTTAATTTATAAATCTCGATCTTTTCTGATTTATATGGTATTTTGACATAATGTTAACACTTCAATATAATTGTGACACATTAGGTACTTAGTCTCATATTTATCACATTAATGGTTAATTAAGAATTAAATGACATAATAATTAATTAGTAGAATAAATGCAAAATACAAATATGAGAGAGTTGTTATAATCATAATTTGAAATTCGAGACTGGATCCCGTAATCTTAGCATATTTTTTAGATTGATTTCCAATAATTTCTTTTTCTCAATTAATTTTCTTTGTTACAACAAATTGATTACTAAATTTAAAATTTTCTGTGATTTGACTCCGGACTCACTGGATTATATTATAAGCAGACACTCTTATATTTGATAGTAATAACATTTTTAAGTCGTGTCACATGACATGACACAGACATGTGGTGTGGCATGGTGACTCTGTTTTACATCATTTGTCATGAAGCATAGTAGTTCTCTGTTGTAGTCTAAAGTAGGGTGGCTTGGTTTTGCAATGGAATATATATAATTTTGTTTAAAAACACTCGTATATGCTTGTTAAGGATGACAGAATTACTTATAGGGCTTTGGGAATTTTCCCTATTTAAGGAAAGTATGGGGATAATTTTATATTTAATTTCTTATTCAAAGAAAGGACGGGGATGAGGTGGAATCCCCATCCCCTCCCCATTTCCTTGTTTCTTTATTTTAATTTTTAATTACTAGTGAATAAATAATAAAATTTAAATAGTAAACTATCAAATATTGGTGTAAATAACAAATATCAAAATATTTATACAAATAATATAAATATTAGTAATATAAAAAGTTTAATGTAATTTAGACTTAATTATAGCCGAAAACTTACAATCTAATAAGCCCACAATTCATAAATCAAACTTTAAATCACTCTCTCACAGTCTAACTTTATCCTTTCTAAATTATTCATATCATAACCAGCACCCAACTCATCCTCATCTTATCATATTCCAGTAGCATGTCACGTTGTCAGTGGCTAAGTAGCCCAGCTCATCGCAACATCAACTAACAGCCCCACACGTGGCTTCATTGCACTATAATCGAAGGCCAGGAGGTATCATTACTTATGGATAGCACTCACACTATTATTGTATAAAAATCACATTATTTGAATATTACGTATACCAAAAGATTGATTAAGTATAATGAAATTAGACCTATTCCTGATCATTCTCGTTTTATTTTATATATTGTTTTGTTAATATGAGTAAATTAAGTTTGAAAGCTAAAAGAAATATAAATTACTTGGGAATTGGGGACCCTCAGGAATCCCCTGTTCTTATTCAAAAAGGGGATGGATATCCCCTCATGTAATTTCTGATGGGGATGGGGAAAAAACAGGGACGTATACAATACATTGGCCATGGGTATAGGGATATCGGTCCCCTTGCCATTGCCTTCCTATTGGTAGTGTTGATATTGGTGGTGGCTGAATGAGAGAGTGAGTGCAAAGGGGATAAGAGTGAAAAGAAGAAAAAAATATTTATTTCTTAATAAGGGTAATTTTAAAAATAAGTGGTATTAACTGAATAATGAGGGCTAATGAGAAGAGATAAGTGGGTTAAATATCATTAACCCCCAATGACGTAGTCGAGTTGGTTGGCAGTGTAGCTGTTGCCCCTCACACTCGTGTGGACTAGGGTTCGATTCTTGGGATGGTAAGGGGATAAAAATTAATTTGGACTTGCCCATTCGCCTTTACCTTTTTTTAAAAAAAAAAGTGGATTAATATCACTACTCTTTTATTAATTAAATGCTTTTTTATCGTATAAGAGAATTTATTAATAAGAATATAAAGATACCTAGTATAAGTTTTACTCTTCAAAACGTTTGTGCTATACAAATAAAGTTATCAAAATACAATACATATGCAAACAACTAATAATAAAAGTATAATATAAATTAAAAAAAAATCAGAGTTTTATCCTACAATTCTTCAAAACAGAAAATTTATCTATTATCATATTTGAGTCAATATTATTAGCAATTTCTCTTTTAATATGGACAACCATGCAATCTAAAAAAAACTCATTTCCATCTTATTTGATGTGTTGTCCAAAAAGTTTCATAAGATGTATTTAATTTGTACGATTTGGAGAAATTGGATGAACAACTTAGGTTGCTAGTTTAGAAATTTTTTTTTTTACTTTTTTAATATAGGTTTCAATAAGCATAATTTGTAATTAAATATTATTATTATTATTATTATTATTATTATTATATTATTATTATTATATTTATTATTGTTGTTGTGGTCGTTGTCATCGTCGTCGTCGTGGTGATGATAACGATGACCATGAAAATTACCGGGTTATAGCCCCGATTAGTCCATCGCGAGCTTCGCCTCTGGGATGATCCAAAAGCTCCTCACTGGATGCACAAGACAGTGACGGAACGCGGATAGATTTCACTAGGTCAACTAAACAAACGACGTCCATCAGACCTGCTAAAGAGGCCCAACAGGCCCAACAGATCGACTAAGGACGCCCATCGGATGGACGATGGATACTGGTACGAAATGCCCTTATAAGGATGATATGTTTACCGAATTCATTGGTACGCCTCTAAACTATACCACAAATAGATTCTAATCGATTAAAAAAATTAATAATTATTTGGATTGCACTGCCATCACCATTAAGAGTCATGCACGCCCATCAATCTAGTCAACGATGGTGCTGGTTTATCCTGAAATCACCAGCGTTGTAAAGTGGTTTATTGGAGTGTAACAGGCGATTCCACGCACTGGCCTCCTTGGATACAATTGTTGAAAACTGTAAATAATTCTTTAATCCCTATATTTTCGTATGTCAAATTTATTGAAGTTATATCGTGTCAATTAATGAATCGAGGATACTAATATAAGGTTTATTTGAAATTGAGGTTGTATAGCTATAAATTAAAGGTTATATTATTAAAATATTTGGTAAACGATAACTGCTGTAACTTAGAAATTAAGTTGATTTGATTTTATATTTTTATAATAAAAAATGTATTATATCTTTATTAATTTTGTCAAAATTATTATTTAAAAATTATATTTACTATATAATATTAACTTTTATTTTATAGTTATAGTTTTTTTTTCGATAATAATTTGTAACTTAAAAGTTATAACTCCTCATTTTCAAATAAGGCCATAGAATGCTTATCTATGAAATGAATGAAATAGGTGTTTTGAAAAATATTTAAAATAGAGGGACTAACTAGTTTATTGGCTTAAACTGTTGGGACAAAGAAAGCATTTACCCTTGCTAAAAATTATAGTGGAACTTCAATAAATTAATAATCATGAGAATATTAATTTAGATAATATTAATATATCAATGAAATAATAATTATTGATTTATTCATAAATTAATAACTTATTCATTGATAAAGATAATATCACGTTCATAATAGATTTTTTTTTAATGAAATATAGAGGTAGTATAATTAAAAAATTTAGTGAATTTGTCAAATTGTATAGTACGGCTATGATTCGGTGTTAATTAAATGAATCAGTTACTTGATAATTATTTGGCCAGATTATATGACTGAATCATAATTATATGGTAACTCGTCAAAAGATACTTTTTGAAGACAACATATTAAGCCGATTTCTCTCTTATTTTTCTTAGTAGAGCATATAAAATACAATAATGACTTCTCATTTAAAAGGTTTAAAGAAAGCAATAGTAACCAATGAAATGCTTAATGTATTATGCTACTACAATAATAATAATAAAAAAAAATCATAGACATATATTATGAGTGTAGTTTTAAATACTTAATTATTAATTTATGCAAAATGGATCGTATAGAATAAATAATTTTTTTTTTTGTAAAATTTTGTTATCTAACAAATTTGATAATTTAGTATGTTGTCACTGAGTCTGGACTAATAAAAACTATTATTTAGTTGAAGTTATCGATTTATCAAGTCCCAGTTTAACGAGATTACATTGTGTATGATAAAAGATTTTATATTGATCAAAGCTATCACCATCGAGGTGAAATAACGATAAGCACAGTCAATGCCAGTATATTTCACCCACTAATTTTAGCGTTTCACTTTAAATCTTTAAAATATTAATTAACTAACCAAATTTTTTTTGTAAGGATATTTTCGAAAATAAATTATGAGTCATTTTGGGAATTGCGACATGACAGCTCCTCTCAGCGTCTTTTTGGGAGTTCATTAATTAAGAAGGCGTCTAAATAATATATCAAACACGTTTTGGATGCTAAATCTGATTACAATTCCAAACATCCATGCGCTAACAAGATGACATTGAAAAAGCGACGAGAAGGGTGCCCACAATTCATTCACCACTTCTACAAGAACCAAAATAGAGCCAGCAACCTTGCATGGGATTGCACATGTAGTATACTCCCGCGTACTTCAAGCCGCATGTAAGCTTATATATATTTGGCTTCTTAACCTTAATAACTTTTCTTGATCGATCTCTTTCCCCAACCATTTTTGTAAGCAAAGGAACTCTTTTATTATGAGTTTTACCTCCACTATATCCATAGGCATTTCCTTTCTAACACACAAGGAAAATTGAAGGCACATGTGCGCATTGCGTGACTCGGAGCAAGTTGATTTAGGCCTTGATGGGTTTTGAATATCAGGCAAAATTATTAATTTAATTTTTCAAGGAAAATTGTGAGAAAATACTTTTGCCAACCCAATCTATAATAATGTTGAATAATACTTATGCCAACCCAATCTGTAATAATGTTGAATATTACTTTTCTTGTATCATAATAAATAACAAATGGAATTATAACGTTTGCATGTCCATGCATCAAATTTTCTACAATGAGTGCTTGCTTGTCAATCTTTTCATTCATACTGGTGGATAACTTTTTAAAATCTGAAGGATGCTTAAAATGCACAAGTGTAGATGTTCACATAAAATTCAATGCAAACGCGTTCTTTTACAAACGCTGTAAAGCTTTATGTCCACACAAAACTTTTAAATATAAATTTAAACGCATAAAATTTTTTTTTTTTCAATAGTTACAATTATCATCACAACTGTAATGCCTTCAAGTTGCTTTAATTTTACACCTTAAATATAAATTGAAATGTAGAAAATATTTTTTTCTGAAGTTGCAAATATCATCACAACTGCCAATGCCTTCAAGTTGCATACTTTTCGAAAGAGTTTTCTAGATAAGTAAGCGTGTAGTCATGACAAAATTGCCAGAGATTGGTGATGTATCTGTACAACCAAAAGTCATGATCAAAACAGGAAGCCAAAAAAAGGATATGTTTTGATTTACTACATATGTTGTACATGCTCACATTCTTTATTATAAACTTCTCTATAAATAAATCAACATACTTCTACAGCTCTAATCATCCCAGTTAACAAAATTATGATGTATTTCTCAACCTCGATCACCTTTCTAATTACGTTCTTTCTTCTGTTTCTTGTTTCTCTAAGCTCTAATCTCATCCAAGATTCTTGCGAAAACGCCGCGAAAAATGATCCGAACTTGAGCTATGGATTTTGTGTTGCAAGCCTTGAAGCTAATCCCAGCAGCCAAAATGCAACCCTTGAGGAATTGGTGATCATCTCACTAGAGCTAACCGTATCCAATGCAAAAAATATTAGCTCCCACATTGAACAACTTTTGTCAGTGAAGAGCTTTGATAAGCATGCTAAAATTGGCTTACAAGATTGCCTTGAACTTTACTCGGATGCACACTCAACATTACTAGAAGCTACGGAAAATGTCAGGTTAAAAGATTATGAGGGGGCTGAAGTAGAAATAAGCTCTGCAATGGATGCATCAACTACTTGTGAAGATGGTTTTAAGGAGAAGAAAGGTGAGGTTTCTCCTTTGACTAAGGAGAATAGTATTTTCTTCCAATTTACTGCCATCCCTCTTGCCTTTATCAATATGTTTCATTGACTGTAAATTTGATTCGACAATCTTACACATTTATTTTATTTATTAATTTTCAATTTAGCTTGTTATTTGTACGAAGTTAAATGTATTTTTAATAAGATTCTATTCACTATATAAGTGTAAAAAGTGTATCACAAACTATTCTCGACCAATAAAGAGCCGTGCATCGAATTTGAGATAAGTTTAATTTGAGTGGGGTGAGATGAATTGCATGGTAACTCAAAAGGAAAAAAACTACAGGATATCATCTTGAGATCTTCAATTTATAGTAATTAAAAGAGCTTTAAAAATTGTTTTTTGGGTATATGTACAATATATCGATCCTTATCTTACATTGTATGATAACCAAATCCATTATTTGACTACGTACTGTGTAATTCTCATTATTCCTCTTGTATTTTTATTTATTAACTGTCAATCACTCACCTGAATTTTACACCTTGCTACACAAAATCATCCAAGCGAAAAACCTAATTCCTATCTCAAATAACTAGTGCTCATAAATAAAAAATATAGGAAGCTTCCTTGAGATAAAAACATCAATCACAAGAGCTACAAATTTGCTCGACGTTACTGTTTTTCTATGCAGTAACAGTTTGCCACATTTGTCTCTTTCTATGTCTATATATGCAAATGCTGTATGCTCACTTTCACTGGCCACTTTTTGTTATGGGTACATGAAAAAACACAAATATGGCCCATAAATAGGAAGCTTCCTTCAACTTACCATAACGTCGTACAATCATACGCATTATATAATGCCTTATATAATACATAAGATTTCAGTACATCAAGAAGGCCAAGAAACCAAGCAAACAAGCAACACAAATCAAAATGCGGCAATTTTCTTTCTTCTTCTCTTTTTACATCTTCCTCTTCTTCTTTAGCATATCTCCTCTAGAAAAATCCTTTGCAATAAAAAGTGCTCCCTCCATTGACATAATCAAGCAAACCTGCACAACTTGCGCTGACAAATCCACCATCTTTAGCTACAATTTATGCTTAGCTTCTCTCCAATCTATTCCAGTCAGTCGTGCAACTAATATTCAAGGATTGGCATTAATTGCTATGGAATTGGCTCTAGAAAATGCAACCAACACAATTTCAATCATAGAAAAGCTGTTGACAAGTGGAACTTTCAACCCGTTTGCCAGGGCTTGCTTAGAGGATTGCTTCAAACTATACTCTAATGGTGTAGTGACATTGATAGATGCTACAGGAGCTTTTTTAACAGGGCAATATAGCACTGCTAATGTGTGGCTAAGTGCAGTTATGGAAGGGGCAACCACATGTGAGGAAGGGTTTCCGGAGAAGGAAGGAGAATTGTCTCCATTGACAAAGGAGAATTATTATCTCTTTCAGTTATGTGAAATTGCATTATGCATCATTCACTTGCTTTCTCTGCCTTTACATTCTTAATAACTCTTCGCATTTTTACTATTGTCAGAATGTATATACTATTAATAAAATCATTTATTTAAGAATAAAATTAATTGAAGGATTCAGATTCTGATACTCTGATATAATTTAACAACCAAAAGAAAAAATTTAAAAGAATTGTTTCTGGGGGAGGGGAATAATTACTTATAAAACCATGATCCACCCTAACAAACTCTTGTGACAAAAACCAATGGTTACCTAGGTTTCTAAAGCATTCATTAGAATAACGTCAATATCAAAGAAATACGACAAAATGAAACTAAGATTATGCATCAACTTGGATCCTCTAACAAATTAAGAATTAAGATCTTTATTCAATTTGCAGCATACCATTCATGATAAAGGCACCGTTATTGAAAAATACAGAAGATGCCCTATCGCATTATTCAACTTGTGAATACAATAGCTGACATTAAGAAGACTAACCAGCGAGCTTTTGAAGTTCAAGGCCCAAATTGAAAGAAGGGCTCAGTGGGCTGCCTGATCCTCCAACTCCACAGCCATTAGCACAGCTCCGGTTCGATAAGTTTTCGTATTTTGCATCTTCTTTTTCTCCATCTAACAACAAGATGAGCAACAGAAATCAGCTCAATTATACTTTTCCACTGACTGTTGAATAGATTCATGCAGCTCATCATGTCAACATAAATGAATTAATAACCATGAAATGCTTTTCAATGAAGCAAGACCACTTTGAATGAAGTATCCTCACAAAGAAGCAAGAATTTAGCAGTTTTATCATAAAAGATGAATACTGTCACCTCATTACAATGCCACAACAACTATATTATACTGCAATTGTTAAAAAGATGTTGGCAATGTGCATTTGGATTATAAATGTCAGTAATAAAAAAATCAGCTATCGTCCTATTCTATATTCCAAAAAGGTCAAGATATTTGTTAGTCTTCTTTCAATATTCTTTCTTTCATTTTGCATATGCTTTTTGCAATAGTTATTCAAACAGTAATTAACATTATATGTTAAAACTGAAACTAGAATCACCAAGACTTAAATCACTGTACAAATTTATGTATAATTTATATGATGGAGCTACAAACTACAATGAAAACAGAAATAGAGCACTGAAGCATCCCACATTAAGGATTTCTACACCAACGATTATCAACTCAGTTTACCAGAGTAATCACCACTTTGCATCTTTTGCCTCATACTCATTGCTCAGCACCACCTTCATCATCAAGATTCCATCACTCACTTCACCTAAAAAAGAAACTTCTCTGCACTAGTAGTTTGAACTGGATCATTCACCAAGTTCATTTTTGCTGCTCCAAACATGCATTTTATCCTACCTTTTGACCTCGCGAAATTCCATGTTAACACAATTTTGTTCCAAGAAAAGGTCTTCAAATCTTCAATAACTAAATGTTCTCCTGGAAATCAATATTTAGGAATAAGAAAATCTAGTATCATATGAAAAATCAATAATAAAAGCAAAAATGACAATCTCCAAAATTTGTCAATATATATATTGACAAAAAACTACAGATTGCATTAATCATTACAAGGAGTGGACCTAGTGGACCAACTGTCAGAGATAACAACAATAATGAATTGAATGAAGAAAATAGATCAGCTCATACATTTTTTTTTTCCAAAAATCAAACCCAACTCCAAATTGATATAAATTTGGAAAACTAAACAGTATTTCACAACTCAATTAATAAAAGAAAATGGCTCAAGAGAGAGTGATCCAAACCTGGTCTGGTGATGTCTCAAGTGACCATATAGCAAGGGTCATGAAGTCAGTGGCTTCATGTGTCACCACCTTCAAATTTCGTCCAATCACTTAGCTTGTGTGAAGAGGATAGTATAGTAAAATTATTTTCAGTTTTCTATAAACCATTTCAGTTTTCAATAAACCCAGAGCACGTTTTTTATTTTTTTTTTTGTAGTGACTTTTTACAAACAATCAATGAGCCGCTACAGATGCCTTTGATTTTTAGTTTCCAATACCTGGGTATTGGATACCATACTCATATGTAAACTGTAATAGACATGCTTGTATTGCAACGAAGATTTTCAGGATACCCATAAGTTGTCTGACAGAACAACTGTAATGTTTTGAACAATCGGCAGAGATACTCATGGCAACAAAATCTATATAACTTGACAAATATAATTTTATTTCTCGTAGATATTGTACAAGAAATTCTGTAGTGCCTTCACCTATAGTGTTTATCAACTTGTTGAAGCAACAATTTGGTTTTGTATTGCTTTCTCTGAAAAGTACAAAACCCACCAAAAGAGAAACTCACTCTTCAAGCAGAGTAGCAAACTCAACCTTATATCCTTGCAACACGAAGCCCTTCACTTTCTTCCTCTTCTTTTGTCTTGTACTCATAGTTCTCATGATTTGAGCTCGATAATAATTGCTGATTATTTTGTATGTTGCTACCACCACTCTTTACCAAGGATAGCTGATCCATGGCAATAGCATTCCTTTTATAGTTCCAAACAAGCATTGAAACATAGTCCTGAGGAGAAACAAGACCTTGTTCTCTAATGCAACTTCGCTGCTCTTCCAAAGTTTTAGGATCATCAAGCCTTATATATTCAAGCAACGCCTTCTCATGATCAGGTCTCCAGTTCCCTGGGAAGGGTGTATAATCAGCTTCAGGAACAAGAGACATTCTAGTGAACAGAAGCCCATCAATTGATTCAACAAGGCCCATCCTAAGCAAATTTTGGTAATCAGGTGACTGCCCTTTCTTCTCTTTCAGAGGACGACCCAAATTCCTAGCACCAATTTTATACACCTTTGCGCGTGAACGAAGCTTGTATTTTGCAGCATAGAGCTTTGCAAGTGAACCCCTAACAATGTAAGAACAAAAATTAACAATTTTCTTCCGGTTGTCAGCATATCGATACCATTCAACCATTGCTAACAAGAACTTGTTCATTTGTGCATTTGTGTGAGCTTGAGTGGCATGGAACATTCTGAAACAAGGCTGAGGATCAGGATCCCTATCCCCCTTGAGAAAGTTCAATTTCCTAAATTGCTTGATGCATTGTTTCAAGCTAGCAGTGACCGATAAGAGGGTGCCCACACCTTTTTCACTAATAATCTTCCCTCCAGTGGCTGTATAACGGAGAGTAGGATAAACAACTCTCCTACACAACACATGGTCAAGAAACATTATACCCTTAGTTATATGTTCAATAGGGAGGCTTTCATTGTCAAGTTTGAGCATATATCTTTGATCAACAAACTCTATTAGTTGCTTCCTCAGAGTTGCAGCATCTGCCCTAGGTCCTCGAATGCCAATCAAAATATGGCCACCATAACGTACATAATCCATTTTTCTGGTCTTATCTGGCCCACTAGTTGGCACAAATTCTGGCCAAGATGTATTTCCCTGTTCAGCTTCTCCTTCTGGGCTATTCCATATGACATCACTCTTCGAAGGTCGATAAAACTCCTTTATCTTCCCCTCCATCCAACGGTCCAATTCATCGAGACAAATATTGGCCAAAAGAGGACTAAGAATCCCACAGTGACCCCATTTAGGAAGCTTATCTGCCTCCTCTGGAGCAAACCCAAAAAAGGTCTCTAACCAATAAGGGTCTGGCTTTGGCTCATCCTCTGCCAACACTCTCTTCTTTTGATACTTTCTCTTCGTCTTTCTCTTCTTCTCTCCCTCATCAACCTGACTCGTGATTACTGGTGTAACCAAAGCCGATTTCACCAAATCAATCACCTTCTTATCTCTCACATCCCTCATCAAAGCACTAATTACCAAACCCACCTTCATTCCATCCAAAACCGTACTCAAATCCCCTTTTATATACCACAAATACCCTGCAAAATTCCTCCTAATCACCCTCAACACTGTGTGTGCATTCCTTCCCGGCCTAAACGCATACGACTTTTGTGAAAACCTTGACTCATATATTGGCTCCAAAATCATAAACAACACCTCCTGAACTATCTTATCCTGAAACGGGGCTGGTTGTGTTGTAGTCAATATGGCCTTAATCTTCCTCTTAGATAAAGATTCATAATCAGTCTTATCTCTAGGCGATTTTATAAAGAACTGTAACCTAGCACCCCATTTAAATCTATCATCAAGAGCAGCATTTCTTAAAGCTAACAAATCCTCCAATGCTGATTTCTGAATAGCACTACGAGGCATATACGTGCCCGTTTCATCAGCATATACTTTTTGATAAGCTAATACCCACAACTCAAACCTACGAATATAAGATGTTAAATTGGTAACAATCCTATCGGGTTCACGAAAATTCTCAATCCACATCTGTAAACAAACTGAGACACCATCTTCTTTCATCAGGTTTGTTGGGTCATCAGGATCCGGTGCACGCCGCTGCACCGGAGAGAACGAAAAACAGCGAAAAAATGAGAACCCATTTGACTTAGGGTTTAGTGGGTTTACTTGGTGATGGAAGATAGTGGCAGAGACATGATTGTGATTTTTGAGAATACGATGGCTGAAAATGGTGAGGTGACGATACATCAGGAGAAAGATAGTGAAATAATCAATCAAAACCTTTTAGCTACTATGCCATTTGTGGGTTTTGCAAACAAGATAATTTACAAATTTAAGAGTACTTACTTGATGATTGAAATGGTTTCTGGCAGCACTTCAGCTCGAATTTTGGATTTTGAAACACAAAACAAAACCCTCCCCTTGCTACGTTAAAACCCTGCCCTTTCTCTTTTGGGAAAATTCTCTTATACCCTTCTTTTTTGAATATTTATGTTTTTGTCCCAAAATTTTCCCTTTTTCGTTCTTTAATCGACCAGCCCAGCCAAGCCCAAGATCAAACCAACACCGAACAGAGTCTTGGCTTATTCCCTCAGCTTGTTAAACAAATCAACTCACCGTCTCTTAGTGATCTTTCTCCGTTTGTTGACTCTGAAAATGGCGCCAGTGTCGGCTCTCGCAAAGTACAAGCTGGTTTTCTTAGGAGATCAATCAGTGGGCAAAACAAGTATCATCACGCGCTTCATGTATGATAAATTCGATAATACCTATCAGGTAATAATTTTTTGTTTGAAATGTTTTGATTTCTTGTTTGGGTTTTATATGTCAACTGAGAAAAAGGATAATTGAATAGATCAAATTAACTTTGGAACTACTGTTTCAAGTTCACTGGGTTAGTGTCAGCTGCCTGTGATCAGTTCTGATGTAATCTCCATTTGAATGTAGTTGTTTGTACTTGTTTGGGAATTTAGTGGCTTAATTGCATTATTGGACCCATGTAATAATAACCTATGTGCATATATCATGCATCACATTACGGATGCTGAGACGCTGTTTTAATCAGCGGTGCTGTAAAATGTGAAATTATTTGAAGATAGATTAAATCATGGGAAGTCGACTTACTTCTGACTAAAGTGAAGATGATGGATATTTGAGTGGGATAATCAACAGTAAAGTTTTTGAAATGTGAAGAGCAACGTCGATATGTCTTTATATTACCTTTGATTAGTATTCGTACATCCTTCTTGGCTCATAATAAAGTCATGGTCAACCTTCCCAAAAGAGACAATCTGAATTAATGGTGTGATGGTGATGACTGATGGATAATGCCAAATTCTGTGGTCCAGATGCATGCAGATTGGAGAGGTAGGCTATGGGAGAACAGTAATGGAAGTATGTGGAGAGTAGTTCTATTATGTCTGATATGAAGCTGATTCTGTGAGGAATAATTGTATTTGGTTGTAGAACTTTTATAATGCACACCTTATAGCTTATAATTTTGAGATCACTGGTCCAGTAGATGGTTTCCTCGGCAATGTTATGACTTCTTAGCTTTGGTTGAAGTATTGGAGTCTCTTTTCCTCCTGGGGTTTCTCTTCTATACTCTCTTTTCTTAGCAGTATCTTTTATCCAGTTTCATCTTTTGATTAATAACTTATTTATAGAAAAATAGACGTGCATGCCAGTTACTGAGTTACCATATATTTCAATGTACGCTCTGTTCATTTGAAGCTTGTTTTTGCTCTAATTTTGTGGTGTTGACCGTGAGTGGTTTTGCATATGAGCTTTTATCATAAATCATTTTCACCACACTTGCTGTCATCATAATAACCATTGTCTTTTTCAATTATGGGGGGCACTTTTCGAGGTTACATGTTATTGGCTTGCTGAACATTTTGTTTGTTATTTAATGACATATACTATCTGGATTTGATGATCAGGCTACAATTGGTATTGATTTCCTTTCAAAAACTATGTATCTTGAAGATCGAACTGTTCGTCTGCAGCTGTGGTAAGATTGGCGCATCATAAAGATATAATTAACTCATATTTTTTTATGGTGCAGGTTTATGATGTTTCTTGTTTTATCTCTTAAATTGTCAAAGCAGTAGTTTTTTCTCTAAATTTCTGAAGAATCAACTTTAAGTCTGCACAAATATCTCCTGACCTCTAGTATTCAAAGGATTAAATTTGTTCTTGTTTTATGATATTTCTTCAAATGTGGATAAAAAGATGGTTGGTCCAATCTTGTACTGCTTGGACAATTATCATTTGTGTGCTTTGAGTTTTTGGAGGAAAGGAAATAGCAGAACTTTTTGTGGGGTGGATTGCTCAATCATCTTGCTAAAAGCTGCAGTCTGTTGAGTTTGCTTTCTAAAGTCTTCTGTTCCTTTGAAATTGAATTTTCTGGATCTCTTTTTGCAATAAAAATTTGCTAGATTCTAGTTATCAAGTTCATACTTCCTGTTATGTTTTCTTTCCATGGCTTTCCATTTGCATGATTCTGTCCCTGTTTTTTCTGGAATTCTAGTTTCCTGTCACTGACAACCTTGATTCTTATGGTTGCATGCATGATCTGTTTACATTATTGTTGCGCTGATTATAATCATTCAAACGACTGACTTATCTTTCAGACTTGCTTTCTCTTTGGATGGTTAATTTCATTACTTTTTGCTGCAGGGATACGGCTGGACAGGAAAGATTTAGAAGTCTCATTCCAAGCTACATCAGGGATTCTTCTGTTGCTGTCGTTGTATATGATGTTGCAAGTATGTACTTTCAGGTTTATTTTCGCCTTAACATTTTGTCGTCTGCTATCCTTTAGTACAGCTTAATTGTTTTAAGAAAGATAACTGAAATGGTGTAACAATCTTTAGAAGGTCATCTGCTCTAGTTTTCATTATCTGAGAATGCCTGATGTGTTTTCCCTAACAATTTAGTTGCCTTAATGGTTTAGGCCGGCAATCTTTCTTGAACACTTCAAAATGGATTGATGAGGTTCGAACCGAGAGGGGTAGTGATGTCATCATTGTCCTTGTTGGGAACAAAACTGACCTTGTCGAGAAAAGGTATACATCGTTCAGTAGATGATGATTAATATTGGAATTTAACTGGATTTCTTTGCTATTGTGGTTTTTTGTTCTGCTGCAATTTGAAGGCTTATTTTGCCCTGTAAATGAGTTACTGAACTTAGTACACTGTGCACTGGTATATATTTGGATTTTGTGCACAATTTAGAAAACGTTTTCTACTGAATGACTGTAGATAGGGAGATGGATTTAAATACAGTTGGCGGATGTAAGATTGTGGTGATTAACGGTTTTGAAGAAAATATTAGAATCTGGATTACCCTGTTTCTCAATATTTATCAAAATTAGTCATTAACCTTTTTCAATTCTCCATTTAGTACGGCATTGGCTCCAAAATCCCTCCTCTTGAACCCACAAAGGTGTTTTCTTTTTTCCCTGATTGAGACATAAAACCATGTTTCTTCATTTCATTTTCTATGTGTTGGTTGTTGGCAATTGGCTATTTAGCTCCCTGAGTTAATTAAAAAAGTTGGTTAGGGTTTGTTTTGATATTTATTGCTATTTCCCTCTTTCTACATCTTTTTGTGCCTCTAAAGGCAGATTGATCAACGCATTTTTTATTTCAGGTAAGCAACCTGGACAGCTCTCTTGAATAGTATCATTATTTTTCATCCAAATTTCTTGTCATTCATCTCTGAAGTTAAATTTTTGTCTTGTGAATTCATGCCTTTTGTCACTAGTTATTTTGAAATAGCAGTTATATGCATGAACCCTCTCAAAATGCCTATAGTCACTATGTTATTTTGAAATAGCAGATAAAAGAGTGATCTGAAGGCACTGATCCCATCCTCTATGATAGGACCATTGAGAAGGGGCCAGGGCCTTTTATATGGCTTTGGACAATAGAGCTTCACTGTCCCATTTCAAAAGTCACACACTTAATATCGAATGAAATTTGATGCTCACCCTTTTTCTATTTTAGTATGAACTTTGGATCCTTTGATTGGCTTTTCTCTTTCTGTATATTAGTTTGAGCATGGAACTTAGTTTGTTTTGCCTTTGTTTACTTATGTATTTTCATGTGGATGATTGCACAGGCAAGTCTCCATAGAGGAAGGAGAAGCCAAATCCCGGGAACTCAACGTCATGTTCATTGAAACGAGTGCTAAAGCTGGTTTTAATATAAAGGTATCTCCAGTTGTTGTTCTCTCTCTTTGCTAGGGGAGCCAATTAGGGGTGTACGTGGATCGGATTTTGTGGATTGAGCATCAATCCATATCCGATTTATAATTTTGTGGATTATAAATTTTCAATCCAATCCAATTCACAAATTGGTAAAACTCAATCCAAATCCAATCCATACGTTTACGGATCGGATGCGGACCCCATCCATATCTAATTCACCATTTTGCGGACTAAAAATTTTTAATTTTGTCCAATCCATGAACTAACTAAATAAAATAATTTTGTCCAATCAAATTCAAAATTAAATAAGATTTAAATAAATTGATTGTTTAAATAAAGCTAGAAAATATATTAAAAGTTTTAAAATATAACACACCAAAAAGAAAAAACCTCATTTGTTTAAATCAGTATATGAAAATTAACTGTTTAGGATGCTATATTTGATTATTTAATTATTTTTTTATTTTATATTATTATCGGACAAGATATAATATGGTGTTAATGTAACTATATTTTAGTTTATTTATTTATTAGTAAGTATTATTGTCATATTTAAAAGTTTACTTTTTAATTAAATAAATATTTTTTATTTTTTTTGCAAATTCGCCGATTTTTGCAGATTTACAGAAGTAAATCCATATCTAACCTATCGAACTGCGGATTTTTAAATTTTTAATTCAATCCAATCCACAAATCAGATTTCTATGGATCAGACGGATTGAGTGGGTCGGATTGGATTCTAAACACCCTTAGAGCCAACAAGTATGAGTATGCTTGACATAGGAAAATCTGTACAGTCTTGAAATTGTAGAAATTTAAACAAAAATAATAGATAAAGTATTTTGATTTTCATTGAAATATTGCTATTCAACACATTTACAGTTGTCCTCCACTTGACCTAATTTTTTTCAAAAAGCAAATGTCTTTGGAGGAAATTTATTGAGAAAAAATATGAACAGATTGGGTCACAGGAGATTTTGTCCTAAAACTCTAATCAAGAAAAAGAAATTACATGAATGAATCGTTAGGTGGCAGAATAACTATGCTGAGATGAGCCTATTATATGATTGGATTGCCAATTATTAGAATCAAAATTCAAATGATTGAATCAATGGCACAATTTGAATCTAACGACTGTACAAAAGGAGTCAATTCCTGTCTTTCGGCCTGTTTTCTTATCCTTTGGGAAATATCTAGGAAGTTGCCTCATTGCTATAAATAGAGGACCTTGTATTCATTTAAAATCATCTATTCCAACTACAAAAAGAGCGGAGGTGCACATCTGCTGTTTGGAAATTTAAAATTCTAACTTGGTATCAGAGCTAGAAAGCCGTGGCTAGCAGCAGTAGTAGTCCAGCTCAAATGAATGAGAATGATTGAAGCCACGAATCAAATGGGAATGTTGAACAACACCAAACAACACTGTTTTACCAAACAATCTGAGGCATAATCTAGCTCCTTCAAACTATTGTCTTCTCAGCCCCTATCAAACTATCACAGAACAATTTCATGCTGTGGAGAACTCAAGTCTTAGCTAGTATCTTTGCTAATCGACTTGAGGGTTTTATTGATAGCTCTTTTAGTCATCCAAGGCACATCAATGTTAGCTTTGATGCACAAAACAATGTTATCACCCTCCAAATCCTAAGCACCAAATCTGGAAGATCGAGATAGCATCCTTATGAATCGGGCTATCATGGTGGTAATAATAATTAGAATAATAATATGCTATATAGAAACTTTGAACAGCACAACATCTCAGCTCTTGATTTTACATGAATTGGAGTTCCTTTATTTTTCCACAATGAGGTACCTTCATATAAAGTTTCCGAAGGTTAAGAAAACAAAGGGTAAAGATAAGTATTGGCAATGGCAGTTTTTCCTTTTGTGCAGCTGTTACATTCAAATGTGTGCCATTGATTAAAAAATTTGAATTCTAATTTTAATCATTGGCAATCCAATCATATGGTAGGCTCATCTTAGTGCAGTTATTCTGCCACACTCTCAATTCCTTGACCACTGTTTGCATCACATGAAGAATCATATGGTAGGCTCATCTTAGTGCAGTTATTCTGCCAGACTCTCAATTCCTTGACCACTGTTTGCATCACATGAAGAATCTGTACTTGTGTCCAAATGTGTGATCAGGTGTGCTTGATGTGGCACCCCAATATGGTCTGATTGCACCTCTGCTGATCTTTCTTCATTCTGATCATATTCAGCAGAGGTGAGCAAATGATTTCCTTAATAGGATTGTAATAAAATCCCAAGCAAGAAGATCTGCAAGTTTTTAAAGAGGAGATAGAAAGTAAGTGATAAAACTAGGAAATGGGAATGAAATGCTGAGTTTTGACTTGAGTAGTTTGTAAATTTGAAAAATTAGGAATTGCATTCAAAATAACTGTAAGATAATATTGGAGCCTTTAAATAGCTCCCACCCTTGTCCACTACTACAGAGCCCATGATCTTATACTATTATTTTCTACATCTTTTTCTCTCTTATCGGTGTGATGATTCTGCTTTGGTTTTGCTCATTATTGATTTTTCTCATCATGTTGGGGACGCAGTCCAACCATAGGAAGGTTGATCTAAAAGCAAGTGTCTTGAGCTTTAAACTCTATCTGTCTCTCTCTATCTCTCTCACAATTTGTAGTTAACTGGTTTATTTGCACAGCCTTTGTTTCGGAAAATTGCAGCGGCATTGCCTGGGATGGAAACTCTTTCTTCAACAAAGCAAGAAGACATGGTTGACGTGAATCTAAGGTCTACAACTGGCAACGCGTCACAGTCCCAATCTCAGTCAAGTGGATGCTCTTGTTGATGCAATCCTGGACACTTTGGTGCCAATTGTCTCACTCATGTTATTAGGTTCTTTCGACCTTTATACACTCCAGATCTGTAAAGGTTACCACAGCCTCTTAGTATTTTTCTTCTTTTATATTTTTCCCCATTGCTGTTTGGAAGTATTTTACTGCTGTTGGCTAGTTAGTCTTAAGGCATGATATGTGTGGTAATATTTACTGAGTTTTTTTTCCTGGTAAAATTCATAGTCTCAGGTTGGCAAAAAAAGGAATGATACATTTATAAGATTTGGATTCTTGGAAATGAGTTTGTAAAATTAAAATTCTGGATTCTTGGAAATGATTTTGTTGCATTGAAATGTTGTAGAACTATTTCTTTAACGCTTCTGCAGTCTACAAGTATTCAATATGTCTCTGGAATCTGTTAAGCAAACAAAGATAGATTATATATCCAGTTTTATGAATTATTATGCAAATGGTTGATATAATTTTTTGGAGGCTGCGATTTGGATGCCCAATCTACTCGCTCTCGTAACGTGATATTTGATGGACTATAATGCATAGGGACATTGATATGTACTGTCTATAAGCAGAGAAGATAATCATGAAGGCATGAATTGGCTCAACTTTGAGGCAGAAGCAAGTGTTTCTGCTCTTTAGTTTTTGTTTTTTTGGGGGAGTACTAGGCTCTCGTGGGTGGTGTCTTTTATGGAACACGCAGCTAATGACAGCTTTGATTCGATGTTGCTACAAGATTCTGTAGTGAGAATATATTTGTGGAACTTAATTTTGGACATCACCATGTCATTACAAATAAAGTCTAGACATTGTCTCGCATGATATTTCACTTTTGATTGAATTGTGTGTTCCCTAGCTAACTTGCCACTTTGAACTACGCTTATTTATTTATTTATTTATTTTCATGAAGACTAAAAAACTCTGAAGTCGTGAATTAGTAAAATTTACGCTGTTTTTCATCGGATTTTGTCAAAACTCTCGGAAACTTGTTTAAGAAAATAAGCACTTAACCAGTTAGGGTATAACAATCAAATTTAATTTTTTGACTTTAATAATGGACTTTAGGTTGCTTGTGGTACTATTTTCACCCTGTCATTTTTTATTTTGTGAAAAGGAAAATGCAGAAAAATTGTTTGGTGGGCTCGTTTTGGTGGAATATTCTACAGTGATCGGAAAGGAAAAATTTTCATGTTCTAGTGATTACTAATAAAACAAGGGAAATGCTATATTAGCGTTCAACATTTTGTTTCACTTCGTGCTTTCTGCCTGGGGCTTATAAAAATGGTATAACGAAGGATAAATGTTTGTTTAATTCTTATATTTTGATTTAATAATTTATTTAATTTTTATATTTTAAAAATTATTTCAAAACACTCTTATTCTTAAATATATTATACTCTTGCTTTTTTTTTAATAACTTTCACAATAATATATTTATTACAATATTCTTGACATTAATTTATTTGTCTATTAAAAATGTTAATTAGTAAATTAACTATTAATTATTTATTAGTAAATTAAATAATAAATATCATTCTAAACGAACTGTTATTTTTTATTTGCTTACAACAATCTTATTAATTATTATTCTATAAATTAATTAATGTCAACCAACTTGAAACAATGCTTAATGCCCTTACAACAATATTACTAATAATTATTTATAAACAAATTAATTTACAAAATTAATCCTAAAAGTAAAATAATAACAAGAATAATTTTACACTAATTTTTATTTTTATTTTAAGACTTATTTGATAAATTAATATTTTTTCTTTTTATTAATATCCACAAGAATATTATTGTAATGTGTTATTGTAAAAATTAAAAAAAAAAAAAAAAGTAAAGGTGAGAGTGTAACATATTTAATAATAAGGGTATCCTGAGGTAATTTTTAAAATATAAAGATTAAATGTGTACTTAAGATAAAATATAAGAACTAAATGAGCATTTACCCATGTAATAAATTACATAAACCTATAAATGAAGAAATAATTTAATAAATAAACTATTATAACAAATATTTAACAACAGTAACAAGAATTTATTCTGTACCTTGCAGCCTAATCACTTAATATACTATATAAATTGTTTTAAATAAAAAAAGTAATATCAGATAATTATCATAGTAAATTAATACATTGTTTGAGACATACACAGTTATTTTAAAACGATTACAAAATTTTATAAATTTGTGAAAATATATAAATAAAAAGGTTACATCTTCCCAACTAATATAAGCAAATATATGATAACTATAAAGTAATTTAATACTTTCTGGAGTAATATTATCTTATAACTGCAATTTATTTACATAATTAAAAGTTTTTAAGAAACTATTAAAATACTATGTGCCCATATGCATTTATAATAAGGCAGTGGTATGGGGAAGCTGGTATGGTGAAGCTATCGCACCCTGAAGCATTGATGATGCCTATAAGATCATAACAATAAATACATATTTAATATTTATCTCTATGATTGTACGGTTATCATCAGTGTTCCACTGTAGAGCAATCCAACATAACCGAACCCAATTGATAATATATATTATATCATAATATAATAGCGAAATAGATAAACTATTTAATGGTATAAAATATATATTTATATTCATTGGATTATATTATTGTTTCATATAGGTTTCATTAAATAATGTAATTGTTAAGAAAAGCTTTCATTAAATAATTCGCTACTCTTTTTTCATGTCTTCATTTTTCCACAACCAAACACTTTTTTACTTTTTTTTAAAATTTTTAAGTACTGTTCTTAACACAAGCGACCAAAAAAAAAATTATTTTCAATAAAAACTAATCATTTTTATTCCATAAAATAAATTCAAAAATACCATTTAGAAAATGATACCAAATGCACCCTTAGCCCTCATCATTGGTGAAGGCATTGGTTAAACATCTAGCTTCCATGGGGCTCTATTCCTTTTCTATAAAACGTGGGATATGATTATAAGAGAATATTTTTCCTCGTTTATAGTCAGTAGGTGTCAGTTTTTGAGTTATGCTTAGGAGACCTCTGAGTTGTACTATAAAAATACCTGTATTTATAGTGCCATTAGAGTAATAGTAATAATGGGACAACCTTGAGCTGTCGAAAACTAGAGCAGAGACTTCAATGATATTATCCCCTTCTTAAATCTTAATAAATAATAGATGTTGATAATCTGTCAAGTTAAAAACAAAAAAAAAAAATTTAGGTCCCCATTCGCCAGTGAGCAAGTTAAAAGTTAGTTGTGCTAGCAAAGTCAAAATTTGCTTATAGACCAAAAAAAATAAAAAAAGCTTTAATGAGTTTCAACATTGACTTAGCTGAAGAATCTTTTAATTTGAACCATTCGAGTGAAAAGACAAAGTTGTCATTTAAGAGGCCGATGCCATCTTATCAATTGTTGAATTTTCTCTAGCACCGAGAGATACAAAGGTAAAGCAGCAAGCATACTTTGTTCCTTTGCTAAATCTTCAATCATGGAGGCTGCTCCAGAGCTGCAACTACAGACCAGCGGTTAGCAATTTTTCACATTCATAGTTTCAATTTGCCCCATTTCCTGATATCTGTAGATTATCTGTAAGCAGTGATCAGAATTTTGGAGTATGTCGAAATTTCAAATGTTGATTATGTTCTGTTTTCTTGCATGATTTAAATGCTTTGTGTATTTTCACCAGTTAATGATAGGGAACTAGACTCGCATATAGACACCTCTGTGAACCAACAATGGCGATTTTTGAAGCTAAAACATTACAAATGGTGGCTTCGAGTGATTCTATACATCCTATATCTTCTTGTTGGGCAGTCAGCAGCTACTCTTCTAGGCAGATTATACTATGACAAAGGTGGCAATAGCAAATGGATGGCAACATTTGTTCAATCAGCTGGCTTCCCAATTCTGCTTCCCATTCTATGCTGCTTCTCCAACGGCTCGCATTCCACCAGCGCAACCGATCCAAAAATCCCCACGCTTGTCTGCCTCTACGTCGCATTTGGTCTACTCTTGACTGGCGACAACCTGATGTACTCGTATGGACTCTTGTACCTCCCTGTGTCTACTTATTCTCTGCTATGCGCAACCCAGTTGGCCTTTAACGCATTCTTTTCATTCTTCCTTAACTCGCAAAAGTTCACACCTTACATATTCAACTCTTTAGTCCTTCTAACCAGCTCAGCAACCCTTCTCGCAGTCAATGCAGACTCCGAAAACACTTCAGGTGTAAGCAAAGGAAAGTACGTGATCGGATTCTTATGCACGCTGGGTGCATCCGCAACATACTCCTTGTACCTCTCCCTACTGCAGCTCTCTTTCGAGAAGGTTATAAAAAAAGAGACATTCTCTGTTGTGCTGGACATGCAAATACACTCATCATTTGTGGCAACATGTGGGTGTGTGGTGGGACTATTTGCTAGCGGAGAATGGAAGGGTTTGTCAAAAGAGATGAACGAATACGAAGAGGGAAGGGTGTCCTATCTCATGACTCTGATTTGGACGGCCGTGACATGGCAGATTTCATCGGTTGGTTTGCTGGGGTTGGTTTTTGAGGTATCATCTCTGTTTTCCAATATGATTAGTACCTTGTCTTTGCCTGTTATCCCTATTCTTGCAGTGATATTTTTCCATGATAAGATGAATGGAGTAAAGGCAATTGCCATGTTATTGGCAATCTGGGGATTTCTTTCCTATATATACCAGCATTATCTAGACGACTATAAATCCAAGACCACGGCAAACAAAAGCAAGGCCAATGAGGTTTCTGGTTCTGGGTCTGTCATAGAGATGTGTTGACGTTTTGATGTGGAAAATGGTCAACCTAGGATATGCAGATGAGAACTTGTGCATAAACTTTTGAGCACTGAGGTTCGAAGTTCGTATTCCTATGTTATTAACTGTTTACTTCTTTAGCTAGAAGATAGTGGGAAGACTCCAGCCTCCAGCCCTCAGCCCTCCAGGGAACCCAGAGCAAGTTTCTTTTCTTCCACGTAGTATTTGAATAACCAATAACTTTATAATTGTTTGAGGTCACAATATTTCTTTGTAACTCAACTTCTGAAAGTCATGTCGTGAATAAAAGGAAAAATCAATATACGGAAGAAATTGATCAGTTCAAAGGAATTCTTAAGACTTTCAAATGATATTGTTCGCAAACTTTATCATTTGATTTATTTATTAAAAAAATATAATCGTATTTACACACTCTAATTAAAAAAAAATCATCTTATCTAAAAATACGGAAGTGAGTAGGGGTGTCATTTGCAACTTGTATACATAGTGAGGATACATAGTGAGGGTGACTATGTATTCTAGGGTCTGGATTTGGCAGAGAGTAAAATCCTCCAAATACATATAGGCTCTTGTAGATTGTAAATTTTTCTTATTAAGATAATAGAAATGTTCTTAATAAGAAAAGTTGGAGGTCAGTGGCTCCGCAAAAAATAATCTTGTGAGTGTTTGTTTCTCGTTTGTTGAAGTGAAAAATTCTTGAGGTGTTTATTAGTAAGGTTGGCAAAATCTGGATTAGAATGTGGATTCGGATGTATGTGCATTCAGATTTAGATCCACATTTACATTTTTCTATCTAAATCCGTAAAAAAATATGCGGATTTGGATGTCAATGGATATTTCGGATATTTGGATCTGCAAAAATCAAAATTCAATAATTTAATATATAATTTAAAATTTTAATAATTTACCGGATAATATCTAATAAAATTCAATCATAATTTAACAATTAATAATTCAACATGAGTAACATACAACAACATCATAAATTCACAAATAATATTTAGTTTTTAATTTTTAATTTAAGTTAAAATTCAATAATTTACCTAACAATATCAAATAAAATTCAATGATAATTCAACGATTAATAATTCAACATGAATAACATACAACATCATCATAAATCTACAAATAAAATTTAATTTTTAATTTTTAATTTAAAATAAAATTTATTTGGATCCGGATATCCAAATTTCCGAATGCATTTGCATCCAGATTCGTACAGATCTCATTTTCATACATCTGGATCCGTATTTTTTAATATGTGAATCTGAATTTTTTCGGATTTGGATCTTCTAGATTCTTACGAATGGATCCGAATTTAATTGCCATTCCTACTTATTAACACATAGCCTCCTTTGGCATTGTTGACTAGCTGATCGAGCGAGGCTTGATGCCATCACAGGCTTGTTGCATCATAGAGAAAGGTCGTGTGACACTAGGCATTATTAAAGGTTTTGTATGTCTCTTTTATATATAATAATAATAATAATAAAAGAAACCCTTTATAGACCTCTTCTTAATTCAATTTGAATTAGCTAATCTCTTTTTCTTATTTAATTTGAATAATCCATGTATCTCATAATTTAACTCAAACGAAATAATCAAAATCACATATAAATTTGACTTGTTCAACTCTAATTTATAATTAAATCAAATACAAAGGCACTCATATTTTCTAATGTGAGATATTCGTGTTTTGAAATACCCGTACGACTCCAATGTGATATAATAAATGTATATTTCAACATAAAAAAAACAATCAACTATAAAAATTATTATTTATGTAGTTTATATTATGTAAATAATACTAAAATGGTATATTTAATACACTAAATTTTGCTGAGTTGTAATGTGTTGTATTAAACTTAATTAAGAATATTGTTTTGTCAAGAACCCAACTTCCTCCAAAATTATTTTAATTAGGAAACCTGATACCTGAATAAGAGAATCTAGTAATATTAATTCCTACCTAATTATCTATCCTTCAATATACCTATAACCTATTGAAAATTGTTCAAATTTAAATGAATCAAAGTATACTTAAACATAGAGGTACAAGATAACTGAAGTTTTTTTAATTTATGAAAAGTATCAATAAGTAGAGGCATTTTCATCATATAAGTAGACTAGGACCGATAAAGGAAAATGCAGTGAAGTCAAACAATACTTGAAAGAATATTCAATACGATCTAATTTTCCACACCCTTCTACTAAATATAAATAATAAATCTACTAAGTCTCTCTCGTATTATTTTATGCATTAGTTTTGATGGTTCAACCAAATAATGATGAAATGCCATTCTCTATTTTGTTCCATTACATTCTCCTTTCCTTTTATTTTTCCTTTTAATTTTATTTCACAACCCCACTTTCAAAACTATTCACTATTGGAAGATTTCTCTCCTGTGAACTTACCAAATTTCATGTCTTTCGTGGCGCAGCCTCTGCTCTGGCTAAGTCTACAATCTATGTGGTATAAATTTTCAAAAATTTCATTAGAAATCTACTAACAAAATGTTAAGATTCCAATATTTGGATTGCACTTTAAATAGCATTTATATTTTGGATTGGAATGGAAATCCTGAGGAGTGAGAATTTTAAAATGGAATGAGAATTCTAAGATTGAGAATAAGAGTGAGAGTAGGTTGTTTGCTTATATTAGAATGAGAGTATAGAATTGAAATAAAAATCCAATTCATGTGTTTACATTATATTAATTAAGAGTAAATGATTTTAAATTACAGTTTTACTTTTATTTAAAGAATTGTAGCTTTTAATTACAAAATTTATAAAAAAATACATTTGAAAAATAAAAATATTTATTTTATGATATTTGTAAATTAATAATAATTATTAATATTCTCGTAAATCATAATTTTTATTAATTTCAATTTTAATTATGTAAATAAAAAATTATTGATAAGAGCAACACAAATAAATCATTATTATTAATAATATAGTACAAAATTAATATTTTCTTAGAATAAAATATTTATTATTATTAATTACTAATATTAAATAAATATAATTCTATTATTTTTAAATAAATATAATAATATTATATTTAAATAATTTTAATATTATTATTTTTAACAAATCTAATTTATATAATTGTATAATTATATTATTTTAAATAAATATGATATTATTTATTTAATTTCATTAAATATAATTATATTATATTTAATAAAATAAAGATAAAAATAAGAAGAGGTAGGAGTGGATTCTTACTTTCACTTTCTCCCATGGGAGTGGGAATTCCACTCCCCACTCCAAAAAAGAATGGAGTTCACTAGATGAGATTTTCACTTGTCTTTTAAAATTTGTAAGTAAACACTGGAGTGTAAGGAATCTCTTAAAATTTGTAAGTAAACACTAGAGTAGAAAAAATTCACACTCCTCACTTCCACTCCCACCTCCGCTCATGGGAGTGGAAATTTTACTCCCCATTCCAAAAAAGGTAAAGTCCACAGAGTGAGATTCGAACTACTCTCTTAAAATTTGTAAGTAAACATTGGAGTGTGGGGAATCTATACTCCTCACTCTTACTCCAATAAATAAATATAACATTAAACGTTACTTATTATTTATTAAATGATGAATTTTATAATTAATAAATTACTAGTAAATCATCTAATAAATAAATATTACATCAATTCACATAAATAATAAGAGAAAAAAGAACTCAGAAATCGAGAAGTGAAAAAATAAAATAAAAGAAAGATGCAATTTTCAAAGCACTTGCTTGACTTTGTAGGTGAAAGTAATTGGAGAAAAGTTTTTATAGAATCGTCTTGCTATTATACTAAGGTAATGTGACCAACCATTAGGCTTTGGCTTTTGTGTGAGCAGTGAGTCTCAGTTTAGAATCCATCTCAATGTGGGACTTTATACTCTTTTTTTTTCCAACCCACTTGATAGAATATTAGTAACTACCCCTACCATTTCAACACTAATCCTACCTAAGTATTTATTGAGTAGTGGATTGATAATTTTTTTGAAAAAATTATCTCTGCACGACCTTTTATTTTATTATATGTACATTTAACCATCACAAAATTTTAATATGTTCTTTGCACTATCTTTATTTATAAACTTGTATCAACAAATTATTTTGACACTAATAATTTAAATAAAATAACTATTTTACCACTAAATGAGTTAAAAAACCATTTTATCTTACAAAAATTTTTAAATACAAAAATTATAATTATTATTTAATTAATTGATAAAATATTATTGAAAAATTGGATGTGTGAGCACCATTTAAGTAATTGATAAAATATTATTGATTTTTTAATCATATCGACCTAAAAAACATATAATACTCATTTCAAATATTTTTCATTTTTTTATCAATGATAAAATCACAACTATTAAAAAATTTTCATTGTTTAAATTAATCACCAAAATAATAATAGTCTAAACCAACCTTGAACAATAAAAAAAATGATAATTACAAAAAATTATCATTTAAAAACTATAATTATAAAAATTAACATCTTGAATTTTGAAATTTATTTGTTTTATTAAATTAAGAGGTATTCTTGCAATTATAATTTTTTTATTTTTAAAAATTTTGTAGGATAAAATTATCTTTCAATTTATTTAGGGGTAAAATAATCATTTTATTTAAATTCTTAGTATCAAATAGTTGATTGATATAAGTTTAGAAACAAAGATAATGCAATAAACATATCAAAATTTTGTAGTGGTTAGATATATATATATATATGACAAAACAAAGATGATATAGGGATATATTTTTTTTAATAATTAGGTTTCTTGAGTAATTTTTCAATAATGGATAAAAATGTAAAAAAAGAAAAGAAAAACATACCCAAGTATGTTTTGTCATGTAATGTATTGACATTTGTATTTTTCTTTTGGATAAACTTTAATTTACCCTTTACTTAGAGTGACAATCTTTGATTTATTCCTAAAAGTGTAAAAACATTAATTTATTTTTATTTATTGTTAAGAAGATAAAAAAAATAATTCATCAACACTCTCACCATTTACAACCATTTTTTAAATGAAAATGAGGATAAATGGAAGTTTTTAAGCTTTTTGAAAAATAAATTAATTATCATTCTATCTCAAAGGGCAATTTAAAATTTATCTTTTTCTTTTCAGCTTAATCTATTCCGGAGAATTAAACCCATGGGAGGATTCTTAACCATAAACCCTTGACCAGCTAACTATCAATATTTTTTTCCTCTCTAAACTATTTTTTAACTTTTTATTTTGGCCCTCGTTCAAAAAAAGAAAACAATTTTTTTTTAACTTCAATGATCGTTGACCCTTGGTTTTTCTGTAATTTAAAATCCGAGTGTCCACTTTTCAACAACAAACGGACACGCTCCAACTCAAATTCAAAATTCAAAACGAATATGATGACGTGTCGCTTTGATATAACACTCTACTGCCACTAACGCGACCAACATTTCATTCTGGGATAATTGAGGCCCACACACATAGATTTCTTTTCAATTAAAAAACATTTTCAAAATAGCTTTTTTTCTTCCCCTACTAGTCATTAGTTTATTCGTCTTCTTCCATTCTCTAGCAGTAATCAGTTCAAATTCGAAAGAACAAACCGGTAACGTTTTGGAAGAAAGAGAAATTAAAATAATGGCGACTATGGAGAGCTTGATAGGGTTAGTTAACAGGATACAGAGAGCGTGTACAGTACTCGGCGACTACGGCGGCGACTCTGCTTTGCCTACACTTTGGGAGGCTCTTCCCTCTGTTGCCGTCGTCGGTGGCCAGGTCTTTTTTTTTTTTTTTTTTTTTTTCATTTTTGTCTTTTTGCTTTGCGGGTTATAGCTTTGAAGTGAATTTGGTTTGATTTTGTCAAGTGTTTGGAAACGAATGCAGAGTTCTGGAAAGTCGTCGGTGCTGGAGAGCATTGTCGGACGAGATTTTCTTCCTCGAGGATCAGGTTGTTCTAGGCTTTGAATTTTGATTTCCTTTGTTTTTGTACCGTTGTATTCTGTTTGGTTGGTGAGTAAATTGAAGAAATGGAAAAGAAAAATGTTGACTTTTTAGGTTTTAATTATTTAAATGATGATAACTTCTGGTCAATTTAAGTCAAACTCTTTCAATTTTGTCAAACTCTTTTCAAAACAAGCTTGTACTCAGTTTTGACTCTACTTTCGGAAAGGGAAAATTGAAATGTGAGATCAAACTCTGAGTCAATAGCTTGAGAAAATTGAACGAGTGAACTCAACTAAAAGATGTCTAAATCAAAAGTTACATTAGTTGAATTCCTGCTTCGTTTTAGGATAACTGGAAATAAAGCATATCATAATCAAAAGATTTTAAATGATCTCAGAAAACTTATTTGCATGCAAATGAAGAAAATAACTTATAATTTTCGGTTCTGAAGTATTTTGTGTAATTTTCAGGTATTGTGACAAGGAGGCCATTGGTGCTGCAATTGCACAAGACGGAGCCTGGGCTACAGGAGTATGCAGAGTTCCTTCACTTGCCAAAGAAAAAGTTCACTGATTTCTGTAGGTTATTTGCATGCCAGTGTTATTATTTGATTGCACTTGATTAATCTTACTCTATATGTTTCTTTCTTTTTCTTCTAAATGAGCCATTTGATGCATTTGGGCATAGTTGTGACGTAGTCTCTGGTGTTAATTTATGAGTATGTTCATTTTTTTGAAATAAAGTGACCTTGATTTCACATAATTGGGAATTTTATGTGAATCAGGAACTTACAGTTCAGGAGTTACTGGAGGAAGTTTCTAATTTACGCACATATTTCATGTATTCTAATTGGGATTGGATTTCTTCTGTGCAAATTTGTGTGCCAGTTGCATTTAATCTTTGTATCATCCATCTCCCTTTGCTGAAAGTTTCTTTCTTTGAAATATGTTTCACTTGTTCTATTTGGTGTTTCTTGGTGATAGTTGCAAAGCAACTCATAAGTGTGATTTTGGGTACTCAGATGTTTCATCATTGGCCTTTAGAAGTCTTGGTGGCTTTAATATTTCAACTTATTTTAAGTAATTAAGTTGTAAGATTTTCTAAAGCTTTGTATAAGTTTACTGTGGATCAATTTGAGAAACCTACTCTGCTATTTGCGGTGTAAAACTGTAATTATCATTTTACTGGTAATGCTTAAGCCATTTGGTGGAAGGTCCAACTACAGTAGTATTTGTGCCAAATAGTACAACAACCAATTTGAAATACAGGAGTGTGCAGAACCGGTATCTTTTTGCTTATGATTATGACATATGAAATATTTTTTTATATTGTTGTCTTAACAATGTTATATTTGTATGTTTACTTGTTGTCAATTTATCAAGTTGTTGGTTAGATGCTCATAAATTCAAACAATGATTTCTAGTTAATATCTTTCTTTTTCTGCAATTTTTATAGAATGTGTGAACCTGACATCATTTTAGGTTGCCTTCTTAGTTCTGTAGAAAGTATGCATTGCACTTGCAATTTGCATAAAACTGTATGCTTCCAAATTGATGCAGCAACAGCTGTCTTCTATCTTTGGGTTCATTCATTACACATACACAAAATTAATTGGCTGTATGCCATTTTATATTCTAATTGGCAATTAGTGTTGGTTGTTTAATTTTCACATTCTTTTTGCAGCTATGGTTCGGAAAGAAATTCAAGAAGAAACTGATAGAGTAACTGGGAAATCAAAACAAATTTCTCCAGTTCCCATCCATCTTAGTATCTATTCCCCAAATGGTATGGAATTTAAAATATGAGACAGGTTGCGATCATTATGTTGAGTAATCATGCACAAATACAATCAGTAGTATCAGTTTGTTATAACTTATCAGTTTACAAATATTACTGTCCACTATTTGTATGGTTTAATTGGGCTTCGGATATTCATAACAGTTAATTGGTGCATGTTCACTTCTCTCTTTTGGTGATAGAAATATTTGTTTACTATTTCGTATGATCATCTCACATATGATTCTGCTTCAACGTCTCCTTTTATTTTAGGTTCTTACACAGCCCAATGCCTTTCAGTGTTCTCAAGTTTTTCTAAAATTTAGCTATTTTAAGAGTTTTACTTCTTCATAGGCATTTTGCAGTTTTGTCATGGATAACTAGTTATTTGTTCCCTGATGATTCTGGCTTTATCTTTTTTCAGTGGTCAACTTAACACTCATAGATTTGCCGGGTATAACGAAGGTTGCTATAGGTATGCCTTTTTTGTTATTCCTCCTTGTTTTCTCCCTTTACAGCAACATACCATGTTAAAAGATGCTTTCAATGCATTTGTCAGTTTTGAAAATTAGTAACGTTTTTAAATGACAGAGGGGCAGCCAGAGAGTGTCGTCCTGGAGATAGAGACAATGGTTCGTTCATATATTGAGAAGGTAATGGGAAATTGTTTCCTTTTCTTCATAATTTGTAAATCATATTTACTACCTGGAGAGAAATATTCCTGTAATAAATAGTTTAAATTGAGCATTTGCTTTATTAGTCGTGCTATTGCTGAGGTCAAATCTTCTTCATTCATTGAAAGTTTGACCCTGAGTGACTTGTTTCACCATTTGAGATTTTTTTTTTGCTTGCATTTGTTGTTTAGAAAACTGATCTATTCTCCTCCTGGGGCTTTCCTCAATGGTAAAGGATATTAACTTAGGACTTAGTTTTGAATTCCTAACCAAATAAAGGGAAAATTTATATAATTATCATTCTATGTTGGTGATGCCATTGCAGTATGTTGAAGTTTTGAAAGAATTTTTAACTTCAAGTTTTTGATCAGTTTTGTTTCTGTTCCTCTTTCAATGGATCAATATCTGGTTCTTTCTCTGCAGCCAAACTGCCTCATTTTGGCCATAACTCCAGCCAATCAAGATCTGGCAACATCAGATGCTATCAAACTCTCTAGAGAAGTTGATCCAACTGGTATACATTTCACTCATTGTTTCTAGTAATAGCCAAATTCAACATTATAATAAAGTGTGAATTTGTAATTACCAGCATGCATCAAAATGCATGTATTTTTTTTACATCAAAATGCATGTATTTTTGCAGGTGAGAGGACATTTGGTGTGTTGACAAAGCTTGATTTGATGGACAAAGGAACAAATGCTTTGGATGTAAGCTTTCTTATATGTGTTAGGACTACATTTTTGAGCGTCAGAATGGGTAACTTGGACTTTTGATTATGCTTTTTCAATCTTAATAAGGCATTCAACTGGTAAAGTGGAAAAAGGGGCGTGATCCAAGATCCTGACCTTTCAATTCTAGTTGCACTTGTTCTATGCCTAGTATTTGGTACCAAAAGGCCAACATGTTTCTTTCTTGTGGTTAATTATATTTCTGTTTCACTGCTGTATCTATAGTTGTTTGACAAGGTCTAGCATGTTTGCCTTGTATCTTTCTGAACAACCAATAATGATGATATGGTGCTTTAATACATTTTCTAAAAATACAAAAACAGTATCTATTGAATTGCAAACTTTTGATGAATTTCTGCATCTAAATTGACTAGTCTTGTCCTTGAATGCATCCTAAATGTTTGTTTGATCTGTCAAGTTGTTCATCTTTGGTCAATGACACTGAATGTGATGCTCATTTTTTGATGGTACAAAAAAAAAAAGTAACCCTGGGAATATGAATTTGGAATTATTGATTTCTCTGTGGCACCAAATGCGCTGTAAAACTATTCTCTTAAAATCTTATTGCCTGATGGCAACTGTTGCTTTTTATTTTGATAAGAAGCTAAAAAATGTATTAATAAAGTAGATGTGAAAACAGATAGTGGACCTGCTGTTCGTTCAGAAATCAAAGGCTAGCACTAATTGTGTTACACCAAAGCATACTCAATCACCCCTATACAAGGTTAGAATCAGTTATAACTTCCGATCCCAAAACCCCATCCCAGATTAGATGTATGTAGAAAAAGGATGAATCTTGAAACTCCTTAGAAATTGAAGCCCAAAGCGATGCAAGAAAACAAACTCTATCCGACAGTTCTTCAGCGCTATCTACATTTTTCTCCTCAAAAATACAAACATTTCTTTCCTTTCTTTCCTCCCACATTACCCAAAACAGTGCTGCCACTGCACATTTCCAAAGAGTTTTAGCCTTTGTTCCTTGACCAAACTCAAATGAATTCTCCATTAAAAGAGAATTACAAGAACCCAGATTGTCTCCAGAAAAATTAGCTTCTTTGCACTGTTACTGAAATGCATAAAAAGACTGTGAAGTGGTGAACTTGTGGTATCATTATCAATCTGCCGAGTGATCCCAATACAATGAATTTGGGGTATTCAAATGGACAAATATTGGTATTGAAATATGTCCTTTACATACTCTGTTGCCCCGTGGAATCATTCCTTTTTGGTCAATGGATTGGAACTCTGTCGTATTCACTTTTTTATGGTGCATGAATCTACTTGCATAGAGTCTGCTTAAGAAATCTTATCTGTCTACTTGATCCTTTTTTCCCTTCACGCACGAGTGATGATTTGGTCACTTTTTTCAGAAGATCTTCATGCAGTACGATCAGAACAGATGTGATGAATATTGTCACTCATGAGAAATTATTTTTATTTGCATTGCTTGAAAAATTGCGAATTTATTATTTCCCTTGTGTATTGCTTGGCATTTTACTGATCTCACCTTTATTGTATTTGTCTTCTACAGGTCAAACCTTTATAGTATTTGTTTTTACGAATGTGTTTATTCTTTTCCTCATTCATCTTAGAACTTAAGTCCAATTTGACCTCTCTCTCTCTGTGCCCCTTGTCTGTTGAAGATTCTTGAAGGGCGGTCTTATCCACTTCAACACCCTTGGGTTGGAATTGTGAACCGTTCACAAGCTGATATCAATAAAAATGTGGATATGATTGCTGCTCGACGAAGGGAGCATGAGTTCTTTGCCACTAGTCCTGATTATGGACATTTAGCCGCCAAAATGGGTTCTGAATATCTTGCAAAGCTTCTCTCAAAGGTTTCTTTGCTTTTGTTTTTGCTCCCACTTTAATTTTTAGATGTGCCGTTCTTTCTGCTTTTGGTTTCTAATTGTTTCTGATTACTTGTTAAAATTGGTTTGTCATCAGCATTTGGAGTCCATAATTAAAAGCCGCATTCCTGGCATCACATCTCTAATTAACAGAAGCATTGATGAACTTGAATCAGAGTTGGATCATCTCGGTAGACCAGTTGCTGTTGACGCTGGGGTGGGAGCTTTCTTTTGTATCATCCATTATTAATCATGTTGGAAAATCAGTGTGGTTCAGATATTAACTATTATTGTTTTATGTTTTGTATCAGGCCCAGTTATATACGATCTTAGAGTTATGCCGTGCATTTGACCGGATATTCAAGGAGCATTTGGATGGAGGGTATTGCACATCTCATTTCTTCTCAATTTCAGTTTTATAAATGTAAAAACTGTCTCCATTGGGCAGATGGAAGCAAAAAAGATGTTTGTGTTTCATTTATAATTGCATCACCTAGCAATAATCATGTACCTATGAGCATATTTTATCTTTGCCTATGAACTACTAAAGTAAATCATAATTTCTGACATACAGAGATCCTGCAGTTGCACCTGGTCATTTTTTATGAATAGCTTGAATAACAGAAAATTCTCAACCACTGTTGGTTAGTTTTAACATGATTGTGCTTCTTCCTTAATATGTTTGCTTTCATTTTCTGATGATGCTTTGTGTTATTCTCTTTATATACTGTTTTGACCAGAGCATATGACAATTAGGCTCATAATGTTTTCTTTTTAGCTATCATTTGCAATAGAGAACTTTTTAAAGGAAAAGAACTTTGTTGTGTATTTTTTCCAGGTATTTTGTATGTACAATAATATTTGTAGTCAAGAGGATGCCAACAATTAATAAATGACTAACTTTTGTGAAGATTGGGGGTACCTATTAGTGATCGACAGTGATCGTTGATGATGACTAACTATAGCTATCACCTTTCATTGATGATGGACCATCATGGCAGAAAACCCCCACAGGGTTGAAGGCCTTGATAGACTTTCCCCATTTGGGGAGGGTACAGGGACAATATTATATCCAACTTCTTATTCAAGAAAGGGATGGGGACAATTTAATACCCAAATCTTATTCGGGGAGGGGAAGGGGATTTGGTGAGATCACCTTCCCGTTTCCCCATTTCTATTTTTTAATTTTTAATTTTATTTTATTTCTTCTAAAATTTTTAGTAAATACATTTAAAATTTAAATTATAAGAGTATGGATGTAAATAACAAATACCATAATATTTATAAAAAAAATATAAATAACAGCTAATATAAACACGAAGATTGATGAAGATAATATTGTTGAAGATTTATTTATACCATGTGACTTTTATGGATGTGTTCAACTTAGCACTCTAATTTTGCTTTATTTCATAGATTATCTTGTAATTTTGATGACATTGAATTACTTTGATGGAAATGATTTTAATTAATTTAGTTTATTTTGATGTTTTGTGTTGGTAAGATAGTACATTTTCATACTTTAACATGATTAAATCAAATTCGGAAGATAAATCATCAGTTATTCAAGGATCGGGTGTGGGATCCCCCTTATTATTTGCGGATCCCCATCCCCTCCCCTCCCCTCAAGCAATTTCAAAGGGGATGGGAAGGGTATGGCAATGTAAACAGAGTATGGGGGATGGGAATGGGCACCTCCACTCCCCTCCCCTCCTCTCCCCCCCATTGCCATTCCTAATGGTGGTCGTTGTTAATCAACCAAAATAGGTTAATAGTATCATTGGAGGTTGGTGATTGGGATGGCCATTAGAAAAGATCATTGTTGATTGATCATGGCCTTTTTGAACTGATAATGGTATGTAGTTATCTGATAACTATGAAAAGGACTAGAAAATTGAGAATTTCAAAAGAATCCTGGAAAATTACTTGTGAAATTTAAAAATCTTTAAGTCATTTTACTAAATTCAAGCTTGATTGTTTATGGGCTTGAAAGATATTTTTGATTTGCATATTTTCCGACATCTTGAAACTGAAAATGGGAAAAATCTTTTCCAGTAGTTTGTTTTCTTTAGTGAGTGAACAGCAGTGAACTTGGCCATTTCTATTACCAAGAACCTAGTATTTGCCAGTACATATATTGTGGTGGCCTGTGGCAGCTGCATTTAGAGTTTTTATTTGATCATTCTCTCATCAATTTTTTTTTTCTTTTTTAACCATTACAATCTTTCAGACGACCTGGTGGTGATAGGATTTATGGAGTTTTTGACAATCAGCTTCCTGCTGCTTTGAGAAAGCTTCCATTTGACCGCCATCTGTCACCGCAAAATGTAAGGAAAGTTGTTTCAGAAGCAGATGGGTACCAACCTCATTTAATTGCACCTGAGCAAGGCTATCGGCGGCTCATTGATAGTGCCCTTAACTATTTCAGAGGCCCAGCTGAAGCATCAGTAGATGCTGTAAGTGCCATTGGTTTTATCTTATTATGTGATTTTTAACCCCATGAATGGGCATATACAAAAGAAACTCAGTAGATGCTGCCTTTATTTATGCATACATTTGGTGATTGGAATTGGATACAATAAGTTCTTTCCAATTCTTAAAATCAAGTGCTGAGTCTTGGATATGAAGTTATTTTATGTTGGTACGAAGTTGGGGTTATTTGATTTTAGAACATGATGCAATCAGTCCAACAGAAGTAGTCTTCAGAGTGATGGTCATAGTCGATCATTACATCGAAACTTAAAAATGACATCGATTTAAATTAATGTTTTGAAAAAAGTGTCTTGCTAGCTACTGAGAGTATATAGAATTTTTTACCATTGTGGAACTTCTCAGAAACTTTGTACCTTGCTTTCTTAAAAATCTGACTTGCCATAGAATCTCTCATTTGACTGCTCTGAATTGCAGGTTCACTTTGTTTTGAAGGAACTGGTAAGAAGATCAATTGGGGAAACTCAGGTCTGGAATCAGGAAGCTTTAGTAAATTTGTAACACTTGTTTCTATTTGGAGACCATCAAAGTTGACACTCTGTAATTGGACAGGAGTTGAAACGCTTTCCAACTCTTCAATCTGAAATAGCTGCAGCTGCCAATGAAGCATTGGAGAGGTTCCGTGATGACAGCAAGAAGACAACTATTCGATTGGTGGAGATGGAATCCTCATACCTGACTGTGGACTTCTTCAGGAAACTTCCTCAGGACGTGGAGAGGGTTGGAAATCCTACAGCCCCATCAGCAGCAGATCGATACACAGAGGGGCACTTCCGCCGTATTGGATCAAATGTTTCCTCTTACATTGGTATGGTGTCTGAGACACTCAAGAATACCATTCCTAAAGCTGTGGTTCATTGTCAAGTGAAGGAGGTCAAGCGATCTTTACTGGATCGCTTCTATGCACAACTGGGCAAAAAAGAGGTACTTAACAATTGCTTCCTTTCCCATCACCGGCACTTTTTCTTTCAATTGACTAACACAACTGGGACAGTTAAGTTCCGTCCATGCTATTGTAATATTTTCTATTCATCATTCTTGAAGTTTGATAACTTTTGTTTCTATTTAGGGCACTCAACTTGCGCAATTGCTGGATGAAGATCCTATGTTGATGGAAAGAAGGCAGCAATGTGCCAAGCGGCTTGAGCTATACAAGTCAGCTAGGGATGAAATCGATTCTGTCTCGTGGACTCGATGAGGTATCAAGAAACATACAAAAAACTTCCTGTGATATAGCTAGAGGTTGAATCAAGCGACTTTGTTTTGATTGACAGATTCTAAGACTTGCTGGTGTTTTCAAATTAAATTCTGTTATATAACTCGTTGACAAAGTTTCCTAGTTGGAATGAGTTTTATTTTTTGTATCCATATTCTTCTATTAACAAAAGGATAAGAAGCTGCTGAAATTCTATTCTGCATTGGAATTTCCACTGGAGAAAAAAAGGGGTAAATATTGTCTCATTTGGACCATTATTAATCAGAATTTGTACTTCAAATAAAATATTAAACTTACAAAATCAATTAGTGTGATATTATGCTGAGATGTTTATACTTAAACTTCAAGCATCCTTATTCTTGTCACGCTCTTCCAAAGCCGCCCACAATTTTGGATCATCATAATCCTTGATTAGAAAGGTAGGATTTGCTTCCAAGAGGACGTGTTCAGGATTTCTTGTGGTTAGACCGACAACGGGCAAACCAGCTGCTACTCCTGCTTTGATTCCTGAAACGGAGTCCTGGCCAAACCAAGACACATTGAATATACAGATTTCGATAGAATCCATGACTAAAATAATTTCAGAAACGACTAAAGAGAAGAAGGTGGACCTCAAATACAAATGTGTGATCCTTTGAGACCTTGAGCATTTCAAGAGCCTTCAAGTAGGGGTCTGGGAATGGTTTGGCACGATCACATTCATCCCCAAGAATAACAACCTGAAAGAAATCTGATAGGCCAAGTTTTGAGATCATGAGTTCAGCATTTGCTCTCGGAGCATTTGTAACAGCAGCTCGTTTCAACCCACGGTCTTCAATCCACTTCTTCACTTTATCCAGGCCATTTATAGGCTTCAGTTGTTCTGAAGCCAATCTGTTTCCGTAATAGAATATGTTACAGGGCAAAGCTTGAAAAAGTTTACAGAAGTTGTAGAGGAATGTTCTTTTTCTTACTTTCGAAACATAGCTTCCTTGTCCTCGCAGAACTTCAAGCCCCTTGGCAGATCATCGGGAAAAAGAATCTTGGCAATATCATCATTATGCTTGCCGGCAATATTTTCGACAAAAAAGTCCTCTGTTATTGGAACTCCATCGTTAAACCCAATCTATTAAACACTTCAGTTTTAGTAAATCCCCCAAAATAATTCAAGAGTTATGAGACAGTCTGCTTGTAACATATACAATAAACAAGAACTTTTGTACAAAAATAGTTATTGTGTATTTCAATTTTCTGCACAAGCAACGCAAATGGGATTCAAGGAAATAGTAAGAACATGAATTAAAAGAAAGATTGGTACAAAAAATTCTAGAATTACCTCTTGAAGCATTTCACGGAAGGCATAATGGTGAAGAGGATCCGAATCACATAGAGTTCCATCCACGTCAAACAACACTGCTTCCATAGGAGCAAGCTTAGCAAGAGCATCTTTGCTGCAACACAAAATAAAGGCAGCAACAAGGTCAAAGCATGGTACATATTCTCACAATCAAAAGGGCATAAGCTCTCAAACATTGAGTAATAAAGTTTGCAAAAGATTCTATACCCTCAATCACCACGGCATAAGCAAAATAAGAAGGAAACAACTTTTGCAGTACAATTATAGAAGAAAATCAAACGATTGTTATCATTTTTATAATATTTTTTTTAAAAAATAATGGGGGTGGACAATCGTAAATCAAATATTTAGTGTCTTGCCTCCTCAAATTCCAACTCTAGTGACCAATGGCCCACCCAGAAAAGCTACATAAGAACCATTAGCAAGGGCAAATCCAATGATTAGTTTTGGGTTTAGAGATGGCATCCAAAGGAAATCCATCCGAACATAATTCAACCAAAAGACTGATTGGAAAGGCAAATCAGTGAGAGACTAATTTCCTTAACGACAAAACTAACATAAACACAAGATCTTCCTCAAAACCAATAGGAACAAGCAGTACATTTAAATCCACATTTAACATCGAAGCACATATTAATTTACCCAGTTGATGCGTATAAATAAAACCGACAAAAAAGACGTACAAATAATCCACATAAGCTCCCTTATTGTTCATACGTGAAAATAATGATCAAATCAAAGCAGAAAAACGGAAAAAGGCAACAATTAAAATAAATAAACAAATACCTCTCCACAGAATTTTCGCCGGTTGAACGTGTCATTGTAGAATGTCTCTGTAGAACCTATGAACTTTTTAATCAAATGGGTTATTGGTTGCAAGTTGAAGAGAAGATGGTGGGTTATTATTTATATATAGGCACAACGAGAGAATCTACCGCAGCATCAAAAATAGAACCTGATGCAATGCAACAGACGCACGCCAGGTTGTGGTGTCAGAAGGAGGAAACAAATAAGCGATTGTACTTCTCGTTTAATTATGTATAATTCCCATTTCCGCTCGTGGCCAAATTATTAAAAAATCACCAAAATTTCTCATTATTATACTTTTCTCCCTGAAGTATTTTAATTTGACAGTGCAAGCTTTAATATGGCCCCACAAATTAATGTTATAATGAGAATAAATGATGTGCATCATTACAATCACACAACAATGGCACATTAGTTCAGTACTTTATTATAAATTAAATGTTAATACAATATCTAATGAAGTGCTTCAAGTGAAGTTTGCATTAAAACATAAATTATTATTCATGAATTCATAAATTCATTGAATGACAACTAAGATGCTTTGTTTTTTTTTTTTTTTTTTGGTTATGTTAAAAGAATAAACTTTTAACTTGAATTGGCATAAATCGTTGCATGTCATTATATATGAGTTTTGCTAAGTCTATACAATTTCTAATAATCACATTTATATTAAATATTTTTTGTATGTTAAATAGATTATATTAATTATAACAAGGATTGGATTTGATCAAGTCAAATATAGTTGAATCTAGTTTATCTACATCTTTAAATACACTTGATTATAAGTCTCATTTGTTAGAAAAGCTATTAGCCAACAATGAAAATAAAAGGAACAACACAAGATGAATAATAAAATAAGAGAGCAAAATATTATGGAGTGATTTTATTCATTCCAAAAGTATGTACAAAATAAAGAGATGGGCTCTCATTTTATAGTTACATAATCATAACATGAAATTAATAAAGAAATTATGGATCATAATTCCTTGTGAGATAATGGGAGTTATAGGAAAGCTAAAGGTTGTTAGTGGGAGATAGTGGGAAGACAAATAGGTATATATTATGAACATCCACATTTATTTGAATAAATTCATAATACTCCCCCTTGGATGTTTATTACAAGAATATGCCTCATTAAAACCTTTACTTAAAAAAACCTTTATAGGAAAAAAAAAATTAGTAAAGAAAAAAGAGTACATAAATGATTTTGGAGATATAGAGTTGCCTCATTAAAAACTTATTTAGGAAAAACCCTATGGGATAAAAACCTAGTGAGGAAAAAGAGTACAACATATAAAATTTCCTCCAAAATAAATTATTTTCCCCAACAAGTATACTCCCCCTCATCTTGACATATATTCTAATTTGAAGAAAAATCCTTGAGTTAACGCATCCCAATTTTGTGTACCAATTTTTTGAATGTCGCAGTTGGTAGGGATTTTGTAAATAAATCTACGAGGTTGTCACTTGAGCGTATTTGCTGAATATCTATATCACCATTTTTTTGAATTTCATGTGTATAAAAGAATTTTGGTGAAATATGCTTAGTCCTGTCACATTTTATATAACCACCTTTTATTTGAGCAATGCATGCTGCATTATCCTCATATAATATTGTGGGATTATTCTTAATTGATGACAATCCACATGTTTCTCGAATATGTTGTATCATTGATCTTAACCAAATGCACTCACGACTTGCTTCATGAATAGCAAGTATTTCTGAATGATTTGAAGATGTTGCGACCATTGTTTGTTTCATTGATCGCCATAATACAGCACTATCACCAGAGGTAAATAAATAACCTGTTTGAGATCGTGCTTTATGTGGATTAGAAAGATATCTAGCATCTGCATATCCAATTAGTGGTGATTTTGATCCATTTGGATAATACAAACTCATGTCAATTGTTCCACAGAGATAGCGAAATACATGCTTTACACCATTCCAATGCCTACGAGTTGGTGTAGAACTATGTCTTGCTAACAAATTAACTGAAAATGCAATATCATGTCGAGTACAATTTGCAAGATACATTAGTGCACCAATTGCACTTAAATATGGTACTTCAGGACCAAGAACTACTTCGTTATCTTCTTTAGGACGAAATTGATCTTTTTTTACATCAAGTGATCGTACTACCATTGGAGTACTTAATGGATGAGCTTTATCCATATAAAAACGCTTTAAAACTTTTTTAGTGTATGTTGATTGATGTAAAAGTATTCCACTTGAAAAATACTCAATTTGTAAGCCAAGACAAAATTTTGTTTTTCCAAGATCTTTCATTTCAAACTCATTTTTCAAACAAGAAACTGTTTTTGAAAGCTCTTCAGGAGTTCCAATGAGATTTAAATCATCAACATATACTGCAATTATTGCAAATCCAATTTCAGATTTTTTTAATAAAAACACAAGGACAAATTAGATTATTTACATATCCCTTTTTCAATAAATAGTTGCTTAGACGATTATACCACATACGCCCAGACTGTTTTAATCCATACAAGGATCATTGTAGTTTCAAAGAATATAGACTACGAGGTTTAAATTTGTTTTCTTCTGGCATTTTAAATCCTTCAGGGATTTTCATATAAATATCCGTATCAATAGAACCATACAGATAGGCAGTCACAACATCCATAAGACGCATATCTAGTCCTTCAGAGGCTACAAGACTGACTAGAAATCGAAATGTAATTGCATCTATAACAGGAGAATATGTTTCCTCATAATCAATGCCAGGTCTTTGAGAAAAATCTTGTGCTACTAATCTTGCTTTATATCGCACAATCTCATTTTTCTCATTTCGTTTTCTAACGAATACCCATTTATAACCAACAGGTTTGACATCTTTAGGTGTCAAGACTATTGGTCTAAATACTTTACGTTTAGTAAGTGAATTTAGCTCTGCTTGAATAGCATCTTTCCATTTTGGCTAATCATTTCTATGTCGACATTCTTCCACAGTTTTTGGATCAAGATCCTCATCATCGTTTGAGATATTAAGAGCAATGGTAAACGAAAAAATATCGTTAATAATTATTTCATTTCGATCCCATGATTTTTCTGTACCAATAAAACCAATCATAATTTCATTATTTTGTTTCTTTTCAGGAGAAATTGATATTTCTTTAGTTGTTGGCAAATTTGCTTCTTCTGGGTCAACGGGATGAATACCATTTGATTGATCAATCTCTGTTATTTGATTAGTAGTCAATGACTCTTCGGGAGTGCTAATTTCATTTTGTAATTTTTCTTGTGTTTTCCTCTTCCGGGGAATTTTATCTTTTGAGCCAATTGGCCTTCCTCGTTTTAGACGTACTTTATTTTCATTAGTTTTATCGTGTTGTCCTTCAGGGATCTCAACACGTGCTGGGGCATTTTCTGCTGGAATATGTGATTCTACTATTCTTCTTGAATCATTAAATGTATCAGGAATTTGATTTGCAATATTTTGCAAATGAATGATCCTTTGAACTTCAAGTTCACTTTGATTTGTACGGGGATCAAGATAAGATAATGATGATGCATGCCACGTAATTTCACGTCGTTCATTTGTTTTTACTTTTTCTCCCCCTAATGACGGGAAAACTTGTTCATCAAAATGACAATCCGCAAATCGTGTGGTAAAAACATCTCCAGTTAAAGGTTCGAGATACCTAATTATGGATGGAGAATCAAAACCAACATAAATTCCAAGTCTTCGTTGTAAACCCATTTTGTTTCTTTGTGGAGGAGCAACTGGGACATAAACAGCACATCTAAAAATTTTCAAGCGAGAAATATCTGGTTGTTGGCCAAAAACAAGTTGTGAAGGTGAATATGTATGATAAGAACTTGGTCGAATGCGAATTAATGATGCAGCATGTAGTATTGCATGTCCCCAATATGAAAAAAATAAATTTGATCTAAGAATTAATGGTCTTGCAATTAACTGTAAACGCTTAATCAAAGATTCAGCTAAACCATTTTGAGTATGAATATGTGCGACAGAATGCTCAACGTCAATTCCAATAGACATGCAATAATCATTAAAAGATTTAGATGTAAATTCACCAGCATTATCAAGTCTAATTTTTTTAATAGGAAAATCAAGAAATTGTGCTCTTAGTTTAATGATTTGAGCAAGAAATCTAGCAAATGCAACACCACGACTAGAAAGTAAAGAGACATGTGACCATTTAGTTGAAGCATCTATTAAAACCAAGAAATAACGAAACGGTCCACAACTTGGATGTATAGGGCCACATATATCCCCTTGGATTCTTTCTAAAAATTTAAGAGATTCAAAGCTTACTTTCATTGGGGATGACCGAGTTATTAATTTTCCTTGAGAACAAGCAGCACATGGACTTTCAGTTGGTAAAAGAATCTTCTGGTTCTTTAATTGATTTCCATGTGAATTTTTTATGATACGACGCATCATGATTGATCTAGGATGCCCAAGTCGATCATGCCAAAGTTTAAAAATCTTTGGATTAGAGAACTTCTGGTTCATTACAAAATTTATTTCTATTTTTTTTATAATTGTATGATACAACCCAGAAGAAAGAGAAGGTAATTTTTCCAATATATGCTTCCGGCATGAAATAGTTGAAGTGATGCAAAGAAATTCAAAATTACCTTCACTAGATGTTTCAATATGGTATCCGTTCTGACAAATATCCTTGAAACTGAGCAGATTTCTGTTTGATCTGCTAGAATATAAAGCATTATTTATTTGTAATTTTGTACCATTTGGTAACATAATATTAGCTCTTCCAGAGCCTTCAATTAGATTAGCAGAATAAGATATTGTATTAACATTAGCCTTAACTAATATTAAATTATGAAAATATTTTTTATTGCGCAGAATTGTGTGTTTTGTCGCACTATCCACTAAACATCCATCTTTATTATTTATCAAGTCATTGTTCAAACTCATTGTATATCTTCACATATGCATATAAAATAAGTCAATTAAATATAAAGAATGATCAAGTAGTATAAAGAAAACATTCCAGAAAAAGTTTTATTAAAGAAAATGAAAAATTACACACCAAATTTATAAAACATTCAAAATAATAAATAGTCTTGCAACATAAACTTAAACACACCATAATTGTAAAGAAACACACCAAATCTTTAAAAATAATAGTAATAATAATACACTTCAAAGTGTAGTACTTTTTAATCAGTCTTTACATGTCCATCACCAATTAAATGGTCAATTCTACCATTTGGATCTTCAAAAAAATCTGAAACATCCAAATGAGTTATATCAATTGGGTCTTCATGATCAATAAAATTTGTCTCAATTTCTTTCCCTTTTGCCTTTTTGGATGCTTGATAAAGATCAACTAAATATTTTGGTGTACGACAAACACGAGACCAATGTCCTTTTGCACCACATCTGAAGCAAACATTTTCATGATCCTTTGGTGATTTCTTTTGTGGATCTTTTTCTTGCTTCTCATTACTGTTATTCCACTTTGAGTGGTTTGGTCGATATTTCTTATTATAGCCACCACGACCTTGATTATTTTTGTAACCTCGGCCTCGGCCGCGACCTCGATTAGCACTACGATTATAGGCTGAAGTACCATTCACTTCAGGGATAGGTACAGATCCAGTCGGATGAGACTGATGGTTTCTCAGCAAAAGTTCATTATTTTTTTCAGCCACTAAAAGACATGAGATTAATTCAGAGTACTTTCTAAATCTCCGCTCTCGAAATTGCTGCTGCAGGAGCAAATTCGAAGCATGAAAAGTAGGAAATGTCTTTTCCAACAAATCTGCATCAGTAATCTCCACTTCGCATAATTTTAATTGAGAAACTATTTTGAATAATGCAGAATTGTATTGACTAACAGATTTAAAATCTTGTAATCGTAAATGCATCCACTCATAACGAGCTCTTGGAAGTATAACAGTTTTTTGGTGATTAAATCTTTCATTAAGACACTCCCAAAGGACATATGGTTCTTTGACCGTAAGATACTCACTTTTCAATTGTTCATGAAGATGGTGGCAAAGAAAAATCATTGCCTTGGCACGGTCTTGGGTTGATGCATTATTATTTTCTTTAATAGTATCGCCAAGATTCATTGCATCAAGATAAATTTCAGCATCCAAGATCCATGATAGATAATTATCGTCGGAGATATCAAGTGCCACAAATTCAAGTTTTGCAAGATTCGACATTTTCAAATAGCTGATCAAAGTTTCGTGCTGATAACGTGTTAGAAAAGCTATTAGCCAACAATGAAAATAAAAGGAACAACACAAGATGAAGAATAAAATAAGAGAGCAAAATATTAGGGAGTGATTTTATTCATTCCAAAAGTATGTACAAAATAAAGAGATGAGCTCTCCTTTTATAGTTACATAATCATAACATGAAATTAATAAAGAAATTATGGATCATAATTCCTTGTGAGATAATGGGAGTTATAGGAAAGTTAAAGGTTGTTAGTGGGAGATAGTGGGGAGACAAATAGGTATATGTTATGAACATCCACATTTATTTGAATAAATTCATAACATCATTTAATTTTTCCAAGAATTTTCATTATTCATAATTAGTGTAATTGACAAATAGGAATTTTTATATTATTTTATAAAATTTAAAATCTCAAGTTGAGAACAAAAGGTTTGTGAAACCAACCACTTACATGAGTGGGAAGATAATTAGATTACTATTAGAATAAATTGAAGAAAAAGGGTTTCGAAGTGATATGATAAAAGAATTTAAATTTAAACAATATTATATGTACCATATAATAATACACGATCAAACTTTTGTTCAATATTGGATATCTTCCAATATTTTAGGAACTTTTTACAAATAAATAGAGTTGAAGGGGTCTGTTTTGAGAATCATTTTAGGTTATTTTATTAGTCTTTTAAAAGACTTTTCTAAGTTTGCATTAGCTATTCCGAGGGAGCACCTTTTAGAAAGTTGGGAAACTTCTAAGAAAGTGGCTATACTTTTATAAACTTCTCCTGTGAAATAGCTTTATAATTTCACATGTTTTCGCTTTTGCCTCTTGTGTTGAAAATGCTAAAAGTACCTAGAAAATAAACGAGAAGAAGTTTAGTTGAACTTTGCAACTTATTTTCTGTGTTAATTTATTTGATGACAAATAATAGTGACATTTGGACTTTGGAATGCGTCATATATATAACTAATAAACATTTTCTTTTTAAAGATACACTTGTTGTAAATGTGGTAGATTTACCATTTGAATCACAGTGAAAAATTGACAACCCCTCACCTCTTTCTGTATCTTAAAAATATAGGTGTTTAGGTTGTAGTAAAATCAATTAACAAAAGTTTATCAATAATAAACTATTAATAAGGTATTTGAAGTACTTTGTTTTAGTCTAAAATTTTTTATTAATATAATTATTTTTAAAATATTATCAGCACAATAGGTGATTTGATGTTTTGACTTGGATGATAATTTTAATCTATATTGTTATTATTATATTAATATGGTTGTTTAATTTACTTGCTTGTATGAAAGGTTTGATCCTCTATCAAGTTATTTCAATTTCAATAAATTAAGATTTGTTCTTTCGTATATTTGTCTTTGAATATTATTTGATATAGCCTAAAGTTTATAACACAAATGAGCTGCTGAGAACTTGAAGTTTTAATCTCATTAAAAGTCAAAACTTAATGCTTTAAGTTATGATTTTAAAAGTTAGAAATCTAAATAAATGCTTAAGATTTCAACATATTTTCATAATTTTTCTTTTTTAAATTATAAATTTTATTTTTATTGTGATACTTATTTTTTATTATAATAACAAAAAGTGACAAATCTCACAAACTTGCAAATCACCATTCATAGAGTTTATGGAAGAAACTACGTTTAGAGGTTGGATGCTAAAATACAACTGCAAGCTATGGGCCTGAAGGGAACTATAACAAAAGGTTAAGCATCATTGTAGGAAAAAGTACAATTTATATGTTTCCTTTGTCATCATTTACATGAGAGCCTAAAAAGCTCAATATCTGATGGTGGAGAATCCGTTAACTTTGTAGAAAAACCTGAAAGATAGATTTAACCACAAGAGGAATATTTTCTTCTCAAAAGCAAAGCATGAATTGCTAAACTTGAGATTACAAGATTATGCAAGATTATCCGACTATAACTATGCTCTATTTTGCACATTTTCAGAACTAATATTATGTGTGAAAAATCACTAAAAAAGATGTGCTTGAAAAGAAACTCTCTACGTTTCATGCATCAAATATAATCTTGCAATAACAATACTAGGAGCTTTGATATAACAAAATACTTTAAGTTGAAAACATCTCTTTCTATTGTTGAATAAAACAATGAGCTCCTAAGGAAAATTCATGAATTACGCTAAACTGGTAATTGTTCCGAGAAGCAAAGGCAAATAGATATACCAATATGGACATAATCAAGGAAGCAAAAGAGGGCATAGCTATTACCCCAATGGTGGTCATAGGTACTTAGGGCAATGGAACAATAAAAATAGATGCCACTAGAATTGGAACACCTATAAGAGACATAATAAGGACAATGGTGCGGAAAATAATGGTAAAAATAATAATGAATAAATTTGTTATCAATGCAGAGGAAAAAGGCATTGGTCACGTATTCTCCTGTATAGAAAAACATTTGGTTGACCTCTACCAAACATCGAAGAAAGGAAAAGGAAATATTGAGACTAATCTAGTTGATAACTTAGATTTTGTTGATTGACTCATCTCAGTGTGATTTCTTTGATACATAAAGGGGAAGATCAATCATTTAATTGGTGATAGAAATATCCATAATAATTAAGCTCTCAATAAGTTACTAGTTTTTGTAGTTTCATCATATGAGTGGGGGCTTGAAGAGGCAATGGTTTACCCTGTGGCAGATGTGCTGTTTGATTCCACTTGTCTCTAATTCATGAACTTAGTGGACACAAAGCTACTTAATGTTTATATCTAATCTTGATGCCTAACTCGAGCTTTTGTTTAATTTAAGGTTATGAATTTTAGAAATAAATTATCTACTTTGGAACAAAAGCTGAGAATATATGCTTTGCTAACAATGCAACCATACACACTATTCTTGACGATAAGAATATTTCTTGGAAGTAAAATTACTTGAAGAAAAAATAAATACTATCTCTAGTCTTAGAGACCTAATAGAAGGCTCCAAAGGCGATATAATCTTGTCAGTAAGAGAAATAAAACTAATAATTCAAAATGCTTTATATTTAGCGAGATCCAAAAGAAATCTTTTGAACTTTAAAGATATCCACTAAAATGGATATCATATTGAGACTTTAAGTGAAAATAATATAGAACATATCTGCATTACTAAAAATATCTTAGAGAATAAATACATAATAGAAAAGCTTCCAACATCCTCATCAAAACTACATTACACAATCATAAATGTGATTGAAAGCTATGTAGTGATGAAGTATAAGTTAACAGATTTAAAAATATTTATGTTGTGGCATGATCGTCTTAGAAAGGTAGGAAGTATAATAATTTGAGAATTATTGAAAGTTCTAATGGACATCCGTTTAAGAACCAAAAGACTCTATTATCTAATGAGACTATTTGTACTGCTTGCTGACAAATAAAATTTGTGATTAGACCATCCATTTCCAAAGTTGGTCATAAATCTTTATCACTTTCTACAAAGAATTCAATGAGATCTATGTGGACCAATCAACATAATTAGCATAACATTTTGTCACTTTATAATTTTAATTGATGCATCTGTATGGTAGTCACATGTTCATTTATTGTCCACACACAACTTGCATTTGTATGATTACTTGCTCAAAATATAAGATTAAAGGCACAATTTCTAGATTATCAAATCAAAACTATATGTTTAGATAATACTAGTGAGTTTACATTTGAGAATTTGATGGCAACTATATATAAATAAAATGGATTGTAAAGTCATTGATTAAATAATTGTAGATAATTGCAAGAACGTTACTTTTGCACACAAAATTATCAATATCTGCATAGGGTCGTGCTATTTTACATGTTGTGATATTAGTCCGTCTTAAACCCACTGCTTATCATCGATATTCTTTATTACAACTTGTACTTAGACATCAATTTGACATTTCTCATCTACATGTTTTTGTTGTACTATGCATGTTCCTACATCACTGCCTCAGCATTAAAAGATGAGAACTCATTGTCGTTTGTAGATTTATATCAGTTTTGACGTACCTTCAATTATTAAATATCTTGAACCCCTAGTGGGTGATCTTTTTATTGCATGTTTGGTGGATTGTCATTTTAATGAGACAATTCTTTCATCATTGGGGGATGAAAAACCTTTTAAAGTAAGGCACAAATTTTCTTGGAAAGTCTCTACTTTGTCTCATTTAGATCCTTGTACTAGTTAATATGAAAATGAAGTACAAAGGACAATATATTTTCCATAAATTACAAATCAATTATTAAATGCATTTACAGATGTAACAAAAATAATTCCAATAGCTGATGCACTAGCCCGGGTGATTATTCTTGCTAAATAATTAATTATAAAAATAGATAATGAATTATTTGTTACACGTCGAAAACGTGGTAGACCACTTGATTCTAAATATAATTTTCCTGAAAAGTGGAGAACAAAAGATCCAAAACTTGTTAAAAACAATGCTCAAGCTATAAATGCATCCACATTATCTAAATCACTAGTTCTAGATGAACTAATGATCCTTGAAGAGGTAAGAAAACACAAAAATGAAGAAAAACCTACAAATTATAATTATACAAGGGAAATATAGGATTGTAATGAAATAGACATCAATAATGTATTTTCATTCACAATAGCTACTAAAATTACAAATGATTTTGAGCTTCAAACTATCAATGCAAGGCATGATTGGCCTTAATGGAAAGAAGCAATTTAAGTAGAATTGATTTCTTTGCTAAATGTGAAGTTCTTAAACGTATAGTTCAAACACCTGAAGATGTCAAATCTGTTGGATACAAATATGTATTTGCGAGAAAACATAATGAACATAATGAAATCACTAGATACAAAGTGAGACTATTTGTATAGGGATTCTCTCCAAGTCTTGGTATTAATTATTAGGATATGTATTCTTCATATATGAATACTATTACATTTTGATTTTTAATCAGTTTAGTAGTCTCGAAAAGAGTTGATATGTGTCTCATGGAGGTAGTGAATGTCTATCGTATGGATCACATGACACTAATATTTAGATGAAAATTTTTAAAAGATTAAAAATTCATAAAGTGTATAAATCAAAAGATTGTATTCTATATTAATCAAGCCATAATGGTCTTTATATGGATTGAAATAATTTGGATGCATGTGGTACAATTGTTTGAATGAATATTAATTAAAGAAAGTGTTGTGGACTAGGTTAAATATTTTATAATATAGGTGTTAGTGCGCAATTGTATACAACAAGTAATATAATGATGAGTATTCAAGATCGTCTCCACAGGGATTAATGCTATTAAAGTTGCTACAATAATTAATATGGTGCAAATTCAACCCAATTAAATACATCTTTTTTGTTAACTAAATTAAACTAATTAATCTAAATGACTGAAAATAAATGCAATAAAATAAATTGACACGTCTCACATAAGAATATAACCATTATGAATAATGTAGTTGAGTGAATCAACTCACTTAATGGCATTGACTATTTTTCTATTATAATATTGTTGCTACAGTAATTACTACAACATTGGACAAAACTCTAATACATCCTCAACTATCGCCTGTTGGATATCTTATATCTATATGCAACTTAACAATGATCAATTTTTATGCTAACACAAGATATAACATTATATGCTCAATATTCCTAATACCTTACAAGGTGAATCCCTACGTCTAGTTCATCACTAGTTTTAGATTAAGTACGACCTTATTCAAATTGAGTTTAACTGAATTTGAGAAACCTAATCTAAAACTACGTATTATTCTGATATGTTTCACTAAAACCAGCCTTTTAAAGGCTCTCTCTTAACTAATATCACTAAATTGGTGGTCAGCTGAAATAATGAATTAAATTAAACGTTATCAAAATAAAATGCTATAGCAATCATGCAGCAACACATAAAATCAGTCAATTTACCATCAAGCTCGTTTATCACTCAACCATAAATAAATTCAGTTCATGATTTGTTTATGACAAAGCAGAAACAAAAATAGTTTTAGCCATCATTTGCATCATCACAAATTAAAGAAAATAAGTAGAATAGAAATATAAGCGAGTAACCCTTCTAGATTCTCAATTTCTTCTTTCTCTTGCTTGCAATCTTTTGTTCAACTTTGAAATTTTCCTTTTTTCTTTTTCTTTTCTTGGTTATTTCTTGTAGTTGACGACTCTCTCCCTTCCTTTGTGTGTGTGCTTCTTTTATAGTTGAGAATTAGGGCAACCAAAAGTTTAAGGCACATATCTTCTAGATTTGAAAACTGTAAATCGCATCTTTTTTCTGAGATTTACTCGAAATTTTTTCTTTTGATACTCCAGGATTGCTACAGCAATGACTACAATATCTACATTATTCCAGCCTCGTTTCAACTCTTCTGTAGCCAAGTTCTATCCTCATGTTTGCAAGCCTATTACACAGCATTCCTTTTTTAAATTTCTACTTCCAATTGCCTACAATTAAGCATATAATCTAAGCGCCCAATTTATTCTAAAATAACATAATTTATTTAAAATAACTAAAATAGTAATTATGTAAAATATAACTAAAATGGAACAAAAATATGTCATTTACTCTCTAAGTAATTTTGATTTAAGTCTAAAAGTGTTATGATAACTTTCATTTTATAGAGTTATTAGAAAGATATAAAATTAATCTTATTTCATTTGTATTCATTAGAAAATTGTAATCTAGATTTGAAATTGTAGTAGCTATGTCGATGACAAAGAAACTGCCAAAGAGCTTCTAAAAACTATTGAATATTTAAGGAGAGAATTTCAAGTGAAAGATTTAAAGAAAACAAAATATTGTTTCAGATTGCAAATCAAGCATAAAAGTAATGGAGTACTTATTCATCAGTCTGCCTAATGTTGATAAAATCCTTAAGCATCTCAATATGGATAATGCATCCATTAAGCACTCCTGTGGTTTTTCAGTCTCTCGATCTTAAAAAGTGGATAACAAAGAGATACTTGGTCCAAAAGCAGCAAATCTAAATGCAATCCGAGCTTTATTGTATCAAGCTCAATGCACCAGATTAGCATTGCATTCTCTATGAACTCATTGGTGAGATTTAGCATAGCATTAACATGATTACATTAGAATAGCATTAAACATATCTTCTAATATCTTCGTGGAAAAATGATTTTGAAGTTATTTTTTTCAAGAGAGCCGACGAAGAAATCCTAGTCTTATTGGTTATGCAAATGCATGCTACCTCTTTGATCCCTACAATGCCTATTCACCAACAAGATATATTTCCACTTATAATGACATGAAAACTTTATGGTGATTAACTAAGTAGACTTTCATTGCCATCTCTTCTAATCTCTCAGAGATCCTTGCATTACATGAAACAAGCATAGAGTGTATTTAATTTCGATTTATTATCCATCATTTTCAGAGCATTTCGCAACGGATATTCCAACAATTATACATGAAGACAATACTACTTGTTTTGCTCAAATTAAATAAGAAGACATCAAGGAAGGTAGAACTAAGCATATCTCACCAAAGTTTTACCATATTGTGAGCTTCAGTAGGATAAGAAAATTTATGTTAAGCAAATACATTTCACTGGTACGTTAATTGATCTTTTTACTAAAGCTTTGCCTATACCAACATTTGAGAAATCAGCCTACAATATTATCATGCATCAACTCAATAAATTATCGAATTGATATATGACCTCTGACAAGATATTTCATCAGCAAGAGCATATTTCGAAGATAAGAGTTTTTATAGGTATATTAGACCAATTTGCGTTGTATTCACTTTCCTTCAACTAGATCTTGTCCCATTGAGTGTTTTACTAACAAGGTTTTAACGAGGTAATATTAAGCACATTTAGTGATATCTTTATATTATAAAATTATGTGCAAAAAAATAAATGGTGAATCCATGGAGTAGTGTTGTAAATGTGGTGGATTCACCATTTGTCCCACATTGAAAAATTGACAAGACCTCACTCCTTTTTACACTTTATAAATACAGGTGTTTGGGTTGTAGTAAAATCAAAGGTAATTATTCACCAATCATCTAATTTTTTAGATATTTTTGAAAATACATAAATATTTTTTTTGTTGATTTCCATCTAAAGTTATAAAGTGTTACAGCTGTCCATTGGTGTCTGAACTCTATTAGAGAAATTAGTATGATATTGATGAAATAAGAATTTTACCCTTGAACATAAAATGACTATTTTGCTTGAACTAAGTGACAAAAAAAAATCAATGCTTGCAAAACAAACTGAATTATTTTCATAAATAAAATAAAATAAAATACATAACTTAAATTAAAAGAATACTAAATTGAAATCATAAAAATAAAGGGGATTCTTTGGGCAGCTAAATCTTGTAGAAGACTTGTTTTCAATAGCATGGATGAAAAGAATCATGATATTTCCCTTGCATTCATGGAAGAAAAATTTTCTAATAAACGACACTTTTGGTTCTCCACAAATCAATTTGAATATAAAGCCAAATATCATGTGCAGATTTACGGACTTCTTTCAAAGCGACAAAGTTCAATGCTATCAAAACTCAAATTCTCAAAATCAAGGACTGTTAGGTCATTGCAAGCTATGCCTATTGCTTGCCCCACGAACCTGTGAGGCTATGCCATCACAAAAGCAATTAATCCATTTTTGGGTCACGGGATTCAAGTGATCAGAGCTTCATCCAGCTCAAGTACACAACAAAATCATGAAAGATTGCCGGCTTATGGATGGTGATGGTGACAAGATGCTAGTTGTGTGGTGTAGTTGAGCGAGCACTGAGCAACGAGAAATTGCATGGCTGTTGGTGCAGTGGAGACTTGGTAGTGTAGTTGTTGCTGGGGTGGCTAAGAGCTTGGTGCGGTGGTCGATCAACGTCGGCAGTGAGTTAATCGGCTTAAGAGTTGAGAGAAAAAAAGTTGTTGCTTGAGAATTGAGAGATGTTTTGAGCGTTGAGGGTTTTGGGGATGATGAACAACGAATTTTATTTGTATTTATATTTATATTTTAATTTTTAATTTTTCAATTGTGCAATTTGATTGGATTTTCAAATTGGATCAAAATTCAATCCAAAACCAGGCCCTATGTCATTTTTGTATGTTTTAGTAAAATGACAATTTTACTTTATTGAAGTCAGTAATGTTATAGTAGATTACAGACGGCAACGGAAGGGTGTAAAAATATATAATTTCAGTTAGAATTTAGCCCAAAAAAAATAAGAATTGTGTATTTTTGAAATAGCACAAAAAAAATAAGTTGTCGGTGGATAATTACCCTAAAATCAATTAACAAAAAGCTTATCAATATTTTATTTTAGTTTATAAATTTATGGTTAATTTAATTATTTATATCAACACTGTCATTATTGACCGGTAACCATTATTTTCCTTCGCTCTTTACTTTCTAATTTTGAGTTAATCATTTTCGCCTTTCGATCATAATAGTGCAAAATAAAGTTAGTTTAGTTATAGCTTCAAAAGATGACTAAAAAATGTAACAAAGTTGATAGAAAGATCATCTAATAAGATGATGCAAATGACTATTAGTAAATGGGTCAAATCTTGTGTAATCCCTATATTTTAGTGCTCGTTTAGTCTATATAATTTTAGAAGTATCTCAAAATATCCCTACGGTTAAATTATTAACACATAATTATTATTTTTTGGTCCTTTTAACATTTTTATAATATTACCCTCTCAAAATAATGTCTCTTTTTTTTATATTAGTAAAAAATTAAATTACCAATTTAACCCTAAAAATAAAATAGAGACAAAAAGAATATATATTAATTTTTGTGGAACACTCTACTAGGAGTTAGTATATTATTTTTTTTTATTAATGTCCAAAAAAATGTAATTTAATTTTTTTTACAATATAATTTTTTTGGACGTACATGAGCTTCCACAAAAATTAATATATATTCTTTTTATTTTTATCTTATTTTTGGGGTTAAATTGGTGATTTAATTAATTTTTGTGGAAAAAAATAAAATAAAAACAAAAAGAATATATATTATTCTTTTGTGGAACACTTTGCTAGGAGTTAGTATATTAGTTTTTTAATTAATGTCCAAAAAAATTGGTAATTTAATTTTTTTATAATAAAATTTTTTTGGACATACATGAGCTTCCACAAAAATTAATATATATTCTTTTTGTTTTTATCTTATTTTTGGGGTTAAATTGATAATTTAATTTTTTCTTTTTATTAATGCCCAAAAAACACTTTATTGTAAGAACATAATATTATAAAAGCAAATGCAAAAGGAACAAAAAGTCTCGGTAGGGGTGTCAATAATTTAATGGCATGGGTGTATTGAGATATTTTTTAAAAAATACAGGAGTTAAATGCGCACTACTTCAAAATATATGAACTAAACGGGCTTTTAACCTTATAAATTATTTAAATTTCCTTAATTGTTTTACAAATCTAAGAACCAATTCTTGGCTGCAATAAAGTTTCAATAAAAATTTTATTTCTTAAAGTAAATAAGAGCTCCTAATACCCTCTTAAAGTTTTTATAAAACCTCTCTTGATTTTTATTTCTCGAAAACATCCAACATTAATTTGTAGACAGCTGATTTTTTTTTAAAAATGCAACTAAAAAGATTTTAAAATGAAATTTCGGTGAGCAAAATAATTAAATTTTTAACAAAATTTAATTTCATTTTCAAAATATATATGCACATATATACAACAAAATTTAATTTCATTTTAAAAATATATATGCACATATATACAAGGTGAGGTTAAAAGATAAATATAGATTATGAGATAGGGTGAGTGTAAAATGTTTATTATTGAAATGATAAGTGTTTAATGGAATTTCTATTTACCCAAAAAAAAAAAAGAATTAAATTTGTCTTTCTCCATCTAATTTGTCCTCGACTTTTTTTTTTTTTAAGTTGTGCAATTGGTATTGATACTAGTTGACACTATATGAGACTAGATGATCCTTTATCCCAAAGAACTTGACCGTACAAGATTTAGATAAATGATCCCATTAGAAAAACAAAGAGGGAATTTTGATTGAATGAGAGAATTGATTAAACGTTCGAGATTAAAACTTATAGGTGACAAATAGATTTACTTGAATAGAGCAGATTATAAACTTAACTCAAAATCTTATTAAACTAAAATAACAAACACGACTCAAATACGGAATCTAATGAACACAAATTCAACTAAAATAAACTTAACTACTACTTCATTACTCCTAGTCTCCAAATTAGTGCCATTTTTATTTTAGAAGGCTCAATAACAAAATCATTATAATTATGAAGTAAGAGGTTCGTATTTGAATATCTCAATTAAGTATCCTTCTTCCTATCAAACACTTCAAAAGCCGCCCACAATTTTGGGTTATCATAATCCTTTATTAGAAAGGTAGTCTCAGCTTCCAGCAGTAAGTATTCAGGATTTCTGGTGGTTATACCGACAACGGGCAAACCAGCTGCCACTCTGCATTGATTCCTGACACAGAATCCTGGCAAAAATAAAAGTACAGCTAATCAACATATGAAGATTGAGGGTGAATTATGGGCTGCAACTGCAATACAGCGCTGCATCACATACATCGGTAATGAATTTTTTATTTAAAAATTAATTAGCCTTTGGATCACAGTTAAAAGTAATCCAACGGATTATATTTTTTTTTGTTAATGCTGGCTACCGGAACTATCAGTTGCCATTGATTGAGGTGTGATATAAATAAGATTTTTTTCCTTGCCATACCCCCGTTCTCTTTTCATTCGTCTCTAAAAAGCTTAGTTATTCAATTAGTCTCCCCTGTTCCTTTTCCTCGCCATAACCCCGTTCTCTTTTCATCCGTCTCTAAAGCTCTGTTCCTTTTTCCTCGCCATACCCCCGTTCTCTTTTCATCCGTTTCTAAAGCTCAGTTATTCAATTTGTCTCCCCTGTTCCTGTGCATGTTTGAAATGAAAAATTTGATGGTGTGGCGAAACTGAAAGTTGCTAGAGTCTTTCTTTGAATCCCTTTCCGAAAGCAAAAATTACAAATTGACAGCCCAGGCAGCAGAACTAAAGAGTTTAATTTCAACGAAGAATCGGCTCATTCAACGAAGGATCAGCCTCAATTAACAGCTAGAACCAAAATGTAGTTAAAGAAACTTTGACCTGCAATTTAAAGAAAACTAATGGTATGAATTTATAAATTACTCGTGTTATTTACTATGTTTCAAATCTATGCATGCTTTCAGAAAAGTGAGTAAATTATCTTTTATAAGGTAATTTCTTAATTAGTTTGAAAGTTTTATTTCATTTTATAGTCCTATTTCATTTTATAGTCTGCATTTTGAACAGGTCAATTTATTCTCACAAAGAATTGGCCTCAATTAACGAAGACTATTTATTCTCACAAAGAATCAACCTCAATTAACGAAGACTATGTAAAGAGATTTCTAATTCTAATTCAAAGTAACCTACCAGTAGCAGGTATGAGTTTCCAAATTATCATAGATGCTTTAAATCATGAGTTAAATCATTGATGTAGTTTTTTAATACAGAAGAATTAAGTAATTGAAGGGTATAATCTTATTTGCTGTGAGGCGGTATGCTGACTGGAGGGGAAGAGAATGAACATGTGTCTATATGATATTCGTATGAAAAGAATGAAAAAGAAAAAGCAAAAAAGTCAGCAATAGAGTATTTTTTAAATTGGATTGTAAAATTTGGTACAAGAAAAAGAATGAAATAAGTAATTTTTTTTGAAAGGTTATAGGTTTTAATGGGTGAATTTACAATCTGTTACACAGGAATACAAATGGACAATCAGCTACGCAAGCGTAAACAACAATCCATAAATTTACAAAAGAGCAATACTTGTCTTTCGAAAGTAAACAATCAAAATGTAGTTCCTACATCTTCAACATATGGATTTGTTTCTCACTCGTAAGTAATTATATTCAGTTATTATTTAACCTGCATAGCAGATAGCTACTAATTCAATGTTATGCAGTTGTAGTGATGAAGAAGAGCTTTTGAAAAGTCATAATTTTAATTTGTCTGCCACTATTGGGGTTAGTATATGTGTAGATATTTTTTAAATTAGTAAGTTCATTAAATGTAGTTTGTAAATTTTTTTAATCTTTGTTACTTTTATGACAGTTGAGGAAGCACACTGAGAAAACCAACACAAGACTTTTAGCAGAACATAAGGCAAGGCACCAAAAGCAATGTGAAAGGATTGGCTGTGCAGATGTGTATTCTGATAACAATGAATCAAAGACTCCTAAGGCGGATAAGTTCACCTTGGAAACTAGGTGTGCGCCTGACCGATTTTGTTCCCTTGTTGGCAAATTATCGGAAGACAAGAGAAATACAATAAGAGAACTAGGATTTGGAAGCCTACTTGAAATCTAATGTGGTCGACTGAGGAGGCAATTATGTCGTTGGTTGGTTGATCAATTCAAACCTGAATGCAACATTATTGAACTTCATGGTCAAAATTTGAAATTGTGCCACATAACATTTTCAGACATCATGGGTGTAAAAGATGGAGGTATACCAATACAATTGGGTGGACCAAGTGGAAATATTGTTGGATTACGAGATATTTTTCAATCAACAGTTAGAGGGATCAACATCAAGACACTTGAGGATATTATAAATCAAGTAGATGAAACCAATTGGATTTTCAAGGTTTGTAATAAAGTTGATTTTTGCACATTTATGCGTACATATAGTATTATATTAAATCATGAATATATGTTATATTTCTTCCGCAATATATTCAATTCTTACACCATCTGATTTTTTTCTATAATATTTGCATGTGTAATTGTATTTAAAGTTACTGTGAAATATGACCACATGTTAGTCATTTATCAAACTCATTCATGCTTGCTATTGTTCATTTTACAAATAGTAGTTTTGATATGAGCAGGTTGCCTTTACTTTGTTTGTGCTAGCCACGTTGTTATGCCCAACAAGTGGTTATATATCGCATTTGTTCCTGCATCCGTGCAAAGATGTTCTCAATGTTAAATCACTTAATTGGGCTTCGTTTTGTTATAAATGACTGGTAAAGTCTATTGGCAAATATAAGAATCGTGAAACTACATATGTCGGAGGATGTCTTCTTTTCCTACAGGTAAGATAATTTCCATAACTAAATTTTAGTATTTTTCTCACCATCATAATTTCCATAGCTAAATTTTAGCATTTATCTGACCATGAATGGCATTAATTATACTATTTTCTTAATAATAAGCTGTTTATGTAGACTTTTTACCTCAATAATGTTGCATACAATTGCATTCAGCCTAATTGGACTAAAACTCTTGTCACATTCTGGAAAGAATCAATGGTGAAAAGGTTTATGAAGTGGTTGAGATCTCAAGGAGGGATTGGAAGTGATAAGGTAAATTTTATTGTAAAGTGCTTATCATTATAATTAGCATAATAATATGTGAGAAATTGAGATTGTACTTGTTTTTTGATATCATTTATTTGTTTAATTAAATAGATTCAGATGCGTACTCCTGACATTGGTGGAGCTTCTCGATTAAAAGCTGTTAGACATCCTAATTTTGAAGAAATAATTCAGAAACAAATACTTTCAATCCGCGTACTGACTTTTAAGGTTGATTACCTATCTGATGCAATATTTGACCAGACTAAAATGCTAAATGAATTGCTAAATCAAAGGCAAATTATGGACCGTGTTGCCCCTTATGTGCATCATCCTACCACAGATTACATTAGAACTCCTTCCCATGAGTTTGTGTCTGCTCAAGAAAATAATATTGGGGCTGAATTTATTGAAATCTAATCAAATGAAGGTGTTCAGCCCCTAGTTATGATAAGACAAACCCTTTTTATGATGGCTTTAACTTAAATACGAAGGAAAGACAATTATATCAAATATTGAGTACATTGGAAATGGCTTTGGGTTGTGAAAAGACAGATGCATATTCCTTAAAGAAAACAAAAATGTGCAAGGGAAATCCAGAAGTGATTCTTAAGGAATCTAAGGTATTGAAGTGTCTTTGTTACTGTTGCTTTTATATTTACCATAATTATATGTTGTGACATTACCTTAGAATATGTGAATTGTAATATTTTTCATTTGTAGAAGGGTCTTGTGATGATACAATCAACCACAAAGGGTAGGCATATTCAAACTTCTAAAGAAAAGAATGTCAATCTCAAGACTACCCAACCTCGATTCTTGGTTGGTCCATTTTTAGTTCCCACTCCCTTTACTGAGGACGAAATGAAGCTTATTCTTTATCTTTTTTATGACAAGTTGGCTGAAATGTATGGTATAGTAATAATGACATGTGTTTATGGCTAGACTGTTTTTGGGGTTGATGCAAATCTCTTAATCTTGCTTTTATTTATTGTGATAATGTTGTTCTTTCATGGTAAAGGGATGTTGTCGTCCGTACAGAATACGGCAACATAACACGGAGTAGTATGCACTCTCTCATGCCAAGAGCATGGATTGATGGTGATGTAATACTCTATGCCTACTACGTATAATATTTAGGACTGATTCAATACTAATGATGCCATTATTTTCAATTAGTATATATGAACATATCTCTTAACTAATGTATGCACTTTAATAGCAACTGTTAAAAAAAATTTCAAATTATTACTATGTACGCAGAGTACAAGACTATTGAAGAGGCCTAAAAAGATATCACCTCTCCTCGGTGTTGGTTCCTACCGTCATATTATTCTGTAAGATAACTAGAAATTATATATTTCTAATTCAATCATTATTCTTCAAATGAGATCATGTGGATTGTCAACTAACAAAATATTTAAATTCTTTTAATTTTTCGGACTTAAATTTAAAGCAAGTTATACTAGGTGACACGGGTGATCTAAACCCGTATCGTCGAGCTTCTAAGTTCCAAGAGTGATACATGCCCTAGTTGGAAACCTGTGAAAAGGTTTAGCTCGTAGCATTAATTTTTTTTTCATGAACTTTTCGTAGTTTGCATTTTTACATAGTTCCTTCATTTCTTTTTCATTTTACTAGCTTGATAACAAAACATTTTGCCATTAATTCTGTTTTACTCTCTTACAACTGCAGATTTATGTGCCCATACATTGTGAAGGTCATTGGTACATGCTTGTTATTGATATTCTTCGTCAAACTACTGATATTTGGGATTCTTTGGAATCTCTCAGTCAAAGAGAAAAAATGATTAATCAGTCATTGACAATTGTATGTTCTGAGGAGGATTGACTACATCTGTGCATTATTCTGAATTTGATTGCATAACATTCTAAATTTTGTTAACATTTATTTCTGGTTCATAATGGCAGCTCGCCTCACTGGATTTTTTGCTACTTAGAGAGGCTCGACTTCATTTTGGCTCAAATTTCAATTTTCTGCATTTTTAACTCAGTCGTCAAACTGGTCTGCCACAACAGCCAAATGATTTTGATTATGGATACTATGCCTTGAAATATATGGACCATCCCTCTATTGTTGCTGATGAGTAGTATCAGGTATATGTTTTTTTTTTTCAATCTTCAGCATAAAAGCATCTCTCTTAGATTAATCTTGAACATTAATTTATACAAGTTAATGAACAATGCTTTATTCACACCTTTTATAAGTCATTATGTTTAATAAATTTGAAATTTAGATCAATAACAATAGTAACATAGGACTACTGCAAAGAAGTAAGAAATATTAAAGTTTTCTTTATACATAATACTTTTAAAGCATAACTAGGAGTACTTTATAAATTTTTTTCCTATGTATTAAGCAAGCTATTTTTAGAAGATATCTAATTTTTAAAGCAATAAAAGATACTTTTTAGCAAGGCATGGGTACTAAAGAGAACATGAACAGGCATTTAAAAACTTGAATTGTAAAAAATCTCCACTTGTAAAAGGCTAAGTATTTACATTTTAAAACTATTATCATATCTTGCAAGTCAAGTACCTGCTAGTAAGTAGATAACAATCATCGGAGTCTCAAACCATATGGACTTTGTTATTTTTATATAAATTCATCTTGTCGGCGTATAGAAATTGTTGTAATTAGTGTTTCTTTATTGTTAGCACGATTCGGATTATGCTCGCATCCTGTTAGCACTATATCTAGCACAATCTCCACTTAATGATATCAGGCATAAATTCATGCAAGATGCGTGTAGTGAATATGGAAAATGTAATGCTGCTGACTCCCAAATGGGCCCTTGTAAACACACTTTGGAATTGAGAAAAGCTACTAAAAATATTAATCTTAACCAGGCACCATCTGAGGCTTTATTAAAGCCTTTACTATGATCTCTAAAGGTATGTTAAGTCACGTGTCATTCCCATTTTTTATCTAATGTCCTCTGCTCATCGGTTGTTATTAGGCCCTTTTTTCTATTTCTTTTAGTGAGTTATGATGTTTTTGGTAGACAAATTGTACCTGTTATTAATCATTTGCTTGTGTTTTAAACTAGGTGTCACTACACTTGGAATGGAAATTCTAATATTTTTGTTTGCCAAACCATTTTGGAGCAGTTTATTTTTGGAGCTAAATATTTTTGTAGTAGAATATTTTTGTAGCCACACCTTTTTTGTATAGGATACACTAATAATTTTTTGTTATGTAGTACATTAACTGTAGTAGAATCTTTGTCAGCTCATTGACCTCAAGAAGCAGATGAGCCCTGTGTGGCCTCAGAAGATGGTGTTGTAGATGCATTTAGTGCTGATGTATGCCCTCTTATTTTTTGTATGTCCGAGGGTAGTGTATTAACATTGCATATTCTGACCATTTGTTACTTACAGATGGCTACTTATAGAAACTTGTTATGTATCTACAGTTTATCTCTGTCAATTCTTCTCTATTATAACTATCTTAAATTTTAGTATCATTACTTATTGAAATTTTTGTACCTTAAATTTGTTTTTGTTTTAGTTCACTATAGGATTTTGATGAAGTGTGATGTTGTGGAGTTTCGACTCTTTTGTGATGTACTTTGATTTCCCTAATGATGTTCAATCCTATAGATATTATCTCTTTCTAGATTCAATTTTCCTTTGTTGCTAAATTTAAGTGATCTTTTATTTTTCCTTTATGGCTTGCATGCATGCATGAGTGGTGAAAAGATCATTGGATTGTTTTTGTTTGGTTGTTGGGCAGTTAAAAACGAAAATGAAGTAGAATGTTTATTTGTTGAGCACTCTCCAAAAAAAAAAGTACACTGTTGGCTTGCATGGTGAAATTAATTTAAACTCACTTTCATTTTCGACAAAAGCTTAAAAAATTAAAAAAAAAACTACTGCCTTTAATTCAGTTTAGGCTGTATGGTATATTCTACCGAACATATGATGTCAATGAAATTCAAAATTTTTAATTTTTCGCTGACAGTTACACATTGTTATTTTTATTTCCCGCCTCCATTTTTTTTATATTTTTTAGAAGTACTACTTCTTAAAATTAGCAATTATAAATGTTAGTAATATCCACGTCTGCATATATACTTAAGATAAGCGATTTTTAAATATTTATATATATGTATGGAAAATCTTACTATAAGATTAGTGGAGCCATAACATTATTATAAAATTACAAATGACTGAAATCTAATTTTTAGAAATAAATTTAAAGAAATCAACTCCCAAATGCATACATAGAGTTTCAAATCTTAACCAAACTACGAAAAGGTCAGAAGGATATAAGTTTCCATCCAACTCTTATCTATCCTAAAAGCAATTATAGTATTAATGGTACCAAATTTTGTAATTACTTAAAAATATTATTGTTTTCAATATCATTTACAAACATAACTAATATTTGTAATACAATTTAATCAAGTGTCTGTGAAATTTTTTGTTGGAGATTACGAATTTAACATTTCTTATCGTTGTGCTTCAAAAGTTAGTTTTGTATTTACTAACAAGTGCTTTATTGAAGTACAATTTTCTGGAGAATTCACAAGGATTGTCTACTAAAATAGGAAAAAACTAAAGCAAACCTATTTATGAATTTAGTTCTAACCTAATTTATTACTTGTTTTAGGTTGAGCAAAAGTTGCAACTCATCTCATGAAATTGTTGAGTGATTGATGTAAATTTGTTGGATGTAAGTTAGGATTTTAAGGAGAATACTTGTGAATTGATTGGCCATTTTGATGCTTCGTAGAATTAGGCCTTCAATATTTTGTGGGGTAGACCTTTGAGATTCCTATAATTTCCTCACAAATTCATTTTTTAATTGAGATTAATTAAATGGCTTTTGATGACAAGTGCGACATCACTCTGTTATAGTGCATTTCATGCACTAATTTTGCATTGTTTAATCCCTTTAATATTAATGTTTTGCACTTAATAGTTGTGATTTACTTGTGTTTTATTTTTATAGGTGCAATTCTATTGATTGGTGCTAAATTGAGCTACAAGATGATGTTTGAGGATGAATTAACTTCTTGGATAAATTCTTAATTCCAGAAGAAGTTTGGTGATAAGGCGTGGCCACGTGACAGTCGATTTCAGAAGAAGTTTGTTGATAAGGCGTGGGCGCGTGTTATCAATTGCGGTCTTGACGTTTTTATTTCTTTTTAAACGTGTTTTATATTTTTACTACTCTTATAAGTTTAGATAAGATTTTAGATATTTTTATCTTTATCCTTTTTAAGAGAACTATAAAAAGGGGAGAGAAAGAAGGATTAGAGGGGAGGATTAGAATTGGATTATCAATTGTGCTTATTTTTTTTTAGGGTTTTCTCTTTTTCTCTATGAGGAACTAAACTTATTTTTCTGGTTGAAGGTTAATGAAGCTTTGATTCACCATTACTGTGAGATCTTTCTTGTGCTTTTAATTGTTTTATTGCTTTTTGGGTATTTGTTTATTCTCTGAATTATTGTCATGATTATCTTTGTTAATTAGATAATTGACCACTATTTAATTATCAATTTAATCTATTGCCAATTGAAAGATTCATCGTATGAAGATTTTGATGTTTGTGGCAAATAACTTAGCAATGCGTTGTGTTATGAGAATAAATAATCTAATTTAAACGAACCATCGTATGCGTTTGTTAATTAGGATTTGGGTCTCTCTAATTTTTCAGGCTGTCAATTGATTAAATCTTATGATCATATCTAGGATTGTCTATTGATTAGGGAAATAACCAATGGTCGTACCTTGGTTATCGACTAATTAAGGAGAGATTGGCTATTAGAGTGTCTCAGTAGCTATAACCGGTCTATTCATAAGCAGTAATGATTTATAGTTGTATCGATGATCAGTAGTCGAATCAAAGCTGAATTAATTCCTTCAACCAGAGTTTTCCCATTTTGAATTACACCTTTAAATTGCATTCTTATTAATTTAAATTGATTTTTATTATTTTCAACAATCCCCCAGTTTACATTTTCATTTTTAAAAAGGATTTAATAATTACCAGTCTCTGTGGACACGACCCTGCTCAATCACTATATACAATCTTGTTTAGAGTAGGTATTTATATTTGCTGGCTTTGACACCCATCAAATTTTGGCGCCGTTGCCGGGGATTGGTGTCATTTATTTAATCCTTTTTACGTTTTACTTGGTTTATGGTTCGTTCTTCTCGTACAGGTACACTTTCATTTGATCCTGAAATTGAGAAAACAGCTCGCCGGCTAAGACAGCAGGCCAAGCAAGATAAGCAACGATCCTCATCGCCTTTGTTTTCTGAAACAGATACAATATTTAATTTGGTTGAATCATCTAGCGATTTCGAAGAACAAGTGATGGATAGAGCTGCACCTGCAGAAAGAACTCTTCGAGAGTTAGCTGAACCAGATCTGAATCAGCAACCACTCTGCATTCAATATGCGGACCTGGAGATAAATTTTAAACTAAAATCTGGTCTTATTCATTTATTACCCAAGTTTCACGGTTTTGCAGGTGAAGATCCTCATAAGCATCTCAAGGAGTTTCATGTTGTGTGTTCAAGCATGAGGCCTCAAGGTATAACTGAAGAGCAGATTAAGTTGCGAGCTTTTCCTTTCTCTTTAGATGGGCTAGCTAAATATTGGTTGTATTACTTGCCTCCTGGATCGATTATAACATGGAATGATTTGAAGAAGCAGTTCCTCGAAAAGTATTTTCCTGCTTCAAGAGCTGCCAACATCAGAAAAGATATATGTGGTATTAGACAACTTCCTGGGGAGACTTTGTATGAGTATTGGGAGCGATTCAAACAATTGTGTGGCAGTTGTCCTCAGCATCAAATTTCTGATCAACTTCTCATTCAATACTTTTACGAAGGACTTTCATTGATGGATAGGAGTATGATAGATCTTTTTTAGTGGAGGTGTGTTGGTGAACAAGACCCCTACTCAAGCAAGGGAGTTGATATCAAACATGGCTGCCAATGCGCAACAATTTGGCAATAGACAAGATCTCACTTCAAGGAAAGTGAATGAGGTAAGTACTTCTTCTATTGATCAACGTTTAGATAAACTTACCTCTCTTGTGGAAAAGTTTGTTGTAGGTAACGTGCAACAGGTGAAGACATGTGGGATTTGTTCCAATATGGGTCATTCAACTGATATGTGTCCTACACTTCAAGAAGAACCCTTCGAACAAGCCAATGCAGTTGGAGGATTTCCGGGCATGCCTCAGAGGAGATATGATCCTTATGCACAAACATATAACCCAGGATGGAAGGATCATCCCAACTTTAGCTATGGAGTTAGGCTGTCGGGATTTCAACAACAATACCCACCAAGACAAGAATTCCAATCGGTTCCTCCTCAGTCAAACTCCAAGTCAGGTATGTCTCTTGAAGAGATTGTTAAATCACTTGCAACTAATACTCAACAATTTCAAAGAGTAACTAACACAAAGAAGCATTCAAAATTTAGAGAACCAAGTGAGCCAACTAGCAAATACAGTGAGCCGCTTAGAGTCTCCAGTAGTAGGGAGATTACCTTCACAACCAGAGGTGAATCCAAAACAAAACGTTAGTCTTTGTCATCCTTAGAAGTGGGAAGGAGTTGCAAAGAGCCTAGAAAGAAAGTGACAAAGAACTTAGAAAATGAGCTTGAGAAGGAGGAATTGATGCCTCAATCTCAAGATGCGCCACCCTAGCAAAGCGAAACCCCCCTCGTGGTGATACCTCCTCCTTTTCCAAGTCGGTTTGCAAAATCCATGAAGGAAGAACAAGAGAGAGACATCTTTGAGACATTTCGCAAGGTTGAGGTAAATATTCCTTTATTAGATGTTATAAAACAAATACCTCGCTATGCTAAATTCCTTAAGGAACTTTGCACCTCCAAGAGGAAGTTGAGAGGAGATGAAAGAGTTCACATGGGGGAGAATGTTTCCGCCGTTCTCCAAAAGAAACTACCTCCTAAGTGCAAGGATCCAGGTATGTTTACTATCCTTTGCAAAATTGGTAGTGTTAGAGTTGAGAAGGCTATGTTAGATTTAGGAGCTTCTATTAATGTCATGCCTCGTTCCATTTATTCATCTTTGAATGTTGGTCCATTGAAAGAAACTGGCGTGATAATTCAACTAGCGACAGTGTCTAATGCATATCCTGATGGGGTATTAGAAGATGTCTTAGTACAAGTTAATGAATTAGTTTTTCCTGCTGATTTTTATGTACTTGATATGGAAGATGATAATTCTTCTAATTCTGTTCCAATTTTGTTAGGAAGGCATTTTCTTAAGACTGCTAGGACTAAAATGGATGTACATAAAGAGACTATTAGATTGGAATTTGATGGAGAGGTTATAGAGTTCAATATGAATGATGCCATGAAATATCCTAGGGATGAACAGTCGGTATTTTCTGTGAATGTTATTGATCCTTTAGTACAGGAAGTTTTTGATTTGGACATTGAAGATTCATTGGTAATTGCTTCAAACAACAGCTTGAGCATTAAAGGATTGCAAAAAAATGAAAGAGAGTTTGTTTTAAATTCTGCATTGCAAGAGTTGGAGGAGATTCGAAATGAGTCCTACGAGAGTTCACGACTTTACAAGGAGAGGATGAAAACATTTCACGACAAAATGATTTTGAGAAGAAAGTTTTCTGTTGGTCAAAAAGTTCTTCTTTTTCATTCTAAACTTAAACGTTTTCCTGATAAACTACGCTCTCGATGGGTTGGACCTTTTATTGTTACTAATGTTTTTCCTCATGGTGCAGTCGAGATTCGGAGTTTGACCTCTGACAAAATTTTTAAAGTTAATGGTCATCGTTTAAAACCTTTTTATGAAGGTTTTTCGGTGAATATTGTGGAGGAAGTGGCTCTTGAGAGTCCCATTTATGGAGATTGAGGCATAAATATGTCTAGCCGAAGACATAAAACAAAGGCGCTTTTTGGGAGGCAACCCAAAGGATTTAATATTTATTTTAAATTTTTATGCATTTTTTGTTTTTGGTTTTGATTTAGATTGTTTAAATAATATCTATACTTATTTTGGCCAGAAGAAATTTTTGGTTAAGGCATGCCCATGCCTTAACTAATAAGTACTTCTGCCTTTAGTTTATTACAGTATGTTAGAAGGCGTGCCCACGCCTAAACTAATAAGTATTTCTGTTTTTAATTTATTAAAGTAGTTGTTAAGGCTTGCCCATGTGCTTAATAAAAAAGTTCTTCTGTAATTTTTAGAACTTTAAGTCCTTATTTTTATTTTTATTTAAAAAAAAAAAAAAAAAACCTAACTGATTTTTGTGCTTCAATTTTCAGCAACCACAAGCCGTTTCATCACTCTCCATGAACGATTTGCAGCGCCTCTCAACGACCTCCAGCCGACGCTAGATCCAACGCCCACGATCCAGCCAAGCCGAGCATGCCATCCACGACCGAATCCACACCAGCAATCAACGTCCAGATCCGTTCTTGCAGCACGCCGCGCGTCCACAACCTGCGGGATCCACGCCAGCAGCCACGATCACGATCTCCAGCACTGCTAGATGTCTTCTCCAGAAGTCGAGCCCCTCTTCACGATCCAGCACGTCGGGAACCCACAACCCGCGAGACCCAGCCAAGCCGTGCATCAACTTCTGCGCGTTCAGACCCAGCAACCTGCGCGTCAGAGCCTTTCCAACAGCTGCAGCTATGAGCCAATCGCAGCCCACGATCCAACCGCAGCAATTGCCATTAGCACTCAAATCCGCTCCAGTTCCAGCACCCACAACCCATTTCCAACGCCAATCCACATGCCATTCACCCACGATCTTTAGCCACCGCAACTTCACCATCAAGTTCCAACAACCCGCAACTCGCCAAGCTCCAGATCAGTTCCAGCAACCGCGTGCGCCACCAGCCACGATCCAGACAAGCCACTCCTGTCAAGTTCCAGCAGCTGCGACAACCACTCTCATTGCTCAAAATCTCCAGCCGCTGCCTACTACCTTTAATTCAGGGACGTTTTCTTTGCCTTTAATCTTTTTGTCCCTATGCTTTATTTCGTTATGAGAATTGTGACTATCATACATTGAGGACAATGTATGTTCCTGGTGTGGGGGAGTGATTTTTGTCATATTAATGTTGGGAAGTGTTATGTTGTTGCTTTTGAGATGATTTTGAATAAGCATTCTTGGTCGCGTCATTTTTATTTTATTTTCTTTCTTTTGTGAAGTTGTTTTTGTTTCATTCTGCTCATCCTTGAATGATTTTGGAGTTAGTGTTATTTTTCTTGGATGAGAGTTGAGATGCATGAATAGATTCGAGTTTTGATTAGCTTGGTCTTGGTTGCTTAAATGAATAACTCACCACTATTGATAGTTGATTCATTTGATGAGTGTGCATGATTTGATGGCAAATTCAACAACTTTGAGAGGATTTGAGCGTATGAGCAACCACTTTGCTCTAATTATTTTTGTTGAGTGAATATCAATCTTAGTTTGTCTATTCTAGAACTTGCTTTGTTATGCATGTTGAAGCCGCATTACGGGATTTTATGTCTTAAAATGATAAAGGCAAACCTCTTTCCATTTTTCTATTTTCACATTTCTTTTCTTTTTCTCCACTCGAAGATCTTTATTTGTTTTAATTTGTTACCTTTGTTTGATCCTTAACCATTTACTTCTCTACATCTACTTACCCATTTACTTATTTTTTTTAGCCTTAATTTGAGGAGATTTTTGAACTCATTGTTTGGATATATTTTGTTGCTTTTGCTACCTTAAATAAAAGTTTCTCAATTACATCAAGTTGCATTATGCTTGAATAAAATTGTGCAAGATTCATCGAAAAAAAAAAGATGAAAAAAAAAAAAATGAAAAACAAAAAACCCAAAAAAAAAAAAACTCTTGACGACTTAAGTAGCAATAAACATTTTGATGTCATAAGGTTCATTCAATGGGTTCATTCTTCTCATTTTGATCTCTTTTTCTTCCATAGACCTTTATTTTTCATTCAATCCATTAGCCCCATTACAACCCTATTAAGACCCTTAGATTTTTTGCATTTAATTCATGTTTTGTGATTGAGATGTGATATATGAGCAAGCTTATGGTAATAGCATTCTTTGATTTGATTTGAGTGCATAAATGATATCCTAAACACTTTGAGTGCATGGAGTGAAATCAATGAGAGGGCTATTAAATTTTGTTGCACTTGGATTTTGAAAAGATTGTCTTGGTGGTTGAGTGACTTTATTCTAGCTTCTGAGATTCTATGCTTTGAAATCCTTGTCTCTTGAATGTTGATTGACTTAAATCCTTGAGGTGTGCTTGCTTAAGATCGTTTTTGGATGAGTTGGAATGAGAATTGAGGGAAGATTTGGGATTATTCTTGAGTTATATGCTTGAGGACAAGCATTATCTTGGTGTGGGGGAATTTGTTATAGTGCATTTCATGCACTAATTTTGCATTGTTTAATCCCTTTAATATTAATGTTTTGCACTTAATAGTTGTGATTTACTTGTGTTTTATTTTTATAGGTGCAATTCTATTGATTGGTGCTAAATTGAGTTACAAGATGATGTTTGAGGATGAATTAACTTCTTGGATAAATTCTTAATTCCAGAAGAAGTTTGGTGATAAGGCGTGGCCACGTGACAGTCGATTCCAGAAGAAGTTTGTTGATAAGGCGTGGGCGCGTGTTATCAATTGCGGTCTTGACGTTTTTATTTCTTTTTAAACGTGTTTTATATTTTTACTACTCTTATAAGTTTAGATAAGATTTTAGATATTTTTATCTTTATCCTTTTTAAGAGAACTATAAAAAGGGGATAGAAAGAAGGATTAGAGGGGAGGATTAGAATTGGATTATCAATTGTGCTTATTTTTTTTAGGGTTTTCTCTTTTTCTCTATGAGGAACTAAACTTATTTTTCTGGTTGAAGGTTAATGAAGCTTTGATTCACCATTACTGTGAGATCTTTCTTGTGCTTTTAATTGTTTTATTGCTTTTTGGGTATTTGTTTATTCTCTGAATTATTGTCATGATTATCTTTGTTAATTAGATAATTGACCACTATTTAATTATCAATTTAATCTATTGCCAATTGAAAGATTCATCGTATGAAGATTTTGATGTTTGTGGCAAATAACATAGCAATGCGTTGTGTTATGAGAATAAATAACCTAATTTAAACGAACCATCGTATGCGTTTGTTAATTAGGATTTGGGTCTCTCTAATTTTTCAGGCTGTCAATTGATTAAATCTTATGATCGTATCTAGGATTGTCTATTGATTAGGGAAATAACCAACGGTCGTACCTTGGTTATCGACTAATTAAGGAGAGATTAGCTATTAGAGTGTCTCAGTAGCTATAACCGGTCTATTCATAAGCAGTAATGATTTATAGTTGTATCGATGATCAGTAGTCGAATCAAAGCTGAATTAATTCCTTCAACCAGAGTTTTCCCATTTTGAATTACACCTTTAAATTGCATTCTTATTAATTTAAATTGATTTTTATTATTTTCAACAATCCCCCAATTTACATTTTCATTTTTAAAAAGGATTTAATAATTACCAGTCTCTGTGGACACGACCCTGCTCAATCACTATATACAATCTTGTTTAGAGTAGCTATTTATATTTGCTGGCTTCGACACCCATCACACTCTTTTTATGGAGAGCAATGACCCACGTTGTGATCTCTTATTGAAAGAACAAGTTCTTGTTATCGGCTCATTAGGGCTTGGTGGCTTGCTTAAGATTGTTTTTGAAAGACTTGAAAGTGATTTTGAAAATTTTAAAACTAATTTTGAAATTTGATAATTTTTTTTAGAGATCACTTTGGTAAAATCACTTAATTTTACACATTAAGATTTTAAAAAACAAGGAAGTAGTAGCATTTGAAAATTTGATTTTGAGAATAACTTTCGCACTTAATATGATTCTATATATATCATTGTATATATTATAAAATTCCATAATTATTCTTATTTATAATGAAATAAAATCATTAACCTTAAAACAAATTTATTGCTTTTAATTTCGAGTATTTTTAAATTTATTATTTTTGATTTTATTAAGGCATTAGTTTTAATTGTTGTGTCATTTTATTTGTTTAAGCTTTAAAAACCCAATTCACCCCATCTTGGGTTGCTTAACTAGAATTTCAATATGTATATATATATAAAATTGTTAATGATAGAATATAAATATTCTTGAAATATTGGTGATCATTTTCACTAAGTGATTATTTCCCAACATTTGCCTCTCATAGCTCTCCCAATCAAAATCGGTCACATGGGCCATTATTCCATGCAATATTGCCCATGCCAATAGATCTCTACTTAAATACCAAAGACAAATAAATCTATTTCTTAGATTAACATTTTAATTACACTAAACACATTTTAAATTTAACTTACTTGTCACAGCCATCCCATTTCATTATTTATATTTTAAATTTTAGTTTAAAAATATTTTATTACTTTATGGGAAATAAGAGATAAGAGTTGTAGAGATAAATACTGAATAATAAGAAGAAAACAATTTAATATTTTAAATTTATACTTCATTAAAAATAAAAGTTAAAAGAGGTACTAGTTTAAAAGCACAAATAAAAACCAAACGAAATACCTATTGTCAAGTACAAGTTTTATCATTTATGGCCATATAATTTATTACTTTATGTATTTAAACTTTTACGCTTGAGATATTTTGAATAAACTTAAAATTTTTAAGGGATGGTATAAGGATTTCATCACTGTTACAAATTTATCTTACAGTAGAGACATTACACAATCAATTGTCACTACAACAACTATAATTCAAAGTTAGATTAATTAAAAAATAGAATATGAAAAAAAAATTACAATAGTATTGATTGTCACTTAAAATAATTAGGTTCACATACGCTTCAAAGCTATTGCCAAAATGGAAAGATATTTGGCGGCTAAACTACCGCCAAAATTAAACTACGTAAATCAATACTGATTTTTCTTAATTTTTTTCCTTTATCTATTTTTTTCCACTTTCAACAATTGAAAATGGCAATGTATTGCACTGGTGGAGATATTTTTTTACTTCTTTTTTTTATTTTTTTATCCGCTTTCAACAATTTAAAATGGCAATGTATTGGATTAATGGACTTAAAATTGAAGTTTGTAATTTTCTTTTAAAACAAAAGCATTATCCCGTCACTGTCCAACTTTTCATCTTTTCGCCTAAATATATGGCTTCCCAGTTACTATTGTTAAGTTCAACAACTTCAAATTTTCCCTCTTCTCTATCAACGGATGCAAATATTCTCCCAAAAATTTTATAATGCAACACCCATATTGTTCCCCCTTCTTCAAAAGTTGCCAGCATCTACTTAAGCCTTCTGTTCTTTGGTAGAGAAAAAAAGGTTGGGGTTTGCTCTATTTCTTTCCATGGCTTTATTCTCTTTTGGAAATTGATCTCTCTTTTATGTTTTAATTTCAGTTGGGATTTTATTTTTTTTATATCTGTGGTTTGATTAATTTTTTTTCAATGGCTTTATTCTCTTCTGGAGATTGATCTCTATTTCTTCCCATGGCTTTATTCTCTTCTGGAAATTGATCTCTATTTCTTCCCATGGCTTTATTCTCTTTTGGAAATTGATCTCTCTTTTATGTTTTAATTTCGGCTGGGATTTTATTTTTTTTATATCTGTGGTTTGATTAATTTTTTTTTTCTAATTTCATGGAAAACAGTATTTTTTGCATGTCCATTGAAGATTTACAATAGTGAAGGATTAGTTCTGAGGCAGGTTAGTTTATATATGTATATATAAAGAAAATTAGATAATTGTATTTCATATCTCCTTTTTTCCTCCCGTAAACTTCTTAATTTTTTGGATTGGTGTTTGATTCTTGAATATTTGTTTGTTCTTCATCTTCTTTGTTTTCGGCTAGCTTGAAACTGCTTTTATTTTAATTCTGTTCACAATGTCTATTTTTTTAAATTATTTATTTTTTTGTGGTTTGTGTATATATATATTTTCCCATAGACTAGTTAAGTTTTCTTAATACCTTCAGCCTCATATATGAAGCTGAGTCAAAGTTGCAGTTCAACTGACAAAATCTAATTTTTTGATTTACTTTATATTTACTTGATTGTTCATTCGATTTCGTTTCTGGTCTTCATTCCTTGGATTATAGTTGTAACATGTAATTGATTGAGATGCTAGTTAAGTCAAGTTACAGTTTGAAGAATTATTGTTAAAGCATGGGGTTTTGAATAGAGGAACATTTATACATTCCACTTTTAATCATCAATGTAATGGAATGCTTGATTTCTCCATTTATAGAAAGAAAATATAGAAAATAAAATTTGATCTTTCTTCATGTATTGAAAGAATAGCTAGAAAATTAAAATTGATTGCTGATCATTTTTGCATAATTTTATTGTTCATTATTTCATTGTTGTCAGTTTGCTTAACAGCCAATTTTACATTTTTATGTTAAGTCAATTATTTTTTTTCCCGAAATTTGTTAACATTTTAGAAATGGATTAACTTTATGAATTATTTATTTGCTAAACAAATCAACTTTAATATATTTATACTGAACAATAATGAATTTTTAACATCCCTTATTTTCAGTAAACCTAATTGTAAGTTGTATAATACATTTTTTATGAGTCATGTTATTTATGAACCTCTATAATAAGTTGAATAAACTCTTTTTTGTAGAAAAACCCATTACAAATATTTACAAATCATACCATATTAAGAAAACTCACTATAGTCTCATTGGTAGCCCTGATTATTTATTTATTTTTTTCTTCAATAAGTCCCGTTTGCAGAATACTATACAAAGAACTTGCTCTTAATTTTTCATCACCTAAACTTAGATAATAATTAAAATTAAAGCAAAGTCAGTTACTAAGAGTCATATATAATTTCAAAGCAGAAAGTTTTGTAGCCTGTTAAATATGGCTAGGGGAGACTGCAAGCGGAAGAGATGCTTAGATGATGTTTCCATTCAGCAAGGTGGAAATAGTGGTATGAAAACTGTGGGTTCTAACAAGCAATCATATGGCTTCATGTCATATTTGTAAGTACCTATTGATGCTTTGTTGTTCACATATTTTTGCACAACTGTACAACAAAACATGATGCAGAATTTTTATTTTGTTAATATCTAACTATATAATATATCTTTGTTTCACTCACAGCAAAGAGCAAGTGAAGCGATTGAAGGCCTCCGATAAAAACCTTGTTGTCAGCCAAGAGGTAATTAAATTGTCAAGTGTTTCATGTTACATGATTTGTATTATGATTTGTGTGTTGCATCTTAATTGAATCGTAAAAAACTACTGACTACTGCTTATATTATTGGCCAGCCAAGAAAAAAATTGGGTGATTCATACAAGAGCCTACCACCAGATGAAAAGGCCAAGTACACAAAGCCATTAAATGTCTCCGACTATGATGTTCCAACTGATACTGATGAACAATTGCAAACGAAGATGGATAAGCATATACTTGACACTCGATGTGCACCGAATCGATTTTCTAACCTTGTTCAAACTTTCAATGTGGAAAAACAACAAGCTATACAAGAAATTAGATTTGGAAATCTTTTACATTTGCGAACTGGTAGGCTGAGAAGACAATTGTGTGCATGGTTGGTTGAACAATTTGTACCTCATTAGCATGTGCTTGTTTTGAACAATCAACGCGTTAAATTAAATGCAATGATGTTTTCTGATATTATGGGAGTGCATGATGGAGGTTTATCCATATCTCTGTCTGGTCAACCTGAAAATATTGCAACATTGAGAGAGACTTTCAAGTGCACGGGTCGGGGAATATCCATCAAAATACTAGAAGATTTCATTAAGCAATCAAATGGTTCCGGCGATGACTTTAAAGTAATATTAGTATTGGTTATAATATATTTTTTTTGGTAGTTACTACTCACATGTGAATGTGTTTGTTCGTTAACTCGGATCAAGTATATCTCACTAAATATGTTATTATAAATTGCAGGTTGCATTTATGTTGTTTGCATTGGCTACTGTGTTATTCCCATCAAGTGCAACACTCATATCGGCTTCATTTTTACATCCATTAGTTGACGTAAATGTCATAAAAGAGCACAATTGGGCTTCATTTTGTTATAGTAGACTTGTAATGGCCATCTCCAAGTTCAAGTCAAATGAATCTGCTCATTTAGGAGGCTGTCTGCTATTTCTCCAGGTTGGTAATTTATATTGTGTCACTAGGGTTAGTTGATTACCATCCACAAGATGGCACATTATTAATCATCATATCAATGCTTGTGCATTTTATGCATTAATGCTGTGCTTATGCCAAAATGTTTAGATATTGTACTTTCAAAACATTGAAAACTATTACAACAACCAGTGGGGCTCTTCTCTACCTCTAGTATTAGCTTAGAATGACGAAGAGATAGAAAAAATCATGCGATGGTTGAAAAAATACGGTGGTGCTAATTATGAAAAGGTAATGAGTGTAATGACATTATATTACTTGGCATATTTCATTCTACTTCATGTTTATATTTCTTATTTTTATTTGCTTGATAAATGTTATTTCATAGTCATGTATTTTTGTTAGATTAATTTCGATAGGGTATAATTTTGCATAACATAGAAAATTTTAGTTTTTTACTTTCTTCGTGGATTGTCGATCTACTTGATTGTCATAATTCTTCATCTTTAATATGTTTTTCAGTTTCCTATAGGAAAAAAAATATAAAGAGACATTCATGTGAAAGCTAAAATCATTAATAAGTTTACATGTTGATGATTATAGGTGCGTATGTGCACTTTTGAGGGTGTTGGATTGTCTTCTCAAGCACCTATTGACATGGCAGAGCTGGTTGAGCGCATTACGGAGCAATATGAATCTATATAGTTCTTGACAACGAGCTTCAACAAATTAAATAGTCTTATTTTAGATTTAGTAATAGCAGTCAATCAATCTCTTACCCAGAGTCAGAAAGCAGCCCCTGAATCAAAACCAGTCCATCATATACCATCAGAAGAAAATATTATACCACCAACGATAGTAACCCCTAAAATGAATGATGAGAATCCAACAATTGATGATTTTTTCAGAGATACTGTGGATCCGACACATGATGTTTGCAATGATCTTGGGAACATGATATATGAGGATAGAAACCCGATTGTAGTGGAGACTTTTTAAAATGATGATGTTGGCTTGTCGCCTAATGGTGCACCAAATGAGGCTAATGCTGAAACAAATATGAAAGCATCGAATAGTGAACAAGTGAAGCATGCAACTATTGCAGATAATTTAGTTAAGTGATTTGTTATGGGTGTTTGAACTTTTTTATTTTAGTTTTTAATATAACTTGGTGCTTTTGTCACGACTAATCCTGTAATGTATTCTTTTTGTAGGAGGGTGACATTACGAGATATATGAAACAACCAGTGTTTTCTTCGACAAGTCGTAGACCTTACGAGTTTTGATCAGTGAAAAGGCCTAATCGATTCCAATGCTCACCGTTTGATGCGGTGAGCAACAGGTCTATAAGGCCTTGTTATTGGGCTGGTCCATATGTGGTAACAACACCTATTACTGAATCTCAATTGCAAGTGGTGAGCTATATGTTTGATGACAGTCTTGATGAAAAGTAAGTATTGAATTATTAGCAAGTTATTGTAAATGTTTTTTCATTGGTATTAATTGGATTCGGCCATTTTGATTGCGTTTATCTTTCCATGATTTTTTTATATATTGCTTTTAGTGTTTCATCAACATTGTGTTTTATACCGTATTATGTAAGTGACAATGTTTGCATAATGTTGGTTGTATAGACTTCAAGTGTATTACGTTAAATATTATACAATGGACTAATTGTGCTTAATTGTTTATGATGCATGTTAACAGTGAACTCCTTCTGAGTACGGAGCACAACGTTGTGAGTCGTACTGCCATGTGCTCATTGAAGCCAACCAAATGGATTCACAGCGATGGTAGTCTTATTATGTATAAAACTTTTTTCTATTTCCAAAACCTATTAGTATATAGTAGTTTGCAATATGATGTTTGGGTTGTTAACTATAAATTTGACACTAGGTTATTAGCATGTATGCTGAGTATAGAACAATCGAAGAACTACGAAATAACCAAGTTGGACCACGGGTTTGGTTTTTGCCTGTTTATTTCTCGGTAAGTTGTTTATTGTTAGCGTTCATTGTTAGCATTGATCTAGTGTTTAAAACCAAATGTAATATAGTTATATATCGAAAAAAAATTTACTGATAGTGAATTTCATAAAAACATAAATTATTTTAAAAAAGGCATGTTTGGTTTAGCATTGGTGATGTCTTTTGCAAAACACCGTGTTACACTCAAATATGTCAATCTAACTCCATTCCATAGGGGAAGTAGCTGGGCTAATCGGTTCATACTAAACATGGAGACATGTGACAAGGTTTGCAATATGGTGTTGATGGTTAAATTTTGTGTGGCATTGAAAATGATGCAGAATTTTTGTTTTAAATAATTTGTACAAAATTACAAATTTTCATACCAATACATGATGGTTCATCACATTGGTTTGTGCTCGTGATTAACATCCATTCCAGCTCCACTCAGATATGGGATTCACAACTTTCAAGCCAGCGTAAGCACAAGAGTATACAAAGTTGTCTGGCAGTGGTAAGTGTTGTGAACTTCAAAACATTCTGTTTTAGTTGCTGTACTTGTCCAAGCGCTGATAAATGGTAAGCATTTATTTTGACTTAAACTGAATTGTTATGTTTTTCTAAAGCTTAATGCATTGGAGCATGTACTTGGAGAGGAAGGACAGTGAATATATGGTCAAAATTTTAGGTTTGTCCAGTTCCAGCTTGATCGAAATTCTAAATTTCCACAACAATCCAACGGCAATGACTGCGGTGTATATGTCATGAGGTATATGAATGAATCACCCGCTGTTCTGAACCATTCCTACAAGGTAATCCATTAATGACATGTTCTGAAAAATATTTTATCTCATTATATGGCAAGCAAAAAGATAATTCATGCCTTAAACTCCATGTTGATGTATTGATAGTTGATCTGGTTATACATTTTATGAACAGCATGACTCGGATAAAGAGCGTCTGACAATAGCACTATATTTGGCTTTATCGGAGATGAATCTTACTCGTAATATGATTCTGGAGCTAGCCAATGACTATTATTCTCGAAAGATGGCCGAAATATCAAGTAAGCCTTCTACAACAAGGAATATTAAATCTAACAAAGCCGTAACAAAATTAAAAATCAATAACCAAAAGAACAACCCAAAACCTAAACCAAAAGGTCATGGAAAAAGGAGGTAGTATACAGGGTAAGTGTTATTTATCTTTTATTTTATTCAAGGAAAGTGTTATTTATTTTTTATTTTAAGTATTTATTTATCTATTTTGAAAATGAACTATCAATTAAGATGATGTTATTATTAAATAGAGGAAAAATTGTGTTATTATTTCTTTGAAGAAAAATTGTGTAGTATGGTACAATGATATATTTGTACAAAAGAATACATGTGATCGAGTCATGTGTGAATTTTAATTCAACATTAATTGTACGGTTCAAAATAATGGGAAATGAATATTTATGCTTTTAGTTTTGACGCAAGTTTGTATACTATTTACCTATGTTGGGAAAATTAGATTTTGTTATATAAGTTTATACATTAACCATATTGTCATTTTTCCTAATAGGTTGCAAGCAGCGCCTTACTTGAACGTGGCTGGTATTTTTTTGTTGATTTTGGAGGTAAATGTTGGTTTTTGTTGTAATGTACAATTATGTATAAATTTTGGGTAGATGCCAACTGGGTGGCTACAACATACTCTATGAAATATTTTTGAGGTGCGACAGAGCAAAATGTTACCTTAGCACATGTAAATGTATATATTACATGGGTATAAATGCATTTTTTGGAAGTTAGTCTGCACAAGGATACAAACTTACTGAAGAAGTTATTTGCAGTACTCAGTAAAAAAGGAAGAATGTAATTCAAATAATGAAAAACCTGAACCATTTTCTTATGCATTTATCACACACGGATGCAGTATTGTAAATTCAAAATAACCCAATAGTTGCATTGGATACTTATGGTAAAAAACGCTAATTAGTTGGTTGCATGTGATATTTGTGCTATTATTTTAACAATTGGTTTTTTCCAGATTCACCTTATAATGAACTTTAATATACTTAACTGAAAACAAGTTTTACAACTTCGCACAACTATCAACAAAACTCCCACAACAATTCAATCACAACTCCTACACAACACAAACTATCGAGTTCAATAAGCAAAAATGTGTTCAAACGAGATTAAAAACCCTCTCTAAAAATCATATGCTGGTTATTCTTGCTTTAGCTAGAACACTTTTTTGTTTGCCAAAGTGGTTGATATAGATGCTGAAAATAAAATTTAGTTAGCCAAAGTATGAAAATTGTCAATGTGGTTATTTAGGCAATTGAATTAATCATTTGAGTGGCTTTTCTAAATTTTAAATCCAAATAAATTTGTATTAGTATAATATTGTAATGGCATGAGATTACAAAAGATATGACTGACAATAAAAGCTTAGCAATATGGTAGTCTGTATCCTCACAATTTGTCTAATGACGCATTGTGTCCTAAGTCGTAAGTATTTAACTGCAAATATGATAACAAGAAAAGAAATGTTAATATAACAAGAGATTGTGTTCTATAAAATGTATCAGCATATGGTAGAATTAAAAAGTGAAAGTGGAATAAGGTTAATAAAAGTTACCTGACATTATAATACCACTGCTCATGCCATTGAGCTTGTATAGTACCACTTCTATCGTTTAGTGATAAGTCCTGTGAAGGAAAGGTAAAACCTCTAGAACTTTGTCCATCAAACCTATTCAAAACAGACAATATAAAGCTTTCATTATGATCTAATTTTGTGCTGGTAGTGGCCATAGATATGTCATCACCCCATGTTGAAATGTCTAAGGGTGCAGTCATTGTCGCAACTGTGGTATTGAACGTATTTTCAGAAACAAAGTCAGTACAAAAACTTGTATTGTCATTGTCACGAATACCTTTCACTCCACCATATTGAACACAAGTTCGCTTTGTATGGCCAGGTTGTTGACAAGTACCATAAATGCGTTTTTTAACAGATGCCTTGGTCGTTTTAGCTGAACCCTTGGTCTTGATGATCAATGGATCCTTGACAATATCGATAGAAGGTTTATCTTTAGTGGAAGCTCTTGGAATAGCATCGGTGTCTAATGCATCCTGAGCTCGCAAGGTTAGCCCATGGATAACTTGAATGGCATCATTATAACTGTCAACTGTCTTGGCTGCAAAATGGATCAAGTTTCGACAAGCAATGGTTAAAGATCCAATACGAGCAGCCTCACCTATGCTTAGCTTACTTGAAAGATGTTGCAAATAAGACTGTGCAATTTTGGCATCTTTTGTCCAACGATGCCAAATCATACACTTGGGTATCTCAGATAAGTTTTCTGCCTTCATAACAGCAAAAGAGTGATTGCACGGTATACCAAGTGACTGTATAAGATTGCATGTGCACACAAGCTTGGAATCTGCTTCATGAAAAACAACCCTCCAAGAGCGATCCGCAAACTTGAATTTTTTTATCACATATACTCGGCGGCAAATATCTGACATACAATTAGAGATGTATAACAATCCATCTTCACGAAGTTCTTTAAGAACACGGTTGAATACTGTGCGAGTATATATTATTGCAGCTTGCTTCTCGTAATGCTTCTGCAAATGGGTGATCAAAACAGGCATTGTATGGCATGAACGATGGTCATCTTCAGCCTCTTTATAATGTAATCGTGAAATCAAAAGTTCCATTTGCATCACAAACTTAAATAACATAAGTTTGCCACCAACATATTGATTTATGTATGCATTCATACTCTCGCACCGTTGATTACTTCATAGACCACCATAAAATTTGTGCTTCAAGAAAGTTTCAGCCCACATATGTCGATCTGCATACAATTTTTTTATCCACTTATTATTAGTTAGATGAAATTTTCCAATCATTTTATCCCACTAGAATTGAAACTCATCCTCTGCCATGTAATTGAACATAACATCTTTAAAGGCATTCGTGAAATTTGGGTCAGAAATATTTACAGTGGCATTTCGCTCCATATGCCAACAGCATAATATGTGAGATGCATCAGGAAACACTGTTCGTATGGCATTTCGCATTGCTCTATCTCCATTAGTGACAACAGACACAGGCATTTTACCATCCATTGCAAATCAGAAAATGCGAAGAAGCCATATATATTTGTCTTCAGTCTCACTAAAAAGTAGGGCAAAGCCAAACACAGTACTCCTCATATGATGATTTAAACCAATAAACAACACAAGAGGCTTGTTATATGCATTTGTCCTATATGTTGAATCAAATGACAGAACATCACCAAAGTAATGAAAATCTGCTCGCATTTTGGAGTCACACCAAAATATGTCGGATAACCTACCTTCGGAATCAATAGTATACTGGTAATAGAATCCAGGGTCCATATATTGTTTTCCACGCAGAAGCGAAATTAATGTTTCTGAGTCAGTTTGTAGTATTTGCTCTCGACGACCATCATATAAAGGATTAGATAGGTCATTTCTTGTGAATCCAATATTCTCATACCCACCTGAATATTTAGCCATTAACTCATGGATTCGAGATGGTTTCATACCAAAGAGGTACATAGTTGAAGTAGTAGCATAATCAACATCTGACACTTGACGGGTTGAGCGGAGAAATTGCACCTGAATAGCAAGAACCAATACATGTGTGTGGGTGTCAACCCATTCACAGGCAACCCAACCACTTTTACGATGGTCAAAATGAATGCGAAAAGCAGCTGTTGAGTACTAGAAAGTGTGTATTTATAATAAAGAAAATCATCATTTTACATTCCAAGTCTCACTAACATCCCTATTTTTATGTCTTTAAGTCCCTTGTAATTTAATTATGTATGTTTTATTTTAATTAAGTATTTTATGTATTTTAGGGGATATCATGGTCATTTCACAATAAACGAGAGATCAGATGGAAAAACGGACAGCACTTTTGAACTCAAGATAGTCGAAAACCTTAGGAGGAGCATAAAAAGAAAAATGGGATCGATTCACATATACGGTATTGTTCACACATACGATTTGCGGTTGATATATACGATCGACACGATATCGTTCACGACTGTTCACCTATCTTTTGTATGCCGACGTGGCAATCGCATTTATGCGATGCGTGGCGGCATTTGATTGGACGAATGATGTGGCATTGACCGCTTATGTGGCATTGACTGATGATGTGGCGTTGACTGATGACGTGTCATGATCCTATTGAACCAAAAATGTTGACCGGTGACGTGGCAGAATATTAGTGGATCGAAAAAACGTGTGTACGGTACATGCATATACACATAATAACAGCCCTAATGATGTGTTCCATCCAATAGGAACTTGCCACGTGGCGCAATCCTGAACGTCCAAATTGTTTTAATCCGATGGTCATGATTTACTCAGTGTATCTATAAAAATGGGGCTCCCCCCCCCTAATTTGACACCCCTGAATCCATTTTTGGACTCCATTTTCTGTAATTCCATCTCCATCTTGTATTTTCTATGTATTTTAATAAAATTCCCATTTTACCCCTAGTTCAAATATGAGTGGCTAATTTCCTTTCAAGCTTGGGTTGAAGGTGAAGTCTCAACATGCTCCATGGGCTTAATTTGGTAAATTTACTTTTTCTTTCCCTTTAATTTATGTGGTTGTTTTGACTTTTCGTAGACATATAGTAATAATCTTGTCTGAATATCAGCTGGAATAACCGCCTCCCTAGGCAAGGTTATTACTATTTGACACGGGAAGCCCTTAGCACCATATCTATTGGAGTGTGGTTCATGATGAGTGGAAGTTCCCCCTTCATGATTTAATTGGTACTAATAATGAATGTTAAGCCGATAGTGCATGTTGAGACAGATCCGGAGATCCAAGCATTTCATCCAAATAGTGTATTCCTACAGCTTTAATTTAAATTAATATATTGCCTACTTCATTGTCATTATAAATCCAATCATCCACTTAGAAAATTAATTCTATAAGCAATTAAAATCCACCTCCTCGTGGGATCGACACTCGTCACCATTAATCTATTCTACAATAGATTCGTGCACTTGCGAGTTCAATAAAATTTGCACAACAGCAGCCCGACATAATTCCCGTGTTAAAGGTTTCGCTGTCTTTTTTCGATTAGCTAATTCGAGATACTTCTTAGACCTTTTACCTTCTTTTGAACAAACTCATCTTCTAACTGTCACTTGTCCTTGTACATTCATTCTCATAATATTTTTACAAACACTAAAGCCAATACTCTTGGCATAGTTGAAGTAGAATGTTTTGGCTTCTTCTATAGATGAAAACACTCTGCCAATTACATCAGATTCAGATAACCTATCCCTAGAAGCATAAGAGGAAATGGAATGATCACTATTCGAAGGTTGGGTATTAACCTCTGAATTGGGGAATAGCGATTCAAATTGGTTTGAGGATGTTGAATTAAAGGTATATGTAGCCAGAGATAACAAATCATCACTAATGGCACCATCCACGGAAGCCACACCATTATTGTGTACGTTAAGCGATACAGCAAGATTTTGTCTCATATTGCAATGTCACTGTAGACTGTAGACATAAGAGGATGACAATAATTAATTAATTATCTAAGGAAATAGTGTCAATTTAACAACAGCAACATAGTTTTGCGAAGAATCATAACATGAAAGTAATTAGATTTTATGTTACAAACAACTTACTTATAATAATAGACCATCCCCAAAACGTGTTGAATGGCATTATCGTGGAAAGAGGCACGAGCTTAGCTGGTGTAAATGTGTGCTTTCTTCATAAGTATAGAAACAAAATTTGCCACAGTGGGATGCATGTTCAAAGGGAAGGTCTTAAGTTACAGTGGGCAAGGATGACGAATCTGGGATGAGAAACTAAAAGAAAGCAAAAGTAAAAGAGTTATTAACAAGACTTCATAAATAATAAAGTGGCGTCAAGATATATTACCTGACTTGAAACTTCCACAAGGGTTGGAATATTGTTGAAAAAGTGAGAACATACAACTAATAAGTAGATACGCTAATAATAGAAAGTCATAACAATTAAGTTGAAATAATTATAGAGGACTTGATATCATAAAGGTTAAAGTTGGAATATAAAATTTAATAATAATAATAATAGAAATTGGAATACTAAAAAAAAAGAAACCATCAATAGAGGAATTGAACAAAAAACTTAGAATATATTAACTATAAATCGATAAAGTAAAAGGTCAAGTTGGTAAAATGAATAAAACTTAATGTTCCACAAGAAAGTTGAAATTCATTTCAATGGGTTAGAATATTCAACCCATAAATTGTTGAGGTAAGAGTTAAGTAGTTAAACACATAATTAGAAATACTTGATCACAAACTAGATAAAAATTAGCATAAAGAAGCCATGTGATAGTTTAAGTTGAAATATGTACTTAAAATGTCGGAATTCTGTAATAATAATAGAAGTACCAAACCAAAAAATTACGAAACTATAAGTAAAGGAATTAAAAACCGAAAAAATGGAATATATTAACAAGAAATTAATACCGTTAATGGTGAAGTTGGTAACAAGGATGAAACTTAAAGTTCAACAAGAAAATTGAAATTCATTTGAAAGGGTTGCAATATTCAACCCATAAATTGTTGAGATAAGAGTTAGGTTGTTAAACCCATAATTAGAAACAATTGACCTTGAACTAGATAAAAAATAACATAAAGAAGGCATGTGATAGTTTAATTTGAAATATATACCTATAATGTTAGAATTCTGTAATAATAATAGAAATATCAAACTCAAAAAATCAAGAAACACTAAGTACAGGAATTCAACCAAAAATTTTAAATACTTTACCAGTACATAGATAAAGTGAAAGGCAAAGTAGGTAACTATATATAGAACTTGGAAATTCAACACAAAAGTTGTAATTCATTAGAAAGATTTAGAATATACAACCAATGGAAAAGAGTTAAGTAGTTTAACCCAATTTTATAAATCATCTACCACAAATTAGATAAAGATTAACATAAAAATGATTGTGATAATTTAACTTGAAATATGTACCCATAATGTTAGAATTCCATAACAATAATAGAAATATCTATCCAAAAAGTTGACACCCAAAGAGTAGAGGAGTCAAGCGAATAAATGGTCGGAAAAGAATGGAACAACATAACACAAATGTTGGAACCACTTGACAAAAATTTGATAACCTCCAACGACAGGTAGAGATCGAAAAAGTGAACTTGAAACATCCATCCAATTGTTGGAATTCAACAAGAAGTAGAGGAATATAAAATCGGGGGAAAAAAGAGTTGAAAACGTTAACTCAATAGTTGAAACAACTTACGAAGAATTTGATGAATTCTAATGAAAAGTAGGGATCTTAAAAGAAAACTTGAAATCTTAACCGAGAATATTGGAATTTAGTAAAAGAGAGTAGGAATATGAAATCAATAAGTAGGGGTAACAATAGTTGAAGAGCTTAACCAAAAAGTTGCAATTACTTATTAATAATCTGATAACTTCTAACAATAAATGGCGATTTGAAAAATAAACTTAAAACATGCACATAAAATATTGGAATTCAATAAAAAGAGTAGGAATATAGAATGAGAAAGTAGTGGAAACAAGAGTTGAGAAGCTTAATCTAAAAGTTGAAAAAAATTACCAAGAATTTGATAAAGTCTAATCGTAGGTAGGAATCTAAAAAATAAACTTGAAATATCAACGTAAAAAGTTAAAATTTATTTAAAAGAGTAGGAATATATAACCCATAAATGTTAGGAAAAGGAGTGGAAATGCTTATCCCGTAAGTTGGAACAACTTAACAAGAATTTGATAAATTCCAATGAAAAGTAGAGATCGGAAACATAAAGTTGAAATATTAACCGAAATATTAGAATTCAATAAAAATAGTAGGAATGTAGGACCAAAATTTGGTGAGAAAAGAGTTGAAGAGGCTAACCTAAACGTTGGAATAACTTACAAGGAATTTGATCAATTTTAACATAAAGTAAAGATTTTAAGACAGAACTTGATATATTTACCCAAATGTTGTAATTTAATAAAAGAAGTCGGAATATAAAACTAATAAATGGTGAGAAAAATAGTGGAAGAGCATAACCCAAAAGTTGGAACCACTTAACAAGAATTTGATAAAATCCAATGAAAATTAGAGATGGAAACATAAAGTTAAAACATTAACCGAAATATTGAAATTCAATAAAAATAGTAGGAATATAGGACCAAAATTTGGTGAGAAAGAGTTGAAGAGGCTAACCTAAATGTTGGAATAACTTACAAGGAATTTGATCAATTTTAACGTAAAGTAGAGATTTTAAGACAGAACTTGATATATTTACCCAATGTTGTAATTTAATAAAAGAAGTTGGAATACAAAACCAATAAATGGTGAGAAAAATAGTGGAAGAGCATAACCCAAAAGTTGGAACCACTTAACAAGAATTTGATAAAATCCAATGCAAAGTAGATATCGGAAACATAAAGTTGAAACATTAACTGAAATATTGGAATTCAATAAAAATAGTAGGAATATAGGTCCAAAATTTGGTGAGAAAAGAGTTGAAGAGGCTAACCTAAATGTTGGAATAACTTACAAGGAATTTGATCAATTTTAACGTAAAGTAGAGATTTTAAAACAGAACTTGATATATTTACCCAATGTTGTAATTTAATAAAAGAAGTTGGAATACAAAACCAATAAATGGTGAGAAAAATAGTGGAAGAGCATAACCCAAAAGTTGGAACCACTTAACAAGAATTTGATAAAATCCAATGCAAAGTAGATATCGGAAACATAAAGTTGAAACATTAACTGAAATATTGGAATTCAATAAAAATAGTAGGAATATAGGACCAAAATTTGGTGAGAAAAGAGTTGAAGAGGCTAACCTAAATGTTGGAATAACTTACAAGGAATTTGATCAATTTTAACGTAAAGTAGAGATTTTAAGACAGAACTTGATATATTTACCCAAATATTGTAATTTAATAAAAGAAGTCGGAATATAAAACCAATAAATGGTGGGAAAAATAGTGGAAGAGCATAACCCAAAAGTTGAAACCACTTAACAAGAATTTGATAAAATCCAATGAAAAGTAGAGATCGAAAACATAAAGTTGAAACATTAACCGAAATATTGGAATTCAATAAAAATAGTAGGAATATAGGACCAAAATTTGGTGAGAAAAGAGTTGAAGAGGCTAACCTAAATGTTGGAATAACTTACAAGGAATTTGATCAATTTTAACGTAAAGTAGAGATTTTAAGACAGAACTTGATATATTTACCCAAATATTGTAATTTAATAAAAGAAGTCGGAATATAAAACCAATAAATGGTGAGAAAAATAGTGGAAGAGCATAACCCAAATGTTGGAACCACTTACCAAGGATTTGATAAATTCCAATGATAAATAGATATTTGAAAAATAAACTTGAAACATTTACCAAAATTTTAGAATTTAATAAAAAGAGTAAGAATATCGAATCAAAATTTGGTGGAAATATGAGTTGAAGAGATTAACTCAAAGGTTAGAATAACTTACAAGGAATTTGATCAATTTTAACGTAAAATAAAGATTTTAAGACAGAACTTGATATATTTACCCAAATGTTGTAATTTAATAAAAGAAGTTGGAATATAAAACCAATAAATGGTGAGAAAAATAGTGGAAGAGCATAACCCAAATGTTGGAACCACTTACCAAGGATTTGATAAATTCCAATGATAAATAGATATCTGAAAAATAAACTTGAAACATTTACCAAAATTTTGGAATTTAATAAAAAGAGTAAGAATATCGAACCAAAATTTTGTGGAAATATGAGTTGAAGAGATTAACTCAAAGGTTAGAATAATTTACAAATAATTTGAGAAATTTTAATAGAAAGTAGGAATGCAAAAACTGAACTTAATATAATTATCCAAAATGTTGGAATTCAATACAAATAGTAGGAATATAATATCAAAAAGTAGTGGAAAAATAAGTTGGAACCTCTTACCAAGAACTAGATAAAATCTAATCAAATGTACAGATATAAAAATTAAACTTAAAATATTCACCTAAAAAGTTGGAACTTAATGCAAAGAGTGAAAATATAGAACTAAATACTAGTAGAAAATAAGTTGGAATAAGTTACCAAAATTTAGATAAATCTTAATGAAAAATAGGAACTTAAAAAGTAAACTTGAAACATACACTATAAATATTGAAATATGACAAAACAAATAAGAATATAGATCCTTTTTTATATATTTATAATATTTTTTAGTTTCTTGTAATATTTATAAATTTAAAATTATTACAATCTTTAGCCTCATTTAATTTACAAATTTATCTTTTTTTTCATAATTTTTTCACATTAAAAACAAATAAAATTATAATTTTTATTGTATTAACCAGTTAAAAACCGGTTATACCGGTTTTCTCCATGCGCTGTATGGCATACAGCGATGCATGGAATGTTGACTCTGAATTATGATAAGTTTTTGGGATTTCTAGGCTTTAGAAAACAATTAATCTACTACTACGCTAATGAAATAACAGTTAGCTGAAAAAAAATAGTTAATTAAGATCTTTGGTAAATGATGTTGCTTTAGTGTGCGTAGTAAGTTTCAAAAGCACAGTGGAGTGTATGGCTAATTTTATTATTAAATTATTGTTTGTTATATGATGAATAAAATATACATAATTTTAAACTCTAGAGATATTTATTTTAAGTTTTCAAAAAGTAGAGTGTGAGTTCACTATTTAAACTATTGTTTTAATCTATATTAATTAAAATAGATATTAATTTAAGCTCTCGAGACACTTCTTCTTATTAATTTTTAAAGAAGTAATTTAACATAAGTCGAACAAAAAAAAATGAAGTAATTAATTAAAATCCAATGAACTCTCATATTTTCATTGACAATTTGTTGGATTGACAATTTGTTGGATTAATAATGTTAGAACATCATTAAACCTTAGGTGAAAAACATCACATATAATTCAAAAACATTCATATTGTATAACTAAGAATTAATAACAGAATATGTGGAAGGATATCTAAATCCATAATTCTTAATTGCTCTCTAGAGTTATATGGTTTATCTTTCAGATCAACATGTTCTTCTAGAAAATCATTTAATTTTTTTTTTACACTCTCTCTGAAGATGAGATGTTAGAAAAAAATATAATGATATGTGTAACTTGAAAAACATAACCACTTATATAGATAATTTTTTCTATTATCTTTAGGTATTCTTATTTCAACCCATCATAAAAATAAAAATTACCCCTAAGGATCTACATACTAAAAGTCTACACCTTATTAGATATATTAAAGCTCAAATTACCGAAATCTTAATCGATCACTTTTAATTGGGTTTAACCTTATATAATAGTCTGCAATATATTATTATTCACATATAAGTCTAACGTTTGATTAAGGATCCAACAATATTAGATTAAGCATCCAACAAATAATTTTTTTAAAAAAAAAAACAGAATTGCACTTAGAAAAGTTGATTTAACTTTAAAAGGGTTGTAATGAATTTTAAATTTTGGGGGTTTTAATTACTTTTGAAAGATAAGAGAGAAATTTGATCATTTTCCCCTTATAAAATTAATTAGTTTTTTCAAAAGCAATTCCAAGAGGAGTCTCTGATTACTTGATCCATGAATGTAAAATATTTTACAAATGACGCATGAGAAACAGGGCAAACCCTTGAAGTCCTTTATAGCCTTCAAGTGGGGATCTGGGAATGGTTTTGCATGCTCACATTCATCCCCAATAATAACAGCATCAAAGAAACCTTAAAGTGCAAGCTTTGAGATCATGAGCTCTGCATTTGCTCTGGGAGAATTTGCAACGGCAGGTTTGGGTACTCAATGTGCGTAAGTGAGAGACTTATACAAGTGTAGGAATTATGAAAGAAATAACAATTGAACTAAAGTAGAGGGGAGCTGAGAGAAATCATGGACGGAACAAGTATAGGATCAGGTGCGAGATGTGCCCCCAACAGCTTTGGAAAATTTCATAGGTAGATTTCGGAATCGACCTTATTTTCTTTAAATTTTGTAAAAGTTTGCCTTCATAGTTTTGAAACTATGAAAATTCTCCAATAAATTTTGAAAAATTTGAATCTACCCCACATATAAAAGCCCAATTTTTTAAATTTACTTAGTTATTTTGATTTTATAAAATGTATTATCCATAATAACTCAAAAACATAAAATAAACTAAAAGAATGATATTTTTTCTTTTTCATTTTTTTATAATGCTTAAAAATAAACGACTGACACAAGCATACTCTGCACTTAAATGGTCCAATGCACATAGAAAGCCAAGAATTAACGTAAGAAAATCATAGATATGTTGCTTAATTTCATTGGACACTGATCCATTGCTTCTATCATTAAGCTACTACCACTACTAAGTGCATGCTTTCTAAAGCATGCGTTAACAATAAAGCTATATTCGTGGTTTTAAAAACATGGAAACTCATTGAGGAGCATAAATTTTACCAACGAATATTATAATAATTGTAGTTTATTGTTGTGTCAATTTTTAAAATTATAATGTATTTTGAATTAACATGCCCCAACTAAACAAAATTTTTGGCTATGCTACTGAGAGAAATAGGATAAGAGGAGTTATGCCTTTCTCGTTAATTTTATATAGGGTTGGCAAAACTCGGATTTTAGTCCGAGTCTGGGTTTAGATATCACAATGCTTGGACCCGACATTTTTAGATGCCCGGACTAAGCTTAAAAAGTCCAACATCAGGCCAGGTTTTAATCTGAGTACTCAAATTTTATTTTTTATTTAATTTTTTTAATATTATATATGTATATTTTTTTTTGTAATTTTATAAGTTTTAAATTTATTTCAATAAAATTTGACTTGAAAATATAAACTTAAAGCGTTTAAAACTTTGCAGATGTGTAATAGATGAGTCAAATAAATATAAATATTTAAAATAATATATATTTTATATTTTTTTTTAATAAAATTTGGGTTTCGAGCTGGGTTCGAATTTATCAAGTGATGCCCAGGATTGGCCCGGCCCACATTGCCTAGGTGCGGTCCGAGTCTGGACCAAGCGGGTATTTTTGTCATCCTTAATTTTATATATCGACAAAGCAAACTTGTGCTACTTATAGTGCTAGCTATTCAATTGCTTGTTACCACGTTATTGATAAGAATCAAAGACTATTGATGGAAACAAAATAATCAATCAAATGATTGATTGTCTCCATCTTAATTATTGATTAAAAAGATTAATTGTAAATCAACTCAAAAATTAATTAAGTCAATCTTTTCTACTCAATCATTATTCCTAAACTATATTAATTAGATTATTTCATTTTTTATGTTTCAAATAGTTGAATAAATTAAGCCCTTGCACTCATGAATTAATAAGAGTGAAATTTATCTTCTTTCTATTATTTTTGAAAAGTTTCCATGGTATTAGTGCGGGTTTGAGAGTCCTTAAAATCATGAGTTTAGACTTAGCCACCATATCAATAATGGGTTTCCGAAGCATGGTGGTCTAAAGTAGAGAGATTTGAATTTTTTTTAATTGTTCATAAATTTCTTTACCAAAAAAATAAGTAAAAAAATTTTTTTACTACAGCATCAAACGCTACTTTTACCATCACAAGGTAAATGATGTCAAAAGAAAAAGGGAACGAATAGGAATCCTCAAAATTAATGTTTGCTTTTGACAAGATCAAAGGAATGACTTTCTAAATGAAAGAATTCTATAACAAGATGAAAAGAGTGAAGCTATGTTAGGAAATGTCTTATTTTCAGTAAAGATTTTCTAGGATATTTTTCTTTTTTGCTTTTAGGATTCGTATTTAAAAAATAAGTAATTTCCTTTTGGTACTTAACTTGTTCAAGGAGAAATACTATTGGTATGAAAAAAGGAATACTTATCTCATAAGAAATAATCACTATATATAGGGAGGTTGAGTTCATTTATTCATATAACACAACAATCAGATATCTACTAGTAGACAATTTCTAGTGTGAGAGAAACAATAAGTCTATTGAGAGATTGGGTGTTATTAGGGTTTTAAGTGTGAGGAAAAATACTTGAGTGATTGTAATAATTTTTCACATAGTAGATTTTTCTCTCGTCGTCCTTGGCAGTCGTGGTTTTTCTCATTATGGGAGTTTTTTTATGTAAATTCTTGTGTTGTGTAATTGATTTTACTCTTCATCTATTTTTCTGTTTGTTATTTATTTGATACATTGTTCCTTGCAAGATCTTGGTGGGATTATAATTCTCCAACAAGTGGTATCAAAGCAAAAGGTTATTCTGCAAAGTAATTATGTATACAAACAAAATTTCAAATCTTGTGAGGATTGAGGTTGAAAAGTTTGATAGAAGAATCAATTTTGGCTTGTGGCAAATTCAATTCAAGGATGTATTAATTCAATCTGGGCTACATAAGGGTTTGAAAGGCAAACCATCCCCTGCTTTTAGCAGTGACTCTAAGAAATCTATTATGAGCAATGAAGATTGGAAAGAATTAGATGAAAGAGTTGCAAGTGCTATACAATTATGTCTAGCAAAGAATGTTCTTGCGAATGTAGGAAAAATTCTTTTAGCAAAACAACTTTGGAAGAGGCTAGAAATTTTATATTAGACAAAGAGTATCTTTAATCGTTTGTACTTTAAAGAGCAATTTTAGACATTGAGAATGATTGAAGGTACAAAAATTTCTAATTATCTTAGTGTTCTAATGGTATCGTGACAAAATTAGAAGCAATTGGAGTTTAAATTAAAGATGAGGACAAGGCGCTTAAGCTATTGTGGTCCTTTCCAAATTCTTACAAGCATATATTTCCTATTTTAATAGATGGGAAGGAGACTGTGGATCTTAAAGAAATTACTAGTACTTTATTTTTAGAATAAAGAAGGCTAAATGGTAGAAGTAATGAGGCTTTTGATGATTCAGCATTGACAGTTGGTAATTGGAAGAAAAATGACTTTAAAAAGAAAAAAGTCTGTTGGGTGTGTGGATAATCAGGGTGAAATATACCTATGCAACCAAAGAGGGGGGTGAATTGTGTTTCTTAGAAATTATGCCGTGCTTGAATAAAAATTAATGCAAATCTTAAACAAATTCAAAACAATAATAAATAATTCAATCAAAACGTAAAAAGATAAGGGAAGAGAGATTCAAACACAAGGATTTTTGTGTGGTTCGGCCTACCTCGCCTATACCCACGCCTCCAAGCTCATTGGGCTTGAGGATTCTATTATCCAACCTTCCAAGGCTTCAAGAACTTTTAGAATTGACTTCATAGGTGTCAATCAACCTTTACAATAAAAAATTATCTCAAATCTCTCAACCCAAGAGTTTCCCACACTTACAATCACTCAAAAATAAAGATTACAAAAGAGTTTCTCTTACACAATATTTATGTTTACAAATAAAAGCTCAAAGTGCGATTAAATGATATAATGACAAGTTTAAAGCTCAATAGAGATTGTATACTCAATAGCAAGCTCAATAATAATTGTTGGATCTCTAAAAATTTGAATTTGATAGAGCCATTTTATAGTTGGAGCTGAAAATTAGCTATTGTTGACTTTCTGCCCAAAGTCGAATTGCCGTTAAGAACAAAATGGACTATTGTTTTGACTTAAGCAAGTTACCGTTACACAAAAATTCAAATTGTCGAATCACCGTCTTTATGATGTTGGAGTGTCGTTAGTGTCCAGGAACCTACAAGTTATCAGCATACCATTTTCTATAAGTCAGTTTACCGTTTGTATCCAGAAAGTAATTTTCAATTCTGTTCGATGTCGATTAGTCGTTTTCTACTAAACGGTCTGCGGTTATCATCCAAAAACTCAACTTTCATTTTTGCAAGATAACGGTTAGTCGTTTTAGGATATCGGTTAGTCAATTTTTTCCAAAATCAAAATCTTGCTTCAAGGTGATCGTTTTGCCTGGAATCCGTTTGTTTTTAGAAAGTTATTCTATGCTCAATTCATTGTACAACTTAAGTATTTTGATCCAATTAATGCCTTCTCCAAACTTAATCAATTTTAAGACATGTTTGTTATCATCAAAATCATCATTATGGAAACATATATGTTAACAAAGGGTGATTCTCATAAGCCCTATGTGAGTGTAATTTTGGTGGAGTAAAGAAGGTGGAGATGACATGGTTGAGTGGATATATGGTGGATCGTATTTTCTCACTTAATTGAAAAACTCGCCAAGGTGGAGATTGTTAGGAAATATGTCTTATTTTTCAACAAAGATTTCCTAGGGTATTTTTCTTTTTTGTTTTTAGGATTCGTATTTAAGAAATAAGTAATTTCCCCTTTGTGAATTAACTTGTTCAAGGAGGAATACTACTGGTATGAGAAAAAGACTACTTCTTCCACAAGAAATAATCACTATATATAAGGACGTTGGGTTCACTTATTCATATAACATAACAATCAGATCTCTACGAGTAGATAATTTCTACTGTAAGAAAAATAATATGTCTATTGAGAGTTGGGTGTTATTGGGGTTTTGGGTGTGAGGGAATTTACTAATAATTTTTCACATTGTGAATTTTTTTCTTGTTGTCCTTGGCAGCCGTGGTTTTTCTCCATTATAAGATTTTTTTTATGTAAATTATTGTGTTGTGTCATTGATTTTACTCTTCATCTATTTTTCTATTATTTGTTTGATACATTATTGCTTGCAAGATCTTGGTGGAATTAAAATTCTTTAACAAGCTAAAATCCTTTAGTGAAGATTTCCTTCAAAAAGATCAAAAGAACAGCCTTCATATTGAAAGAAATCCTTGATCAAAGAAATTTACTAATGATTTTTCGTGGCCACCCAAAAAAAAAGGTGTATATGAAAACAATTCGAAGATTTCCTAGACACGCTTCAAAGGAATGCTTCATGATTTGTTGCACAACACTTGGATGAGATTGTAAATTAAAATCAAGGACTTACAATTTTTATAGACAAGCTGGGAGTTCAAAAATTTTATCTCGCCAGCTTAAGGAAGGATGATAAGAATCAAACAACATTGATGAAAGATTTCCTAGACACGCTTCAAAGGAATGCTTCATGATTTGTTGCACAACACTTGGATGAGATTGTAAATTAAAATCAAGGACTTACAATTTTTATAGACAAGCTGGGAGTTCAAAAAATTTATCTCGCCAGCTTAAGGAAGGATGATAAGAATCAAACAACATTGATGAAAGTAAAACATTCAATCAAATGATTGGTTTTCTCTATCTTAATTATTGATGAAGGAAGATTGATTGACTCAATCTTTACTAATCAATTATTAATCCCAAATTTTGTTAATTGTATTATTTCCTTTTTCATGTTTTGAATACTTGTTTAAGTTAAGCCTTTGTGGTCACGAATTAATAAGAGTGATCTTCTTTATATTAATTTTGAAAATTTTCTGTTATTGGGCAGATGTCTTAAAGAGATCTAAATTCTTGTGAATGCTTAATTCATGGAGATCAATCTTTTGTGAGCCTGAGCTTGACACATGGAGATCCATTTTGTGCTTCCATATGTTTGACAAGTGAGGATCCATCTTACAACAACTAAAACTTGATTAGAGATTGCGGGAATAAGGAAATTCCTTTTTAGTGTTATACATTTAGGAATGCTGACATATTTAGAATCATGAGAATTTATTTTCATTACTGCGGGAAGATCTTGCTTCCTAAATTTTGTGTATATATCGTGGGAAACTCTCTCGTTCTAGTTATGCAATTCAAATACTATTTTTCAAATTCTCTTTAGTAAGCTGCTGCTAGCCATCGTCCTTTTATATATATATGTTAGGGCATAGCCAAAATATCAAATCAGTGGCCAAAAGTTTTGACCGACATAAGATTTAAATATGGAAGAAAAAATATAACGATATCAAAGTTTAACAGTTCTCCACATATTATATATATACACACACTCCTGCAGATATCAAAATGTGTGTTTCATAGGATTCATTTTAAAGCCTCGTTTTGGTGTCCTCGTGTGTGTACACACACATAGAGAATTTTTTAGGTGCATTTGCCCTTATATATATATATATAGAGAGAGAGAGAGAGAGAGAGAGAGAGAGAGTGTGTGTGTGTGTGTGTGTGTGTGTGCACGCGTTGGGATTCGATCTCCCCTTACATGTATGCATATAAATTTTTTAAAAAAAGAAAAAGAAAGGGGGTGAGCAAGTCCAAATCAATTTTTACCTCTCTCCCTTCCCCAAAGTATCGAACCCGAGTCCACACAAGTGAAAGGCGACAGATTGCACTACCAACCAACTCGGCTACGCCCTTGGGGGCACATGTATGCATATAAATACTTTGTGTAATTTTAAAAAAAATTAGGTCTATGATTTGAACCTCAGTTACATGTGTATAGAAATATTAGTATGATTTTTTAATTTAAATTTTAAACCTAAAACTTTTTAATGCATTTTCAACCAAATTTTTTCTTTATATAAATTGTAAACCTAAAAATTTTTAATACATTTTGAACCAAATTTTTTTATGTATTTAATTAGTTTGATAGTGGTAAATTTATAGTTTAACTGAGTTAAAAAGAAATGTCTTCTAAGATACTTGGACTAAATGGGAGCAGTTGCCTCACTTGTCCCTTAGTGGCTCCACCACTAGCCACACACTCTTTCTACCATCCACTCGAAAGAATAGAATCCAACATAACCTAATTCTTACTAAAAAGAACTAGCTCACTCATACAAAAAGTTAAGATTAAAGGGTTATTATGTCGAGTTTATACTCCTGCCTATTTATTATTCTCAACCGATGTGTGATTTTTCCTATCAATCCTAACATGTGTATATCAGTCTCTCAATCGTGCATAAAACTCTAACTCATACTCAAAAGTTAACTCATAAAAAGTTAAATTGAGGATTACCTTAAGTTTATATTCTTACTTAATAACTATTCTTAATTATCAAATGTGGATCTTCTTAACACCAACCACCACCCACCTTAAATCCAGTAAAGCCAATTATAAATGCTCGTCCTCAAACTCTATATAAATGAGATATATCAACCTACTAACAAACATGGATCCACCTAATGACTAATAGGGGCTCAAGCCCACACTAGAGAAAAAGATATTTCAGAAAATTAAAGAGAAAATTATTTGAACTACTTGTCCTCATTTAATTTTAAAGATAGCCTCAAAAACTCATGAATCCATAAAATTTAAATTTTAACTTTTAATTATAAAAGCCCACACTTTAATTAAAAAATAAAAGTCACAATAATCCATATGAGTGGTTTTATATTATTTAATTTAACCCCATTAAATCTATTAAAATAGTTTCTACAAACTCATTAACCCATAAAATTTTAGTTTCTTATTGTTGTGTAATTCAACCTCTAACAAATTATTTTTCTAAATCTATTACTACCAATATAACAAAGACTACTAATGAACTATCAGCCTTATAAAGGTTTATTTGGTAGATAAAAGAAATATGACATTTTTAACTAGGGGTGGGCATTTGGTTTCATTCAATCCTAATTGAATTGTATTATGGCAATTTGATTTGGTTTAGTTCAGTTTAACAATAAAAACTAAATGGTTTAGAAATTTTTCAGCCAATTACTTTTTGTTTGGCTTGGTTTAAAATTGAATCGAATTGCAGAGCCAAATGGTTCACAAAAAAAAAAAAAAAACATAATCTAGGCATTGTGCATGTAGAAGTTGGAGGATCAAAAATGATGATTGGAAAAGTGCTCATTCGCAATAGAATTTTGAATTTTTTTATAATTTGTAGTGGACTTGAGACAATTATTGAATTTTATTTTATTAATTTACTATTGTTGGATTTTATTATTTTTTTATTATTTGTAGATTTATGAAATCAAAATTGTTATTATAGTAATAATGTATTACTATTATGTTATTTTTTATTAAATATAAAGAGTAAAATTACCCAAACCAAATCAAACCAAACCATAAAATTGAACTAAACCAAATTAAATTAATTTGATTGGATTCAGTTTGGTTTGGTCTAGCGTTTGGTTGGAATTTGGTTAAAAAAATTATGAGCTAATTGGATTCGATTTGGTTCGATTTAGGGCCCGCCCCAATCTAACTTTTAAATGGGTCCTTTGCTATCCCCAGCTACATGGCTTCCATATCATTCCTGGTGGCTACATCAGACCCTTTATGGCACTCAAAGTCGGCATAATGTACGCGCCTCTTTTTCAGACATCAGAATCAATTGTCAACAAAATTTCCAGTCAGCTTAGCTGAAGAACGATTAATAAATAATATTATGAGTATTTGAATTTAGCTAGTCTGACTTTAACAATCGTTTTTATGCAGAGTTAAATTACTGGTTGTCAAGGAAAACGAATTTTTTTTGGGTAAAATTATCTCGAAAAAATAATTATTGAGAGTAATATAATTCAAGTTGATAGTTTAACTTGTTTTTGGGTATCCTTTCCATCTCATGTTCACTAAGTTTGGGTTAGTGATAGAATTCAATTGCTAATTGCTACAAATATAGAACCGAAATTAATGGGCATATAGATAAATTATTCAAATTTTTATATATTATTCTAATTAATTTAGTTAGTATAAATGAAAGGGCAAAGGTATGTTACATTAGCTGTATCTTATAGATAAGCATTTTTAAATCCTTAGAAAGATAATAACTACTAAAAATGTTAATAAGTTTTTAAGTTTCACTTTAAATCCCAAGCTATAGCTAGGCAATAATACTGTTAGAACTTCAATTTTTTAAAAATTTTATATTTATATTTATAGGAAATTTAGTACCAAATTGCTCAATAATTTTTTTATTTTATTTAATTGAATCTCTAACTTGTTTAATCTTATATCTATTAAGTTTTTATTCATTATGTTAATGATCTTTTACTTTAATATATCATGATCTTCAATGTTGATGTCTTTTATTAATTGTTTAACTTTATTAAATTCTTTGCTCAGTTAATCTGTTAAATTTTTAATTTATTTTATATATTCTTCATTCAAATTATTAATGTGAAATATTTTATTTGCACTTTCTATATCATTTATAGATAAATTTAGGTTTCCTATTTTATTTAATCAATATAGTGACATTCAATTTAATTGATTATTTCTCCATATGTCTAAATCATTTATCAGATCAAAGGATTGAAATATTCTATAGAAAATCCTCTTTGCCTATAGATAGAAGGTGATAACTTATTTATTTCTACGTTTTATGAAATTATTAGAGGTTTTGATAATTTATTCATTATACCATGTTTCTAATAAGTCATTAAATTCATAAGATATTTATCACATGTAATATCTCTTATAATTTAAGATACTAAATTTAGATTACAAAATCTATGTGACAATATTGATGGTATGTATTAGGTGAGAAAATAGGTTGAATGTGTGTGTGTGTTAGAAGAAAAATAAAGTCTATGTCTCAAGGGAGATAAGAAATTATAAATGCAAATGTAAAAATATATTCAAAATTTGTAGATCTTTATGAATATAATAATCATTTAGATCTTTGTAAAATATAGTAACAACTTTATAAAATTTTAAAAATAGATGTAGAAGAGATGGATGACTAAACCATTTAATTATACAAAATTAATGAGGACTTATTTGAAAAAATAAATAAATATGTGATTAAAAATGAAAATTTTTGTAAATTACTATTACACCCGTACCTCATTTTACGTTAAAATTGTTTTCATCCATTAGATTTAAAAAATTTCAAAATCAATGGTATATATATTGGATGTTTGTTATAATGTTTGTAAGATAAGCTTTCCCCAAATGAAAAGTTAGTTTTAGCAAAGATATATTTGACATTTAAGTAAGTGCGTAAAGTAAATTTTCTTTTTAAAACTTTGATAATGGATGTATGAGTTAATAATTTAAAAATAATAGCCCCACTCTTGATCTAAAGCCCATTTGGGACTAAAGTTGAAACTTAATAAGTTGTTTATTTTATAATTTTTGACAAAAATAATGTTTTATAAATTTTATAGAAGCTGCTTGTTTTATAATTTTTCCTATTTTGACAATAGCCTTTAAAAATAAGTTGGAGATCACTTTTTATAAGTAGCTTGTTAAATAAGCTACCATATCTTTTTAAAGTTTCTATTATAACCTTAATATTTTAATAAAAAATTATGTCTTATTGTTTTATAAATCCTAATATATAGACCATTAGATATCATATTACTGCGATAATCAAATTACCGCCACAACTATTGTACGTTCTATCCATTATCAAAGTTTTGATCCAGTAAGTTTATATTCTATTATAAGAATTAATAAGCCATGTATATTATTACGTAAATTTCTTTGAACTATGAATAATTTCATATGAAAGCCAACCATGGCTTTTAACATTCAATCTATTTATATTTATTTTTCTATGTTCATAGTGTTTGTTTAAATAGAAAACATCCTCGGCCTAGTAATATTTTAAATATAATTTCTTGGTCATTTCATTTATGTTGTTGAATGAGGACTCGTATTCTTGATCTATATTGTTTATTTATGTGAATGTAATGCATATTCCTTTTTATTTATTTGGATTGTGTTTATCATATTTTATGCAACAGATGATGAGATTCATTAAATTTTATTTAATTAAGTTTTTTTTCACTTTACATAATTTTACGTGTTTTAAAAAGAAAAAAGGCATGTCTAAACAATTTACTAAATATACTCTAAAAAATAAAAGACAATTGAAACTTATGTTTATTTTGGTCATTATTGTTGAGTACTTGAAAGTGCGTATTTATAATGGAGAAAATCATCATTTTACACTCCAAGTCTCACTAACATCCTTATTTTTATGTCTTTAAGTCCCTTGTAATTTAATTATGTATGTTTTATTTTAATTAAGTATTTTATGTATTTTAGGGGATATCATGGTCATTTCACAATGAACGAGAGATCAGATGGAAAAACGGACAGCATTTTTGAACTCAGGACAGTCGAAAACCTTAGGAGGAGCATAAAAAGATAAATGTTACTGTTAACATATACGGTACTGTTTACACATACGGTACGGTTGATATATACGAAACTGTACACACACTGTTCATGGCACTGTTCATCTATACTGTATGCTGACGTGGCATTGTACGATGATATGGCACTATACGATGACGTGGAGGCATTTGATTGGACGAATGATGTGGCATTGACCGCTTATGTGGCATTGACTGATGATGTGGCGTTGACTGATAACGTGTCACAATCTTATTGGACCAAAAATGTTGACCGGTGACGTGGCAGAATGTTAGTGGACCGAAAAAACGTGTATACGGTACATGCATATACACAGAATAACAGCCTTGATGATGTGTTCCATGCAATAAGAACTTGCCACGTGGCGCAATCCTGAGCGTCCAAATTGTTTTAATCTGATGGCCATGATTTACTCAATGTATCTATAAAAAAGGGGCTCTCCCCCCTAATTTGAAACCCCTGAATCTATTTTTGAGCTCAAATTTCTGTAATTCCATCTCCATCTTGTATTTTCTACGTATTTTAATAAAATTCTCATTTTACCCCTAGTTCAAATATGAGTGGCTAATTTCCTTTCAAGCTCGGGTTGAAGGTGAAGTCTCAACATGCTCCATGGGCTTAATTTGGTAAATTTACTTTTCCTTCCCATTTAATTTATGTGGTTGTTTTGACTTTTCGTAGATAAATAGTAATAATCTTGTCTGGATATCGGCTGGAATAACCGCCTCCCTAGGCAAGGTTATTATTATTTAGCACGGGAAGCCATTAGCACCATATCTATTAGAGTGTGGTTTATGAGTGGAAAAACCTCCTTCATGATTTAATTCGTACTAATAATGAATATTGAGTCGATAGTGCATGTTGAGTACAGATCCGAAGATCCAAGCATTTCATTTTAATAGTTTATTCCAACAGCTTTAATTAAAATTAAAACATTGCCTACAACATTTTCATTATAATATGTCAAATATATATACTTTTCTTTTCAAACTCACAGCAACTACAATGATATAGTTTACCAAATATTAGTTTTTTTAATCATTAGTTTATTTTATTCACACAGCAGCAGTGGCTTATTTAATTAGACACCACAATCCTAAATTGCCTCTAAATTTAAAATATTAAAACAAACAAGATTAATTAGTCAAAATTTAGAAATATCTAAATATCTTTTCTAAATTTTACAATAAAATAAGTATTACAGTGTAACTAACGTAGAAAAAGTCTAAAGGAGGGTTTACCGTTGTGGCAGCATTTTTTTGCCCTTTGATTTTAATGGTAAGAAAACAAAACAAAAAGAAAATTTGAAGAGTACACTAAAGAAAAAATGGACACTTTTGGGATTAAAATAAGAATGGCTGAAAAAAAAAAGGGAGTTTTATCAGAAGATTAAAGAGGTGCCTATAGCCAAACTCTTTTTAATGGATTCAATTGCACATTTGGGTTTGATTTAATTTATGCAATTAAGTTAATAAATGCATGAGATTTATGTTGTTTTTAAAATAATTTATGAACTTGAATTTTTAAATGGACTTTAAACTTGATATAAATGTATTTAATTAGTTCAACAGGGGCCAATGTATGATTGATTCAACTAAACTAGAAAGAAAATATCATTTAAAATACTTGGACTTAGAGTGTAACTAGTCCTTTAATGACTCCACTACTGCTCAAAAACCATGGATCATAGAATGTAGACCTTAATGTGATGCCCATGAATAAAAGCCACTTGATTAGGAGTGATAAATCTTAATCATAGCCCCCAATCTATTAGTGATAACTTTAAAGTTGAAATTTACTCTTAACAATTGAAGAATGAGCACAATTAAGCTCGAGATTAAATTCTGGAAGATGTAAAAGAGGTTGAGATTAAAAAAATTAATTTTTACTTTGCTCACCCACTTATATTTTAAAATAAAAATAAGGGTGGGGATATTTCCACCCCATTATTTGTGTAAACCCACCCCACTTCTAAAAAATATTTATAATAAATGCACATTATTTTTTATAAATACAAATCAACATCAATATGTGTATAATTAATCAATTAAATCATTCTTATATTGTTTTACTTAGTTTTTTCACTATGAAGATTGTTTTAATATGAGTTTTATTTAATTATGTAATCGTTATGGTATAAAATTACTTAACCTGAAGCATAATGTGTTCTTGTATCTAATACTTTAAGTATTAATTTTGTGAATTATTATCTAACTTTTTAAATGAAGTCTAATAATTTTCAATATTTTACGTGTAAATGATATAAATTTAATAGCCTAATAATTTACATGAGTATTGACTCACAAAAACATAATGTTTGTTAAAGGTTAATAACCATGCTAGTAAAGTAGAATTGACCATTTAGAAACAATGAATTTTGTATAAAATAAAAAATGTTGAAGTTGAAGTAAATTTTTTGTACTTTTACATTTTAAGAATAAAATAGTCAATTTAAATTTAGGCTGAAGCAATCTTAGTAGTCAAACATAAAAAAAAAAAGTCACAAAAAATAAATTAAGAATTTAAGAAAGATTTAATTGATTAATTCCTTAGAATTCTTTTTTATTTAAAATTTTTAAAAGTAATGTGAAAATTTTATAATTACTTTTTAGAAGTGGGGTGGATTTACATAATTTGTGGGGTGGAAATATCACCACCCTAAAAATAAAAGTTAATAGCAGAATTGAGAAAATATCATCTAAATTACATTAAGGTACTTACAAACCCTATCCCACCAAAAAATATCCTATTAATCCACTGCCTCTAAAAGTTCAGCCATAGCCTAAGATTCTTACTCAAACGCAGCAAGATCAGAGTTGGACGAAAGTCTAGACTCTAGATTATATTACATGAAAACAAAACAAATCGATTAATGATAGATATAGGTTGATGATTTGCTATGAATAAAATATAAAATAATGAGAGAAAATTCTTTATTATACATAAGTAATATAAATCTTTTTTCTTTTTTTAAATAAAGAGTAATATAAGTCTTGATCATACATGAGAGTATACACTCATACTGTCATACAAAATCCTTAAAAATTTTGAGGCGTTCAAATATGTGGAGGAAAAAAGGCAAAGCTAAGATGGGGATTGCCTAGGCTATAGTCTAGTGACACGTGAAAAAGACCCACTTAGTCAATACATATCATATTGTAGTTTTACCAATTTTACTTTGAATGTAAGTTTGCATAGCAGTCATAACATGTTTTATGGTTATTGTGAGTTGTAAACAATTATTTACATGTATATATATATATATATATATATATATATATATATATATGTTGTGATAATGTAAGTTAACTAAAATGATATATTAGTTGAATTATTCTCGTACTGAGAAGTTTTCTATCTGGAGAATGGTTTTCTCGAGTTGACCATCTTCTTTTCCTGAATTTTTCTTTTCCCTTAAAACTCTTTCACAAATGTGTATTAATTGATATTGTTGGAAATTTCTTAGTTATGTCAATAAAATACTTTTGTGGTCCTAGTCTTTAAGAAGTTTGTTAGTAATGTTATATGCAAGATTGTGTTTACCTATTCGTTAGGCTGTAGTTACTGGAATGTAGATGCAATATTTGTTAGATAACGGCTGCTATTATTTTGTTAAGTTTGTTTATATAATGCCTATAAAAGGCAACCTCATTGTTAATCAAATAAGTAGTACTTTCATCCATTTATCTTTGTTTTGAGTGTTTAATTCCAAATTTACTTATAACAGTGGTATCAGAGCTTGAATCAGAAAAGTGAGATTGAGAGAGTTAGTAACAACAGTGTACTTGTTTTTCTTCACTTGTGTTGCAGCAGCAGAAATCCATGGCTTCTGAGAATTTTGTTCAACCTGCAATTCCTCGCTTTGATGGTCACTATGACCATTGGAGCATGTTGATGGAGAATTTTTTAAAGTCCAAGAAGTATTGGCAGATTGTTTCTACTAGAATAACTGAACCACCAGCAGGTGTTGTTTTGACAGATGCTCAGAAAATAGAGCTTGAAGGGCAACAATTAAAGGATCTCAAGGCAAAGATTTACTTGTTCCAAGCTATTGATCGCTCGATCTTGGAAACAATTCTTAACAAAGACTCCTCCAAACAGATTTGAGATTCCTTGAAAAAAAAGTATCAAGGGACAGCAATTGAAGCTGGCACACCTCCAAGCACTTCGAGCAGAATTTGAATATCTACGAATAAAGATAGGAGAGTCAGTCTTAGCATAATTAGTAAGGACGATGGCAATCGCAAACAAAAGACGAATTCATGGCGAACAGCTGAAGGATGTTATCATAATTGAAAAGATTCTTCGATCTCTAACGACAAAATTTAACTATATTGTTTGTGCGATTGAGGAATCAAAGAATATTGACACACTTTCAATTGATGAATTGCAGAGCACTTTGCTAGTCCATGAGCAGAAAGTAATCCAGCAGGATAAGGAAGAACATGTATTACAGGTAGCAGCAAATCCTAAACCCACTCAAGGGGGTAAAGGAGGTTGGAAAGGCAAGAATGGGCAGAACAAATCAGAAGAAAAGGTTGATGATTCTCAAAGAAAATGAAAGGATCGTGATGGTCAGAATTCAATAGGACATAAACCAAAGTCGAAAGATAAATCAAATGTTAAATGCTTCCGTTGTCAGAAGTATAGTCATTATCGCTCTAAGTGCCATACTAATTTAAATAAGAATCGTGGCAAGAAATCTAACTTTGTAGAAAAAGAGGAAGAAGAAATTTCCATTCTTATGGCATGTCATGTAAAGGAGGAAAGTCACCAGAATTTATGGTATTTAGATACCGGCTGCAGCAATCATTTGTGTGGGGACAAATCTGTATTTTCTAACTTGGATGAGACTTTTCGAAATACTGTAAAATTTGGTGATGATTCTACAGCTTTCGTCATGGGGAAAGGAAGGGTTGCAATCCAAACTAAGAGAAGTTCTCATTCTATCTCGAATGTTTTGTTTGTTCTTGATTTAAAAACTAACCTTCTTAGTGTTGGCTAATTATAAGAAAAAGGGTATGAGATCTCTAATAAGGAAAGAGTTTGTCGAATCCATGATGAAAAATTAGGCTTGATTGCTCAAGTGAAAATGACAGCAAACAAAATGTTTCCATTGTATCTTCACCACACTACTCACTCATGTTTTGCTGTAAATTTCGAAGATACAACATGGTTATGGCACTTTCATTACGGGCATCTTAGTTTTGGTGGATTGAAGACTTTGCAGCAGAAAAATATGGTGGTAGGCCTTCCACAATTTGAGCAACCTTCACAGCTTTGCAAAGAATGCATTGTCAGTAAGAAACATCGAGATAACTTTCCAAAAGGAAAATCCTAGAGGGTAAAGAAAGTGCTGGAGCTAATGCATTCCGACTTGTGTAGGCCGATCAAGCCAACATCAAATAGAGGTAAACAATATTTTATCTCGTTTATTGATGATTTTAGTCGAAAAACTTAGGTTTATTTCTTGCAAGAAAAATCAGAAGCTTTTAGAGCCTTTCAAACGTTTAAAGCACTAGTTGAAAGAGAAGCTGACAGTCAAATAAAAATATTAAGTACTGATAGTGGTGGCAAGTTCAACTCGTAAGAATTTGGAAGCTTTTTTGAAAATCATGGAATTATAAGACAACTGATAGCAGCCTATACACCTTACCCAAAAGTTTTTTGCCTAAAGCAATTGTTTGGAGTGTTTATATTTTGAACAGAAGCCTCACAGTAACTATTCAAAATTTAAATCCTGAAGAAGCATGGAGTGGATGTAAGTCGGCAGTAGATCACTTTCGAGTACTTTGATGTATAGCATATGCCCATGTACCAGATGAGAAAAGAAGAAAATTAGATGACAAAGGTGTGAAGTGCATTTTCTTCAGTGTTAGTGATCATTCAAAGGCCTACAAATTATATGATCCTATCACAAAGAAAATTGTCATTAGTCGTGACGTCATTTTTTATGAAGAAAAGACATGGATGTGGGAATGTAATTCTGTTGGGCAGCAAATTTCAGTAGATTTTGATGGTGAAATTGAAGAAAATTCACAGCAACTTCAGTGTCCAACAGTCTCTGCTCCTAATCAACCTCAAAATAGAGTCTCAACAGAAACTCCACCAGCAGCAAATGAACTTGATGAACAAGTTGAAGCTACAACAGATTCACGTTATCAACGTATTAGAAGAAAGCCTACATGGATGTCAGATTATGAGGTAACAAGATTTAATGCTCTTGAAAACCCACTCACACACTTTGTCTTGTTTTCAGAATATGATCCTGCAACTTTTGAAGCTGCTGCCAAAGAACAAAAATGGCTAAAAGCCGTGGACGAAGAAATTGCATCCATTGCAAAAAATAATACTTGGAAGTTGACAGATCTTCCAATGGGACAAAGCGCAATTGGAGTGTAATCGGTTTACAAGACAAAATTGAAGGAAAATGGTGAAATTAATAAATACAAGGCACGCTTAGTCGCCAAAGGCTACAAACAAAAGTTTGGTGTGGATTACAAGGAAGTATTTGCTCTTGTTGCAAGACTCGACATGATCAGATTAATTATTGCTCTCACAGCATAAAATTCTTGGCCTGTTTTTCAATTGGATGTGAAATCAGCATTCTTGCATGGAGAATTACAAGAAGAGGTATTTATCGATCAACCTCCTAGATATGTGAAATTAGGCAGTGAACATAAAGTGTATAAATTGAAAAAGGCTCTATATGGACTAAAACAAGCACCACGAGCTTGGTATAGTCATATAGATGCTTATTTCTTGAAGGAAGGTTTTCGAAAATGCCCATATGAGCATACTCTGTACACAAAAATTGGAGATGGTGGGAAAATGCTTATGGTATGCTTATATGTAGATGATTTGATTTACACGGGAAATGATAGAGTAATGTTTGAGAAATTCAAGGAATCCATGATGCTTGAATTTGATATGTCTGATCTTGGTTTGTTGCATTATTTTCTTGGCTTAGAAGTCATACAATTTGATGCTGGAACTTTTATTTGTCAAAAGAAATATATGGAAGAGATCTTATAAAGATTTCGAATGAAGAACTACAACTCTGTCACTACTCCAATTGAAAAAGGATTGAAGCTCGTAAAGGATCCTGCATGAAGAACAGTTGATAGTACCCTTTACAAACAGATTATTGGAAGCTTGATGTACTTAACGGCAACTTGACCTGATATAATGCATGTAGTTAGTTCCATCAGCAGATATATAGAGCGTCCAAAAGAGGATCATCTTTTAGCTGCAAAGAGGATTCTTCGATATTTGCGTAGTACTGCTGATTTTGGGTTGTTCTATAAAAAAGGGTGGAAAATCATATTTGTATGGCTTTACAGACAATAATTATGCTGGAGATTTGGATAACAGAAGAAGCACATCTGGATATTTATTTATGTTTGGTTCAGCAGTTGTTTTGTGGTCATCTAAGAAGCAACCAATAGTTACTTTCTCAACTACTGAGGCTGAGTTTGTTGCAGCAGCTTCTTGTGCATGTCAAGCACTTTGGCTGAGAAATATTCTTCATAAACTTTAGTACAGCAACCAGAATCAACGCAAATCTTTTGTGATAATAATTCAACAATTAAACTTTCAAAGAATCCGATTCTACATGGAAGATGCAAGCACATAGATGTGAGATGCCATTTCTTACGAGACCTGACAAAAAATGAAGTCATTGATCTTGTTTATTGCAGGAGTGAAGACCAAGTTGCTGATATCTTTACTAAGCCCTTTAAATTCGCAAGTTTTTTGAAGCTGAGGAAGTCACTTGGAGTTTGCAAATTGGAGGATTGAATTTGAGGAATTGTATAATTTTTAAACTGAATGTTTATAACATTTAGTTTCAGGGAGGGATTGTTGGAAATTTCTTAGTTATGTCAATAAAATGCTTTTGTGGTCTTAGTCTTTAGGAAGTTTGTTAGTAATGTTATATGCAAAATTGTGTTTACCTATTCTTTAGGCTTTTTTTTAAAAAAAAAGGAAAGGGGGGTGGGCAAGCCCAAATAAATTTTTATCCCCCTCCCCACCCCCAAGGCTCGAACTCGAGTCCACACAAGTGAGGGGCGACAGATTGCACTGCCAACCAACTCGGCTACGCCCTTGGAGGCTACCTATTCTTTAGGCTGTAGTTACTGGAATGTGGATGCAATATTTGCTAGATAAAAGGCTGCTATTATTTTGTTAAGTTTGTTTATGTAATGCCTACAAAAGGCAACCTCATTGTGAATAAAATAAGTAGTACTTTCATCCATTTATCTTTGCTTTAAGTGTTTAATTCCAGATTTACTTATATCAGATATGAGAGCGGCTTTTCCTATGGCAGATGCAACCAGACAAAAAAATGAAACTAACTTTAATACTTTTGCATGTTACTGAAAAGTAGGAGCGTCAAGATGTGCAAGAGATTCTTAACAAACCTCCCAATGCTCCCAGGTATTCAAGCGTCGTCACGAGTGCAATGCCAGAAGAAAGTTCTGGTATAGCTTCCTAAGTGAGTACAAAATCGTAGAACACTTCGAAGAATTCAAATCTTCAGAGGATGATAGGGTGTCCGACAAAAATTTCTAGTCGGTTTCTCACATCACAATTTAGGAAATATAATATGAATTCGAGGCCAATGAATATCAAGCCACATGTAGTCGACAAAGGTGTCAATAAAACATTATACATATTTGCAAAGGTAGATGCCTGTACACATTTTTAAAGAGAAAAGGAGATACCAAAAGTTTTGAGACTAAAAGCTTCAAAAAAAAATTGAAGCCAAAGTATTCAATTAATTAATTTATCTTGATCGTCACCTTTCATAATAATAATAATAATAAAATCAAAATTGTTGACCTTTCAAAGCAGTACACCTAATTCCCAGAGCCGAGCCACTTGCAATCTTGATAAGGGGACAAATTTCCAGCTGGTTTCTCGCAACTTGCAAGAAAAATAACAATATCCCGGTATAATGACAATAGCTCCGTTAAATATCTTTGAAATATTCTCAGTGAACACCAGTTGTCATATTAATAATCAAAAGCACTCCTATCCAATTACTTCTCCCAGCTAACTGTTTTTTAACTTAATAAGTAGGGCAGTGGACATAGTTCAAATTAATTTTTAATTTTTTATCTCACTCAAAATTTAAATTCTGGTGACAAATTTAAAAATCACTCAATCAAGCACCACTAAAAACACTAATATTTAATTATAGAAGTCGCAATTAAATCGTTTAAAAGTATTTTACTTTTTTAGCATCATAAATGGTTAAATTAATTTGAATAATCTAAAAAGTTATTAACAATATGCCAATAATTCATTATTAGAGGAGATAGCAAGAACCATTTCATTTGATATGCATGTTAATTTTTAAGGCATTTACATAGTAAGACGTTGTCATGATTTTAATTTTTTAATAAAGTGTTGTAGTTGGAAGAAAAAACATTCAACAAGAACTTCAATATATTTTTGGCCTTCACCTTAAATTGATTGGGAAGTTGAGTTATCAATTTAATTAATATTGTAATAGTATAATACAAAAATTTCTTAGTAAATAGAATTGTGTAATATAAAAAAAAAAAAAAATTCTTTTCTCATGTGGAGAAAATTTGCTAGTTTTCATTTAATAGTGCAAAAGACAACCACACAGCTATTACCGTCAAACTTGAGATATAATCTAGAAAATCGATGTTGAGAATTTACCCTTTATGATCTTGTACTAGGGTGGACCGCACAAAAGTAAAGATATAATCTCTAGTTTACGATGGTCCTATGCATTATATGAGAATTACGATATAAATTTTTCTGCTATATAAATTTTGATAAAAAAATATATATCTCAATAATTTGTTAGAATTATTATAATTATTGAAAATATATATATATTTTAAATCTTTTAGGGAACAATTGGGGGGAAAAAAGGGAAACTTCATCAGCGGGCATTTGGGTGCTGAACATGGTAAAATCGCTATCAGAGAAGATGACAGAAGTTAACATGAATGGTGTTTGCACTTTGCAGTGCCTTTTTTTTTTTAAGCTCTCGCAACAGTTTCATTCCTATAACGCAATTAACATTTTTCCTTACTCGCAGAGATTACGTCAAATTCAAATTGAATAATTGAAAAGGTCCAACCTAAATATTTAGTTGATGGAATGTACTAGGAGTTGAAGAATTTTTTGTCTAAACCAAAAGAAAAAAATTAAAACAAAGTATATTAATTCTCTGTGATATTAGGTTAATATGTTAAAAATACAAAAGGAAGCCAGAATAAACTATGATACCATACAGTTAGATGTTTTTGTGAATATTGCAGAGTATTCGGGTGTTTTGGCTGTTGGGAATGCTCTACTTTCTGTTATTTTATTTGTCATGTGTAATATATATATATATATATATATATATATATATATATATATATTAAAAAAAAAAAGTGATGTACAAATGTGATTGTTTGGATGTGCCAATAGCATTTTCCTCGTATGCGCCAGCTGCTCATCAAAACAATCAGCCACCACTACCGGCCAAACCCTAAATATCAATTACGTCCAGAGTGTACAGTAGGCAGCAGCTTTCTTCTGGCTAGCAGGAGGCAGAAACTCCTCCAACACAAAGTATTTTGAAGTATGGTTGATGCAGTAGTCTCATATGTGGTAGAAAGGCTTGGGGATTATCTCATCCAAGAAGTCAACTTTTTACGAGGTGTTAGAGATGAAGTGGAGTCCCTGAAAAAAGAACTCCAATGGATGCAAAGCTTCATAAAAGACGCAGAAGCAAAACAAGCTGGAAATAATTTGATACGCCGATGGGTATCGGACATCAGAGACATTGCTTATGATGCTGAGGATGTCTTGGATAAATATATGCTTCGTGTTCATGGCGTTAATGAAGAAGGAACTTCAGAGACCGAGCACAGTCCCGTGGTTGGTGATGAAGGAACTTCGAAAAGATGGCAAGGATTCTTTTCTTCCATCAAGAAGTGTTCTTGCTTATCCGGTGAAAAGTCCAGTCATAAGGAGTCAAATGTCTTCAGCAAAGCCAAAGAAAAAGTCACTGTGTATAACATAGGCAAGGAGATTGAAGCACTCAAAAAAAGACTCGGTGACGTCTCTCGCAGATGTGAGTCGTACGGCCTCCAAAATATCATCGCCAGTGACAAGAGGGAATTAGCGGAGAAACATGATCTAGACAGATTGAAGCAACTCCGAAGAGCCGCCTCCTTCGCAGTTGAAGAAAATCCTGTAGGCTTTGAGGATGACACAGACTTGTTGTTAGCCAAACTTTTGGACGAGGAGCCAAGGCGATTGGTGATTTCAATCTACGGTATGGGGGGCTTGGGGAAAACAACTCTTGCTAGAAAGCTTTACCACAACAATGATGTCAAGATTAAATTCGATTATTGTGCTTGGGTGTCTGTGTCTCAGGACTACAAAATTAAAGATCTTCTCTTGAGAATTATAAAGTCCTTCAATATCATGACTGCTTTGGAAGACTTAGAGACAAAAACTGAAGAAGATTTGGCGAGATCTCTTCGTAAATCTTTAGAAGCATACTCCTACCTAATGGTGATTGATGATATATGGCATAAAGAAGATTGGGTGAGCCTGAAAAGTGCTTTTCCGGAAAATAAGAATGGAAGCAGAGTAATTATCACCACTCGTATCAAAGATGTTGCTGAGAGGTCAGATGATAGAAATTACGTCCACGAACTTCGATTTCTGAGGCAAGACGAGAGTTGGCAGCTATTCTGCGAGAAAGCATTTCGTAACTCTAAGGCTGAAAAGGGACTGGAGAATTTGGGAAGAGAAATGATTCAAAAATGTGATGGCCTACCACTTGCCATAGTTGTGCTGGGTGGCCTTCTGTCTACAAAGAGGCCACAGGAGTGGCGTGAGGTACGTAATCACATTTGGCGACATTTAAGGAATGATTCTGTACAGATCTCCTACTTATTAGATTTAAGCTTTAATGATTTGTCTCATCAATTGAAGTTGTGCTTTCTCTACCTAAGCCTCTTTCCGGAGGACTTTGTGATCAATGTGGAGAAACTAATCCGATTGTTAGTCGCCGAAGGTTTTATACCGCAAGATTAAGATCGAACAATGGAAGAGGTGGCTAAAGATATTTTTGATGAGTTGATTAACAGAAGCTTAATTCAAGTAGAAAAAAGATGCTGGGGGAGGATTTCAACATGTCGGGTCCATGATCTTCTGCGGGACCTTGCCATTCAAAAGGCAAAAGAGCTCAATTTTATTTTCATTTGTGATGAAGCAAAAAATCCAACTCGCTCTTCGGTCAAATCATCATGTCGACGTCAAGCTATATATTCTCAAGCTCCTAGTAATTTCTGGCTACGTCGTGGCAATTCACTCGCACGTTCCCTTCTGCTCTTCAACCAGCAGTGGGATGAGACACTTGCTGTAGAGCAAGACCTACCACCCTTGTTCGAAAGGTTTTCTTTATTAAGAGTGTTTGATGTTGAGGTTGTTCTGGATTTTGAGTTGACCTTCGTGTCATCGCACGGCCACCGCTTATCTGAAAAGATAGGAAATTTGATTCACTTAAAGTATTTGGGATTAAGGGGCTCAAATATAGAGGTTTTTCCATCTTCCATTGTCAAGTTGCAGAGACTACAAACTCTTGACTTATTCAATACGTGCTTAGTGGAACTACCAGTTGAAACTAATATGATGCAAGAGTTGAGACACTTAATTGGAAATTTCAAAGGTACTCTGCCAATAGAAAATTTGACTAATCTTCAGACTCTGAAGTATGTACAGTCTAAAAGCTGGAATAAAGTTAACAGTGCTAAGCTGGTTAACCTTCGAGACTTGCGCATTGAAGAGGACGAGGATGAATGGGAGGGAGAAAAGGTGTTCAGTTTTGAATCTATTTCCAAACTCAAAAACCTTCGATTCTTATCAGTTAAACTCTTGGATGCAAATTCATTCGCTTCACTCCAACCACTCTCTCACTGTCAATGCCTTGTAGATTTGAGGTTAAGTGGAAGGATGCAGAAACTACCAGAAGATATGCATGCGTTCTTGCCAAATCTTGAATGCTTATCGCTATCAGTTCCATACCCTGAGGAAGATCCGATGCCTGCATTAGAGATGTTGCCGAACCTCATGATTCTTGACCTGCACATTGAATGCCACTATGTAAAGAAATTGAGCTGCAGGAATGAAGGTTTTCCTCTTCTTGAAATCCTACAACTTGATGCTGATAGATTAGTGGAGTGGCAAGTGGAGGAAGGAGCTATGCCTGTGCTTAGAGGCTTAAAGATCGCAGCAGAGATTCCTAAGTTGAAAATTCCAGAAAGATTGAGGTCAATCCCTCCTCCGGCCGAATGGGAATGCGAAGATAGTGGGTATAGATCTTGATGCACTACTCTCTTATCAGACATCTTTGGGTATCTGCTTGTTTCAATTGTGGTTTTATTTTCTAGATTTAATTTGTTTAATTTGATCATCATTTGGCAAGATTTTCTTTCATTGGAATGCTAAACTTTGGCACTAATTCACGCTATTGCTCTTTACAATTATGAGAGGCGATGAACTTTGGGGATTAATGTCGTAGACTATATGTATTTCTTCTTCTAATTAGGTGTCGATTTTTTATACATTTATGTTTTTTAATTAAATGTATTTTCTCGCACCATTAAGCGGCTCTAAATAGTGAAAAACGTTTTAACTCTGTAACTGTGTACTTTAATGGCATGAAATGTTCAGTTAATTTGTAGTTAATGTTGAACGTCGAGCCGATAATTGTCAGGCTGGCAACAAAATATTAGTAATAAAAAGTCATTGTAGAAATCCACACCTTGGGCTTGAATACGAATTAATGGCTGGAAAATGTCAGAAGAAATGAGCTAATACATCAGTGCAAGATTCAAAATCTTCAAGTGATTGAAATTACTTCAGTATGCTTGACAGCATCTCCACCTCCATCAACGGCACTAACAAAAATTGATGAAGCATGCATGAAAGATTTTAGTTCACTTTAAGTCGCGATGATAAAAACCACCAGCAATGAGTACCTAGAGTCATGCATTTAATGAGAGATGGCCAACAGTAGATACTGGCCCATGAGGGCAAGCAGGCCGGCACTGCATGGCTCATTGAGTTGGTGGATCACACCATATCCAACTTTTTGGGAGGCCGCCATATGGGGGTAATATTACTAACCAATAACCACCGAGCCAAGCCAATCTATGGCTATGTAATAATGCAAACAAATATATAAATAGAGTATAAAAAGTTCAATCATTCAAATTTTTTAAAAGATAAGTAGTAATAAAATTAAAAATTCGTCAAATTACAATATTCTTCATTTAAATTTTGTTAGCAGGGGATTAACTCATTAACTTCAAGTATAGTGAGAGAAAAATTTTCGTATTTCCATAACATAACAAGAACAGTGGTAAAAAAAAAATAACAAATTAACAACATTACAATTAATTATAACACAAATTTATAGGGTAAGGCTACTTGAACCCATTTAAGAACTCATTACACCAATTCTTTAATTGAATTTTATATTACAAAAAAAATCTTGAATAAAATTACTTTTGAATCCTTATGACTTTCTAGCATCTCTTCTATTACAATTGCAATGTTGCATCTTCATCCAAGGCTATTGCACAATACTAGCCTTTTAGACAAGTTTTGATTATATAAGCAAAATTTATGTTTGTTGAAGGGGATTTCAATTAAATTTTTTTTTTTTCGTTTTGAATCCCTCTGTGCCTCTTTGCTACTATTAGATTTAGGTGCCCATGATGGGCTGATCTCATCCAACATGAGAGATAAGTTTAATGTTGTATATTTTATTTAGGATTCTTATAAGATAAATTTAGAGTTTTATTTGGATCTTGATGATATGAGATGTGACTTATTCAAATAACTCTTGGAAGTTTATTTGAATTAAACTACACGAATTTTACTATATATAAGCACTACATGGGTGAGTGCAAATACGTACAATAAGAATAAGAGTGGCATCATAAGAAGAGTGAGAAAGAAAGGGAAAAACAAGGTAATGGGTTCTTGCTTTGTGAATTGAGGGGATTTTCCAACTTCGTGATTGTCCTTTAACCATCAGTGACATAAGCTTGTTACGATTTGTTGTGAAAATTCATGACAATCCGCTCTTGAAAATTAGAGGAAGCCTATTCTTTATATTTGTAGATTCGTGATGATTGTTCGCATCAACCAACAACGTATGATTGTGGTTGATAAAATAAATTGCATGCTTGATTTAGAAAAATCCACATTGCTATCAGAGTTTGTGTAGTTTATGTCATGATCGTAAGTGCATAACGTATACTAATGCGGAGAACATTGTTCCATGTGTAATCTCACTCTTAAGATGGCACAAGTGCTTCAATCATTAATCAGAACGAAAATCTAAATCCACAGTTGAGTTCAGAATGTCAAGTTTATTCGAAAGAACAGATTCATGACGACAAAAAATGGCCCGAAGCTAGTGCATGCACAATACGTGCTGTGAGGGTGTGAGAAATCGTCTAAAGACAATTTAGCAATGCAAACCTACTCAACTTTATCGAGCCAACCAAGCTAACTTGAACTCGCAAACTGAACTACACAAATCAGGTTGAGTTAGCACGCTAAGCGTGGCCACACTAATCTATACGCAACAGCAGCGCATGTAGAGCATGCGCTGTTGTATTGACCTTCGATTACGATGCTGTTTATACCAACTGAACTAGAATTTAATTTTCTATTGATTTTAATTTTAAAATTAATTTTTACCTCTATTTTTTATTTTTTAAAAATTTTAGAAATTATAAATAAATATATTTTTATAGAGATAATTTGTATTTTACTTATGAGAATATTACACTTGAGTGAGAGGCAAAATAAAACCTTAAAAATATAATAAAGATTATTAAAGTCTAGCAGAGTAATGTGAATTTATGTATGTCTAGAAAAATTCTGTCAAAAAGATGATAAGAGTTTAAAGAAACAAGGTACTTAAGCAAGACCACCTAATCTCCACTTCTTTCCTTGGAATTTTCCTAATGCTTATTCACATGAATAGATGCATGAAGGCTTTTTTATCCCTCAAAACTAAAATAAGAGTTCTATATTAAAATTCTAAACAGATTAAATATTTTTGCGCAAATAGACTTGTTGTTCCAAGATCAATTTATGCACTAATTAAGAAACCCTAAGATCAAATTGATTTCTCTGAAAATTGATCAACAGTTCACAGTAAATCAAACACACACATATGATTATCATAGAAACAAAATTAAGCGACAGTAAATTTAAGTGGTTCGGCTGAAGTTAGCCTATATCCACTGAAGAACAAAGTAGCAACTTTTTTTCATTCACTGGTAATGAGTTACAAGCCACAAAGATGAAGTTATAAGCTTACACACACACACTTGAATCAATCATCTAAAACTATATACACAGATCTAGATGATTCCAGAATGATTCCCCAGTCACCAGCTCTGTTCTAGGTTTGTTACAACTGAATCCAAACTTTTCCCACTATTAATAACAACCTATAACAGCTTTGTACACGTGTTGCTCTTGTGCTATGAATAAGTGATGTTAAAATGATCTAAGGGTTGTCATTTCATGCTAAGCTTTTACAAGTGTACTCATATGAAAAACACATGCTTTGCTCATAAAGCTTGGCTGACTGTTAATTGATTCGCTTCCTATTTCAACGACATGATATTTAACTCATGACTGTAAAGACATACAACATTTATTCAGCAAACCGTCAAGTCAGCAGTTCTTCCTTGAATCCAGTTTTTAAGTTCACATTCCAACAAGACTAAATGATGATAATTTAATTATTTAGAAAAGATGATGATTAGAAGCTTCAACGACTTTTAGTTCTAATCCTTATATTAAATAATCACGTTTAGTTCTTGTTTTACGCAAAATTATAATTGTGTAATATATAGAATCATGCTAATTAACATTTTCATTTCTCTATGTTTTATTGTGACTAAAAGAAATGGCATCTTTAAAGAATATTGTGGCCAAATTGAACAAAAGAAAAAAAATTAAACGGTAACAATTTTGACATTTAGCACTGAAAGTTTCAATGTGTTCTCGAGGAGTAGAGACCTTTGAGACTCTCAATAACACCGTAATTGAGCCTGAGGAGCCTGAGACCAGTTCTACTAAACAATACAATAAGGATTTTAAGGCTTATCTGTCCTGGAAAAAGAAGAATAACAATGCTTGCATTACATTACTGAGTTGCATGCAAGATTACTTTATGTATGAGTTCGAAGAGCACTGTACGACTTATGAAATATGACTTGCCTTGAAAGGAAAATTTGATGGTACTTCAACCACTAAGTTAAGAGGGCTCAAAATCAAATTAGACTATTTTAGAAAACACCCAAAAAAGACTATGAGGCAGCATTTAAGGGAAATATCGAACATGATACGTGAGCTGAAAAACGCTAGACATGCATTAACTGATGAGCAACATGTTTAGGCAGTCATACGATCTATTTCTGATAATTAGGAACATATAAGAGTTAACATGACCCATAATGATAGCATTAAGATATTTATACCTTTATTTAGAATTAAAATATGATCGCCTAGACGCTAAAACTTCTAACCAACTCTATAAGGCTAACTCTAAGTTGTGGAAAGCGTCAACCTTTAAGCACAACAGAGAAAGTAATACTTTCCTAAAGGAAAAGAGAACTATGCAAGCTCAAAGGTAGCCCAATAACGAAAAATGTATAAGAAGATATCGCGCTGGTCAGAAGAAAAACAATACGAAAATGAATTGTTACAATTAGGGCAAATCAGGCCACTTCGCTCACATATTCACTGAGCCAAAAAAGATACAATTCATCTCTATAAATTTAAGTTGTAACTATGTGACAAATTATGTTTTTCTATCTGAATCTCATCCTTTGTGGACTGTAGACTCAGGAGCAACAGACCACATACCTATCGATCATGGGGCATTTATAGAGTATCATCAGATTAGTCAAAGATCTAAATAGATATACATGGGAAACAACTCTAGGGTTGAAGCTAAAGGAATTGGCACCTACAAGTTAGAGCTGCGTGGTGGCTAAATATTTTATCTCCACGATGTTCTTTATGCTCCATATATCCAATGAAACTTAGTCTCTATTATTGTTCTCCTTGGGATGAGATATCAATTACAATTTTATAGTGTTAATTTAAAAATTATTCTTAATTCAACTCTAGTTGCTACTGTTTATTTATTAGATGGTTTCATTGTTTTGAATACTAGTTATTGTGACTCAAATAATAATGGTTTTTAGATAAATGTACCTTCCAATATAGATGTAAATACTTGGCATGCTAGATTAGGACTTACAGGACAAGAAAGAATGAATAGATTACCTAAAGAAAGCTTATTGGGCTCACTCGGTAATACTGACTTACCTATTTGTGAAACGTTGTCTAGTAGGAAAAGTAACTAAAAAACCATTTAGTAAAGCCATTAGAGCTAAAAGTCCATTTCCAATAATCCATTCTGACATTTGCTGACCAATAAGTGTGAGGGCTAAATGTAGAGCCATGTATTTTATCACATTCATTGATGACTACTCACGTTTTTTTCATGTTTATTTGATTTCTCATAAGTTTGAAGCATTGGATTGCTTTAGACCATACTTAAATTTGGTAGAGAGTCAATTAGACAAAAAGATCAAAGTCTAAAGAATAAACCATGGACGTCTATACCTTTTAGAACTGTTCAAGGAATTATGCAATAATAAAGTGAAATTCTAGGTAAGCAATCCAATAGGGGGGTGAATTGGGTTTTTAAAACTTAAACAAATAAAATCACACGACAATTAAAACTAATACCTTAATAAAATCAAAAGCAATAAATTTAACAATGCTCAAAATTAAAAGGATAAGGAAAGAGAGATCAAACACGTGAGTTTTTATATGGTTCAGTAAAACAGGCCTACATCCACACCTCCAAAGAGACCAAGCTTGAGGATTTTACTATCCAATCCTCTAAGACTTCAAGTTCTTACAATTGACTTCCAAGGTGTCAATAAACCTTTACAAATGGTGTTTCACTCACTCACACCTTTCCCCAAGTGTTTCCCACACTTATACTCACACAAATTTGATAATGAATTTGAAGATTACAACAAACACTCTCTATTGGAGTATATATACAAATAGTAGCTCAATGATAACTCAATATATGAAGATTTACAAAATCGAAGTTCAAGAGATGTTGTATAAACTGATTTCAACTTGAAAAACTTTCAAAAACTTCTTAGATTTGATTTTTATTTGAGTTTATATAGTTTTGATGAGTAAACTAGCCGTTATTGACCTTCAGAACATTGCCGGATCGTCGCTTGTTTTGGCGGTTAGCCACTAATTTTATGTGACAAGTTACCATTACAAATTTGGCCCTAAAATTTTAAAAACCAGAGGCCAGGCGGTTAGCAGCTAATTCCCATCCTGCTAGCCGCTTACTTTTTGTCTTCTAGGTATATTTTGATATTTACAATTTGGCCCAAACTTTTAGAAATTATATTATGGCCTAATACTTTTTCAAATGATATTATGGCCTAAAATATTTTATATTTTTGTAAATAGGTCCAAAGTCAAAATTTAAAATAATACTTATTGAGCACAATACTTTTGAAAATTATATTATGGTCCAAAATGTTTTATATTTTTTCAAACATGTCTAAATCCAAAATTCAAAACAATACTTATTGAAATCAAAGTTTGCAAAACTTTTTCGTTTTAATCCATATCTTGAAAAATTACCAATTCCATAAAATACTTAGCTTATGATTATAAAATCTTTAGTTTATGAAAAATAATGATTTATTAAACAAAATCTTAAGCTTCTCAAATGCTAAATCATGCATACATTAAATCATACCGACTTTACAAGATTTGTAGCAATGAAGTCAGTTGCGCTAATACTAGATCTTGGTTGAGCCGTTATCCATTGAGTGCTTTGAGCTCAATTTCACTAGATTCACTTAAATAAAATTTACCCTTAAAAAACTAGTGAAATTGTTAAATATAATAACACATGTTTGTTATCATCAAAATTACAATTTGTATAGCCCTCTAGGCTAACATAAAGGTATTGAGAGACTACTAACTATTCCTAAAACCAAATAGAGTATTACTCAAGATGGTTAGGTTGATAAAGGTATAAGTAAATCTTCTAGTTTTTTACTAGGGAGATGTATTGTTGACCGCCACTTATGCACTTAATCGAGTTCTGAGTAAGTTAACAAGTTCCACTCCATATAAACTATGGACATATAAAAAACCTGACCTTACTCATTTGCGTTCCTGAGGCTCTGCATATATGTTCACAACCCATCTTATCAACATGAAAAATTGGGTCCAAGAGGAAAGAAATATATCTTTATAAGATCTTTAGAACACTCCAAAATGTATCTGTTTATAGGATAGAGTCAAGAAATGTCATATTCGTGGAGAACGAATTCTTTAACATTTCAAAAGTTGACAAAGACATTCATTTATATAAGTTCAATGATCTAAAGATTAATGATACTTCTAATTTATAAATTGCGAGAAACCTAAATATATTTGGGAATTCTAATCCTAGTGAGAGTCAATCACAAGATAGGCTTGCTCCACAGGATAACTAAATTCATAGAAGTAATCGTACTCCTATTCCACGTCAAAACATTTTGGAGATTGAGGGGGAGGCATTTATGATTTCTTCACATGATGGTGATGAGCCAAAAAATTGTAGTGAAACTATCACGTCATCGACTAAGAAATTATGTATTAAAGCAATAAATGAAGAAATGGAGTATGAAATCAAACCACGTCTGAGACTTGGTTGATCTACTATCTAATCGTAAAGCCATTGGAAACAAATGGGTTTTACGTATTAAACGAAAGGCGGATGGCACAATTGAAAGATATAAGGCACGCTTGGTGGCAAAAGGATATACCAACAAAAAGGTATAGACTATAAGGAAACGTTTCTACAGTAGTAAGGTTTTCCTCTATAAGATTAAATCTAGCCATTGTTACACATATGAACATTGAATTACATCAAATGAATGTTAAAACAACATTTCTCAATAAAGAACTAGAGGAAAAAATTTACATGGAAAAGCTAGAGGGTTATATAACCAATTACTAAGAGCACAAAGCTTGTAAGCTCAAAAGGTCTATATATGGGCTGAAACAATCCTCCAAACAATGGTACCTTGGGTTTAATGAATCTACAATGACTTATGGATTATCAACAACCAAAGAAGATCATTTTGTATATGTTAAAAGGTTTGCAAGTAATTTTGTTATCTTATCATTATATGTAGACGATATATTATTATCTGGAAACAATATAAAATTTGTCCAAATCATTAAGGAATAGTTATTTTCAAACTTTAAAATAAAAGATATGAGTAAAGTATATTATATCTTAGGAGTTAAAATCCATAAAGATCAGTTAGGAAAACTTTTAGCTCTATCACAAAAGTCTTATGTTAGAAGAATTCTTGAAAATTTTAAAATAGATAAGTGTAAGCCCATGGATACTTTCATCTCCAAAGGACAAACTCTTAGCCTTAAAATGTGTCCAAAGACTCCAAAAGAACATAGTGAAATGGCACAAGTTATGTACTCTAATGTTGTTAGAAGTCTCATGTACACTATGATGTGTACAAGGCTAAATATTTGCTATACTGTGGGGTTGGTAAGCAAATACCAATCAGATCCTAGATGCAAACATTAGAATGTTGTCAAAAAGATTTTAGCATTTTTAAAAGGCACTATTGACTATTCCTTATGTTATCAAGGAAGTGACTTACGCTTAATTAGATACACAAATGCCGATTAGAAAGGCAATCTTGATGAGCGTAAATCAACCTCATGATACGTATTCTTACTTAATCACGATGCAATCTTATGAAGTAGCAAGAAGCAAAAATGAACAGCTTTACCAACTATAAAAGCAGAATATGTAGTATGTTCAGTCGCAATACAATAGGTTGTTTGCCTTAGGCGTTTCCTAGATGATCTTGAGATTATTTTTGGTTCTGCTCGACTAATGACTATATATTGTGATAGCCAAGCTGACATATCCTCTACCAAGGATGTGAAATATCATAGCAAGTTATTAAGAAAAGTAAGCTGGGATAAGACACAATATTAAGAGAAAGTATTAAGAACATTCTCATGGAGTTTATATATTGAAAATGTCTCTTTAATTAGGTCAAGATGAGAACCTGATTAAGCCAGATACGAGTTCATTTGGTGCTTTTTGAAGGCAAGCTTATTGTAACTCAAATTGGGCTTCGAATGGTGGCTAATTTTAGATCTGTATAGTGAATTTTTATATATATGCTCTTATATACACAAACTATATGAATCACGCGTTATAGTGAATTCTCTTTAAGAGCATATATTTAACAATTCATTATAATGAATAATTCATACCCTGCATGCTTTTGTGACCAGAACGAAAATAAGCGAACGAATCCCTGTTTCCTTATTGTGTAAGTTCCTTCGAGGTATAAAAAAGACCTCGATAATTATCCTTAGTCATTATCGACTATATCTTGAAGGAAAAGATTGATGTTGGCTATTTTAGCATGCTTTTCTATGACTATGAGGTTATGCAGTCTATGAAACACGTCTAAGAAAGCAAGTTGCTCAGAACTAAATAATATGAGTAGGATAGGAAGATTTATTCTCCTTATATCTAACTTAAGCATTCACTAGTCGACCAGTTGTATCATCCATTTAGGAATGAATACAATTGTGAACATATAGCGTGCACAACATCAAACATAATTTTGGATGAGGGATTAAATATGTTTGTACCGATGTAATAGATAATGAAATCTAGTATACATGATGAACAAGTTATTTCAATCTCTTACAAAGAATGTATTTGAGAATTTTAGCTTTGCAACCTCCAGCTTATATTGTTCATGGGTCACACGTTGCATTTACCCCATATGATACTACTATAGTGGCTTTGTGGCCAAATGTCCTACTCTCGTTACTCTAGTTACTCAGTCATCCCATACGTGCGAGTGAAAAATGTTAGATTTAGGCCCTATGATGGGTTGATCTTGCTCAATGTGAAAGATAAGTTTAATATTGTATAATTTATCTAGATTTCTTATAAGATAAACATAGGTTTTATTTGGATCTTGATGACAAAAGGTGTGGCTTATTCAAATAATTCTAGGAAGTTTATTTAAATTAAACTACACTCATTGTACTATATAAGCACTACATGGTTGGGTGCAAATACGTACAATAAGAATAAGAGTAACATTATAAGAAGAGCGAGGGAGAAAGGGAATATCACAGCAGTAGGTTCTTGCTTCATGAATTGAGGGGATTTTCTAACTCTTTGATTGTCCTTCGACTATCAATGACATAAGCTCGTTACGATCTATTCGTGAAAGTTTGTGACAATCCATTCTTGGAGATTGGAGGAAGTTTATTCTTTATTGCTGCAAATTTGTGACGATTCATTTCCGCATCAACCAACAAGGTATAACTTTGGTTGATAAAATGAATTGCATGACTGATTTAGAAAAATCTATAGCTACCGATGTACAACATGGCCAAGCCATCTAAGCTTGACTTCAAACTGAACTTGCAAGCCATATCCTTTGTAGAAAAACAATGATTTTTATTAATATCCCATTAGACAATACGTTAATGAAGACACAAGGATATTTTTATAATTAAGAGTAGTTTGCAAGAGAATTATGATTTTGAAATTTTCATAACAAGTGCAATGAGAAAGTGGGTGTAAATAGTATTTTGATTAATAACTAATTAGTTTGTAATTTAAATTAACATAAAGTTAATGAATAACACAAATTTGTCTCAATTGAAATGGAATATAATATAATTAGATTTAATATTGTTCAATTCAATCATATTTATTTAAAGGATATAAAAGTGTAATTCAATAAAAATTAAGTCATAAAATTTTAAGCATGTTTTTTTGTGGGCTTTTCTATGCATCGTGTTTTCATCCGTCTCAAATCGTTCCATGCTTTTAACTCTTATATGCTTGAAAATTCATGTTTGGCCCAGCCCATGTGCATGCGGTGCCATGCTACATACCTTATCGAAGCATGTTTTTGCCATTCCGCACTATATAAACACTCAGCATGCCCTAAGTCTTTCGACTTTACCTTATTGAAGCATGTTTTTGCCATTTTGCACTATATAAATGCTCACCATTCCCTATGTCTTCTGACTCGTTGGCCTTCTCAACATTTACATATCAATAAAGCTGCAATCAATTTAGAATTTAAGCTTAAATTTTTTAATATAGAAATCACATATTTTATAAAATCTCAGATTGGAAGCTAATTTATATATGAAAAATATTCAAAAAAGGGATCAACTGTAAGATAAGAGAAAAAATACACTTCAATATAATGTATTTTGTCCTATAATGTATTAGAATGTATGTTTTTCTTATCTTCTAATCTATCCATTACTTTAATGAAGTAAATGTCCCTTACAAGATAATGATTCTATATATGCATAAGGATTACATTTATATAATCCAAATATTATAGCGAAATTATTTCTAACCACAAAAAAGTTTTGACTTGTTCGATATACAACTTATTATTTTAAACTTGTATCAATCAACGATTTGTCACTAACACTGTTAGAGTCTCTTAAAGAATCTAAACAAGATGACTATTTTCCCCTTGAATGTATTAAAAGACCATTTTACCATTTGAAGCTTTGAAAAACTACAAAATTTTAGATAACGTATTAAAAAAGCACTATTCACCCAAAAAAAAGTAAAAGGTCATTCAATTGACTTCCTTGTCTGTCTATAGTAGTCATGTTTTCTATGAAATAATAATTTTTTTATTTTTCAAAATTTCAAAAAGTAAAATAGTCTTTTAATAATTCAAGAATGAAACGGTCATTTTACTTAAATTGTTTAATAGATTCTATTGGTTTTAGTGATAAAAGGGGTTAATTGATACAAATTTAATGATTAAGTGGTTTGTAAATAACCATTAGAATGATTTTACTAGAATGTTGTCCAAATAAGATAATCTTATTTTATATCACATGTAATAATTATATACTTATAAGTAATGCATACGAAATTTCAATTAAAACAAAGTAATTTCACGAAATAAATCTAAAATTGTTTTTGAGGGCATACATGCGTATAAGTCAAACAGTTTACATTTGAACTTTAAGGATCCTTCTTGTCAAGCTCTTCCAAAGCAGCCCACAATTTCGGAACTTCATAATCCTTTATCAGAAAGCTGGGCTTTGCATTCAACAGTAACCGTTCAGGATTTCTGGTAGCTAGACCTACAACGTGTAAACCAGCCGCCACTCCTGCTTCGATTCCTGAAACAGAATCCTGGCCAAAAAAAGAAAGCTGTCAATTTCAATGTAAAGAATTCAAATTATCAGAGAGAATCCAATCTAGGAATTGATATGAAATATACAATTTCAGAAATGAAGAAATTGATCCGACCTCGAATACAAAAGTGTGATCCTTTGAGACATTGAGCATTTCAATTGCCTTCAAGTAGGGGTCTGGGAATGGTTTCGCACGTTCACATTCATCCCCGATGATAACAGCATCAAAGAAACCTGAAAGGCCAAGCTTTGTGATCATGAGCTCAGCATTTGCTCTTGGAGAATTTGTAACGGCAGCCCGCTTCAATCCACGGTCTTCAACCCATTTCTTCACTTTGGCCAGACCGTTTAGAGCATTCAATTGTTCGGAGGCCAATCTATTTGTGTAGAGTGAATACGAACAGTAATAATACAATGCAGGAAAAAGTATAGCGACACCTCCATGATTTGACAAAATGTTCATAAAGATTCTCTTATTTTTTAGAAACAATTTTTCTTAAAAAGAGATCTGTGTATCTTAAGAGAACTATGTGTGGTCATTTCTTAAAATAAGAAGATGTTATGACCATTTTGACAAATCATGGTGTATCTCTATCAACCCTTCTCTTCACTTTGTCCAGACCATATATAGCTTTCAGTTGTTCCAAGGCCATTCTCTCTATGTTGTGCGAATACAGAATAATAATAATAATACAATGTAGAAAAAATACAAGACCTTCATGATTTGGTAAAACGTTCTCAAAAACTTTTTTATTTTTAGAAATGATTTGTCTAAAAAATGAATCTGTGTATTCCAAAAAGAATATATGTGTGACAATTTCTAAAAATAAGGCGATGCTATGATCATTTCGGCAAATCATAAGGTATCATTGTAGATAGTAAAACTGAAATAATATACGAACTTTGTTTAATCTAAAAGTGTGAAATAAAGAAATAATAAAAGCTCAGCTCACTTTGATTTGGAAAATACATGCATGTGAATCCATTAGGTTAGATCTTGTTCATTTTATGGAACATTAAGAGATAACAAAATTTCCAAAACTCACATAGAGCGTAAAAACAGGTAATTTTAAGTAACTCAACTCTTTCCTAAAAGACAAAAGAGACTCGTATTTATATTAACCTAAGCATAAGACCCAGTTCTAAACTAAAATTACTAATCTTATTAGAATTGTCTAAATAATAAAGCTATTAATAATAAGAAAACGAATTGCAATAGAATACGAATTATGAGTAAGATATTTCTAAAACTTTCAAAATTCAATTTGACCAGGAATTTCACCTCCGAAACATGGCTTCCTTGTCGTCACAGAACTTCAAGCCCCTCGGCAGATCATTGGGGAAAAGAAACTTGGCCATATCAGCATCACTCTTGCCAGCAAAATTTTCAACAAAAAACTCTTCTGTAATGGGAACCCCGCCATTGTAACCAATCTCTTGAACCATTTGAGATAAGGAGCGGTGGTGGAGGGGATCCGAATCACACAGAGTTCCATCAACGTCGAACAGCACAGCCTCCAGAGGAGCAAGTTTAGCAAGAGCAACCCTGCTGCTGCACAAATTTATTAATTCAAGATCACAAGATCAACTAAAAATATATAATATTGTTAAAATATAAGCAACATAAAAGATGCAAATTAACTGATTGACACACAACATTGGATAATACAAATTGATTTTTCTTTAGATGCAAACTGAATGTGCAGATTGATTTTTTTCAATAAAATTAAAAAAATAAACAAGTAACTCTCGACAGAAATTTCACCAGATGAATGAGCCATTGTGGGATTGTCTCTTCAGAAACTGGTTAAGTAATTTTGTTTAAATGGTGTTAAAAAAAAAAAGGGAATTGAGACGAAAGAATTTAAAAAAAAAAAAACGCATGACACGCCAAGACTGTGATGGAAAAGTTTCCTACACAATACAGAGTTCTGAAAGAGTTTGGTTTACAACTATCTACAATTTTAAAAAATTAAAATGTATAATTAGTTTTTAAAAAAATAGTCAGACATGGTCATGAAATTTATCCCCCACGATCATCCAAACGGAGTGACATGTTACGTGCATAAAAGCTACACTATGCATTCATTTTTCTTTTTAAAAAAAAAAAAAATTTGCGTTCGTGATCTGCTATTAATGGAATTATTTTTTCTGAAAATGTATAATTAATTATACAATTGGTTCAAGAAAAAGAACTGAAAAATAAATAATGATCTATAGAAAAATAATTATTACCCAACGATCACCCAAAGGAAGTGACATGTTACGTGCCAAAAGCTACTCTATCCATCCTATTATTCAGGTGTAAGAAGGCTAGGGTCCGTCTTGGTGCCAAGTTAGAGTCCAGTTAGCATTGTAGTGGAGGAAAGAAACTTTATGGGGCAAGCATCCAACCATGAATTGCCTTTTTGGCAAGTCTGTTGGGCATTTTGGTAGGATCCATAATTTTTTGGAAACATTTTGTAGATCCTCATATCATTAAATTTACGGGCCCCCAATGAGACCAAGCAGGCCTGCCAAATGACAGGTTACTATTAAACGAGCACGCTATCCTCAGGCATATCGTACATAATTTTTTCTTGCAGTGGAGAGATTATTAGTTACTATTTGAGTCATTGGTATCTTCTTAGTAGTTATATTCAATCATTAGATTTAGATGCAGTTATTTTAAATCACATGTTGAGACTGATTCATGACTCAAATTAATAAGTAATCAAGATGTATTTGAGATGCATTATTAAACTTTCCAAATCGATTGGGGCCAATTGAAATTGTGTTTGGAAGACTTAAAAGTAATTTTGAAAAAGTAAAAATTAATTTTTTGCGCTTGATAATTTTTTTTAAAATTACTTTTTGTGAAATCACCTCATTCCACATAAAATTTTAAAAAACAGGGAACAAATTGCTTTTTCAAATTTAATTTTGAGAATTACTTTCATTCTTAATATAATTCCATATATATATCTTCATATATATTATTAAATCTAAAATTATAATTAATAAATAAAATTATTAACTTTAAAAAGATTATTATTAATTATTACCTATTATATTGAGATAACGAAATAAAAAAATAAAATTAATAATATAAAATATTTATTTTTAGTTATCGATTATTATATATACACAAATAAAAAATTTATATATATATATGTTTTTAAATGTATAAATAAATTTTATTCAATATTATATTCAATTCAACTATTTATATTCTTACAGTAGTTAATAGTACGATTTACCAAACACATAAAATTATCTTTAAACTCAAGCCCTTTTAAAAATAAATTTCACCGAATATTTAACTAATTTTCTTCACAATTGATTGTTTTTCCAACACATCTAATAACAATTATTTTAATTTAAAAGATACAGCATCACCAAACTAACCCTTAGTGTAATAGTATTATGCTAAACATGTTTATGCTTGAACTTCTAGGATTCTTCTTCTTATCAAGCTCTTCCAAGGCCGCCCACAATTTTGAATCATCATAAACCTTTATTAGAAAGGTAGGCTTTGCTTCCAATAGCATTACAGCAAGTAAGGGCGGGCACAGGTTGGGTTGGGTCAGGTTGATATACAACCCAACCCAACTTGCATATAGAACGAGTTGAAAAATTTCAACTCTACCCAATTCATTACATATCTCAACTCAATGAGAACTAACCTGCATAATGGTTGGGTTAATTGGGTTAGGCTTTTAAAAAAATTCATTTTTATAGTCTAATTTAATATTGAACAAAACTAAATTAATTAATTAGAAAAATTAAGAAAACGTAAATATTAAAATCTTTACAACAAATCCAACATTTCAAAGTTTTTATATTTATATTCTTTTAATTTTTATATAAAATATCAAAATTTATATAATAATTTTTATATATATACAAGTTGACGGGTTGGATTGGGTTAAAAATAGTGTGGATTGAAAATTTAACAACCCAACCCATATATTTTATCAACTCAACTCAAACCACCAAAAATCATACAAGTTGAGTCGATTTCACAGGTTAGGCAAATTAGTGCCCATCTCTAACAGCAACCGATTAGGATCTCTACTATTTAAACCCACAATGGCAAACCAACTCGGACTCCTGCTTTGATTCCTGTAATTCGAGCGAAACAGAAACAACTGCTAAATTAATACAAAGAATTGAGAGGGAGAATTAATCCATGAATGTCATATATAGAGTAAAATCTCTCTATAACCATAATGTTGGGACTAAATTATAACGTAATAAAGGTAGAGTTATAAAAATTATTGTTTTGACTTTTTTTTTTTATTGTTTAGCCCAATGGCAACCAAGTCCTCTTCTCATTTGTGTGATTGAGGTTCAAATCACGTACCTCTTGTTTCCAATGGGCTACATAGATTATTAATTAATGGATCATGTCAAATCCAATGTATAGATATTAATAAAAGAGATAAACATAAATTTAAAAAATAAATACATCTATCTATTTAGTATTGGGCAGTTGGGAATAAGCAAAATCATCCTAAAAGTCTAAAAAATAAATCACTATCTCAAACAACTTTAGAAAAATATTTTATTCCATTTTAAGCCTTTAATGAAAGATAACATGCGTGCGTGTGCATGTGTATGTATTGCAATATACATATAATTATTACTGTAGAAGAAAATTCTTTAAAATGAAATCTATAAAAGTTATAATTTATTACAATGTGAAATTTATATTTATTTATAAGTAGCACTAATTGAGATCAAAAACTTTTATCCACAACATAAGAAGGTTATTCCTATATAAAAAATTATTATAAAGAGGTTCTACTATAATAATTACATAATCTAACATAGGGGACCAAGGAAGCAAACATCAAATACAAACGTGTGATCCTGATCAACGATGAGCATTTTAAGAGCCTTCAAGTATAGGGCTTTGGAAATGATGCACACAGAAAAAATTGAATTTTCAAAACTGAATCTCAACTCAATTATTGGGTAAAGAGGTGTCCATCATTTGGCCAAGGACTATTGGCTGGTCTCGCTTTAGATTTATGAATTCCAACAATTAATGTTTGATTATGATCTTACAAATTATGCACTTTAGAAGTAGCTTTTTTTTTTATTCAAAAATAATTTTTTTTTAAAAAATTATTTAGCGTATTGGTAATCTAATCCCCTCCCCATTTATGTCAGTAGGGTTCAAGTTTTAAATTTCCTGTTTGCAATAAAAGAGGTCTTACAAGTCACTTAAATGTCCTTATAATGTATAATACTGGGCATACAAATATTTTGTACAAAATGATAAGAAAATTTGAGATGAACGTGTATAGATCATAAAAAATATAAATGATGTGTCGTAATGACGATCATACATATAGTGACACATTAGTTGGTCCTCTTATATAAATTGAATGCTATTTGACTTCCCAAGCAAGAAAATTGCGTCGATATTAAGTAATTTCAAATTATTATTATATTTACAATAGTATATTACAATATATTTATATTTATAATAGTCAAAAATCAGTATGGATCAAAACAAATTAATTATGCTTTTCTCAAAATTGAAAGATTTTTTTCCCTATACAAGTTTAATGGGACTTGGATACCTAAAAATTTGGTGGTCGATTGATAGCACCTTCAAGTGCGGAATCCAAACTTGCTTAATTGTTAAATGTTTCTTTATTTATTTTTATAGATCATCACCGATCTGTCTCCTATATGTATAGGAAGTAGGGTTGGTAGAGTTCTCCAAAATTCTACAAAGTTCTCCGAAATTTGTATTGCAATTTTGATGCAAATTTTGTATCTCGATTTATTATTTGAGACATAATTTTGTCAGGATTTATTATTGGGATGGGATTCAAGATGTTTGGAACTCCCGATTGGAATCCCAAATATTGTGTTGTAAAGTGAAGTTTAAATCTAAGTTTCCAAAAGCTTATGACAAGTTAGTTTGATGACACAAAGTTCTGACATGGCAATCTTATAATATGATAAGTCAATTTGATAAATAAAAAAGACGTGATATGTTAGCCATACATGTTGTTTATAACAGAATTTGTGGTATATGACAGCAAAATCGCATCATCTAGAACATTTGAGATTTTGATTGAGATTTGAGATTTTAATCGGGAAGGATTTAAGACATATTTTTTGTGCTGCTTAGGATGGCTTTAAGTATAATCAAAAAAGGTGACCGCCTAAGGCCTTATATTTAGATAATGCCTCATTTTTTTGAGGTTTTTTTTTTTTAATAATTCTCTATTAATAAAGATTCTTTTTAAATTATGTATTTTAGAAAAGCCTATCTGATTAATAATTATCTTACAATTAAGGATTATTTTTAAAAAAAAATCTATATTTAGTAACTTTAGTGTTAAAAGAAATATAATTAATGCCATTGTCTAACCAGTTATTCATTTATTACTAGTCTTTTTAAAAAAAAAAATTCTTTACCTTTTTAGTTTCATAAAAAAAAAACCTAAATTATTTAACATTATAATCTTTGAATTTTAGTTTCCTTTTAATTTCTACTAAAAACCTTATAATCTCAAAAATCAATAGATAAAAAAATTTCTTGCTCTCTTCTTTACAAAGAAAATTATTATATTCATAGGTTCATTTAATAAAGAAAACTTAGTTTCTTGAAACACAAACTCTATATCTATTGTATGATCATCAATTTATCATCTCAACTTTTTATGTGCTACCAATTTAGATATTATATTTGAAGATAAAATTGTTCTTATTTATTTGTATGTTTAACTATTTTTTAAGTTTTATTTTTGAAATCTTTTAGGATATTTTTTATTATTGTTAAAATTTCAAGAATTAAAGAAGGAATTGATTTTAAGTCATCTTTTTTTTAAATATTAAAATTACAAAATAAAAAGAAACCTCATATAAAAACTTTATCAAATGCCCTAAATACTCTAAAACTGGTCCAGATGTCACTTATTATTTGGGTCAGAATCAAAATTCACCAAACCGGATGGGAACGTCCCGATTGCTGACAGAAAGTTCACTTGAGTTTTGATGTTAACCAAGTTCGATCTCAAGATTTTTAAATAGCATGAACAAACTTGAAACTTAATTAGAAAAACTTTAACCTATCTAGCTAGTTTTTGTAAATTTCTTGAAAGATATCCGACATGGTTTGTTGGTTTCATCATATAGACCAAGACATGAAGTACTAAAAGTCAATTCAGTTAAATCATCACATTTATGTTAAATACTTTAGGTCGCTAATGACAACAAAATGAATGGAAATTAAATGCTAATTTCTAGTTTTATTAGTACCAAAACCAAAGAATTAGTGGCCCAGAATATATTATTAATTATTTTTTGTTCTCTATCCTCCTATCTTCTCTACTAAACTTAATTTGATTTCAGAAACAAATTTACTAAGCTGATTATCTCTTAATTCGAAAGCTTAAGCTATATTCTTAATTAAATTAAATTAGTTTGGAAACCACGATGAACTTTTTTCAAATTACTATATACTATAAGATGGATCAATTGTGATTGTTTCTTAATAGCGCGATTTATTTTTCCCTTCTTAGGCTTCCATTATCTGGAACATGGATGAAGTTCTGATCCTTAAATGAATTAATTAAACGCAGTTCTCACTATTGCCTTACTCAAGGATGCAGCTGTAGAAAGTACGAAAGAAATAACAATTGAACTAAAGTTGTCGGCACCTAGGATAAATAGGCCTGAGGAGTTATGTCTTTTTTTAATTACATTGGTTATATCTCTACTCCATAATTTTTGTAAACTCACCCGATTTTTAAAAAATAATTATAAAAAATTTATATTATTTAAAAATTCTAATAAAAAATATTTGGAGAACTATTTAATTAAATCTATCATAATTTATTTTTTAGTGATTTAGATTTTTTTATTAAATGTCTATTAAGATTGCTTTAACCAAACTTAAATTGATTATTTTAACCTTACGAGGTAAAAGTACAAGAAATTTGTAATTTTTTTTTAACTTCTATATAAAATTTATTGTTTCTAAAAGATGTATCAATTCTACTTTATTATTATGATTATTAATCTTTTAATTAAACTAATTAACATAATGTCTTTATGGTACAATAATTATGTAAATTATTGGGTGGCTGCTATGTAATTTATATGTAAGGTATTTAAAATTATCAGATTTTATTTTTTAAAAAAATAGATAATTGGTGACAAAATTAAATATACAAACTATTCAATGTAAGAACACATATATATTACGATAATTGCGTCGTTATATGTCATAAGTGTAAAACAGTAAAGTAAAATTTATGTTAAAGCAACTGTAATAGTCAAAGATAGTTAAAGAAACCTAAGTAAGTACAAAATTATAAAAAGGATTTAATAGATTAATTGTACAAATGTTTTTGTTAATTTATATTTATTAAAATTTATATGATCTTGATGTAAATACCTTTTAAAAGTAGTGAGTTAAGCTTATAAAAATAGCAAAATGGAAATATCCCACCCTTCTTATTAATTCATATATCAACAAACCTATGCTATTTACGTTGTTGGCGATCCAATTGCCTCTTACCATGTTGTCTCACGTGTCTTAAGGAGATCTAAATTATTGTGAATGCATGATTAATGGAGATCAATCTTGAGTACATAAGCTTGTTCGCGACATATGGAGATCCATGTTGTGCCTCCATATGTGTGACACGTGGGGATCATCTCACGCACAACTAAAGGTTTTTCTTTTCTGTTTTTTTAAATCTTATTTAATTTCTTTATACTCAGTAAAAAGCTAACCAGCAACCATATTAGGCGGCCCCTAGCAATAGTATGAAGCTGCTATCCATCGTCCGTACCTACGGGGCGCCATCCACTGCCAATGAATTGAAGTCAATACTCAATATAATGTAATTCTGACTAAAAAAACTTGGTCATTCGTATTCAAAAGTTAAGATTTGAAAGTTATTGCTATTCTTAGCCTATTTACTATTCTTAACTGATGTGATTTTTCCTTTTTTAACCAGGCTTGTGATGTGTAGGTCGATCTCTCACTCGTATAAGACCATTAATTAGTTCTTATTCTATAAAAATCCTAACTGATCATATTAAAAAATTAGCTCATAATCGAATTGAGAATTGGCTTAATTTCATATTCCCACCCAAAAACAACTCTTAATTATCGGCTGTGGACTCATCTTCTCAACACTAACCACCGCAATCATAAATCCAATGAAGTCTATATTAGTAGTACCGTTAGAATACCATTCGCAAAACTCTAGACAAAGGCAGATATATTGCCCTACAGACAGTATAGGACAAATACTAGCTAATGAACTATCAAGTATCAAACTTCAAGATATTATCTACATCCTCATAAGTCATAAGCATGCCACCACATACCAACTTGCATCCCTTAAAAAGAATCAACTATCTAGCTATCTAGCTAATGGACTATTAACTTTATGAAGGTTTATTTGATAGATAAAAGAAATCTGACATTTTTCACTTTTTAAGTGGTCCTTTGCTAGCTCTAGCCATAATGGTTTCCATGTATTGCTAGCTCTAGCTATAATGGTTTCCATGTCATGGCTGATGTGGCTAAACTGTACCCTTCAAGACGGCTAAAGTCCGCATAATGTATACGCATCTTCTTCAGCTGTCAGAATCGACTGTCAACAAAATTTCCAGTCAGCTTAGCCAAGATGTCTCAGCACTGTTCTGCCATGTTCCAAATCAGTTAAAAATGAAGAACGATTAACAAATAATACTTACGGGTATTTGAATTGAGCTGCTCTGACCTTAACAATTGCTTTTGTGAAGAATTGAATTATCGTTTGTTAAGTAAAATCAGAATTTTTCTTTTTGGGTAAAATTATCTTGAAAAATTAATTATTGCGAGTTACATAAAATTTTCATGTTAATAGAATTGAAGTAAAATTATAAACAATTCAGGTATCGTGCCGTCAAAATTAAGGTAATGTAAATCTGAAAAGAAGTATTATGTCATCCAAACAACAACCTAATAAAGCCATGAGCTAAGTGCATTTATATATGTTAAAAAATTACAAAAACAAATTGATATATAATTACGTTAAAATGAAACTACAATTGTTTTATAATAATCGGCTGTGTGCATTAATTGGTTTCTCAAATAAAGAATGGATTCTAATATACATATATATATTTTTTGTTAACAAAAACGATAGGATTAAGATATCACCCACTTAAACACAACGCTTTATCACTCGAACTTACAAGACTGTGGATGCAAAGCAAAGTAAATAGCTGAGCAACAACCGAGGAGGCTTCTAATATATGTAATGAAAATTAGTTTAATAATTCGACAAAAGCTATCAATCTCTACAAAGCTATCCATGGCCATGGGCTCCTCATGTCATTAATTCATATTGTTGCTTTCGCTCACGTGGGTGATATATATATATATATATATATATATGTTCGTAGTGCACAACTAGCTAGCAAACTTTTGTTTGCAATGTGTGTGCTTTCCTTTCACTTTCCAGGATTCTGCAGCCTGTGTCAGTGCGGTCACATTTATATCATAAACTAGTGGGAATTGAATGCGATGATCAATAAGATGCCTAATCTACAGTCTTCTAATGCTAAAAACCTAACTGTCCGGCCCATATTCTTATTCTAATCTCAAGCAAGACTCATCGTTGAATTTCGCATTCAAAGTACTCAACCTGCATATTCAACAATCTAACAAGGTCAGGTGCCAATGAATCTGGTATATTTTCAAGGCCTATTGTTGTTATACTTAATTTTAATACTAATTAATGTTGGGTCAAGTTTTAAAATTCACTGCACAATCTATAACGATAATACAAACTTATAACTATAAAAAAAATTTGTATCTCAACTAATGTGTTAGCAATTATTAATTGTGTCACAGACTGACATATTATATATATATATATATATATATATATATATATATATATATATATATATATATATATATATCTTGGCATAATCAACTATGTAGCAGACCTAGCCTAACACTCACACTGCTCAATAGTTACCAGATCAACCAATCTACTATAGTAATTGTCCAACTTATATATATATATATATATATGGAGATTCTTAGTTTTTTCTTATTGAAATTAATATATGCCACTTAATTTATTTTATGATGTTATCTTATTTTCAGTATACTTTTATTCAATTTATTTTATGATGTTATCCTTATTTTCAGTACACTTTTATTCATATTTATTAGAAATTAAATAAATCACATAAATTGAAATTAAAATAAAAAATTTAAGTACTAAAAATAAGAAATATAAGTTTCAACACGGATAAGAAAATTAATAGCAATATCTTTTCTTGTACTTTCTATTATTTTTTAAAATAATATGGTCAGTATTTCTAATATCAAATATGAAATAAATGACCCATTTACTCTTATTTTCCTTTAAATTTTTGAAGTTAAGTGGTTATTAGATATTATGAAGGTAATAGGATGGTAAGTACTATACGTTGATTTCAATAAGTTAGCAATTGAGAATATACACATATATGTCACATCACCAATTCAATTCAAATTTTATATCCTAAAATTTTGTTGTTTGGCATTGCGGTGCTCACATCTACAGATATGCTTTTGACATGAACAAATATCAATAAAAAAAAAAGTAGAAACAACTATAAATTCATTAATATACATATATAGACTTTTTGTAGATAAGATGATGAGACTTGGGAGTTTGAATTTGATTTTTACGGATAATATTCTTTCACACTAGAATTAAGTTTTAAGTATATGAACTTCTGCTGGCAAAATGGTGAAAACGTTTACAGGTGAAGGAAAAATGTAATAAATTAATTAAAGTTTGAATTGTCAAACTGGAGGAATTATTCACATTTCCTAAATGAGTAATTCTATGTAGCTAGGTCTATTGGAAAATCTTATAATCCTGATAGAATTCCACTAGTAGTTTAAAATAAAAATAATATGTAGAAAGAACGTCAAACTTGGCAAAAAGATAACCAAACTTGGCGGCTACAAATCCATTATAAATACTACAAGCCTCGTTCACTTCATGCATATTCGTTCATACCAACTTCAATTTCTCTAGGCTTTTCACTGAATTAGTTATTGTCTCCTTTTCCCCTCTAGGAGTTAATGGCTCTTTCTCTCAAATCCTTGCTGTTCCTTTTAGCAACTCTATGTATTATGGAAGCTCTGCCAGGCGAGGCTGAAACATGTCGTGACTGTTTCATTCGATCCCGAGCAGCACACTACCCAAATTCTGATGAACAAGGAACTGATAGTAAGTTAATTAAATGATGGTAAAATAATTAATAAGATTATTTTGTTGTTAATTATGCAATTAACACTCATGAGGTGCGTGCAGTTGGTGCTTGTGGGTTTGGTTCGTTTGGAGCAACAATCAACGGTGGAGATGTATCGGCTGCATCTGATCTCTATCGTAATGGTCTTGGCTGTGGCGCTTGCTACCAGGTACACATCCAACGAAAATGCCAAAGAGAAAAGGTGCTAATTGAGCACCGACAGAAACAACGTAAAACCAATGCTGGTTTAACTTGTTTTCAATTAGATGAGTAAAGCGGCACCGGCTTTACCTTGCTTTTGTCAATTTGTTTCTATCTAAAATTATTTTTCAAATGCAACCAAACAAATTTTTCAGTCATTGTTTCTTTTTTCAGTTTTTCGATACGTGTGCTTAGCAGTAGAGCTGCCAAAATTTAACACGACCCGATTACCCGACACGAACACGACACAAATAAATGGGTATGGGTCGTCAAATTTAACACGATTATTAAATGGGTCGGGTCCGGGTTGACACGATTTTTTTCCGTGTCGGGTTAGGGTTAAAGTTTTTGACCCATTTACCCGATCAATGACCCGATTATATTTTCTATTTTAAAATAATTTACATGTTCTTATCATCAAAACTCAAAATTAGAGATAAATTTTACTTTTATTTCTATTTTTTGAAATGATGAATATAAACACAGTATTTTATTTATAAAATTTTATATACATTTAGAGTTTCAATAGTATAAATATGTAAAATATTGATAGACATGTATATTTTATAATATATATATATAATTAAAACTTCAATAGTATAAATGTGTAATATTTTGGTACATATGTATATTTTATAATATCGATAAAGTATGTACGCGTGTATGAATGACAGCGTATAAATATTTAATGTAAATTTTATTTAATATGTAGAAATTAAGCGGGTTATTGGGTAACCCGATTATTTTTCCGTGTCGGGTTTGGGTCTCAATTTTTGACACGATTATTAAATGGGTCGGGTTTGGGTAAACCTAAATTTGACACGACACGAAGTTGACCCGACACGAACACGACCCGATGACCCATTTTGCCACCTCTACTTAGCAGGGGCAAATGCTCTTTTAATCCTTACCGTTTGAGTTAGTCACCTAATTATTATTTATGTATTTTCAAAACAAGCTTAAAAAAAAAAAAACTGTGAGCACTAAATGAGCATTTTCTGTGCTTACCAGCATATTGGATATATGTGATTATTATTTTTAATAATATTGTCACAATTTGTGTTTATAATATATTTATGTTTGAATGATCACAATAGGTTAGGTGTTTGAACAGCTACTATTGCTCAGACAAAGGAGTAACAGTAGTGATTACAGATTCAGGATCGGGTCCCAATACCGACTTTATTTTGAGCAAGCGAGCCTTTGGCCGGATGGCTCAAACCACGGATGCAGCAGCAGCTCTATTAGCACTTGGTGTTGTGGATATTGAATATAGACGGTATGTAAGGCCAGCCCATGTGAAAAATGGTGCTCAGGTCCGGTTGTCTAAATATAAGCTATTTACAGACCAGTACAATTTTAATTATGGTTCAAATCTGAATTTTATAGCATCCGGACGGCCGTACATAAGCATGTGATTGCAAAATTAAAAGTTAATGATATTATACATAAGCCGTATAACTAATTACTGGGAAACTTATTAAATTTCTATGTGCATGTGTGCAACAGTGTTTCATGCAGCTACCCATACAAAAATATAACAATAAAGATCGATGAGAAAAGCGACTACCCTCATTATTTGGCATTCGTCATATGGTATCAACAAGGCAAAAAGGATATCACTGCTGTGCAGCTCTGCGAGGTAATTAATTGAAAACAAAATGTCCTTCAATTAATTAATTAATGATTTATTATTGATGAAATTACAAATTAATTGCTTACAAATTTGGATTTGTTGCCTATATACTTGCAGACTAAGAACTTTGCGTGCAAGCTTCTGGATAGGAGTCATGGAGCAGTATGGACAACGACGTCGCCGCCGAGCGGTCCGTTGTCTTTGAGGATGTTGTTTAGCGATGAAGATGGAGGCGATGAGTCGTGGGTTGTTCCTATTAATAACATACCACAAGACTGGAAAGCCGGAGAAACATATGACACCGGAGTTCAAGTCAACTGATCATATATATATATATATATATTGCATAGCTAATATTGACAGAATTAATATTTGTTTGTTCCAAATAAATTTCCATCTGTACTCTTATGTGATGTTTCTAGTATGCATGTTGTGTTTATTTGTTGACTAAAACATTCATTTCAACAGAGGGTCGGCATTTGATACGAAAAAGTATTTCATTTGTTGGCTAATAATAATATACCAAATTTCAATATTATACCTGTTTTAAGGGGTAAGGCTGACTTCGTCTAAAGGCTACAATAAAATTTCTTCGTATTGCCTTGCTAAAATTTTTTTAAAAAAAAATGCTGTCATATTGGACTATTGAGGAAGTAACTGCTAACTGTTATCGAAGTAAAAATCAGAAACCATATGCACCTTTATACACACGTTTCCACTCTTTTGACAATCTGTGTTGCTCTGGCTCAGAACACAGAAGTGCATCATCAAACTGTAACTAAAAAAGTTGAATGTTAATATGATAACATCTTGAAGACAAAAGTGCAACCAGAATGGACTGGCACTAGGACTGAATTGATAATTACATATCGTTACGTATGAACAAGGTAACCAATAGAAACTAGTTTGAGTTTCTCCTTACATTGGAGATATCCCAGCAGGCAATGAAAGAGAGATACACTAAGCTTAAGATAAGCATTGGGATAATTGTATAATAAACAACAGCAACAATGTACAGCAAAATGAATGTATCAATACACAGTACCCACAGAACCAAAAAAAAAAAAGAAAAAAAAAAATGGATTGCAGAATCGACACACCTCTGCCATTGATCTCGAATTCTTGGGTTAAAGCACACCTCTTAAGCTGTACATTCCCACATCTTTATATTATATATGACATGGAGTCATTCGTGACTGCCTTATGTTCGTATCTTTCGAAGACTATGTTAGTATCCTCCGAAGATTTACACTCTTCCTTTTAGCATCATCAACTTAAATCAGCTACGAAGTTCCCTTCCCAGAATGCATAGCAGAAATGCAGATTGGCATGCTTGAGAGACAAGTTTTTGTGAACATTTTCTGTGTCATTGCATCCACATCCGACTTGCAACGTCTCAACGACACATTTTCATCTGCGCACCTATCTCACCCAACATTGAGTACACGATGCATTTCCGGTGCGGAGAGCAATTCTCCACAATAGATTCTGATGCATATTCGCCTGGGTGAACCAAGCTGGAGCCAACTGCTTTCTGTACTTCCTTTTCTTTCATTACCCTCCTCAGCTTTTCAACTTCATCCCATTTCCCTTCTGAGGCATATATGTTAGATAACAGCACACACGGCCCAGGATCTCTTGGTTCCAATTCCATTAGATGCTTTGCTACAATCTTCCCAAGCTCTGAATTTGAGTGTGTCTTACAAGCAGAAAGTAAAGCTCCCCACAAGGCAGGGCCTGCTTCCATAGGCAGCTTTCTAACTAGCTCTTCTGAATCTCTCGTCAAACCAGCACGGCCAAGAAGATCAACCATGCAACCATAGTGCTCAACCTTTGGCTCTATCTTGTAAACTCGTTGCATAAGATCAAAGTACCACCAACCCTCCAATACCATACCTGCATGTGTACATGCTGATAAAACACAAATGAAAGTGGCATAATTGGGTGTTGGACCTCTCTTTTCCATCTCCATGAACATTTCTAAGGCTTTCTCTCCCTGCCCATGCATACCATATCCCATTATCATAGAGTTCCATGACACAACATTTTTCTCAGTCATAACATCGAAAACATTTCTTGCCAAATCCATAGCCCCACATTTTGAATACATGGTCAAGAGAGAAGTTGACAGTAACACATCAGGTCTAATCCTACGCTCCTCTATATATGAGTGAATCAATTGACCTATACCAAGCGCCCCCATATTTGCACATGCAGTCAATACACTCACAAGAGATGCCTCATTTGGTCTGGCCTCCCCTCTTATCATCCTATCAAACAAGCTCAAACACTCGTTATAATCCTTACATCGCACATAAAGAGCCAATAGTATATTCCAAGAAACCACATTCCTCATAGACATCCTATCAAAACAAGTACGAGCTAATGTAACATTTCCCATTTTGGCATAACCGTCAATCATACAATTCCAAGAAACAACATCCCTAAATGGCATCAAATCAAACAGCCCATTGGCTGCCTCCATGTCGCCAACATCCACATACCCTGAAATCATAGAATTCCAAGTAAAAATATCTCTCTCAGGCGTAAAATCAAATAGTTCACGTGCAAAACCAACTTCCCCATTCTTCACATACCCATCAATCATCGAATTCCAAGTCACCAAATCCCACACAGGCCCATCATCAAACACTTTCCTCGCATCCAAAACTTCCCCACAAACCGAATACATATGAATCAAAGAGTTCCTTACAAACAAATCCAACTCAAACCCACATTTCACGATCCGGACGTGAACCTTTTTACCTTCTCTCAGAGACCTAATCCCAGCACAGACCTTCCCTAACAACGGAAACGTATAATGATTATGTTCAACAAAATTGGCCATCATTTTCTCATAATAAAAGCTCAAAGCGCCAAACGGGTCATTCAACATCAAAAAGCTCTTCATTATAGTATTACACATAAAAGCATCAGGTTCTTGAATACTATCAAAAAACAAAACAGATAGAGAAACGGAGTTTAAAGAAGTGCAAAGCTTCTTTAAGACTCGGCTCGCGGCTAAAGAATTTTGAGAGAGGCCTGAGACTAGGAGCTGCGCGTGGATCTGATGAAATTCTTTGACTGTTGAGCATGATTCAAGTTTTTGTAAAATGGGGTGGCTTAGATTAATGATTGGCGGTCCTTGATTGTCAGTGTCTGTGAATTTGGGTTTTGGTTCATTTGGCCAGAGTTGTGGTGGAGTTTTAGAGAGATATTTCTGGGTTTTAATGAATTTGTCCAGTGAGAAAGGTGCTTCTGTTGTTTTGGTGAATTTGAGCCTAACGCTCATTGCTGTGCTCTGGCAATGAAATTTGGCGGGAAGGAGCTTGCGGGCGGTAAATAGGCTGCGGGTTGCTCGGGGTAAATTTACAATTTTGACCTGAACAACTTTATTAATTTAAAAAATGACCACACCAAAGTATTTCAACCATAAACAACCAATCGCATGGTTTTTAGGCATAATGACCCCGACTATTTCAAAATGAAAAAATAAAAAACCAAAAATCTTCTCTCTTAGTGCCGATTACAGCAGACTTCAATTGGTGGGTGAATTAAAGGTAGGCGTACACTAGCAACTACCATTTTACACGTTCTACACATTTTTGGTAAAGAGATTGACATCTTTATTATATTTATTAGTAATGATCTGACTAATAATTTTTGTAATGAATGTGGATTCTTAAAGATATTCGACTCTTGAATCAGTAATAAATTTTTTTTTATAATAAAAAATAAAATAATATTTTCTTTTATTTTAATCACTTATTTATATTATTTTTATAACTCTTATAATATTTTTTAGTTACATCCATGTAATTACTTACAATTCAAATATATTCCCTAAAATTTTTGAAAAATTAATGAAATATGCCACAAAACTTTAAGGGCCTTGAAATTTAGCCCCTCTTATTTTTTCTTATCATAACTAGCCAAACACTAATTTTTTGGACCAAATAGTCTGCATATCTTTCAACAAATTTATAGACAAATGTCATTCTTACAAATTCATGAAATCTAATCAAACCTTATCACCTTAACACTCTCGGCAAATTACCAAATCTCATTGCTCTCACAAATTTTTAAATTAGAAAATTTTTTATTATAAAATAATATTTTAAATTTGCCTATATTATGATAAATTCATGATATTTAGCATTAATAATTAATAGAATTTGGGTTTTGTTACAGATACATGGCGAAGAATATATTGCAATATGGAAAGTCATAACAATTAAGGGTGTGCTATAACAAGAGATCGGTAGTGACAATTGTGAAGTTTTTATGTTGATGTTTAAATGTACTTAATGTTCAAGTTCAAACTTGATTTTAATAATAGCAACGAGCATTACTTTAAGAAAAATATTACTGTAGATATATTTAATGGCGATATTAATTATAAACCATTGAAATCATTCGACTATTGAGGTATGGATTTTTGTAATGTCATTGTGAAAGTTTTTTTTTTCCTAATCAAACAAATAAATCCTTCCGAATAAAAAAAAAAAAAACTTCATTCTTGGCATTCATATACTTCATGCAATCATCCACCAACATCTTCCACTAATTGTCATAACACATTTGAATCACAATTAAATTCATTAAGCTTGAAAAATATTTTAAAAAAAAAAAACAAATATGATAGCACACTACAAAACGTGACACTGTGAATATATGGCACATTTTGCATGGTTGTTGTATATATTGTGATTATCTTCAACAGGCAAATCTATGTGCGATAAGCAGTGTGACATGTGCCCGTTGCATATAAATACTACTATACTTATATGCATTAGGCACTTGTTGCATTGACTATTGCATATAAAATTGCCTATCATATATAATCGAAGTTTCATTTTACCTTGAGTTTCTATTGTTGTCAATTTTTTTTTTAATTTCTCAACTCAAACTAAGTGTTTTAAGAAACCACATTGTTTTATAAATGAAAAATAACAACATTTATAACAAAACTCATATTAATTTTGAACCTAAACCCTAAACTTAAAACATTAAAAATTTATGTTGTGTAAGAATATATGCTAACCTTAAGAAGCTCTTTAATTGATGATTATATCTTCGGTTATGCAAGAGCAAGACTATATTTGTTTGATGAAGTTTGGTGATTTATGAGAGTGATGAGATTTGGTGGTTTGTTAAGAGTATTGAGAGTGTTGACGTGGTGAGATTTGATGAATTTGTAAGAGTGATGAAATTTCCCAAAATTTAAGCAAAAGAACTATAAAAACTATGAACATCCGAAATGGGAAAGAGGTGATGGGAATTTCATTTAATCCCAACCTTTATTCCAAATAAAAAAATAGGTATTATATTATCATTGTCCCTGCTTTCTAAGGGGATTTCTAATATCCTTTGTGTTGGCATCTTCCAGAAACCTCTCTCTAATTTTTTGGAGTTTTGCTGCAGCATCTTTCATAAATATCCTCTGGTCCGGTGACTCCATACAACAATCTAATGCTAAATGAAAGATGCTTAATAAACAATCCATTTTGGCAAAAAAAGATTCCTCTTCTCGTTGTAAATTTGCATCAGCAATTTTTGGCAATCCATGAGGTAATGACTCTTTTACCCAATTCTTTAAATTCATTTCTCCTGTAAACATCTCGTCTGTAGGCTTCTTTCTTGTGAAAGTTTCCAGCAATAAAATACCATAACTATAAACATCACATTTGGATGAAACAATTCCCTCCGATCCAAATTCTGCACTTTTACATTTTCAAATTATCATAAAGATATCTATCATAAAATAAATGATAAAAAAATAATAATCTTTGGATAATAATCAATGAATCTATGCCTATGCTTGAAAAATGAGAAAAATTATAAATTAGATGTTGAACGTATTACCTGGTGCCATATAACCAATTGTAGCCATTGTCATGGTCTGTATCATAGAATATCTCCTTCACCTAAGAGTTTAGAGATGCCAAAGTCACTCACATGTGCAACCATATTTTCATCCAAGAGAATGTTGCTAGGCTTCAAATCACAATGAACGACTGGTGTTGAATGACCGTGATGGAGATATTCAAGAGCTAGTGCCACATCTATCATTATATTCAACCTGTCATGGATGTCTAGAAAATAGTTGTGAGAATACAACCATTTCTCAAGGCTACCGTTAGGCATGAACTCAAGCACCAAGGCTTTGAAATCTGTATTACAGCAGCTGCTAAGGATTTTAATGAGATTTCGATGAAGAACATTTCGTAGGACTTCACATTCAGAATTAAAACTCTTAAAAGCTTGCTCTAGTTGCAGATTAAAAATCTTTATTGCAACGTTAGTCCCATCAGAAAGTACCCCTTTATATATTGATCCGAAGCTACCAGAACCAAGCAAGTTGCATTCATTAAATCCATCAGTTGCCCGTTCAAGATCTAGGTAGGATGTTCTTCTCCATGTTGCAAGTGATAACAATTCTTCATCATTTGGACTTTTTGTACTCCTGTTTCGACGTCTTAGGAAAAAGATAAAGACAGGTGCTATTAGTGCAATGCATATTATCGGAGGAAAAATATACTTCAACACAAGTAGAGCAACTTTCTTGAATCCTTTGTTCTTGTCTTCCTTGCAAGGTGGGACTTGGAGTCTTTGTGGACCACATAGTGCATAATTCCAATGAAATGATTGAGCCGAGAAGTTTTTGAAAGGCCCCTCAGTGGGAATTTCCCCTTCAAGCCTATTGTGAGATACATTAAATTGCTCGAGGTGTGACAGTGCTACCAATGACTTGGGAATTCCTCCGGAAAGATTGTTACTAGAGAGATCTAAGGATTTCAAACTTATCAAACTGCCAAATGATTCAGGGATAGGACCTTGAAATTGATTACCAGCCAAGGATAGAGTTGTCAGATCTTTGAGGCCACCAATGCTTTTTGGAATATCACCTGATAACTGATTTTTTGATAAATCTAAATCTATCAAGACCTTCGTGTTTTGTATGTCCGAAGTGAGAGAACCAGTTAAAGAATTTGACGACAAGTTTACAGACAAGATGTACTCAAGAGTCCATAAAGCTGATGGAATACTAGAAGTGAGCTTGTTGGAGTTCAAGCTGAGTTCCCTCAGAGATGTCAAACTTGCCAAGCATGTGGGCATAGACCCACTGAGCTTATTATCCTGCAACAATAATCCGTTCAACCTCTTTAGCCGACAAAGATCGTAGGGAATGGATCCTTGCAAATGATTATCAGCCAGACCTAAACCTTGCAGCTGTTGCAATCTTCCCACCGTTGATGGAATAGATCCACTCAAGTCATTGCTGTAGAGACTTAAAAGTATCAAGCCCTGTAAATTTCCAATTTCTTGAGGAATAGTACCCCTGAGCTGGCACTCGAATGCATAAAAATATTGAAGAGAAGAAGAGAAATTTCCAATTAATGGTGGGAGAGTGCCACGTAGTAGATTAGAACCAAAGTTCAATGCTGTTAGATTTCTGCAACTAGTCAAAGAAGAGAGAAAAGTCCAATTTGCATTGGATGATGATTCGGTTGTCAAGCTATTAGACCTCAAGTGGAGCCTACGGAGGTGTCTTAGGTTGCCAAATGTGTTTGGAATATGGCCGTAGAATGAGTTAAAGCTCAATTCTAGTGTTTGGAGTTTAGAAGCATTGGTGATGGAGTTGGGAATTATTCCAATAAGTTTATTTTGTGCTAGATTTAATGACCACAAGTTTGGAAGTGATTGGCCAAATGTTGATGGTAGATGGCCTATGAGTTGATTGTCAAATAGATTAATGAGTGTTATGGTTGATATATTGAAGATCGTTGGTGGAATGGAACCACTTAGGTTATTGGGACCAAGAACTAGATACTGTAGGGTATGTAGATTGCCAATCTCCTTAGGAATTTCACCTGCCAAGAATACCAACATTAATTTGAGAGTCAATTGGGTTTTTCGGTAAATGTGATTTTTAATCAAGAAAATTAACTAACTTTAATTTATAGATTTCTGATGATCGAGGTTCAAGACTGGTTGAGGACTATCAATCAAGCTTGGATCTCTCATACCCTACATTATATAATGTTATTCTTTATTCTTTAGCTAAGTTACCTACGGATTTTTCAAACATTGATTTATGGTCAATAGATATTTTAAATTTTTTATTCTAAATTTTATCTCAAATGATTTATCATTAATTAAATGATTGATAAATTTTTATAAGATTCAAGTAAATTAATTATATATTATCTCATCAATCAATTAATTGTATTATCTCGTATGGCTACTTATCATATCAGTAGTTTTTACATAAACTAGTTCAAGAACTAGATCTAGGTGAAATTTATTTGCAATCTAGTAAAAATTTCCAATATACAAAAATTCAAATCTCAAATTTTATACATACATGCATTGTCTAAGGGTAAAAGCACGTTTAGTACCTATTTTATGAGCTTAATGCCCATTTAGTACTTATATTTTTAATAATATCCCAAAACATCTTAGTTATTAAACTATTGACACCGTTACTATTACTTTTTATTTCTTTTGGCTTATTTTTACAATATTACCCTCTTAAAATAATTTTTTTGTCATTAATAAAAAGAAAAAATCAAATTACTAATTTAGCCCTAAAAAATAAAATAAAAACAAAAAGAACATTTATTAATTTTTGTGGAAGCTCCTGTATATCCAACAAAATTAATATTGTAAAAGAATTAAATTACCAATTTTTTTGGACATTATTTTTAAAAAATTAATATATTAACTCCTTATCAGAGTGTTCCAAAAAAATTAATATATATTCTTTTGTTTCTATTTTATTTTTTGGGATTAAAATTGATAATTTGATTTTTCTCTTTTTATTAATGCCCAAAAAAAAAGAAACATTATTGTAAGAGAGTAATATTGTAAAAGCAAGCTAAAATGAACAAAAAGTAATAGCAGGGATGTCAATAATTTAACGACAAGAATATTTTAAATTATTTTAAAAGTATAAGAACTAAACCGATACTAACATCAAAATATAAAGACGAAACGAGTTTTTACCCATTATCTAATATAGAATCTCTTACTTTATTAAAATAATGAATAAAGTAAAACACACACTCCAATACTATGTGTTTTATCGTGTACTATTAGAGAGTATCCTTTTCTTATTTTTTGCACACATATAATAATGATATTTGTACAAAAAATTACACAAAAAATTGCATAAAAGCATTAAAGACAAGGGCTCGCCTACGTTGCAACTGTTGCAACGTGCAACTGTTTTTGTCTTTTTCGGTAAACTATTATTTAGGTCCCTTATATTTTTTATAAAATGAAATAAATATAAACTATTATAAATATTTACATATAAGTCCTTTTTTATATTTATTTTAAATAAAAAATTTTATACATATTTACATATAAGTCCTTTTTCATATCTATTTTTATTATTTATTTTTTTATTAATTATATTTAATTATTATTTTATTAGTTATTAATATATAAATATAATATGATATAATAAAATAATATTTTAATATAATTTATTTTTATATTATAATATTTACATATTATTTTTTTTTTTATAAAATGACATTTGAAAAGAATTTTAATAGTTGTTGTTGTTGTTATTATTATTATTATTATTATTGCTATTAAATTTTATTATTTTTATTTATTTTAATTATTATTATTATTAAAATTTATTACTTTTATTATTTTAATTTTTATTAGACCGTAATTAATTTATTATTATTAGTATTAATATTTCTATTATTAAAATATATTAACTGTATTATTTTAATTACTATTAATTATTATTATTATTAAAATTTATTAATAATTTTTTATTATTTTAATTATTAATAGTAAAATTATTTATTACTTTTATTATTTTAATAAAATAACATTCCCATTAATAATAATTAAAATAATAAAAAATTATTAATAAATTTTAATAATAACAATAATTAATAGTAATTAAAATAATACAATTAATATATTTTAATAATAGAAATATTAATACTAATAATAATAAATTAATTACTGTATAATAACAAGTAAAATAATAAAAGTAATAAATTTTATTAATAATAATAATTAAAATACATAAAAATAACAAAATTTAATAACAATAATAATAATAATAACAACAACAACAACCATTAAAATTATTATTATTATTATTATTATTATTATTATTATTATTATTATTATTATTAATAAAATTTATTAATAATTTTTTATTATTTTAATTATTATTATTTTAATTATAATATATACAAATAATATTAGGGACATAATTAATAAATAATTTTTTAGTTATTTACAATAATCTATTTCAATTATAAAATAAAGTAAACACATTAATGGGAATGTTGTTCATTCCGATTCCAATTTCTATATCTCAAGTAAATAACTTATTATAATTCAAACTCCTTATTATTTGTAGTTTTTTTATATTTAATTATTATTGTATTAGTTATTAATAATGGCAATAATATTAGAAAAAAATTAATAAAATTTAATAATAAGAATAAAATAACAATGAAATTAATAGCATAATAATATTAACATGATAATAATTAAAATAATAAAAAAATATTAATAAATTTTATTATTAATAATAATAATAATTAATAGTAATTAAAATAATACGGTTAATATATTTTAATAATAGAAATATTAATACTAATAATAATAAATTAATTACAGTCTAATAAATATTAAAATAATAAAAGTAATAAATTTTATTAATAATAATAATTAAAATAAATAAAAATAAAAAAATTTAATAGCAATAATAATAATAATAATAATAATAATAATAATAATAACAACAACAATAACTATTAAAATTCTTTTCAAATGTCATTTTATAAAAAAAAAACTTATATGTAAATATTATAATATAAAAACAAATTATATTAGCAAATTATTTTATTATATCATATTATATTTATATATTAATAACTAATAAAATAATAATTAAATATAATTAATAAAAAAATAAATAATAAAAGTAGATATGAAAAAGACTTATATGTAAATATTTATAAATTTTTTATTTAAAATAAATATGAAAAATGACTTATACATAAATATTTATAATATTTTCTACTTATTTTATTTTATAAAAAGTGTAAGGGATCTAAATGATATTTTACCAAAATATATATATATATATATTAAATGTTACACTAAAATTCAAAGGAATATTTCTGTCCTCAATATTCATTATGTTTAACTTTTGGTCACGTATATAAAATTGATATAGTAAATAAATTCCGCGGACATGGATGCAAGCAATTGCAAATATGCTTCAAAGAGATGAGATGGAAGTGGAAGCAAACATACCTTGAAGGTTGTTATAACCAAAATTGAGATTCATCAGCCCACTCAAATTTCCCATCCTCGATGGAATGCTTCCATCAATCATATTGTACATTATGCTCAAATCCTGCAGCCTTGATAAGTTGAAGAGAGAGTCGGGGATAGGACCTATGAAACTGTTGTTATTAAGAAATAAGGATCTGAGTTTGGATAATTCACCAATCCATGATGGAATGCTTCCAGTCAATTCATTATTCGTAAGACTAATGTATCTGAGTCGGCGTAATTGCCTCAATTCATTCGTCAAACTGCCATGAAAATTGTTATGACTAATATTAAGATACTCTAGAAATGAGAGATTTCCCAAATGTGGTGGAATGGTGCCTCCGAGACTCATACCTGAAAGATAGAAAGCTATGACTCTACGATGACGAGCACCACAAGTAATACCAACCCAATTGCACACGGGATAAGATGTGGACTAATTATTTGCTAGGATACTTCGAGGATCAGAGACATGGAGTTTGAATGCAAGAAGGGCAGATCGATCGGTTGTTATGTTTTTAACACCCGCAGCAAACAAGCAGTACTGTAACAACAGCATCGGAACAAAGAAAAATAACAGGCGCATGTTTGGTCTTTTTTACTTAATAATATCTAGATGCAGCAAACGAAGTGCTGTAAGCGAGATTGATATGAAACTCAAGTGAAGAAAACTAGGATATTTATACAACACTCATGAGTAGTTAGAAGTTGCCGCTTAATTTCCTACATTGCGTGACCTGGTTATCTGCCGCTCAGTCGTAGATAAGAGAGAGAAAGGCTTAACATGTTGCCTCCGAAAAGAATTTTATATGGAGTTACCACATAGTTATGAACCAATCATACAATCCAGCTAAATAATTATAATTAACCCAATTAAGATAAAATTAAAATTGCATTAAACAACTTAACAGAGTCGCTACATTCTCTAATTATATTTCCTCCTAACTTCATAAAAATTCCTATTATTATGAACGTGGTATTATCTTTATAAATTAATAAACTATTTATTGATTGATATATTAATATTTATTAAATTAATAGATTTTTTATAATCCTAATACTGTTAATTTATCAAAGTTTAACTAATTTCTAACAAGCGCACGCTTTCACGTAAGTCGTGGCCCACAGCTCCGGCAATAGAAACTCAACAAGCGCATCGTCATCCCTCACGCACCATTATTTTGAAAAAAAAAGCAGAGGATGGGTAAAATCAAATTTAGAAACTAATTAGAAAAAAGCAGCTTGAAAATTATTCGGGCAACCTCCGCGGCTCTAGGGCAACTGAAAGCTCTAGCTGATTTACCCTGATATTCACTTTTGAGAACGACGTATAAGAAGTTGCGTGAAACGCAAGGAAGGCATCTCACACGTGGCAATGAATTAGCCAGTTGCCATAGTTACTTGTTTATTACGGTCTACCACATCCGCTAATGTAAATTGAAGGCTGGTGCCACTTCATTTCTAACGGCGACTTGACTTTCAAGTTTATTTATGCGATATTCAATTTTTGGGTTGACATATAAAAGACAGAGCCAAATATATTGATAAGACAGCGTCAAATATATTGATAAGACATCTTATACATTTGACAACTATAATAAATTTAAAGATACTCTTAAGTCACAGTCATTGTACCTTACTGTCATAGTTGATTTTTATCTTATAAGTCCTCATATTTTTTATTTATCATTTTAACCTTGTTCTTTTATTATTTCTACATCTATTTTTTATTTTTTCTAAAATTTTTACCATTTTGTTTATTAAGTATATATGATTATCAAATTCATATAGATTTATAAAATCAGAGTGTATATTTTCTTCAGTATTTATTAAAAATTCTCTTTCTTGGTTTAATAAATAAATTTTTTGATTTAATAGATTTATTTAGACTTCAATTCTATCTTCCAATCCTAACTGCATATTATCTATACTATTAACTAATTGTCTTATATTATTTAACGCATGTTGATTTTGATTATTCATTGTGCTTCTGTCTTGTACCAATATATTAAAAATTTTATTAATTCGTCAATAAATTTCATCTGTTTTATTATTACAGTTTCATTTGGTGTAGTGTTTAAATTAAATATTTCTCTTTGCTCTTGCATTAGGTCTAACTCTATATTTCTTATATGGTTTTTACTATTTTTAATTCTTTGTATTAATTCTTTTATTTCTTTCTTTTGTTCTATCTTTAATTCATACAAGGCATCAACTATTTTAATTTTAGGGTCCATCTTTTCTTTATTTGATCTCTGGCTCTGATACCATTTCGTGTGCGTCTATGCATCTTTATTTGAGCTGATAAACTAATAAACTTTAAACATTAACTGATTTGTACTGATTATTCACAGAAATACTTTATGGTTTATTGTGGATAAAGAGTACGTGGCATTGTTATACCAGAGAAATGACAAACTTAATTGTCCTTTGAGCTAGTAGCTCTCATTCTCAGGTTTCCAGCCTATATACTCTATTCCTTTAATCTTCATCATACTCTGGATTATATTTTGAGATTAATGGTCTTTCTATATCATGTTCTAAATAACCCTTAATTATATCGATAGTTTCATCTATGATTAACATTATTATATTATGTTTCAAATTATCTGTTTCAATTTTTCTAATTGTTATTTTTTCTATTTCAAGAGGGAGTCCTATAGACTTTATAGCTAATAAATTTTCTGTTCTTACAAGATCTTGTTTATAAAACATATATGAGCTTTGTTTATGTGTTCCGAGGTTATAGTCTATTATCACGCTATAGTTATTATAAGTGATTCTTGTATTTTGGTTTATCATTACTTCTTTTGAATTTCCCAAATAATATTGATTCATTTTTAACATGTAACAATCAAACAACTTCAGAATTTAAAATTCTCCTCCTCCACCTATCAATCATCAATACCATCAACAATCTCCACCAACAGATAAGAGTTTTGGATTATTACCTATTAACTTTCTGGTTTCACTATTCCTTTTCGATTTTCTTTCAATGACCGGCAATCTGATGGTCCTTTCTCCCTTCAACGGCCTCCTGCCTAACACGGGTCTGGCGGACTCAAGTGGCTTTACTGTATGACTTCCAACCTTTAAGGATTAATAATCCCAGTTTTGCTTATAGGTTCCTTTTATCCTTCTGTTGTGTTTATTGTTTTCTGGTTATTGATGTTTTGATAAGGGATTTGGAGATGGATTAATTTATTTTTCAATTTTTTTTTGTAAAATTAGTATAAGATTTAGATGAAAACAGAATGAAAGATGAATGAAAGTTTGAGAGAGTCAGAATGGAATTCTTAAGAATGGGTTGGAGAGTCTGCCTCTTCCTCCCATATTTCGTTTATTTATATTCTTTTGAAATATCTTACATCATGGATTACATCATCATCCTCTTATCATAGAGAATAATTACATTTTATTTTGTCGGCCACTTGATTCATAAGATGCTTGTCTATATGCGTCGGCTATTGGCTTTATCTTGAACAGCTTTTGTCTACAGTCTTCTTTGTCTGCCACAATCTGTCTTTTTGAGGGATTCTACTGATGCTTGTTTATATGTGTCTGTCATTGGCTTTATCTTGAACAGTCTGGTGTTTATGAAAGGTGTCTTATCTTGTTTTCCACAAACTGCTTAGCTGTTTAATTCTATTAGCTTGAATGCCTCCTGAAGTGTATTATTGCTTGATGGGAACCTCATGGTACTTATTTCATTGATTAATTCTAATAATCTATTCGAAGGTGTATTGCTATCTTCTGGGGTGAGAAGGATAAAATTTTGAAACCTAATGATCGTTCTGAAATTTCTTTTATATAGGTCTTTTGCTATATTCCAAATAGCTTTTATTCCTTTGACCCTCCTAGTTTGGATCCATTGTCTATTAAAATGTGTAACTTTGGTATATTTGATACCAATATCTATTTGCATATTTCTTGTGACATGTCCAATTGTAATCATAAAAAAGGCCTGATATTCTATATTATTATAATATTCTGGACTAATTGTATAAAATTTTAAGTATATGTGTTTTTTTCTGGCAAACCTGGATATCTCTTTAACTAATAAATCATCTAGCTTTGCTAATTCTCTAAGGTCTATACTAGGATATACTAAATCCAAGAATCCATAACGGGCTAATTTTTCTATGAGTATCGGATCTGCTCCCTTAATGGCTAGCATTCTAGGGTACATATTTTTCCCAAGGGCTCTAAAGATAGTTTCTTCATGGGCAGTTGTATAGTAAACCCATGTGGCAAATTGTTTATATTCTTCTTCTCTTTGGTTTAAAGGTTCCTCTTCTTCGAATGGGTTATCAAAAGGGTTTCCTAATCTTATAAATTTTTTAGGCATAGGCTCTTTTGGTGGTTCTATTTCAATTTTTATGCTTTTTCCACTATTTATTGGATTACTAACAGGATCCTGGTTTATTGGGCTCTGCTGGACTAGTCTACTGCTGCTTCCGATGTTTATTGGCTTCAAATCTCTTACGAAATCGTTTATGTATGATTCGAGGAGATGTATTCCTTTTTCGTGGGATTCACAAGCCTCTTTCAAATAGTTTATGGCATCAACCATATCAGAAGTTTCTGACTTTAGTCTATGTATCTCTGTGTATATTAAAGATAATTGTTTATCTGATTCTGGATTCATGATCCAAATTCTGTGTTCCTGCTCAAAAAGTCTGCAAGAAAATTATTAGATCCCTTTATACGGACAATTTTAAAATTATAATAAGATAAATATACTTGCCATCTGTGTAGTCTTCTATACTGAGGTTCATTAGGTAAATTTTTGTATATCAAAGAACCTACCTGAGAATTATCTGTTTCTACTATAAATTTCTTCTGTAACAAAAATAAGGAAAATTTCTTTATCCCTTTGTATATGGCCAATAATTCTTTTTCATGAACATGATAGTTTACTTGGGCTTGGTTAAATGTTCCACTACTGTATCTACAAATTTCATTTAAATCTGTTTTTAGAATAACTCCCCAATGTAAGTCAGAAGCATCTGTTTGTATGATTAAGTTATCTTTTTCATCTGGTAGTCTTAATCTTAGTAAATTTCTACATTCTTCTTTTAGATCTTTTACTGCTTAGGTATGCTCTTCATTCCAACCTCTCGTGTTATTTTTTATGAGTAATTTTTGTAAAATAAGTTTCTTTTTGGATAAGTTTTTTATAAATCCTTCTGCATAATTTAGACATCCTAAGAATTTCTGTATTTGTTGTTTAATTTCAAGTCTATCAGGAAAGTCTTTAATTTTGCTTCCTATATGACTTTGTAACTTTATTCTTTCTTTATCTAATATCATTCCTAAAAATTCTATTCTCTTATGTTCTATGATTGCTTTCCTTTCTGATTAAACTATTCCTTCTTTAATACATACATTAACAAATTCTTTCAAATGGTTTCAGTGTTCTTCTAACATTTCTGAAGCTATCAATAAATCATCAACATATACTATAATATTTTTATAGTTTTTAAATTTAGAATCCATTCTATTTTGAAATATTTGAGGTGCGTTTTTTAGCCCAAAAGGCATTACTATCCATTCATAATGTCCTTGAGGGGTACTAAATGATGTATATGGTATACTTTTTTTTTCCATTTTTATCTGCCAAAATCTTGATTTACAATCAAATTTTGAATAATAAGTTTTTCCTTTTACTAAGTTTATTAACACTTCTTTGTTTGGTAAAAAATATCCATCAAATTTTGTGTATTTGTTTAATTCTTTATAGTTTATTACCTTTTTGGCTTTTCCTCTTACTTGCTTTGATTTTTTCCTTACCATGAAATTTGGACTGTTATGAGGACTATTACTTTTCCTGATCAATTTTAATTCTAATAATTCTTTTATTTGTATTTTAAATTCTTCTCTATCCTTTTCTGTATACACTATGGGTTTTACTCTTATGATCATGTTTTCTATTAATTCGATTTTAGCTTTGGGGTGATCTGGTTTCCATAATGCTAAGGGATTTTCTTTATATACATGTTCGAGTTACTTTTTTATTATTTCTAAATGTATATTATATATTTATCCCTTTTGTAATAGATAATATTTTTCATATTTATTATCACATATTTGAAATTTTTAATTTGAACTCTGTATGGCTTAAATTCTCTAGGAATTCTTAAAATGTGATTACAATTTGTCTTTAGGGTTACCATAAATGTTGTTTGTTGATAATACTGAAATTGTTGTATAAAGTCATTACCTAAAAGTATATCACAATCCATTTTATCATATTGAAATACTTGTTTTATTTTTATTATTTTATTTCCTAGTAAAACTTCATAATCTATTAGTGATTGATTAACTTGTTGTTTTTCTCCAGTAATTCCCATTATTTTTATCTTTCCATTGAGTTGCCACTTATTTGATAAAAAGATTTTCATTATTGTTATCCGACTTCCAGTGCCTATTAAAGCACAAGTATCTATATTTTTTTCTATTATATTTACTTGAATATATACAACAATAGGATATTGTATAAATACTTTATTTAGCATGTTTCACAGAATATTTTTTGTCCTTCTATTTGTATAGTTATCTTATGTTTTTCTATTTTTAATATTCTAAATTATTTAAAAAACTATTTCCTAATATAATATGTTTATCCGGATCTGTATTCATGGATGAATCTATAAAACATGGAACTATTATTCTAAATTTTTCTATTATAATGGGTACTTTAACTTCTCTTTTACAAATATGTTTATTCCCATTGAAATCAATATATTCATAAGGTATTTCTTTTTCTTTTCCTACTAATCCTTTATTTTTTGTAGAATTCATATAATTATGACTAGTTCCTGTATCTATACATATGGGTATCTCTAACATATAATCTATTCCATTAAAATATTGTCCCTGAATTCTTACCACATTATTACTTCTTAAAGGTTTATCTATGCTTAATCTTATGGAAGAACTTCCTCTTAAAAGAGTTTTTCCCGCAAAGCTTATAGGTATAATTGAACTTTCATTTTCATCAATTATAAATTCTTTTTTATCATTTATTATTAATTCATAATTCATAGGAATTTTATATTCATTCATAGAAGGTTCAATAAGAGTTGCTATTTCTTCATATTCTTTGTTTATCTTTATATAAGGTTTATTTCCATAAACTTCTCCATAATTAGAGTTACAAAAACTATATAATGCATAATAAGGTATTGTCATCAATCTATTTCCTTCTTTCATTAGGTTTTTCTTTAATAATTTAAAACGTAAACTTAAAGTTTCATCAATGTTTTTATCTTTTATGTGTATACAATACCGAGGGTGACATGTAAACATTAATTTTGTATAACATAAATTTCCTTCTATAGTTCCTAAATGTCCTATTTGTGGGTTATGAAATCTTTGATCATGTAAGGATAATACTATGGGACTGTCTATACCTTCTTTGAATAATGATTTTACTAATATTTGTATTTCGGCTAAGTATACATATTGTATCTTTTTTCTTATTTCTTCGTTCTTTATTTTTGTTAATGCTAATTCTATGGTTATTTTATTTATGAGACTAAATCTTATATTTCCTTTTGCTTGTGTAACTGTCACAGCTTTTTCTTGTTCATAGTATTCATGCAGTACTATCCTTTTTCTTTTAAATATATTTCTAAGTTTATGAAGTAATCCGTATTCAGGTTTTTCTATATTAGTTTTTAAAAGTTTATTATATTTTTCTTTATTAAATGTGGCTACTAGACTATATCCTCTTATATTTTCTTCTTGTTCTATTTCATTTACCTCTTCTAACTCTTCTTCTATTTTGTCTTCTTCTTCTTTATTCAGACTCATCATCTGCTAAGATTTTTGACATATATATTTCTTCTCCTTCATAATCAGTTAAATTATCCGATAAATCATCTATTTCTATTAATTCTTGTCTTATATTTTTGAAATCTTCTTTTAATAATCTTGCCTTTTTCTTTGTGCATTATGTACTTAGATGTCCTATTTCTCCACAATTCCAGCATTTACATCTTGTTTTATCATAATTCTTTTGTTTTTATACTTTCTTTTATAATACTTTCTTCTTGGTTTTCTATATTTCTTTTTAAAATTATTATACTTTTTATATTTTCTCTTCTTTTAAATTTGTCTCTTTTTCTTTTACTGAATGTACTACATCCCTATTGTGTAGGCATTTCTGTTTTTTCACAACATATATCCCCAATATTTTTGCTTTTCTTTATTAAGCTCCTTTGGATGCAGATTTCACTAAGTCTTTTATTTAGAAATCTAATTCTTGACCTAAGTGTATATGGAACCAGGTTAATCATTTTATGTTTACCATATTCGTTTATGAAATACACACTTCAGGGATATGGTAATTTTGAATAATACAAGTTTTTATATATACTTTGATCTTCATGATTGTAGAATTGTGAATAATAATATTTACTAAACTCACAAGTATATTCTTTTACGTAGCACATATTACATATAGTCAGATTTACTCATTTTATTCTTTCATTTAGTTTCTCGTTTATTGATATTCTCTATTTTCTTCCCAATCTTCTCCTAAAAATTTATTAGATATATATTCTATCATTTTCTCAATTCCTTTTTCTTTACTTCTGAGGAATGTTGTTTAAGTTGCATTTTTTATTAGATTTTGTATTTCTCCACTTAAACCTTTCCACCAATTAAATACATTTCCTATAAAACTGGCTATTAGTATATCCGTAAATACATTTACTTTTTCTTCTTCTGTTTCTACATTCCAATCATCTCTGGTACCATTATATATAAAAAGTATTCTCATTTGTAACCCCTATTCTACAAGGATTTTTTGTGGATTCATTTTACAGTCTATATTCAGGAATACTCCTGCAATACTTATTGGTTTTAAATCACTATTATCTAATTTATATTCTGATTTCCAAGGATTATTTTTAATAGGTATGTACTCATAAAAAGGCCTTTTCTTTTCTTTTTTTTCGTATATTTTTTTATTACTAGGTTCACCTATCTCAGGTTTTATTTCTGGTCCTCCACTTACATTCATTTTTATTTGGTATTCTTTTTCAAAATCCTCTAGATCACTTAAGTTTATTTCACTAAATTTTTCTGTTAATATATCTATATTATCATTCATTATTCTGTATCACTTTCTGTTGTTTCTTTTATTTCCATTTTTTCTTTCCCTTTTTCTTTTTTCTTTTGATTTTTTATTTCTATTTTTAATTTTTCTGCATCTTTTAATATCTTTGGATATTTTTCTCTCATAAACCATTCATCATAACTTCCTGGTTGAGGTTTATTTTGTACTTTGTATGGTTATTGTATCATTTTGGATTTTATTATTTCAAACCTTTCTAATTTTTAGGTTTTTTACGTCCCTGCTGGATTCTTTGTCATCTCAATTTTTATTTTTCCTAATTCTTCTTTAATTTCTTTGATTTCCTCCTTAAGGTTTATAAGTAAGTCTTTTAATTCTATTAATGTAGTTTCCATTTAGTTGGAGGGTGTTTATTGATATTTTTTCTCTTGAATGTATGCTGCATTACTTGTAACATAGGGATTGCCTAAATTTAATAATATTGTAATTTTTTAAATAATTATTATTAAATATGAGCTAAAAATAATTTATTATAAAAAAATAATTAAAATATTTAATAAATTTATTTTTAAAAATATTATGAATTTTAAAAGTAATGATATGTATTTAATAAATTTTATTGTTAAATTAGTATAAAAATATAAATGATTGAATTAGATATAATATTAAATAAAATTTATTTAAACATTTATATATATATATATATATATATATATGAAATTGTATTAAATATAAAAGTGATTTTCAAAATGAGATTTTAAAAAATTATTCATTCTCTATTTTTTAAAATCTGCTCTAAGATAAGATGATTTTACTAAAAGTGATTCTTAAAAAAAATTTCCAAACATCAGAATAATCCTTAACGGACCGATTGTTACGGTTATAGTTACTTGTTCATTATGGACTTCGCAGCCTCTAATATGTAAATCTAAGGCCTAGTGCCACTTTATTTCTAAGTACGACTTGTCTTTGTAGCAACCAAACATTTTGCTCTCAAATGTTTTATTTGTTATTAATTTTCTCCCTTGTATTGTTAATGACTTCCCAAAATTTCCACAAAAATAAAAAAGAGACAAGTATATAATACAAAATCAGCTACCCATCAACCACCTTTTTAAAAACTATATATCCAAGATGGCAAGACCAGTCCAAATGGGTTTGTATTTGGATATCTATTTAGATATCTAAATAGAGCATATCTAAATAGAGCATATGCAAAAGACTATTAGTTTTACTTTTTAAATATCTATTTGCTTAGTTATGTAGCAAAAAAAAGAGTGAAAAAAATATATTATTTTTCAAAATACTCTTTAAATAAAAATAGGAAAATTATCCACCGACCACCTAATGTTTGAACTTTTTAAAAAATATCTGATTCCTTTTTTTCGAATTACACTGAGATTCTGATTCTTTGTATTTTTCCACTTCCGTCTGTTGACCGTTAAGATTCCGTTAGTTTTTTTAACAAAATGACGGTTTTACCCCCAAAAATTAATGCTATAGGATGAAATTATAATTTTACATTTTGGGGGCAAAATCATCATTTTGTTAAAAAACTAACTAATCTTAACGTCAACGACTAAAATGAAAAATGCAAAGAATTGTAACTTCAGGTGTAATTCAGGTAAAAAAAAAAGGAATTGTATATTTTTGAAAAAATAGAAAAAGGTGGTTAGTGGATAATTTCCCATAAAAATAACTTAATATTATTTTGATCAAATAACTATTTTTTCAAAAGAAAAGTAAATGGTAATTAAAACACTTTTCTCTCTCTATAATAAAAAGTAAATAAAATATCAATTGAAGAGAAAGAAAGCAACTCTACAAAATTAAAGAGAGAGAATAATTTCTTATTTGAAAAATTTTAATTGAAATGTCTTTTGAAATCTTAAATACTGATGTTGCTCTTCAAATATGCAATAAAATCTTATTTAAGTAACTTTTTAGAGATGTTCTAAGATATCCATGGGTATCGTATCTCACACTTGAACACTAATAGATAATTAAATTTTGTTGATTCTTGTTCACTTCTTTTTTTTTTTTTAATTTTTTTTTTACCATTTGTCCATGCCCAAGTTGTGGGGTAAATCCAGTTTGTGCTTGTTGATTATGATAATTACAATGTGATAATCAATCTAGATATTCAGAAATGTTTGATACAAATTTCCAGCTATTCAGTACAAATTCTGCTTCCTTATTCTGTCATGCAGGGATAAAGAATGTACAAGGGTATCTGCCTACCTAACTGGCAGATGCCAAACTACAATATCAGAAGTTAACAACGAATAAACTTCTCTTTTGTAGCTCAATTCTCATTATCATTCCACTGAACACTTGCTGGCTCATATCAAGTGACCTCAAATGGAAGTTATACACATGATTGAGCTAACCGAATCATGGTCCACCAGCAGATACCCATAGGAAGATTCAGAGCGGACTACCCTCCCTTGGAAATAATCCGGAAACATCTAACATGATTAAAATGGAAATGAACCAACCATTACTGGAATCAAATCCCATTTAAATGTCTTCTTCGTCTAGACCATATCAATTTGGTGGAGCATCTGATCCTCTGTTCATCCAGCTGTGAGCTTCAATGTTCTGAGGAATTATAAACCCAGATTTCTTCATCTTTTCACTATCTTGAAGCCTTAAAGGTCCAGAAGTACCATGCCCAGAATTTTTTTTCTGCAACATTTTCGGACAAAATAGTCAAGATCAGTACAAATTAATCTATCAATTCTAGCCAAACATAATTCCAAGTTAGCCAATGAGGAATAGGAAAGCACTACAGGCACTTGCTTCCACTAGGGATGCCATACACAAACATTGTTGTAATCTCTTAACTATTTTGTACTGCTACAAACCCCAGATAAAGAGAACTTTCGATTAGTATGTTTCACGTACAATGTTTAGCAATTTTCTTTTAAATATTTCAAATAAGCATAGATATAAAGCAACTTCCCCTCAACTCTAATATTCGAGCTCTAATATTTCAAATAAACATAGATATAAAGCAATTTCCCCTCAACTCTAATATTTGAGCTCTAAATGTCTTTTAGCTTCTTGGAAAAACTTTATGCTGTTAAGTAAATAGCATTTGAAACATTAAGGGAATCAAAAGATATGCAGAGGATAATCAACCAAAAGCTAAGTGAAGCTAGGAAGGAAAAAAAAAATCTGGATTGGGATTTTGACTGGGAAAAATTCAGGCGGGAGACTACATAAAATTCTCCAACAATTAAAATATATCAAGCCAAGAAACTATGGCTAGATTGTTCACCTGGTTTCTGCAGTCTACCTTTTAGCTTAGAACTATAGAGCCAAGCCCACATGCCATTCCAATTCATTGTCCTAATAAAAAGAAAGACAATAACTGCACATCAACTTCATTTTCAATAATTAATAATATCAAATTTTAAAGCTATAACATAGGGAACTGGTAATGTTCGTGTATTGTAGAAAAAAAAACTTTTCCTTTCTCACTTAAGTAAATTTTTGCAATTATTTCTTTGCATTCTAAGCAATTTCAAATATTCCAAGGTTTCACTTTATAGGACAAATATCCATCATAAGGGCTCATAAAACAGCCTGTACTAAAATAATAGAAGGAATGTAAATCAACTCTAGCTTGTGATCAATAAAGCTCAAGAGACTCAAAACATCACATATAATTACAAGAACATATTCTGGTTTAAATTACTACAACAACAAGAGCAACTTTCAGTCAATATGACACCGTAATCCCCCAGAAGACTGATATTTTAAAAGTAAAAATTTCTACAAAAGTACCTTGGCATTTCCTCGTCCTTTTTGTTCAAATTTTATGTACTCATCATTCAGTATCTGTCATCTGGAAAATTGACAAGTGAGAAGCTTATAAAAAGCACATAAAAATCTCATGAGTGCCCTTTTCTACAAATGGAAGGGAAGTTGTGTTAGCAGCCACTTTCTCTCATGAACATGCTTCAGATAACCAAAAATTATTTAGAATATATACTTCCCTTGTTATAAACATTGGGGGTAACTTCACTGTGCCTGTATAAGCATATCTGACCAACCAGATTAAAATAAACTAAAAGACGCAAAACTCTGGCATGTTAACTCTTCAACTCCAATCAACAACTCCTTTGGACTCATAATGTCCTCTTAGATCTGCTTGGAGTTCTCATTATACAATTAAATGACTACTTGACCCTGCGATGTATTTAGTTGACCACTTCATGCATCTCATTCACAATAACATTCCAGCTACCTGAGCAGGTATTTTATCTCCAGACAGGAACATTTGAATTCCACCGTTTAGCATTATCCAGCTACATCCAGGGACCTTTCTCACACCCTTCAAGCCCATATCCTTCCTCAACTTGTGCCCTTCAGCATGTCGACCATTTGCGGCATATATATTGCAAAGTACCAAATGTGCAGGAGCATTTAGTGGGTCCAGCTCAAGGAGTCGTTTGGCGGCATGTTCAGCAATGTCAGTATTTCTTTCACCAAAGCCGCAAGTACCAAGCAATGCCCCCCAAATACGATGATCAGGTTCAAAAGGCAGTCTCAACACGAATTCCTCTGCTTCCTTAATTTTCCCTGCTCGACCCAAAAGATTAATCATACTAATATAATGCTCCAGACCAGGTTGAATTTTATAAACATCAAACATCGCATTAAATAACTCCCATCCTCGACTAACCAGTCCTGCATGACTACATGCTGATAGAATGCCCAAAAACGTAACAGAATTTGGGTGAGTTCCAGATTCCAACATAGATTCAAAGACTTCAAGAGTTTCATTTGCTAGCCCGTGATGTGAAAACCCCATGACCATGGAATTCCAAGAAACCAAATCTCTAGAAACCATGTTAAAGAAAATATTATATGCATTCTCTATTGCCCCACATTTTGCATACATTGAAATCAAAGAGTTCTCAAGAATCAAGTCAGATTCAGATTGTGTTTTCATCAGCACACAATGAATCTGCCTCCCCAGAAGAAGATTTGCTGTTGCACCTGCAGCTCCAAAAAGAACAGAGAATGTGGCATTTAGAAGAGGAACCCCATGAGTCTTCATTTCCAGAAATAAATATGTAGCTTCCACAAAATGCTCATTTTGGACAAGGCCTGAAATCATTGCTGTCCATGCGACTGCATCCCTGTTAGGCATGTTACGAAATAGATAACATGCATTTGATACTTGCCCAGAACTAAAATACCCATCAATCATTGAAGTCCATGAGATCTCATCCCTGACAGGTACCGCGTCAAACAAATTCTGAGCCTCTTCCAGCCTTCCAAAGCGAATATAACCATTGATCATAGAATTACAAGACTGAACATTGCAGCTATTCCCATTCTTGTTAAATATGCAGCTTGCAAAGTCCATGATGCCAAAGAAAGAATACATTTGAATCAGACTCCTGGACAGCCTTCCATCATAATCATCATGTTCCAAACCATTGACAATCACTTGAGCATGCAATTGCAAACCAAGGCGAGGAAACCCAATGCCAGCACAGGCATAAGCAAGCGATATAAATGTCTCTCCATTTGGTCTTACTTCACATATCCCCTTCATCTCCAAGAAAAGCAACAAGGATTCTTCATGGAATCCATTCGAGCAAACCCACCAATTATGGCTGTCCAAGAAACAACATTCTTCTCCGGCATTCTCCAAAACAAACAATACCCTTCCTCCACTTCACCTGCTCTACAATACCCCGCTATCATACTAGTCCACGTAACCACATTCCTCTCCTCCATCTCCTCAAACAAAACTCTCGCCTCTCTCATCATACAGCGCTCCACATACCCTGCAATCATAGCATTCCAAGAAATCACGTTCTTTATGGGCATACTATTGAAAACCTTTCTAGCCTCATTCAACTCCCCATTCCTTAGCAACCCAACAACCATCGAGTTCCACGAAACAACATTCTTCTCAGGCATCTCCTCAAACAACTTCCTCGCCTCGCATACCCTCCCGGCATCTGCCAAACCGCAAATCATTGCCGTCCATGACACAACATTCCTCTCTGGCATCTCCTCAAACAATCTCCTAGCCTCACCCAACCTCCCATTCTGCAGAAACCCAGATAACATGGCGTTATAAGTAACAACATTTCTCCACCGCATGAGCTGAAAAAGTGCTTTGGCTTCATCAATGAAGCCACATTTTGAGTATTTTGTGATTAATGATGTAAGACGGACAACAAGACTTTTGGGGTGGTTTCGTTCGGACATACTGTCGAGCAGATTGCGCGCATGTTGGAGATTGTTTCTTGACAGATAGTGGAGGATTTGAGAGTCGTTTAAGGTCAGCTTAAGGTCAATCCTACAACTTTTGCTATATGAACGAACCCATTTGCCTCTATCCAACGTCCCCAACTTGGCCCACGCCGTCGAGACACTCACAAGAGATGCCTTGTCAAGCCAGAGTTTTGTTTGGGCTTTAGAGAGGTTTCTATGTGTTTTGATTATCTTTTCAAGTGACATAGGAGATGATACATGGCGTTTTTCAGCTGCTTATAATTTGAGTCTAGCGGTCACTCTTTTTCTGCTATGAAAAATGGCGGGAATACCAGGAGCTTTAAAATTGAAAGCTACAAAAGTATCATTCACTATTATACGTGAATTTTGGTTGATAGATTATTTTTTTATTTTCCAATTTTTGGTGGTTTGGACTTTGGAAAAATGTTCACCTCGACGATTTTTTTTTTTAAATAGTTATAAAGTTTCATTTTTTTAATATAATTATACCCAAACCAAATGAGCTAGTATTAATTTAATTGAGTCATCACTCTCAAAAGACATATCTATCTCTAAAAGAAAAAATATCTTTTAACTATTTTTTAATGAAATTACTTATCAACCACCTTAAAAATATACAAAGTGTACGTGGTTAGTGTGAGTTTTATGATAATATCCTAAAACCACCTTCAGTTTTTATTTTCTATCAACTAATTACTTTTTTATTAATTCCGTAAATTACCGTTTAAATATTTAAATTGAAAGACTATTGTGTCCCTAAATTTATTTAAGAAGGTAAAACAACATTTTGAAAAGCTCTAAGGAAATTTTTTTTTTTTTTATGATAGATTTTTTTAAAAAAGATTAATAGATTCTCTAATGGAAGATAATGAGATTAATGAAAAAGTTACATGTTCATATAAAACTAAAATTTAATACAATTTTGAGATATTATAAAAAAATTCACAGTAACAGCTTCAACTTTCATATTCTTGAAGTGGTTGGGATAATTTTCCTTTCTAAAACAATGGGGTCTGTTGAAACATTTTTAAACCTAGCGTAATAATTTCAACCTGCGAATTCATTCTACATTCATCGTGTTAGCAGATATTTTTCAATTTGTCATCGAGAAATCACATTGGCAAAATTAACCACAAACGTTCCCGCCATCATATTAAATACAATCCTACAAAAATCACAAATCTAGTTGACCTCAATGCCAATTCTTGATTTAGCCATGCATTTGGTACATACATGATCTCATTGATCTCATTCATTCTTAACAGCCCAGTCTATCCATCAATCCTCATGTTGGAAGCCCAATAAATAAATAAAAATAAGAAAAAACTCTTAGAAAAGGATTAAAGTTTGCTTTCTAACTTGATTTTGTTTCCAAACACAGCTGCAGTGTGGATAGCCCTGCAATTGAATAAAGCTCAAAGCCACGAACATCCTCATCATTAAATGATTGACACAAATGCAAAGATTCCTTCTGATTGCATTGCATCTACTCACAACCCTGCATTTGAACTGATGCACACTTCTAGCTGGCTCAGCAGACGTTCTAGCCGGTAGAGTACAAGTTACATGTCAGCAACAGACCACAGATAAGCTTCTCTTTGTGTAGCTTGTTTCTCATTCATTCTTTTGAACAATTGCTTTTCATATATCCTAAAAGTGCACAAAAGAAGAAAACAGTCACTTTTTAAGATAAGTATTTCTTCTCTAAATAATAGCGGTTTTATTGTGATTGCTTTCAAGTGACCTCAAATGGGAGTTGGCCACATTATTGAACTACCATATTTAGTTATAGATATAGTGATACCCACAGGCAGATTCATTGTAGATTATCAATCCTAGGAAACTAAACTGGAAAAAAACTGGCAAGAATGAAATGGAAGTGAACCAACCATTACTACGATCAACACCATCCCAGTGTCTTCCTGGTCGTATACCATATCGATTTGGTGCAGCATCTAATCCTCTTTTATCCAGCTGTGACTAGGAATGTCCTGAGGAACTATAAACCCCGATTCTTTCATCTTCTCGTTTTCTCCTAGGTCTTGAAGGACCGGCTCAGAATGCTTTCTCTACATCGTAATGAAAAGAAATATGACCAAGTCAGCACTAAATTTATATCTAAACTAAGGAAAACATATTTCAATTCACCCAATGAAGAATCAGTACGTATTAAAAGCTCTTTGGTATTGATGATGATGCCAAAATATCATATATGTTTATCGGTGACTGTCCACGTGAAAAGTGTTTTTTTTCACATTTTCTAATAGTTTTTTATGACCTCTGCACCAGACAATTTTTCCACATAAAATTGTGCTTGAAACCAACAAATGACTTACAATACCTTGACCAAATGAGCCATTGGATCTCCCCATCTTAATCTATCCTTCAGTATTTTGTCCAGTTCAGGATCATCTCTGCAAGGAAAAGATGCATACACGATTAAAGAAACATAACAAACAATAATTTGCATACAAGATAAGAAACAATAAAGGAAGCAAGCATAACATGGTTATAAACCACATTGGTAAAAGCAAACACTATTGTGGCTTGATCAATTTTTATATTATTTTATCTTTTTCAAGTTACCCAAGCACCCCATCCCATCCCAAATTGTAATTCACCTAGGGTTTGGCGAGACCGGAATTGAGCCCTTGCATCAAAATAGCATTTCAAAAACATCACAAAACAAAACTTTCACCTGGTATGAGAATATTCTCTATTAAACAGATGACCAAAAAGGTTAAAAAAAAACATTAAAGGAATCAGAAGATTAAATAAAGATGAACAAAATCTTTAAACGTTCACAGAACCAGAATAAGCAAGAATGAGACAAGAGTGGGAAAATAACAATGAATTTTACCTAGTTCGTGCAAAGGGTTTCTCCTTCTCAAGCTCTAATTCCCGCAATCTAGCTTCAGCTTCCTGTTTTTGAGCCAAGCCCTTGCCCCATTCCAATTTTTTCTCCTGGAAAAAAGAAAGGCAGCCATCGATGACCAACTTTCATACTTGATAGAGAAAAAATAACAGAAAATTTTCTATAAAATTATGTAGATCAGCCTCCTATATCTTTTTCTCTGCATTCTCATAATTTTACATCTTTCAAAATCTCACTTGGCAAGATAAAAATTCAGTTTAACATTCATAAAATGGCTTGAACTTTAATATAACTAACATAAATCAGGCCCAAGTAGAAGCGTTATCTTTTAGAAGTTAATTTCCAAAGTAGTACCTCTGGCTTTTCTTTTCTTTTTTCTTTTGATTTCAAATACTCCTCCTTCGATATGCGTCCTCCTGTAAAATTAATCGGCAAGAAAAATGCAAAAAGCATGAAAAACTGAAACTTAAAATAAATTAAAACATGTAAGATTGATCAGCTTAAAAACACTTTTCTCCTAACCTTTCTTATCACGATATACAGCTTCTGCACCTCGTCCAGTTACAGAAGGATCCAGCTCTTGAAACCTACAAAATTAAATATGTATTTAAGTCACGCAATCAAGTTGGATAGCATCACCAAATAAGACAAATATCCTATTTGCTTTTTCTAGCATAATTTCTTGGAATAAAATATCATATTATTTAGAACAAGATCAAGCAAAACAGGAATTGGCTACGAACAATCAAATTAACAGAAGGCAACTAATATGTAATTCAGTAAGCAGTTCTCCCTTCTCCCTGTATCTTATCTCAGATAAATCTAGAAACAGCACTGAGGAGCAGTTTTGAATTACATAATAATAAATATAAATCAAAGTTACAAATTCTTGAAATTGTAAACCATTAATAATTTTGAATTTCACACATGAACCACTTCAAATGTTTTCAGTACAATAAAAATAAAAAGAAAACAAATGAATGAAAATGAAAAAAAAATAAAAGCATAAATTTTTATTTCCAGTATATAAGTCATAAAACTCTCAAACCTTTGTCTAAACTAAATAGAAAATGCAGGCTATCGGTAAGCTCAATCAACATGGAAATACCACCCATCTTAAAAGGACCGTCTACATACCCCTTCCTAATCTGAGGTGAGCAATCATACAGTCAGCTTCTTAGTTGGCATGTAAAATGAATTTTTTTAACAATTAAAGCGATGAGTACAATTGTAACAATGAAAGTAAAAATCATAAGAGGGTCAAACATACTTGCCATGATATAACCATCAACACCCAGTTGCAGCTACATCTTAAGGTCTTGTAGCATTTTCAATGGCATATAATAACAGTTACCCACACCACCCCAAAAAAAAATTGACCAAAGTCCAGGCCTGAGAAGAGAACTGGTAAGTACCCTTGGGCTTGGCATAAAGGATGAAGGAAGAGGGAAAGTTCAGATGTTGTGAGGTCATTTATTAGAGTCTATCAAACAAGAAAATGAAGACTGATAATTAGTTGGTAAACATTCATACATTCCACAGTTTAATGTGATTATGAAACCATACCCTGAAAAGATGTGAACAAAAAGTCTAGTTAACCAGAAATGTGACAAAGCAAGATGGTAATAAAAGAGGAATTCAGTTTTTAAATTATGTGAGAAGTAAATTACCTCAACAAATCCTCCTTCTTTCTATTAGAAATTTCTTCACTGATATCTTTTCCCGTAATTAATCCTGTTCTTTGAATCCCCTTTTCATCTTTTTGAATCTTCCTAGGTGGAGAAAGGTCAGGGACCACAGGCAATCCAGGTTTACCACTACTGGGATCCTTCTTATTTCTCCGTGGGGGAGAGAGATCACTGTCTCGATTAGAGGAGCTCCGTTCAGCTCGTTTAGAAACAGAAATGTCAGGTTCAGGCGACGGAGTATGGTGGCGTTTCCGTGGCGGACGTGGAGGAGACAAGTCAGCATCCTCTTCTGCAGGTTTAAGACCAGGTTCAAATTCAGATGCATCATTCCTAGCCCTATATTTCCGAGGCGGAGATAAATCAGAATCCAATCCACTGGACTTTCCAGTTTCTTGCTCGGGTTTGGGTGATGGGGTATGATATCGTCTCCACCGCTGCCTTGGAGGAGACAAATTGGAACTTTCTCTAGCAGGCTTCTGTCTGGGTTCTGGAGAAGGTGGGTCATTTCTACCCCATTGTTTACGTGGTGGAGATAGATCAGATTTCAAACCACAGGACTGAGCAGATTTGGGGTCAGAATCATGCAATGAAGTATCACAGCGATTCTGCCGTTGTCGTGGAGGTGATAAATCAGTAAGCTCTCTTGCAGAACCTGGTGGCCTTGGTTCAGGTTCCGGCGAAGGACTGTCATTTCGAGTCCTCTGTTTACGAGGGGAGGACATATCAGAATCTGGTTTCTGCGAGTCCAGGGGTAAAGTATCAAGTGAAACCCACCCACTTCCATCCTCCGCTAGCCCATTATAAGGTCTTCTCAACCTAAGTTGCTCCAGCCTCTTCATCCGCTTCACTTCGATGTCCTCATCAACTTGGGGCTTCTCTTCATCTATTACATAAAGATGCAACAACATTAATAAAGAATAGCCTAGTTCAAAATTAAGAAATAGAAAAGATAACAAGAATTGAGTTCTTATACCAGCTGAATCATTCCCATCTTCTTCGTCAAGATTTACAGGTTTTTGCCAAACAGGATCTTCATCGACAATTAGAACTCCTGTAGCATGAGTAGGATCCGGTTTCTTCATCTTCTTCTTCTTCTTCTTTTTCTTCTCTTCTTCGTTACTGTTACTCTCATATTTTTTAAGATAGTCTTTCAGTGACTTTGTTCCCGCCATTGTTCAACCCAACCAACTTCCTGGTAACCAGGATTTATGAGATAACAGGATCTTACAAACTTTACAACCGTTTATCAATCGACAATAATCAATGACAATAGACATAAACAAAACCAACCACACAAGCTTCAATTAGCAAGAAACCCAGATTAACTTATGATATATACACTAGAACTAAAACAATTGACAGCATAAATACATTCGTTTTGATAAACGAACAGCTAGGGTTAGTTTTTTTATTTTCCCTTAATTGAATGGGATAAGTTTAATTTGTGAAGAGCTTAAAGTTTTCAAATTTCAAATTGAATTAGTTAATTTTTTTCCCCTTAAAACAAAATCTTAGTTCAAAAAGTAAAAGAAAACCAAAATTGCTTGGTCTTGTTCGTCAAGTTCTCTCGTTCCTTTACTTGCTGCTAACAAAGTTATTTACTCTTCAATCGGAAATTGAGTTAGCTTGATTCTTTTTATCATCACTCCCATAATTTTAAAATAAATAACTAAAAAAATTGAGCCCACTTACAAAAATATATTTGCAGACAAAAACCGATACGAGTTCTGGGAATTAGCGGCGTGAGTCGACGGAGATTTGCCTCGCGTCCGGGTGCAAAATACAACCCGAGAGCTGGAGATGTTGAAAGACAGAGGTGTTGCTTGCTCTGAAATAGGATGAAAAGACGGTTTTGTCCCACCGATTTTAAAAAATTAAACATAATTATTATTATGGAATGGGTTATTTTCTTGCGACGCCCATAAGTTTTGACATATCAACAAATTATGCCTAACCGTCAAATTTCGCCGTCATTGTTACAAAGAAAAGCAGATAATGGCCAAATCAATCGTTAATTTAAATTAAATTCAAATAAAAATAAAAATAATAGGATTAGGGTGTGTTTGATACCTTTTTTAAATATGCTATTCTTCACTTCGAGAATAAAAATCAAGAAAATATGTTTGATGGGTCTATTTTACAGCAATAAAATAAAAATTTAAAGTATAAAAATAGATTTTGTGAATAGAAGAGGAGAATATTAAATTATCGTTCTCTTTTTTTAAAGAACGGGAGAGAAGATTTTGAAAAAAGTGGAGCATGTTTGTAAGTTATCTCCCATTTGAGTCCACATTTTAAAATTCCTTTTTTATTTTATCAAATTTACTATCACTCATGTATCACCTCCCACTTTATTATAACAAATAATTTTTTCATTTTGTTAAAATTTTACATTAATTTCATTCAAATTTATATAATACACATTTTTTTCTCTCTATTTTTTCATTTTTCTTATAAGAATTGGAGTTAATTCATTTATAAATATATTGTTTGAGGAACATAATTCTATACGTATTGAGTTTTAATTTTGATATATCCATTTTAAACTAATGATATAAAACACCAATTAAAAATAATACTTATATCCATAAGTTTAGACATATTAACAAGTTTCAACATGTCGTCGACTCATACTCATATCTCATTCAAATTATGTAAAAACAATAAAATTTAACGAATTAAGACTTGTGGTTTAATGATACATCAAAACTTGAGGGTGTATATCAGCAATAGATAAGACTTGTGGAGGTGGGTTTATTATCCCGAATGAATTTGTCCATGGACAATTTAGGACTGGTCATTGACGGGTTCGGATCAAATTCGAATCAACCCAATCAAATTTTGGGTTGATCGAGTTGAAAAAGAATTCATCCCCACTCAACATGAAACTATAACCCGATTTGTTCCCAACATATTCGAATCAATTCAGATCCAACAATCGGCTTGAATTCAGATTACTTCGGGTCGGGTGAAGCTACTGCACATATAAATATAATAGAATATTTAATTTTAATGTCTAACCTACCAATCTATTCATTAAAAAAAAAAAAATCAATTCTTGCTTATAATTTAAGCTTCCACGGACTTACTCAATCAAGCTCTAAAATTTTCAATACAAGAATTATCTTGATTCTATTATTTACATTAACAATACACATACTTAACAATTAACAATTAACATATAACATATTATAATATATATTATTATATACAATCACAACTTCAAAAAGACAATTCGGGTTGCTGGTCTTGGAAGAACTTGGTGATGGTGGAGGCTGCAGCGGCAGATCCGGTCGCAGGTCGTGGAGCAATATATCCGGTCGCGGGTTCAGCGGCTGCGTGTCCAGGCTGCGCTTCGTCCGTGTCCGCTCTGCGTTTGCTGCGGCTACCACTTTGCGATGTGTGTGTGTGTGAAATCGGGAAGTTGTGAATGTGAGGGTGAGGGCTGTGAGGCTGTGAAGACAGTGAGAACTGAGAACTGAGAAGGCACGATCTGTGGCTGTGTGGGTCTGTTTGTGTGCGGCTGTGTGCGTGCGTTATAATTTTATTTTGTTCTTCATTTGTTTAATCACTGTTAGCCAAGCCGATCGGGTTTCCGGATCGGATCGAATTTCATCCGATCACAATTCGATCGGGTTGGCTAAATGCTATCCCATCGGGTTGAGTGAATAATCCGATTTGATCCGAACCCGAGATTTTCGGATCGGATAATTTACCCACCGTCCGTACAAATTTTAGCTATAAATATGATTAAAAATAAATAGACTTTGATATTCCCATTTGGCTTCAGAACTGTGAAGAAACAAACAAAGCGGACATGGAGTTCTTAGATGAAGACACCAGGCCAAGATTCCTCTTTCAATCGCGTCCACAGCCGCCATCATCATCATCATCTTCACTCAACGGCAGCAATCATAACGACAGCATCCATCAAAAACCCACAAAGCTTTCTCTCTTTATCTCCTTAACAATCTCTTCGTTTCTAACCTTCGTCGCCTTCTTCTTCTTCCAAAGCAGCGAGCCCTTCCAATCCCTTGTCTTGTGGCTCTCCCTTTCCCTCGTCATTGGCCCCTTCGCTCCCTCTCACCTCACTGGCGGTCACACTCGCGTCGGTCACGGCCCAATCGTTGAAACCCCTCCTATCCCAGATTCAGACATCGAGAAAAAGCATCAAAAGCCGCAAAAGAACCGATCTTTAGTTAATAAGTCCCCGGATTTGATCCCCGGTTCGGTTCCGATTGTTGAAAACTCAAATGGGTCAACTGGGAATGAGTCAAAAGGCAAGAAAGTTGAAGTCTTGCAGCGTAAAAATGAGGAGGCAAAGGAATGGAATGAAGAGGACGTTGAGATTTTGAAGAAGCAGATGGTGAAGAATCCGGTGGGGATGCCGAAGAGATGGGAGGTGATTGCTGAGGCTTTTAATGGGAGGCATAGAGTGGAGAGTGTGATTAAGAAAGCTAAAGATTTAGGAGAGAAAAAGATTGATGATAGTGATTCGTACAATCAATTCTTGAAGAATAGGAAAGCAATAGATACGAGAGTTGTTCAGGAGAATTGTGAAGAGAGTAAGACAGAGAGCCAAGAAAATGTTGTTGTTGTTGGAGGAGGAGGATGGAGTGCTGGTGAGGACATTGCATTGCTTAATGCATTGAAAGCGTTCCCTAAGGATGTTCCTCTGAGGTGGGAGAAGATTGCAGCTGCTGTGCCGGGGAGGTCCAAGGCAGCTTGTATGAAGAGGATTTCGGATTTGAAGAGGGATTTCCGGAGCTCGAAAGCTGGTGCTGAGGCATAGGAGATTGTATCTGCTATGGAGTTAAACTGATGGTTCGTCCCCTTTCTTGTTGCTTATTTTAGAGATCGGTATTTTTTAATTTACTTGATCATGTTCTGAGTTCATTCATATTTTGTTGACAACTCAATATGACATGTAATTGATTGACACATTGTTGTAATACGATAAACTTGACACATTGTAATGGAAATTTGTGGTGTGATGAAATATTATGAGTTGTGAGATTTATACTTTTCAAACATTTTCTCTTTATAAACTCTTTAACCATTGATGGAGAAGTCGATCTTTGATCCATCCGTATCATGCCTCTATGGAAAATGAGGCTAACATCACTGGTACTGAGTAAATAGTTATTTATAGTGTTTCTAAACTATGTGACTCAGGCACTCAGCCTTTACTTGAGTGGTGGGCTGCAGCCCTTAAACATGTGCACGCATCTCACGTGTGTGAGATCTACAGTTAAGGGGAAATATCTCCCACTGGTTTGTAGGTGGAGCAGATATCTCTTTGGTAGATGTCTGGCTTGTGCTATCATAGAATAGGTGTAGTTAGTCCCAATAGATATCTGCTGTAAATATTAGTATACCTCTAATTGTACAATACATATTTTACTAATTGAAAAAAAAAACTATGTTTTGTGTGCATAGAATAGTTTTGAATGAGTTACCAGTATGTTATACACAATGGCAGTCGTTGTAATGGTTTCCAGTTTCAACCATTTATTTATTGAGAGAATAAGTAATCTTTAGTAGTTGGAAAGTGATCATACCTCTCTTAAAGGCAAAGGTAGTTTATAAGAAGCAGCTGTAGTTGTGCCCAGAGGTGTGGAAGTAGCCCGATATTTGTGTTTTCACAATTGATTGAACCATTGCAAGAAGGCTTAAAGTTTTTAATTGGCCACAAATTAAGCCACTGTTAGCTTGTGTGAAAGTACTGCATTGGCTGTTTTTGGGTGTTTGTAGTTCGAGTATCATGACAGCACCGAACAGGCATGCTTATACATTCACTGGCAGGTAACCCTTTTCGTCTTATTGTTTTAGGAGAAGTTTTTAGTGGGTATAAAAGGATGTTAATTCTTGATCCTCTGTTCTCTCTCTCTCTCTCTCTCCTTTTTATTTTTCTTTTTTTATTTTTATTTTTATTATTATTAGTTTGCTTCCAACAACTTTCTTTTTCTTTTTTAATGGTGCCGATGCTGTGTTGAGGACATTGATTGAATTTGGTTGATGACTTGTGAAATAGATGTAATTTTTAGTAGTAATTACATATAGCACAAATATGAGAGAATTTCAATAATTTTAAAGGACAGTTGGATGAAATGCTGAACCAAAGAGCTTACATTTTCAATCAAACAAATGAAAGTTCATGGTTATTGTATCTGATCTCACTTAGTTTGAGGACTATTAATTCTATGATCCTAATATGGAGAAAAATAACCTGATAAAATCTAAAAGGTCCGGCTATGTTAGAATCGTTCTAAAGTAGAACAAGCCTTCATAACTACACGATTAAATTTATAACATGTTTTTCACTATTTATTACTTTGCGTGTGTGACTGTAATTCGTGCTTTACCTCATAGCAACTCCAAAGTAGCCATGACCAAATCTAAATTATGGCACTTATCTAGATGTCTAAGCATATTTTGGGAAGTAATCATGCGTAACGTTGACACATTCATTCGAATGTATGCAAAACTGTCTAAGATTCAAACTTAGTTTAAAATACAAGGTAGCATTTAACATTTGCACCTATCTGTTCCAGTGAAAACTATCTTCCATTTATGCATTTGCACTCACTGCTAATGGATCCTGAAATCAAATTTAAAAAAAAAAAAGGCAAAAATTGCAGGACTAAATCATTAATATCATTCACAATGATCGATCAAAGATATGAAATCTGCAACTCAAATTAGCCGTCTTTAGTCCGTGAAAGAAGACAAGATACTAAGAGCTTCTGAAGCCTAGGAACCGATCTACAAGTTCAGCTACAGAGTTGGCAAGCTTGTCTGCTGCTTCTTGTGTGGTTGCCTCTGCATATACACGTACGACATCCTCAGTGCCCGATGGCCGTATGAAAGATCGGCCATTAGGATACTTTGCTGCATCAAAAATAAAAATCCTTGTGGTTATATATGGCCGGTGTCTTCAAAAGATTAGGGGAAACTAATAACATTATGATTAATAAGTTCTATCACGGTATAAAAAATGTTGCGGGAGGGTCATAACCCCATATATAAATGCAACTTTGAACAAAACAGCACATCACACAGTTTCAACATTTCCAGGAATCTGTGGAATTACTTTCTGCCTTCACTTCCTTCACATAAATTCAGATAATGTACGAAGTTAGTTCAATTGAAGTTGATGGAATATTTGGATGTTACAGATAATCAATGAATTTATGGACGTTTAAGATAATTAATAAGCAAAGATTATTACACAAAATTTCAGTTTAAGAATTCAAGACTGAGTGATATGTCATTTACCAGTTTCAACATTAATGGCTTCTTGAATGCCCGGGGGCTTCACAGCTAAAGTTTCTGCATTTGCTGTAACAACAGCAGTTCTATCCCCAACTTTAACCTGACAATCAAGGAATATAAGTGGAAGCATAATCAACTTTTTAAGATGAAGGAGAAAAAGGAATAAGCTACATCATGAATGAGTTACCTTATTTAGCACCAAAATACAATGGGAAAAAACAATGGATAACACAATAAAACGATCAAAGAAGATAAAAAACCATGGAACATCAGCCACAGAAAATTGCAAATATTTGGAGACGGCCTATGCTTGAATTGTGAGGGGGAAAAAAATTGAAACATTAACTGTATTTAAAACTTTAAGTAACCAATACTGCACAGATTTAACAAATTCTGGCTCACGATTTTACTAGAAGTTTCTCTAAATGAAGTCACAGTTTGTTAAGTGGTTGAGCTGAAAATGTAAATGTTTATTTATAGATCACTTGAACTATATTGCTTGTGATAAATCACAGACCCACTCTTCCCAATAATCCAGACTTGAAGTCACCACCAAGAGGAACCAAGTTGAACCGACCCTATTCATAGCAATTTTTTAATCTTGCCCATAAATGGTACAGCAGATCACTTATCACATGCACTTAAAAGGACACAATGAAGCATCATCTCACCAATTAAAGAAAAAAATTTGTTTAAGCTCACTCTTGCCTATTAGGATTGCTGTATGGCTTGATAAGTTAAATAAGATGTAGAGCAAAGAGAAGACAAGGGAAAGGGAAAGGAATGGTGTTCAAACCCCAGTTGACAGTGTATAAGACCCTAAATTTAGGAATAATGGAACTGATTCTAGAGTTAAATCTCTTCACTTTAAGTATTTCAACAAGAGATGGTATCCACAGCAGATGAGACAATATCATATAAGGAAACTCACTTTAAGCTGCCTACTAGGTAGATCCTGATAAAGTGCATTCCATTGATGTATCGACCACCCCATGTGTCGCAAAATAGCCTCCACCAAGAGCAAACTACTCAAAGCATCTCCAACAGCTTGGTTGATCAACTTACTAACTGCCAATAGTCTCAAAGCAGCTTTTTGCTGTTCACAACCTGAAACATGATCACCCAACTTAAGCTCTAGGGCAGTCATATCAGCTCACCATTGAGAAAGACTACATCAAAACAAACCTTCATGTGCAGAAGAAAGTTCTTGATTTTTGTCCTCTAACCAAGATAAGAAATTTTCTGAAAACAAGATGGTGCCATGACCATTAGCCTCGAAATAGATCCCAATATCATACTGAGCAGCTTTCTCATGTAAGTATTTCACTCCTGTTGGTGCTAAAGCAACTTCCAGGCCCAAGAGTCTGAGGTAATAGGTGGATGCCCCATTTGCATAAGCTGTCTGTACAGTACCAAGACGAGCTTTGTAATTATTATTTCCTTTTGTACCTTCCTCGAGGATACTTAATTGCTCCTTGATGAATACAGCGAATAAAGATAATATCTTGTCCCCGTCAACAAGATCAATCTTGCTGCTGTTATTTGGCGGCACAAGAAAATAGACAAGCCGATCAGCATCTCCGTCCAGACTTGCACACCTGAAAAGCTAGATCCATCCATGCAGTTAGTCTCCTCCCAAGCAACTTGACCACAAAATACTCTGTGCACCAGCTCAACTGGTGCAGTATAAATTCTGGTAACTAGCATCATAGTAATTCAAAATTCAACATTTCCCCCATAATGTTTAGCTTTTTACTAAAAGGAAGCTACAAGAAATGCCACAGAAAATGCGCATGCGCGCGCACATGCCACCATATCCAAACAGCTTATCCCCATATGTATCATAAGTATGAACGTTAGGTATGTATTTCACTATTCTAAACTATGAACATGAAATTTTAATGTTATTATTCAGATCCTACTATAACACTTTCAGTAATTGCCCCAAAAATTAGCATGATTCACGGGCAGGTAATCAAAGCAACTTTCAAAAATGGATGCCCTTGTTGTCCAACAAGAAAGGGAGACTAATTCTCCTATCAAATGAATAGGGAGATAGCTGACCTTATCCCAGCATGGTTAGAACCAAATCCATGTGGAACAACCTTCTCTTTCTGCACAAAATCAGCACCAACCCCTTCATTGAGTACACCTCCTTCCTTTCCAGAATTACAAACCTCAATAACCAACTCATTCAACTTTTCCTTAATCACTTCAAGCTTCTCTCCACCAACACCATTAGCCCCATCCACAATCAATTTGTCCTCAGTCTCATTGCTATTACCTCGATCTGGGATCAAATTCATTAAACACCTGACAAATCAACGAAAGAACTCTAGTTATACAATGCATAGTGAAAATAGAATTCATCGGAACCCAAAATATTAGTTACATGTTAGCTCAAACTAACCTGAATGAGCTCAAAAGCAGTTCAAAATAATCAGATTCTGTTGCCTTCAAGCCCTTATTTCTAGCACGAACCATCCAGTGAAGCTGTGGAGTCGTTAAAATTCCCATGTCATGGGCAACTGTTCCAACAACAGCACTGATTCCCTTCAATTGAAAGTAAAACAAATGTCAAATACATAAAACTAAACACTCTGTCCTGACCTCTCTCCCAAAAAGCTGGAAAAACAAATAAAAAGGGAAGTAAGTTGCATTGCACAATTTTAAGTCAACAAAGGTTTATTACCTGTTTAGCAGCTTTGAGAAGAGATTCACCACTAGGTCTTGTGTCCCTTCCCAACAATATTTCAGCTGAATGTTTTCCATTAAAGGGGATCTTCTCCTTCTTCACAAATTCTTCAATCAACTATTAAAAAGATCACATATTAAATAGCTTCAATAAACTTTCAAATCATGCAATGGAAGAAAAACCTAAAAACACACACATGCCCATACTTGGCTTCCCCACAAAACATGAAACTCTCTTGCCATGTCCAAGCACATTTATGCCAAAAGAAAAATTTTCAACAAAATTATCCTGTTGGCTCAAAATTAAAAGGAAACACAATGCCCATCCCCACAAAACATAGAACTTTCTAGCCATGTCCAAAGACATTTATGCCAAAACAAAAATTTTCCCTAAAATCATTGTAGTGGCTAAAAATTTAAAAAAACACATGCCCATACTTGGCTTCCCCACCATATATGAAACTCACATGTCATGTCATGTCCAAGCACATTAATGCCAAAAAGAAAAATTTTCCCCATCACCATCTTATTGGCCCAAATCCCAGTTTGCTTAAAATTAAATCAGTAGGAGAACGTGTTTTGACAACGACTCCATTAGTCTCATAAGACAAGAATCGTTCGGTGTGCTTTTAAATACAACAATACAACGTACACCTGAATTCGCTTTCTTGGTTTACCAAAAACCCAAAAGAGAAAAAATAATAATAATGATAATAATCCCTTTTAATCCCACAGCTACATTGGAATTGAATCACTAGTTTTTGTCAGGTATTAAATCAGGCAGGTGATTGATGAACATCATTACCTTAGTTATAGTAACTCATATAACTAATTCAAATGCTACAATGTAAGCAATGGCTATGACAAGGAAACAGAAAACACGTATAAATTATCAAAACAATTGCTGAAAGTCTGAGTGATGTACTAGCTACTACTGACCGACACGAGAGATTGGGGATCGGGTGCATTGGCGAGTTGATCGGAAAAAGGTTCCCAGTCTTGAGAGAGCATGCCGCCACTGGGGTCGGCGATTTTGACGCCATTATCAGTGACTTTGTTGTGTGAAGCGGTGATCATCAACCCGATCACGGACTGTGTCTTTAGCGACCTCAAAGCCGCCAATATCCCAACGCGGAATACCGTTGATTGGAGGATTGACGCGTCTGATCTGAACCCGGCCGTACCGTATGACAGCCTTACTCCTGAGAACAAAAAGAAAAAATTTGAGTGACATCAGAGAGGAAAAGCGGCGTCGTTTTTGGAAATGGGGTTTCCGGGGGGGGGTGTTGTGAGTAAGAGATGATGAAACTCACCAGGAGGTGGAGGGAAGTGGGAGGAGGATTTGAGAATGAGAGATTTTTGCTCCTCGTTCATTCTCGTTTCTTCTTCGAGAATCAATTGCTATGCTTTAGTCGTTTGTTTGGTTCGTTGCTCTTCTGCGCGAGCCATTTTGTGCTATACGGAGACTCCAAATTTCATCATTTTTTTGAATATGCTTTCTGTAAACAAGGTAATATGAATGATAAGATGAAATTATCCAACTATCCTTACGGTGGGTTTATTAAACTAAAATGTAGAGTAGAATTGGAAGGCGTTGAAATGAGAATGGATTATTTATTCAATTATAAGAATAAGAGTCTAAATGAATTAAATTATTATTAATGTATTTATTTTATTTTGAATTAAAATTGGAATGAGTTAGATTGTATAAATTATTAAAAAGTATTTAATAAATTATTGTCATATTTTTATTTTGTATTCTAATTATTGTGATTATTTATTTAAAAATTATATATTTATTCAAAAATTATTATTATTATTATTATTATTTGTTAATAATATATTAATATACTAATTAATTGTAAAAAAATTTATCATTAATAATAATAATAATTCTTCAAAGTATATTAATTAATTAGAGATTAATTACTTATAATAATATACTAATTAATTATAATAAACAATTAACTATTTAATAACAATAATATGAATATTAATAATAAAAAATTCAAAAATATATTAATTAATTATAATAATATATGAATTAATTATAATAATTTTTTCACTGAGGATAAAATGAGCATTTTTTATTTTTGGAGGGTAAAATGATCAATTTTGATGATAGGAAATTGATTTGCACTACCTCTATAAAGTTTAATCACCCGTTTCTCCATTCCCAAACTCAGGTAGGCCCACAATTACTATTTTAATTCCAGCCTTTATTTTGTAAAGTAAATGTCGTTAATAATTTTGATTCTTTAATTGGAAAAGTAGGCACACCATCATGGTAATATTGATTTAAAACTATTTTAAATATTCTTTTCTGAAGATTAATAAATTACAGTTCTAAACTAAAGTGTTGGGTTAGGTTGCAAGTGCGAGATGGCAATGAAAGTTGATGCTAATGGGTGTGGTGACAATAAAGAAAAGGTAGTTGAAAAGTTTTTGTAACGCTTTGATTATCATGAAAAATTTATTTAAATGAGATTTTATTATTTATTTGAGGAGTTGCATTAATTAATAAAATTTTAAACAATTCTTTAAATAAAAAATATTATTTTATTTGAAAGATATTATTTAGAGTTTTTTGAAATCTTTAATTTAATATTGTATTTTTTTTTCATTATTCATTAAGAGAGAGAAGTATTATAATTAGTATTATTTTGCTAGAAGAAAAAATATGATTAATTTTTTTTTATTTAAAAAGTCTTTTGATAAATGTTTTTTTTCCTTTCTTATTTGTCACGTAAATAATCATTTGAAGGGTTAAATTAAAATATTTTTTTGATGGTAGTGTAATGGGTAGGATTGAGGACGAGTACTAGTTTCGCGGCACGTGCAATTTCGGATCTGCATTGAGCCGATTAGATTGGGTAAAAATTCAACTGAATTTAATTCAAATTTCTTATTTATGTTCGGATCAGTTTAAAAGTCTGGATTAGCAGGATCGGGCCAAATCGCGTTGATGGGTATTGGGGAGTTGGAATGTTCAGTACGCGGCTGCTGTATTTATGTATGTTTTTTTTTTTTAAAGTACAATCCGATCGAATTGTCGGAGAAGATCAGGTTTTACTCCAATTTATCATTTATCCAATCCGATTCTAATTCGATCGGTTAGGACATCATCTGATCCAAATCTGATATAAATCCGGATTCAATTCGGATGTAATCCGATCGGATCGCATAAAATGCCCACCTTGTAAAAACTAGACTACTAGAGGGCCATTTAAGTAATCTTGCTAACCATGAAAGGTCAGTCGGGTACTTCAGCAAAACCTCCGGTGTCAGAAGCCTTATTCCCTTTAACGAAGGAAAGAGAGGTATTTCTCCATAAACCCTAGGGAAATAATAAAGAAATAGAAAACCAGGAAGCAATGGGTCTGCTCTCTTGGTTCATGGGCAACCCGAATCCGAAGCCCCAACAATCCGAATCATTTAAATCGGCAGGGCAAACCCAAAACCCGAAAGCCGAAATCTCGGCTATACCGGGAATGAACGGCGCCATTGAAGTGCCACGGCCGGCGGAGAGCGTGACGGTGTTCGAGTTCGGGTCGGTTGCAGCTTCAGCTGATAAGGTGACTATGGCCGGGTACTGCCCCGTCTCCGACGACCTCGAGCCTTGCCGCTGGGAGATCCTCCCCGCGAGTGACTCCGACGCTCCCCAGTTTCGCGTGGTGTTTTGATGATTTCATAAACACTAATAAATGCTTGTAAGAAAATGATTTGAAAGATCCAAACTTTAGAGACCCTTTTCTGAGTACTGATCACCTATGTGAATTTCAAAAGGATTTTCGTTTACTTAATGAACATAATTCTGTTTGAAAAATTGCTATCTTTGAGGTTTTTATTTATTTTTAATTTTTGGAATATTTTAAATTTGATTAGTATTAACTGATCGGCATAGTAGTTTGTTAATGCAGATGATTTGTAATATGAATGGGTATTTTGCTTGTTACATTAGTGGCAAACTTTGTGGGAGATAACAATCAATTTGAGGAATTATGGTATTTCAGCGAATGAATGAAGGCTCCTAGATGTTTAGTCGTAAACTTAGTGAATTTTTGGTTTTCAACTAGTTCAATCTACTTTTACATATCTAATTGTTGAGTAGGCAGCTCTTGTGCGATATGCTTCCTAATGTGATAATTGATATATGTAGTTCATTACTGACCTTTATTAAATATCGTCATGAAAGAGGAACAATGCAAGATATTTTTCTCATTGATGCATAGAATTAAGCTAATGGAAATTTCTAGGAGGGAAATCAGTGGGATAAGGATGCTATTGCTACTCTTGATTGTTTTGTGGGCGAATAGACTGTTTACGTTAGGTCTTGATGGAAATATGCATTCTATTTTGCCTCTAGCGTGTTCAGCAAATGATGAGATAGATATGTTTTTTTGTTGTGAATTCTGAAACATCAGCACATTATAGTGTTTTCCAGATTAGGGTTAACCAGAACCTGGTGGGAGAGAATGTTCGGTAAAAGTAATGGCTTGAGGTTTTTCTGTGTTGGAAAGAAATGGATGACAAATCAGTGCTTGTTTTCATTCAAAGTGATTGCAGGAAATGGGGTTGAGAAACAGTAGAAAATAGGCGGCTTCCTGGACCAATACTATGGCTGTGACATTTATGTTTTTCCTTCACCCTTAAAAAATATGAGGTATACAGTATGTATTCTAGGGTGTTTAGCGGCACAACTTTGTTCTATAGAACTGAGATATTGAAAAACCATTACAGGATAATTGTCATGATACTAGAAGAAGTGTGACAGCGCGGAGGTGTTCTTGCAGTTCCTTGGTAATTTAATGTGGCACTCCAAAACAAACTATTGTTGACCATGCAACAACGCTGAAATTGTCATTGTCATAAATCCGGTTTTATAGTTATAATGAGCCAATCTAGATATGAGTATGAGATGAGAGAATGAAATTTTATTTGTATGCAATATCTTGAAGAATGAAATGTACCGACTTCTCACCTTGTAAATCTTATCCTGTAACAACAGCAAGGGGATAATTTTTCTGAGTTCATTATGGAGGTAAACAACAGCAAATGGCAATAATCTTTCTGAGTTCATTATGGAGATAAACATGAGCATTTTGTATAATTTCCATTAGTTCTATGGATGTACTTTTTTTTCAAAGAAGGGCAGTGGAAGGATACGCAAGCTCATGACGGCAGCTGGAAATAATGGATCTTTTGCCGCACAGTTTTGCGGAATGGTGGCACAGAATGCCCTCTGGTTGTTTCTGCAGATTGCGTTATAATTTGTTTTGCAGACGTGTTATGATGATCGGGTTACCTGTTACTGTAATGAAGTGGTGGGAGACAAATGATGGTGATGAAGCTGAATCTACGTCAATCAAAAGCCACACGCAAGAAACATATATATCCATGTCCAACAAATACACGGTTTATTATCAATTTATTGCATTGGATGCTAGTAACACTCGTCAATATTGTAAACTCAGAAAAATAAATATTCGCTCAAAGTCCAAAATTGGTTGTTACTTGCAAAGAACTTAAAGAGAGGATTCATTAAAGTTTTACAGCCCATTATCACACATCATGCTGGATCATCAAAATCAAAAAAGACAATACTTCTTCTGCTACATGTAATACCACCTCACATTCAACTTCCTTCACGATATACCCGCCTTCATCTTCACTTGCTTCTTCATCTCTTAACATACTTCTTTGAGTTTTCTCTTCTTCATGCAGATGCTTCCATTCTAATATGTGTCTGCTCCATTCTGATGGAAGAATCTTCCTCCTTTGACGCTCCCACTCAATGAAAGACATTAATGTATCCTGATACTCTGCCTCATATTTCTCGCTGTATGTCTTCAGGTTCTTCTCAATTTCCTCTTTCTCTGTACTCAGCAAGGATGGGGGCCTTGGACGCCATGAAAACTGCATATGTACATTGGAACTTTTATTCAAATCAACAATGCATGGGATGACTTCGTGCAACAGCAAAAATAAAATAAATTGAGAGCTTTAAACAAATAATTTGACATGCGAAGTTGTTCAAGATCACACTTAGTAATCATTAAAATTAAAGCACCATGATAAGGGTTACAACATCAGAAAAGGCTATTGTTTGTGATACTTGTGTTCATTGCTATTCTGAACTTGTTGAAACTGTCAAGGTATAACAGTTATCTGAACTCAAAGAAGCTTCGGAGGTTTTTTTTCCATATCATATCTATCAATTGTATATGAACTTAAAAGCAAATTTCTCAGAAGGAATTCCGAAAAGATCAACTACGTAGTGCCTCTTTATGCATAAACTACTAGTTTATTCAATCACATCTTTGGAGATTGCTTCGTACCTAAAATAAGTGATCCTTTGGCATCCTATATAGCAGCCTGCCATGGAAGAACCATATGTTGAAGCCATTCACTATTCCATTTGCTGTGCTAACTGAAGTTGCCACACACCTATATATGCAAAATGAATGAGTTAAATAATATTTAATGATTAGTTCTTCAAAATTGTACTGCAAAGAAGAATAACCCTGCAATCTGTGTATAAACATACCTTCCGGTAGGATCCCATTCAACATTTGTTACCATATAATGCTTGGCTGTTGCTGTTGTCTGGAGGTTATCAACATCACAAAATTCCAATAGTCCATTGAAACCGCTAAATCCTACAACGACAACGAAACGTCCGGTACGCGACTAGTAAAGAGCGTTTGCTTGCCTTCCTTTAAGATTTCCAAGTTTTGTGGCACTTCCATTGTTTACAGTGTTTCCCATATAGAGCAGAAGCTAATGTCAGGCCGCCTATAATGAATTACTGCAAATCTCTGATCCTCTGGCTCCCAAGCAAACATGACAATCTTGTCATCCTTGTTCTCCAATTCTAGAATTTCAATCGGGATGTCTTGCTCCTTCATATGGAAAAGCTCAAGTCCATAATAAGTGCTTTTTTTTTTTTGTTCATAGCTTTCACACTTAATGGCAAGATAATCACCATTGCCTTGCTAGTACATTTTGCAATCACTAATATTGAAGAGAATCTTCTATCTTAATTCTTGTTTGCTAGGGATGTTAATGATGCTAACTTGAAAATTGAAAGAAAGGAGATCAACTTCTTGAATAAAGAAATTCGCTTGTATGTGACAATGTTTGTCAACTTAGCGGGTCGATTCCCTGAACCCCGTTCTGGAAAAAAAATTGCAATTATGGAATCAGCTGGAGACCAACTAAAATGAATTGCATTTTTCCAAATAAACGCAAAATACTTGTCATCAGAGGAGGTATACATGAATGCCATACATCAATTACAGCAAAGTCGAAGAGAGCAAAACCTTATAAGAGGCCATGACAGGCTATGGATCCCTTTATCTTGACTAATCCCAAAGTTCTTTGTTCCCGTGAGGCTTTTCTTAACTTCTCTGATTCTCACATAAAAAATATTCATCACAATATTCTGTAGAATTAAGAACCAAATTTTGGAATGCATGAGATATTTCTTCACAAGATTTCAAAATAAAATGTCCAGAATATGAGCAAGAGCAAAGATCATACTCATTCCTCTTGGGGACTTTCTGGTTTGTGATAGCTGTATGTTACCAAATATTTCTCAGGAGGACAGAAATCTATGTGCACAACCTGTATCTGAAACCATTACAGAGCCGATAAATATTAAAAGCAGAGAAAATTTTCTGACAGGCAGAGGAAAAAGAAATTGAAATTTGGAAAAAAAAATGAAAAACCTCATGATGAGCACGAAGATTTAGACACCAACTCCTTTGTTATTTACTGTGGTTAAGTATGTCCCAAGTGGAGACCACTGCACATAATCTTGAATCTCATCCTGCAAACATTGAATATTCAGAAAATTTTACCCTCATGGTAATGATTATGATAATATCAGCAAAGACATTAGAGCAATTATATCATTATATTATCAACTAATGTTCTAAGACATTGCATATAAGAAAGCTCCAGAAACTTCGCAGTGGTGCCACGGTAACAATTAAACCGTTACTCTATGAAATTTTCTAGAACCTCAAAGAAATGATTACAAAGGAACAAGATGTGAAAAAAAAAATTCTCTTTGGTTTTTTTTTTCTTTTTTTTTTTTAAAGGGGAGGGGGGTGGGTAAGCACAAATATAATTTTTACCCCTCTTACTACCCCCAAGGATCAAACTCAGGTCTTGAAGGGTGATAGAATCACTGTCAACCAACCTGACCACGCCTTTGGGGACTCAATTCTCTTTGGTTCATAACCATAGATTCAAACAACTTATGGGGAGATAATATGCAATTCTGTCTACCCTTTATTTAAAAAGACAGTCACCACTGAGAAGTGAAAACCATTTCAATTAATTAGCTGTCCTGGAATTTCATTGCAAAGTGGAAAAAAAAAATTCAATGTGATCGGTACAATTTTAAGTATTACCTTACCAAAATAGAAGCACTTTACTACTAGTATATCATATTGTATCAGACGTAAAAATTGCCGAAAACCAAAGGTTTTGATGAATTCCTGTGCTTCGACACATTTATTGAGTGCAGGTGGCATGAAACATTAATTATAGCATTGCAGAAGTCAAATGTTTCAATAATCATAGTTTAAAATTGATATTCTGTCTTCTCATATGTAGCGATCATTATATACTACTGACTGGACTTAAGGTCATTCATCAGGGTACGTGGTTTAACAAATTTAAAAGAAAAATGCCTATCTACCTCCAGTCAGAACTCTCTTCTGCGTTTTTATTTACATACACATCAATGTTGCAAATTGTTGAGATTTTGTTTGTAATTAGTTCGGTAAGTCGGTTTGGTTTGTTGCCTTCCATTTGATAATGTTGCAACGAGTTCCTTTTCGAAGCTATAAAGTGACAAAAGGATCTAGTCTGGTAGCCCATTTCAGGACATCAAATTTTGTCCTCAAAAGTAAACACATTACTTGAAGGCAAAGTATGTATTTATATCAGCTTACACACAATGGAGGAGAACCATGTAAAGCCAGAACAAACAAGGAACTGATCTCGAACCTTATCATCAATCAACCATTGTTGTAAGTTTTCCTTTAAACAAAACCAATCATATAATCATCAGACAGAATGCCAAAAGAAAAATGAAAAAATCGTCGAGAGGACCACATAATATGAGGGGATAAAATGGAGATGAAGCATTGAATTTATGTTCTTCTGGGTATAATTGTTAACCTAACCATTTTACTGGCGCATTCTTATGGATTAGGGAAACACAATTGGCATAAAGTGAATTAAGGTATTACCCCATAATGGTCAGTCAGTGATCTCAACGAAAGTTTGTATTGTTTAACCGTGCCCATTACGTACCCATCTCCAATCTTCTGGCAAGCTCAGCTTCCTAAATAATAGCATAAACCAACAAAAGAATTACTCTCAAGGCATGAATTTTGATTGCAGAAATTCCAGACAATACATTTTAACCAGCTAACTTGAAAATGAACATGTCAAATAAACAAACACATAGCAACATCTCCCGTTCAGTCAGCATATTCTTCCTTGAATCATTAATAAGAAAACTCATAAAACAACATCCCAGCACATATCTTGCTTTGTTGCAAACGTCGATCAGGAAATATGTTAAACAACTCCATCTGCATCTGATTGCTTATTTAAAATTAGACACAAGGAATGTCAACATAAACTAGGAAATGGGTTTGGTACACTAACCCCCATAATCCGTTAACAATCAGCTAGATAGCTCAAACAAATTCAGAAGTATTCTTAGCACGTCTATCTATTTATACTTCTATGCAAGCATACTCCATAATCAGAGTGCAGCAATTTCATATCAAGAATCTGATCGCCGAAAACAACCTGCTGGATATTACACTTACTAGTTTCACAAGAACCTCTGAAGGGCTAAAGAAGTCATTGACCACTACCAGTAAGCTAGATTGATAGACAACTAAAGGCATGCTATGAAAGCTTAGTTAATAAACAAAAACTTGTGAGAAGAATTATACTTGAGGAGTATGATACTCGATGAAGCAATAACCTAAGGTTTGTCCGGTATCAGAAACACAAGGCATGAAAAACATATCCTCTTTTTGTGACACTGAATATCTTCCACACGAAGCTTTTCAGCTTCTCAAACTCGTCTTCTTCAACCTTCGGTAAACTATCCACAACTATTATGTTATCAATGCTGCTATCGTCCTCAACATCCAATATCTCATCATCATCACAGAAAATAAACATAAGAAGATCATAACAATAAGCTCTTCTAAACGGTTTTTTTAAGTTCTAGTGAATTAATTGTGTCATCACCTAGTGCACATTCATATTCATATATACCTTCTTGTGCTTCCATTGCTGCTGTTCCAATATTATCTGCCATGCTAACTGCTTGTATATATTTTATACTTATAAAACACAGGAAGTTGCTTCGGCGCCAAGTCTAGTTTTTTTTTTTATTTAATATAAATAAAATGAAGAGGTAAAATTTTTCAAAGGAGCATTAGACTATTTTATTTATTATGTTTATTTTGGACTATTTTGTACTAAATCTTATTTTATTTAGAAATACGATAAAGACATGATCCGTCCCTCTTAAGAATTAACGTGAAGAAATCAAAGGAACAAATTCTTAAAATTTTACTAGTAAACTTGTTGAATTTCCCCCTCTTCTTTCCATGAAATTTAAAAGTTATTTGGGTCACTTTACAATATTTTCACGAATGTATGATGTGTAAGGTAAAATTTTTTACAATTAGATTTTGTACAGAATATTATAAAGTAATTAGTAAACAAATTTATTATTCTTTGATTTTAACTAACTTTTAAAATTATATTAAACAAACCCTTACTTCCTCAATTTTTTTTTGTCTGCAACACTTTTTAGCAAAATATGGCAAACTCCTGAAGTTTATCTGGACAATGACAAAAATTGAAAAACATAAACAAACTCTGGAATAAAAGAATGCATAAACAGTTTCCATGTACACTACATCACAATCCAATTTCAATTGATCATTCGGATGACAAAAATTATGAAGAACATTGTAGCTCCAGACAAAATCAATATGACAAAGAATTTCACTCATTAAAGCAAATTCTTCTCCCTTTGTAAGACGAAAAGAGAGGATGAGAGGTTCACAAATGGCAAAAGAAAAGCCATCGGATGATTGTAACTAACACTGACACTTCTGTACAGTAATGACTTGAGCACCAAAAGTCAGCAGTATCTCAGAGTACACTATAATCATCATCATCATCACTTGTGCCAATATAACACATTATGGCCAGTACAAGTACGAAAAAGGATGAGAGCTCCATTGCCAGTGCTCCCCATCCGATAACCCCTGCATGCTTTAAGATAACCGGTATTGCAATGCTTCCAACCGCAGAAGCTCCAGTCAAGAACTTGGTTGCATTGACCCAGCTGTTTCATGAACATGGAACTTAGTTAAATGAGTATTCAATACTCAAATCTTGAGAGATATTGATCAAATTCTGCTTGAGTAGTGCTCTTAAAGGAAAAGGACAGACCTATTTTCAGATTCAGAAAAAAAAGAAGAACCATTGGACCCCGCAAAAAACAGCAGAGGCATGGGTAGAAGAACATACATTACAACTGCAAAGAACAACAAGACAATATTTCTCTTAGAATGCATATCTGATAGCATTTTACTTCTACTCACAAGGAACAATGGGTATCTACATTTTTCATAGATTAATTTCATATTTTCCAAAAGCAATAAGCTTCAATAATATTGTTCTTCATTTTTCTACAGGGGAAAACCAAAAGCAAAACAAGAAATCCAACAAAGATTCACTCTGCTCCTGTTTCAAGTCATATTAAGATAAATGCTCAAGCATCAACATGTAGCATTAAAAATTTACAATCCTTTTTCTCTTTAAGAAATTAATGATTTGTTCTTATTCTGTTCTTAGGGTTTATGATGCAGATGAACGGGTAGATCAGAAATGAGACGTGAATTTACTTCAAGGATGTGGTATACTTGGCAGATCACTAATTATTTTAGCATGTATGAATGACATTTTCTCTTTAAGAAATTAATGATTTGTTCTTATTCTGTTCTTAGGGTTTATGATGCAGACGAACGGGTAGATCAGAAATGAGACGTGAATTTACTTCAAGGATGTGGTATACTTGGCAGATCACTAATTATTTTAGCATGTATGAATGACAATTGGACAATTGCAGGGCAAAGTATATGCTTAAAATTTTGAAGCTACAAAGTGCAGAATGCTTTCCAATAAAAGAACACCATTAACACCAAAAACAAAAAGTTCATGGGGCTTACCAGTGAGCATTGGCCACCAATTATTGTACAATGCACATGCCTGCCAGATCAAACATGAGGAACCATTCGTCACACTCTCGCAAAAGGCTTAACCAAAGATAATTTAACAATAAAGAACACCACTGACCAGAATCTGCAGTACAATTCCTCCAGACACCAAAATTGCTAAGAAAGCTAGTTTTCCAGTGTGCAGGCAAGCACGCATATAACCCGGTAAGTCTGCCATCACCCCACTAGCCTTGCGGCATAGAAGGGGGCAGCTGCAATGAATATTTTATCAACACACACGTATACAAGACGAAGATCTTTAGGTTAGAAAGTCAGAACAAAAATGAGAAGAAGGAAATAGGCAGATCAAGTAGATGTAGAGAACACAACAATGATTGTAATTCAAGTATTTGAGGTTCATTCAAAAAACTATAAAGATATAAATAAATGAATTACTAGAAATAGCATTACAAATTTACAATCCCCTCAAGTTTGAATAGCAACCCTCATTTTCTCCTCATTTCGGAAAGTCAGACAATCGAGAACCACAGTCATGAGACTTTAAAAGAAGGATAATAAATACTCCTAGAACCACAAGATACCCAACAATCTTCCAGAAAACATTTACTCTGCAGTTCTACAACAATTGAATTTAGCGGTTCAAGACCAGCCCTCTTCTTTTTATTATTTTGCCATATCAATGTTGTAAAAGACAAGCAATGTAGGAATAATCACGAACCAACCAAGGAAGAGAACACATAACAAATAGAAGCAGCAGCCACATGGTATGCATACAATAACCAACAAGTCTATGAGATACAAAATAGCAATCAAATTTACTCCAAGGCAACAGATGGCCAGTCCGAACTCGAAATAAACAGCCAAAGCTTTTCAGGGTTAACGGTCAGGACATTTCAATACATATGCATTTCACCATGTTCATCAACCACAATGTTAACAAAATCAATATAGATCCACAAAAATGACGTTGCCACCTGCCAAACACAAATCAGAGAGCTCTAGGTCTTTACAAACACGGTAAGTTATTGTATATGGCAGCTTAATCAAAATCTTTCACTATTTAATTAACGCAATCCAAATTACAAAACCAAAGCAAAATATCTATCAATTAACATATTTCATAACACAAATAGTGTGCGTGTGTATGCGCGTATCAAATTTCAGTTTCGACAAAAAATATATAATTTCCTTTTTTTTTTTTCAGCTGAAACGACAATCATTGATTCTTTAAGAAAGAATAAACAAGAATTGAGAGAGATGGGTGAAATAAAAAGTACCTGAATTTGGGTTTCGAATGTGGAAATCTGAAAGTCCTACACTGCCCTCGTGGAAGCCACAAGACATTAATCCTGCTATTTGAATTTGAAATTTAATAGGTCTGCCCCAGTAATTAAAATTAATTGAAAAAATAATAATGATACAACAATTAAATTGAGTAAAGAGTTTCAATCGCGTTGGATTTGCGAAAGAATGTGTTAGACGCGTCGTTTTGGTTGTAAGAATGTTAGATCACACTGACTCGCTGTCGTTTCGTTTGGCTTCGATCAACGGTGGAGGATACAAAACACGATTCATCATTGCCACGTCAGATTTTGTGCCAAAGGGATTGGTTCATTGAAACTAAAATAAATATAATTAATAAAATAAAAGTTCATTCTGTCGTACCGTGATTTTGGTATTTAAACATAAATTATATAAATAAAATATAAAATATGTGAATTTAATATAAAATTTATAAATTAATACTAAGTGTATATTAAAATATAAATTATATAAATAGAATATAAAACTTGTATATAGAAAATAAAATAAATAAATTAGCTCACGAGTATTAGTGTATCAATAATAAATAAAACAAAAATTTATAAATATAACATAAAATTTGTAGATCAACAATAAATGACAAATAAAACATAAATTAAATAAGTAAAATATAAGAGTAATAAATAAAAGATAAAACAAGTAAATTAATATAGAAGTAGTAAATTAAGATATTATTATTAGTAAATAAAAAAAAAGTTACAAATGTAATATAAAACTTGTAAACTAACATTAAATGTAAAATAAAATATAAATTATGTAAAAGAAACATAATACTTGTCAATAGAGGTTAAAATAAGTAAATTAACATAGGAATGGTAAATTAGTGTATTATTGATAAATAAAATAAAAACTTATAAATGTAACACAAAATTTATAAAATCAACATTAAGTATAAAATAAAACATCAATTGTGTAAATGGAATATAAGATTTGTAAATGAAATGGAAGACAATAAATTAATATAGGAATGGTAAATTGGTATATTATTTGTAAACAAAATAGAAACTTACAAACATAATATAAAACTTGTAAATAAACAATAAGTATAAAATAAAACATCAATTAAATAAATAAAATACAAGACTTCTAAATAGAAGATAAAATAAATAAATTAAGGTAAGAGTGATAAATTAGATTATTATTGGTTATCAAAATAAAAACTTACAAATATAACATAAAACTTGTAAATCAACATTAAGTGTAAAATAAAACATAAGTTATATAAATAAAATATAAGATTTGTAAATGAAAGGTAAAATAAATAAATTAATATAAGAATTATTAAAAAAAATAAAAGAATTATTAAAAAAAATAAAAACTTACAAATGTAAAATAAGAACATGTTATAATAATAATAATTACCTTATATATCTATTGATTTTGTTTTCAAATTGAATAAAGATAGTTTTGGGTTTATGTAAGGTATGTAATGATATATATGAAATTTTATTAAGGATAAAATATATTCTCAAAATCAGACTTTGAAAAATTATATCTTTTATGTTTTTCAAAGCTATTTGAAAGATAACATGATTTGTATGCTTCACGAAGAATATATAAAACAGAAAATTAAATCTTATTTTATTGATATATCATATATGTCTAGTAATATAAGAATGTATTTTTATTTTATTTTTCCTTGATCCACATAAAAATTTTTTTTTTGCTTAATTAACCTATGTAGTAAACAATACTGTGATAGAAAATGAAAAAAAAAATTAAGAATGTCCTAAAATGAATATAGAATTTATGATTAAACCAGTTCAATAAAACTTATTTTAATTATTTTTAACACAATCATTTTGTTTTTAATGGATGATTGACTTTTTTTCTTTGTTTAATTAAATTAAATGAATAAACTGTTTTTTGCTTAGTGGAAGTTTAATATTAATTTTCAAGTTTTTTGTTATTTTTATATATGTTTGTTTTTTACAATTTTAAAACACTGGTTTACCATTATTATATTAATTTATTTGTTTTATTTGTAATTTATAAAATTTATGTTTATCATGATATTAATATCATAATTTTGATCACAGCATAATTGAATCTTCCTAAAACAAAACATGTATTAGTAAGCTTTTAATAGGACAGCATAATACTCGTAATGAACTATTTTGAGTAGTTATTGAGATGCAATGTATATTATTAATAAAATAGAATTTCAAGATTAGTCGTGTATCTAAGAATTTGATGCGGTCCCAGTCAAAGCAAATTAGGATAGAGTTTCCTTAGGGTGAGAACAGCCACTAGTGTTAGAATTTAATTGATGCTGAATAATTTTATTCATTTGCTGGAGCTTTAATTTATACTTACAAATCCACTAAGCCAAGATCGTGGCAAGATCGTGGCCGGATTGTTAGCTTGACTTAATCTCTAAGCTTAACAAATCAAAGCAAATCAAATAACAACAATAATCAAATAATAGCAAATAATCTTCCATGACCGAATTAATGACCAAGTCAAGAAGATAGCTCCAACATGTAATTAACCAAGCCATGTGACTCTTCATCTTCCACGTGCCCATGCACACACATGAGTAACAGCTCAAACAAAGTCTTGATATTGTGTGCTTGGTCGAGGAATCCTTGTGGATCGACGAGGCAGCGTATCATTCCTCCCCCTTTGAAGTGGTTCCTTATCCTCAAGAGACAGCTGTGGAAACCTCTCCTTCAACAGAGCAGTAGCCTCCCAAGTAGCTTCCTCCATGGACAAACGACGCCAATGTACTAGGCGCTGCTCAACAAATTTGCCACCTCTTTTGAGCCAACGGATATCTACGGCAGCCGCAGGCTCCAACACAATTGTGCCCTCATCATCAATTGTTGGTAATTCATTGCTAGGGGCAGGATTGTCACCAATAAATTTCTTAAGTAATGAGACATGGAAGACTAGGTGCACACGAGAACCTGGGGGCAATTTAAGCTTGTAAACAACGCGTCCAACTTTATCAAGGATCTCATAGGGCCCAAAGTACTTTCTTGCAAGCTTCTGATGCACTCGTTTGAATATCGTCGACTGCCGATAAGGTTGGAGTTTGAGATAGACCATGTCCCCAATTTTAAACTCAACTTCACGTCTCTTTTTAGCAGCTGTTTGCTTCATGTTATTTGTTGCCGCTGTTAAGTTTTGTTTCAACAACTTCAAAAGTTCATCCCGCGTAAGCAAGGCTTGGTCCACCTCGTGGATAGGAGAAGTATCAACATAATAAAGTGGTAATGTTGGCGGTGCGCGGCCGTAGAGTGCTAAAAAGGGAGTCATGCCTGTGGAGACATGAAATGTTGTATTGTACCAATACTGCGCCCAAGGTAAATAAGAGTGCCACTTACGAGGCCATTGATGTACGAAGCTGCGAAGGTGTTGTTCGAGACATCTATTGGTGATTTCTGTTTGGCCGTCGGTTTGCGGATGGTACGCGGAACTCAGCTTCAATTTTGTTCCTGACATTTGAAAGAACGCCTGCAAGAACTTACTAATAAAAATTGGGTCTCGGTCACTCACAATTGACTTGGGCATGCCATGGAGCTTGACTATGCCATCCACAAATTTCTCCGCCACTGACTTTGCTGGGAAAGGGTGCGACAAGGCCATGAAGTGTGCATATTTGCTGAGTCGATCAACAACCACAAAGATGGTATCCTTTCCTTGGGAATTCGGCAACCCTTCAATGAAGTCAAGAGTGATGTCATCCCAAACTCGGCATGGAATCGGCAGGGGTTGAAGGAGACCTGCAGGTTTCAGTGAAGAAGCCTTGGTCTTTTGACAAATTTCACACCTACTGACATAGTCTTGCACTGCTTTAAACATGCCAGGCCAATAAAATTGAGCTGCCAGCCGCTTATATGTTCTGAAGACGCTAGAGTGACGACCCATCTTGGTGTCATGAGCTTCGAAAATTAACGACTCCCGCAATTTTAATGGCACAACAACTCAGCCTTTAAAGAAGACTAGACCATTTCGAATTGTGTATGGGCCTGGCGTGTTTGATTTGGCTAAGGCTTGAAGTCGTTGCATATAGTCATCCAACATGGCAGCTTGTATAATTTCACTCCAAATTGAAATCTGTGGCACAAAAAGACTATGGATTATTGGACTCTCAGGCCTACACGAAAGAGCATCAGCAGCGTGATTCTCCTTTCCCGGTCGATACTGTATCTCATATTCGTATCCCATGAGTTTGGCGAGCCATTCTTGCTGCTCTGGTGTAGCAATATGTTGTTGAAGCAAGTATTTGAGGCTCCGTTGATCCGTTTGGATAATGAATTTCCTCCTTAACAAATAAGGCCGCCATAGTCGAACTGCCGTAATAATTGCAAGCATTTTCTTCGCATATGCTGACCATGATTTTTTTAAAATTTCAAGAGCTCTACTCATAAAAGCTATCGGCCTGCCTTGTTGTTGCAGTACCGCTCCGATGCCGTCTCCAGAGGCATCAGTCTCAATTGTGAATGTACTGCTGAAGTCAAGCATTACTAGAATGAGAGTAGTGGTCATAGCTTTCTTTAAATTGACAAACGCGTCTTCGGCCTTCTTATTCCATGCAAACTGATTTTTCTTTAGCAAGTTGGTGAGAGGACGGGCAAGCACTCCATACCCCTGTACAAATTTTCTGTAATAACCAGTGAGCCCCAAAAATCCCCTTAATTCAGTAGTATTTTTTGGTGATGGCCATGAAACCATAGCATCAATTTTTCCCGCGTCCACCTTCACTCCGTGGCAGGTCACTATATGCCCTAAATACTCCAATTGTTTGTGGCCAAAACTGCATTTACTCGCCTTGACAAAAAATTGATGCTGTTTAAGAATACTCAACGCCAGTTTCACATGTTCAATATGATAATTCCAAGATGGACTATAGATGAGTATATCATCAAAGAAAACCAGAATGAATTTTCTTAAATATGGACAGAATATTGAATTCATAATAGCTTGAAAAGTTGAGGGGACGTTACACAAACCAAACGGCATGGCCAAATACTCGTAGTGGCCGTTATGAGTTCTGAACGCTGTTTTGTGGACATCAGCAGGTCGGACTCTCACTTGGTGATATCCTGCTCGAAGATCCAGCTTAGTGAAGAGGGTGGCTCCATGTAGCTCGTCTAACATATCATCGACAGCGGGGATAGGAAAACAATCTTTGACAGTAACTCCGTTAAGGGCGCGGAAGTCCGTACAAAAGCGCCAGGTTCCGTCCTTCTTTTTTACCAACAGTACAGGTGAAGAAAATGGGCTAGTACTCGATCGTATGAGGCCTGCCATAAGCATCTCATTAACTTGTCTTTCTATCTCTGCTTTCTGAAAATAAGCGTAACGATAGGGTCGAACGTTGACAGGTTCGGTTCCCTCTTTCAATGCTATGTTGTGCTCGATTTCTCTATATGATGGTAGTTGCGTTGGCTCTTGAAATAGGGCTGCATATTCTTCTAAAACTGGCTACATGTCGGGAGCCGATTTACTCAAGGATGCTTCAAGGTTGATGTTGAAACATATTGCAAAGCCAAGCTGTCCCTATTTCATATCTTTTGCAATTTCATTGAAAGTTGTTGTTTGTGGTATTTGAGGCCTGATGCCTTAGAGCTGTTGCTTCTTATTCTGCCAATTAAATTCCATGGTAAGGAGTCTCCAATTACACACCACCGTTCCCAATAATTCTAACCATTGGATCCCCAACACCATATCCAAACCTGCAAGCGGCAATGCATACAGAGTGAGAGTAAATCGAAAATCTTGCAATACTACTTGTACTCTTTCAAATTTGCCCTTGCACTTAAGGTTTTCCCCATTAGCCACCCTTACTGAAAATTCTGAAGTTGGTATCATTGGTAATTGTAGCAAAGCAGCCATTCGGGTACTAATAAAGTTGTTGGTTGACCCGCTATCAACAAGCACCATTATGTGGTAAGGCCCAATTTTTGCTGCAACTCGCATGGTCTGTGGTGTTGTCCACCCAGTCAGTGCATAATAAGTGATTTCGAGTTCTGGTTGCTGTCCCTCTACTTGCTCGTTATTTGTGTTCTCTTCACTAGCAAATTCTATTTCAATCATCAATATCTGTGAGCCCTGGCATTTATGACCTACAGTGAAACGTTCATTACAATTGAAGCATAAACCAAGTGCTCTCCTCCTCTGCATCTCCTCCCATGTTAACCTTTTGGTATTGTTAGCTGCTGGAGACCGATTAGTTGTTGCCAAATTGGTTGTTGCTCGATTAAAGAATGGAGTCTGTGATGCTTTCTTTTGTCGAGCTAGTTGTTCATCCCTCATACGCGCAAGAGTAATAGCATCCTTCAGTGTCTTGGGCCGAAACATCCGTATTTCCTCCGCAATCTCCGATTTCAAGCCACCCATGAAGGTTCCTACTGATGCCCTTTGCGTCCAGCCGCTTACTCTATTTCCCAACCTTTCGAACTCCTTTTGATAATCACGGAGTGTTCCCGTTTGTTTAACTCTTGATAGAGCTTCATCAAAATCTTCACATTCCGTAGGTCCGAAACATGCCCAAAGTTCCTCCACAAAGGTATCCCATGTTACCGTCTTGTTTTCCTCTCGGTATGCACGTTGCAGCCATTGCCACCATTGGTTTGCCTCACCTTCGAGATAAAAAGAAGCGAGAGACACCTTTTCCTCCTCGGCGGTCGCTTGATAGTCAAAGAACTGAAGTATTCGATTGTGCCATTCAGTAGGATCCTCGCCAGCAAATTTTGGACATTCAAGCTTAGTGGGTCGTGTCACCAGTTGCTACCGATTTCCCTCTGCACCTCGGCTGTGATGAGATGACCCGGAAGGCTGAGTGACATTTGAAGGTACCATGTTGTTGTGGTTCGGAGTCCCCTTTGAGGCTAACATGGATTCTGTAAGCTTGCTAAGAGTTTCCTCAATTTGATGCAACTTGTCACTCATCCCCACCTGTCCTACTTCCATTTGTTTCATACCTTCTTGTAATTCTGCGATTTCCGTCTCTACACGATCTAGTCGATCTCTGTTGGTAGTCATAGTAACCTTAGCTCTGATACCACTGATGCGGTCCGAGTTAAAGCAAATTAGGATAGAGTTTCCTTAAGGGTGAGAACAACCACTAGTGTTAGAATTTATTTGATGCTGAATAATTTTATTCATTTGCTGGAGCTTTAATTTATACTTACAAATCCACTAAGCCAAGATCGTGGCCGGATTGCTAGCTTGACTTAATCTCTAAGCTTAACAAATCAAAGCAAATCAAATAACAACAATAATCAAATAATAGCAAATAATCTTCCATGACCGAATTAATGACCAAGTCAAGAAGATAGCTCCAACATGTAATTAACCAAGCCATGTGACTCTTCGTCTTCCATGTGCCCATGCACACACATGAGTTACAGCTCAAACAAAATCTTGATATTGTGTGCTTGGTCGAGGAATCCTTGTGGATCGACGAGGCAGCGTATCAGAATTGTAAAAAAACAACTAATACTTTGGATAAGTTTGCACTTAACAGTGGTTAGTGTCTTATACAAGTTGAAGATTTTCCACAATATTTAACTTGTTTATTATGATTTATCTCTTGGAATAATATGAATATGTTTTCAAAAATAAAAAATAAAAAATAAAAAATGTCAGACTTATGATGTTTTAAATTTAACTAATTATATCATATTATTTATATTAAAAATATTTGTGTTTGTATCACTACTTATAAAGAAATTATTATGATCTTTCGATAGCTAATAGATGAGAATTTTTTTTGTATAGCTCGAGTACCACTTATTCGTATAATAAATGAACCACATTCATTTATTTGTGTAATTAAGTTGAAAGATTAATAACTGGGTAGGTATCTTAAAATAAATTCCATATATTATTATATTCTTACTACATGATTGTATTTCCTCGCGTACTCAAGATTTTCTTGTAATAAATAGTTATTGAAGGTGGTAAAATCCTTCAATGATCCGAAGTAAATAACTTACAAAGTGGGGGCCGCCTATGTTACCACTATTGTAACACACAACAATTTTTTGTCTTTTTCATTTCACCGTCAATGGTTAAGATTTTTCTGTTGGGTTATTAACAGTATATTCCTTAATGTTTGCTACAAAATTACAAAAGTAACAAAGTTTAAAATATTGACACACAAGTCCATAAATTTATAATTTATTATTCAATAATATTAAAATATTTTAATTATATTAAAATTATAATTAAATATTATATTACTTAATTATATTATAACATTTAATAAGTAAAAATTGATTATTATTTAATAAGCTAATATAACTAATAATAGATACTTAAATATTATATAAAAATAAAATTATAACCTAATATTACATTATTTAATTATATTATAGTAATTAATATAAAAAATTGATTATATTATTATTAAACAATTTAATATAACTAATAATAAATACTTAAATAATATATAAAAATATAATATAATATTACGTTATTTAATTATATTATAATAATTAGTATATAAAAATTAATTATTTTTAAATATTTAATATAAAAATAATAAATACTTAAATATTAATAAATTTGAATAATACTAATTTAAAATTACTAGTAATCTAAATAATGATATAAAATATTATTACATATATTATAGCTCATATTGTACTAAACATGATATTGTATTATAATTTAATACACCATAATGACACACGTTATAATACAATACAACTAGTGTAATACAATATGCTATGTCAAATGACCTAGTTAATTTCACTGATAAATTAATTTATTCTTATATTTGAATTAATATATTTAAATTAATATTCTTTCTTATTAATTAATTAATTTAATATATAGTGAAACTATATATTAATTACAAACCATATTTTATGATAAACATGAGTGTGAATTTGATCTCTTATTTTTTATTTGTAGTTAATATTTTTTTCATAATATTTATTCAATATACAATCAATAATTTCAATGTACATTATGTAAAGAATTTAATTAATTTTTTTATATCATTTTAATTAATTTATTTAGTACAAATAAAAAATTAATTTTATCAAGGATATATTTGACATTTAGGTAAGTGTATGGAGTAAATTTTCTTTTTAAAACTTTGATGATTGGTGTGTGAATTAATAATAAAAAAATACCCTTACCTTTTGATTTAAGTTTTAAAAAATCAAAATAAGTGGGACTAATGAGTTAAAATTTAACATTATTTAATTGTTTTTTAATTTTAAAATAAAATAAGGATTACGATGTAATTAATTCGAAAAGATAAAAAAGTGTGGTACATTACTACAGTGATAATGTAGGTGAACCATACAAAGTGATAGTTTGAGATATAACTAAATGCTTTCTTCGTACGATAGTTTTTGTACTGCTGATGTTTTTCCAAGAGTATGACGCAAGAGTGTCCCTTCAAAGGCGCTTCGATGCTCCTATCAGTTTTTGTGTTCTATAAGTTTTCAACAATTCCAAATTGCTTGTTTTTTTATTTTCTCTTTATTAATTGAGAAAATGGCTCAAAAGTCCTTTCTCAATCTCTTTGACCCTAATTTATAGACTGAAAAAGAAGATTTGACAGGAGATTTTAATTTTAAATCTCAATCTCCACCATTTAAGTTTGACGTTTTATTTTTCATCGTTTAAATCGTAATCCTTTTTTGTTTTATGTTACTTTCTTAGGAGCCAATAAAATCGGACATGATCGATTATTTAGCATGAATATAATAAGAATAGATAGATAGGGATCATTAATTTTAACACGATTATTAAATATATCAGGTCTGAGTTAAAATTTTTGATCTATTTACTCAATTAATAATACAATTATATTTTTTATTCTAAATCAGTTTGTAGGTTACCATCAACAAAACTTAAATATTAAATATGATTATCTCTTTGTCTTCTTTTTTAAAATTATTTTTTGAAAGGATGAACAAATACATGATGTTTCATTTATAAAATTCAATATAAACTTAAAAACTTCAATAGTTTAAATATGTAATATTTTAGTAGATATATATTTTTTATAATATTGATAAAGGTCTAGCTATGTTAAAACCACTCTAAGATAAATCATCCTTTTATAACCACATGATTAAAGTTATAATAAATTTTTTTATTATTTATCACTTTACATTTATAGTTGTAATTCGTACTCTACCTTAGAGTAACTCCAAAGTAGCCATAACCTATTGATAAATAATATTATATATATAATAGAGTGTAAATATTTAATGTAAATCTTGTTAAATATACAGATATTAAACGCGTTATTTAATAATTCATTTATTTTTTGTGTCGAGTTAAAATTTTAATATTTTAACAAAATTATAAAATGAGTTATGTTTAGGTCACATGAATTTGACACGATACAAATTAATACAAAATAACCATAATTTAATGATCCGTTTTACCAGTTCTAACTTCTAGAACGTGATTTTGTTAATAATCACGCAATGCTAATTGTCGTGGTTTCGTGTTAGATCCTTGGCATACTTTCGAATTTCATAGGACCATCGCATGTTTGTAAGTGATCACATGCTGGCTTTTATTTTTTGATAAGACATAAAAGTTGGTCAACATAGTTAATAAAGTAATATTTTTTTGATAAAAATTGTGGAAGATAGTCAAATAGAAGAATACTTATTGTATATGTTCCCTGGGTCATACTTAAAAGTCAGTAAAATTTGTCATTATCTTATTACTTGACACAAATATCATAAAAATGAATGGATATGAATTATTAAATTTAAAATAATTATTAAATAATTTAATTTAAGTTAACATAATTTTTTTTATATTAGGTTATAGTAAAAAATCTTGACCCATTTTTATGATTAATGATATTATTATATTTTTTATTCTAAAATAATTTATAGAATTTTCATCATCAAAATTTAAATATTAGACATAATTCTTTTTTTTTAAAGAATGAATATATACGTAATATTTTATTTATAAAATTTTATATATATTTAGAACTTAAACAGTATAAATATATAAAATATTAATAGAAATATACACACACACAAAATTAAAAATTTAGTGTATAAATGTATAATATTTTAATAGATATCTATATTTTATAATATTAATAAATATAGACATTGAAATGTAAATATTTGATATAAATTTTATTAAATATATATTTATAAATTATTAGATAATTAATTTATTTTTTATATTGAGTTAAAATTTTAATATTTTTATATAATTATTAAAGAGCCCGCGTTTAGGTCAGCTTAAATTTAAGACGATAAGAAACTAATATGACACGATTACAGTTTGATGACTCATTTTACTAACTCTAGGCGTAGTCATACTCCCTTATAATTCTTTCTTAATCATAATTATAAGTAGGGTACATAAAATTAAAGTAGTGGAAAATTCTAGATTTTGTATAGTTGGATTGTGATTTGTGAGGAAGTAGGGAAAGCGACTCGTAACCGTAAAAGCAAAGGAGGAGTGATGAAGGAAAGTGGTGGTGGCCCTGTGGGGTCTTGAGCTACTTGGGTACCACGAAAACCGCAAAAACTTTACTTTTGTTTTATGAAAAAATGATAAGATTCTACCCAATCCTTTTTTTTTTTCCTTTTGTTTTCTAATTTAATTGGTTTTTTAGTTTTATCTTGTATTTTGTTACGTTGCTCTAGAATTTTCTGCTGCAGTTGACATGTTTTCTTACTGTTCTTTCCTTACTTGTGATTTTTCTACTGCTCACGGAGATTTATTTTAATGTCCTTTGTTGATGTTTATGCTTGTTTTGAAGTGGTAGATAAATTCTAATAGCAGTATGTCAAGTTTCCAATGACCTAAGATGAGGGCTCTGTGTAAGAATTTTCAAATGACATTTTGTAATTTTTTGATTTTTATGGTTTTGTTTTATTTTATTTTACTTTACCTTTTTAGTATTTTGTTAGTTCATTAAGCTCACATATATTTAATTTGAGTTTTTTTTATTATGATCGGGTGATTATATTGTGTTTCATTTATTAACACTACGTTGCGTTTTTTTTTTTTCGATTGGACTTTGTTAGATTTTAATACGTTGAATTTTATTTTTTTCTTAGTCGTAAGCAATTATTAACACTTGGTTAGATCTTAATATGTTGAATATTTTTTTTCTCTTAATTGTAAAGAATTGATAGTATTGACAGTCCACTTTATATATATATATATATATATATATATATATATATATATATATGTTGTTTCTGCTGTCATAAAAATATTGGTCACTGAAGTCCTAGAGTATTCCATAGTTTAAGTGTTGTATTTAAATCTGATATAACATATTCTATTTAAACACGATGATGTCACTTATCATCATACTTTCGGCCAACTTTATTTCTTTAGAAAATTATTAACTTCTTTTTTTAAAGAACACAATTCTACATTCCACAAGGACCATTCCCATTGTTTCCACGAACCTCAGCATCAGTACACTCGTTACTTCCCCTTGCACTGTAGCACATGGCGTAGAAATTAAGTCGAGCCTTTCCGCTGCATATATATAACCACACCCAAGGATCCTCCGCTCATTGCCGACCGGCTCTTTTTGGATTTTGCAGACCAAATTGGATAGAAGAAGCTCTTACTCTGTCATCCTTGCTCTAAGTTACCCCTGCTGGGTGTTGGATCGTAAATTAATGGACAGTCTCGTGGGGTTCAGATTCCAGCCAACTGATGAAGAAATTATTCGTCTCCTGACGATCAAGAGACTTGACCCCGGTTTCTCCGTCCGTACGATCAAGGAAATTGATCTCTACAGCTTCGAGCCCCGGGAGCTACCCTGTAAGTAATCGTGCCAACCAAGTACTCTACGTGATGTCTGTTTAAGGGTAGTTAGTTTAGTAACTAAAATTCGGGAGTTAATGGAATCTTTTGTTGCGACGCAGGCCATTCTGAGATTCAGTCTGAGGAAGAGGTGTGGTACTTTTACTGCGAGCCTTATTACAAGTATGCCAAGAGTAAACGGGCACATAGAAGAACAAAGGAAGGATACTGGAAAAAGACCGGCAGAGGTTCTAAAATCAAGCGCAAATACACAACTGAGGTGATTGGTACCAAAAAGATTTTGTCTTTTTCCCGCCATGATACTGCTGCCAAGAAAGATAAGGCTGCGTGGGTTATGCACGAGATAGCTGTCGAAGATAGCCCTGATTATAAGGTATCATCCTCTGTTTTGGAATTGCATACGTGTTGTAAAATAGCCTCTTTATTTTCGTGAAAAATAATTGTAAAATACTCCGTTTATTTTGTTGCAGAAGGACTTTGTTGTGTGTCGCCTGGAAAGAAAACGGGAGAAGAAGACGCTTGGTGTTGTTTCCACTAAGAGAAAACGGGATAAGAAGCTTGGTGTTTCCACCGTTGATGAAGATCAACCTAGTCAAATTTTGACTTCGAAAAGAAATCATGTTGCAGAAGATACTAATAGAAATCATGTTGCAGAAAAAGAAGATTTGTTTTCTACTAGGAATCATGTTGCAGAAAATATTGTCGAAAATTCTGTTGAGGCAGAAACTCGACAACTTGCAGAATTCAATCCACAGGGTGATGGCTATAACGGGCCGAATGATGCCTCTGTCTCGGCTCTGCAGTCATCAGATTATCCAGAACAGGAATCATCAAATTGTAATGGTTCTAGCTGTGGTAGTGGTTTATTGAATTCTCAATTGGACGGTGAGCAGGTAGATGGCCAGTTCAACTCACGCAGGGATTTTCAGAATGAATACTCTCCTGATGAAACTGGAGAGACCACTCCTGACTTCTTAACATCAAAGTCAGTTGGAGGAGTTTACATGGAGGATGGCAGTGACACGAACACTGACACCGGATCCTTTAATGAATGGGTAAAGATAGTCTTTGACTATTAATAATACTTCAGTGGCATATGTTAAGAACTATCAAATCCTTAAGGAGGATATTAGATTATTACGAATGTTGTAATATTGCTTCACTTGGTGTATTGTATTCCAAACTTTGTACTCTTTGAGAGTTGTTATTTAGGGCGCTTGGATGCTCAAGTTTCTCTCTGCATATGTAATATCTACAAGTAATAGTAGGGCCAAATTTCGGAAAAGTGTAGCTTGTTAAATGGGAATGCTTATTGAAAACAGTAGTGGCAGATTAGACTTGGTAGACCCAAGGGAAGATCAAAAGAACTCAATTACCAGCATCTGTATCTGTTGGAAATGAGCAGACTCTGATTCGGTAGGCTTGGAGTGCCCCGCAAGCAGGCTATGTTAAGGTAAATGTAGATGCAGCCACCAACTTAGATAAGCAAATCTCAGGGCTGGGAGCTGTTATTGGAGATGAAACTGGGAATGCAAATGCAACTACAATTAAGCCTTCAAAGTTTTGTGGAGATGTATCTTTTGTGGAGGCCGAAGCAATGGCGTGGGATGTGCAGATTGTAGGGTGTGCAGGCTGATGAGCATTATTGGTTGTTGAATCAGACTTCCAAGAGGTTGTTCATTTTGTGAACCAAAGGCAAGGCAGCGGATCTGGGATCTTCTGAGTTATCTTAGAATGCAGAACTCAGTGAAGGGACCATGTTAGTCTCCAGTATGCTCATAGATTTTGTAATGCTATTGCCCAATCTTTAGCTGAATCAGCTTTATAGAAAAGTGAAACTGTTGTATGGATGTGCTCGTACCCTTCACGACTGATGTATTTATTTTCGTATTTGAATTGAAAGTGGTTTTATTCACAGGGGGAAAAAAAAAGAGAAACCATTGCATTTTTTACAAATTGGGAAATATTAGATACACATTTGGTCTTGCTCATCAAAGAAATTGACTGATTAACTGAAAAAGAAAATAAAAGATCCATAATCCATTGATATAAGATGTTAAAAATTCTTGTGACGGGAACCATCTTCATTCATGTATATCTGACGCCATGCTGTTTGTTCATCCTCATCTCCAACAATCTCCTGGCATCCTTGTAAATTGTACACAGATGTTAATCAAGCAGTTCATTGTGGCTTTGAAACTTAGATAATTTTCACATATTGAAAAGCAAAAAGAGATAAAATGAACCTCTTTCTGGATTACTGAAGTTGTTCCTTCATAAAGATTAGTTATTCACTTTAATATTATAACTTTTAAGTTACAACTGCCAAATCTTAATCTCAAACGCACCCTACATAGAGTTAATTAGTGAAATGATTTTGAAGATAAAATTGTCATTAGAGATTACTAAAATTGATTCTTAAAACACATTTCTAAAAATACATTTTTGAAAACACATTTCTAAAACTATCTTTTTTAAAAATTGCTAACTAATGTCCAAATATAGTATTTTCTTCAATGCTAAAATATAAAATATCGAGCCAATGAAACCATGATTTAAAAGAAAGAGTAAATGATCATTTATTCCTTCTATTTTAAGGTAAATTCTTGTTTAGTCCCTATAATTTTAAAAGTATTGCAAAACATTCATGTTGTTAAACTATTGACACCCCTTTGTTACTTTTTTTTTTGGTTTGCTTTTATAATATTACTCTCTTAAAATAATTTTTTTTGGACATTAATACAAAAATGAAATTATCAATTTAACCTCAAAAATAAAATAAAAACAAAAAGAATATATAACATATTTTTTTGTGGAAGCTTATGTACCTATGTCCAAAAAAAAATAGTGTTGTAAAAAAAAATCAAATTACCAATTTTTTTGGACATTAATAAAAAATTAATATATTAACTCTTTAACAGTATATTTCACAAAAATTAATATATATTCTTTGTATTTTTTTTTATTTTTGGGTTCAACAATATATTTCACAAAAATTAATATATTTTCTTTGTATTTTTATTTTATTTTTGGGGTTAAATTGATAATTTAATTTTTTTATTAATACCCAAAAAAATTACTATAAGAGGTAATATTGTAAAAATAAGTCAAAAAGAATAAAAAGTAATGATAGAATATCAATAATTAGACAGAGATGTTTTGAAATATTTTAAAAAGTAATGAGAGTGAAGGAACACTAATCTCAAAGTATCATTTATTCTTTTTATAAACGAGTTGAGATCTCTACTAATTGAATGATTTTAAAAGAGATTTTTAGAATGTCAATAATTTAATAAAAAAGATGTTTTGAAATATTTTTAAAAATATTTAGAGTAAAAGAACACTAATCTCAAATTATCATTTATTCTTTTTAAGAAAATTATCAATCGTACACCCTTAGTTTTCTCTGTTATCAAATTTACTACAAAACTTTTAGGTTATATCAATCATTCACCCTAAGTTAACAAAATATATCTACCGTCCATCAAACCATTAGTTGCAGTTTACATATGATGACGTCAGAGGAGTAATATGGTCTTTTCATGCCATATAAGTGATAATTTAAGGGTATACAAATAATAATAAGAGAATTTAAGAGTAAACAAGTGATAATTTATCTTTACTTTAATTGAAGTTTCAAGAGTAAAATTGTCAATTCGTTATAATTCTGTTAACTTTCAAATGACAGCTAACAGTTTGATGGTCGACAGATAGTTTTTGTCAACTTAAGGTGGATAATTGATATATTTTAAAAGTTTTATAATTAAGTTAATAACAAAGTAAACCAAGGGTATAGAATGATAATTGCCCTTACTTTTATAAGCCAGTTGAGACCTCTACTAAATGAATGATGAAGGCAGATTCCACTGCAAGCTGGGTCGTTTGCCACATTTTGCCACATCAGATTAAATGACCCTTGAGTCATATGCTGACGTGAATTATTGACTTCTTGTGAAAGAAGTAGAAGCTTCTAGTATTATGTCCTTTGTTGATGTTGCTCTAACACTTGGATCAAGAGGTTATGCTTGTTTTGGAGTCGTAGATGGATTTCAATAGTAGTTTGTCAAGTTTCCGATGACCTAGGACGCTCTGTACGAGAGTTTTCTAGTGACTTTTTGTGTTTTTATTGGTTATTTATGGTTTTATTTTATTTTACTTTTTATTATTTCATTTGTTCATTGAATCACAGATATTTACTTTTGAGTTTTTCTATTATGATTATAGCACCATGTTGAGCTTTTTTCGCGATTGGACTTTGTTAGATCCTGAATTTTTTTTCCTTTTAATTGTAAAGAATTAATAGTATTGATAGTTCATTTTTTTTCATATATGTTGATAGTTCCTAAGACTTATCTTCCGTAAGAAATTTGAATATTGTATTTAAATCTGATTGAACCTATTGTATTTAAACACAGTATCACTTATTATTATACTCTCGACCAACTTTATTATTTTTAATGAAACTTATTAAAAGAACTAAAGTTGCTAAAAAAATATATATATTTAATTTCATTTTTTTTAAAATACACTTATACATTTTACAAGGATCATACCCAGTATTTCCACGAACCCCGGTGCCAGTACATTCATTTTTTCTACTTGCTCTGTAGCACATGGCTTCAAAATTAAGCAAGCCTTTCTACTGCATATATTACGGGTGGCAAAAATGCCCAATCGGTCCGATCCGGCCCGGACTCAGTCAATGCGTCCGAATTTTACCCGGATCGCATGTATAGAAAAAACGGGTCAGAATATTAATTTTTAATACCCGAATTTTTTCGGGCACCAGTCCTGTCACAGCACCAAAGACCCGGAACTCCACCGGTGCCCGCTTTTTAATTAAGTAAAATAAAAAGCAAATATACAAAATGAATTAACGGAATAAACATTTTTCCCAAATATTGCCCAACCCTAGCATTCCATTTCCATTCACGAATCACAGTTCACACACACTGAAAGAAAAAAGCCATCGCCCCTCTCGGCAGCCAGTCGGCCCACTCACCGCCGCACGGTCCGCGAGCCTCTCGGCCTCTGTCTCTTTGGTGGCAACTAGTCATCACGACACCACCGTGAGCAGTCGCAGCCAGCCATCGTCTCCTGTCCTACCGCCACCATTTCGTCATCTTCTCAGCCACCGGCCCACCGCGCGACAGTCTTCGTCATCTTCTCAACCACCGTTTCGTCATCTTTTCAGCTGCCATCATAACCAATCTGACGGTCTCACTCCTTCGGATCACAGCCACGAGGTGCTCTTTCTTTGATTCTTTCCGAGTTTTTTCAATAAAAAATGATGAAATTAACATTATTATTATTAGTTGTTATATATATGCTTAATGTTTTTCTGGGATGCTATGCATTTTTTTAATTAATGGGAACTGAATTTAGATTTTAGGTTGCTTTAAGTTAATTACATAATATTTATAGTTGTGTAATTTGTATGATAATTTTTTATTAATAGGATCTGAATTTAGATTTAGGTTAGTTTAAGTTAATTTGTTGCATAATATCTATAATTATGTAATTTGTATGATTAATTTTTATTAATAGGAGCTGAATTTAGACTTAGGTTGCTTTAAGTTGATTTGGTACATAATATTTATAATTATGTGATTTGTATGATGATTTTTTTATTAATAGGAGTTGAATTTAGCATTTAAGTTGCTTTTAAGTTAATTTTGTTACATAATATTATAACTATGTAATTAGTATGTGATTTGTCTGTAATTTAGAATTAGTTTGTTTATTTTCGTGAAAAATAATTGTAAGATACTCCGTTTATTTTATTGCAGAAGGACTTTGTTGTGTGTTGCCTTGAAAGAAAACAGGATAAGAAGCCTGGTGTTTCCAAAGATCAATCTAGTCAAATTTTGACTTCTAAAAGAAATCATGTAGCAGAAGCTATGAATAGAAATCATGTTGCAGAAAAGGAAGATTTGGTTTCGAATAGAAATCATGTCATAGAAAGCACTGTTTTGGTCTCTGAAGTTCAAGCAAGAGACCATAGGAATCATGTTGTAGAAAATACTGTTTTGGTCTCTGAAGATCAAGTAAGAGACCATAGAAATCATGTTGCAGAAAATACTGTTGAAAATGCGGCAATGACTCGACAACTTGCAGAATTCAATCCACAGGGTGGTGGCTATAATGGGCTGAATGACCCCTCTTTCCCGGCACCGCAGCCACCAATTTATCCAGAACAGGAATCATCATGTTCAAATGGTTCTAGTTATGGTAGTGGTTTATTGAATTCTCAATTTGACGGTGATCAGGTAGACGGCCAGTTCAATTCTCAGAGGGATTTTCAGAATGAATACTCTCCTGACGAAACTGGACAGACCACTCCTGACTTCCTCCCATCAGAGTCAGATGAAGGAGTTTTCCTGGAGGATGGCAGTGACGCGAACACTGAAACCGAATCCTTCAATGAATGGGTAAGGATAGTCTTTGACTGTTAATTAGTACTTCAGTAACATATGTTAAGAATAATCAAATCCTCAAGCAGGATATTATATTATTGTGAATGTCGGAATATTGCTTCACTCATAGTGTATCATATTCCAAGCTTTGTAATCTTTCACAGTAGTTATCTAGGGCTCTTGGATGCTCAAGCTGCTCTATGTCATATGTAATAACTACATGCAACAGTAGGGCCATGTTTTGGAAAAGTTCAGCTTGTTAAATGGGAATGCTTATTGAAAACAATAGCGGCAGATCAGACTGGATTAAGGGAAAATCAAAAGAACTCAAGTACGCATCTGTTAGAAATCGGCAGACTTGGAGCCCTCCCGAAAGAGGTCATTCTAAGGTAAATGTAGATGCAGCCGCCAACTAAGACAAGCAAATCTCAGGGTCGGGAGCTGTTATTTGAGATGAAACCTGGAATGTAATTACAGCTGCAGTTAAGCCTTCAAAGTTTTATGGAGATCCATCTCTTGTGGAGGCAGGAGCGTTGGAGTTGGGTGTGCATATTGCAGGGCGTGCAGGCTTATTAGCATTATTGATTGTTGAAGCAGATTTCCAGGGGGTGGTTAATTTTGTAAACAAGAGGTGGGGCAGTGGATCCGAGATTGTCTGGGCTATCTCAGAAATTCAGAACTTAATGAAGGGATCATGTTAGTGGCCAGTTTGCTCATAGAAAGTGTAAAACTGTTGTATGGATGGGCTCTTGCCCGGCACAACTGATGTATTTATTTTCTTCTATGAATTGAAACTGGTTTTATATTCTCAGGAGAAAGAAAAAAAGAAAAAGAAAAAAGTGCCACAATGTGTTTTTATACATATTGGGAATATTAGATAACCATTTAGTCTTGCTCATCAAAGAAATTTACTGATTAATTGAAAAAGAAAATGTAAAGATCCATAAACCCTTTATATATGATGTTAAAAGCTCTATGCAGTTTGTTCATCCTTTTTCTTAGCATCTGCAACCATCTCCTAGCGTCCTTGTAAATAATACGAAAATGTTAGTCAAGCAGTTCATTGTGGCTAATAAAATGAGCCCCTTTCTGGATGACTGAAGTTGCTCCTACAGACAAGTTAGTTATTACTTTAAAGAAACAAGTAATGAAGCAGAAACAAGTGGTAAAAATGCGCAGAACACTGCTTATTTCAATTCATTGGAATACATATATATAGAAGATTGTTCCTTGTAACCCAAGACGTATGGCGTACAACCACAGCTGTTCTGCACTACTCGTCCTCATACAATGGCCAACATACAGTTCATCTAAAGCTAGTGAAAAGATTTTGAAAACAAAATCGGTCGTTCGAGATCTATTAAAATTTATTCTGAAACACATTTCTAAAAAATACATTTTTTAAAATTACATACTGATGTCCAAAAAAACCTTTTTCTCAAATACTAAATACAAATAGCAAGCCAACAAAATTGTATTTTAAAACAAATTTTTAAAAATCAATCGAATCCATATCTTTGTCGAACGTGGTGACAACGCCTGCTGGCGCAGGCTTCGATTCACCCCGCATCTTCGTGGTATTGACTTGAAAGGCCTTTCGTATTGCCTCTCTAAATTCCTGTGCATTTTATGCAAAGTCTTGAACTGTTTGGTAGGAGCATGATCACTACTAACTGAATGATCTAAACCTCTCTGCTCAACGCGGTTTCCAGTGTAAGCTGAGTCATCCATCACATTTTGCCTCATCAGATTAAACGTTCCTCAAGTCATATGCTCACTTGAATTATTGACCACTTGTAAAAGAAGTAGAAGCTTCTAATATTGTTAGAAATGAGCAAAAAACTTGTAGAGGAAGGGGACACGTGTATTTATTTCCTTTAACTCCTTCTAAAAGAAGGAGACACCATGTAAGTGGAACGCTGACAGCAGAGGATGTTAACACTTTTTACTCACGTGAAAACAAAACTATCTTGACACGTCATCAGCTGCCCCTTGATGTTTCATCCACCAATCACCCAGGTGCAAGCTAGTGTGTGTATAAAAAAAAAAAGAGGATGAACCCGCCGTATCTCTTGTTGCAGGGCAAAATTTTTCCCATGAGAGACAGCAAGGTAATCCTCAAGCACTTTGAATCAAATCTGAGAAATGGGCTATCTTGTTTTCAGATTATTCAGATTCCATCCACCAGATGAAGAAGAAATCATCAATCGTCTTCTGAACAAGAAGAGAGTTGACCGTGATTTCTCTGTCCAAACAAGTAAGAAGCATACAGCTGAATGTGTCGTGTACGGATTTCATTATACGTACAGCCTTCTTCGTAAGGTGACTGCTTTGCTTATTTATTTCTTGATTTTGGTTCTCACTATAAGAAATTTCAATGAAAAGTCTGTCTTTGCTGGAAAAAAAATAATTGATTGTAAACTTTCTAAATTTTGAGCCCATACTGTTTACCACTTGTGTCAAGGAATTTGTTATTTGCCTCTCAGAAAGAAAATGAAAAAATTAACAACCCTAAACCTTCAACATGTGATGATGGTCAATCGAGTCACTAATTATTTCTAATTTTAGAAATCGTGTTGAAGAAAAGAGTTTTTTCAGGGGTGACAAAGTGCATGCCTTAGGGACAGTTTCAATATCAAGTTATCCATTTTTGCTGGATGAGACTCTTTTATGAAATTATAACTTCTTTCCCATTTTAGGTAGAAGGTCAACAACTACCGAGTCTTGATTTTACAAATCATGTTGCAGAAAATATGAGACAAGAGGTGAGAAGGAGCACAACTTAGCTGTCAATTTCAATTCCTAATTTATGTATAAGGAGCATAATCCAATCGAAGACTAATGGTTCTTGTTTTTGGTTTTCCTTCAGGTAGAATATGAACAAGTAGCAGATCATAATACGACTTATATAGTAGAAATCATGTTGCAGAAAATATATGTTCTAGTTCATGGGTGAGAAAGAACATGCATTGTTGACAGCTTTTTACATCAATTAATGATTATAGCGTAGGAGAAATATATTTAGAACTAATGCTATTTATGGTTCTTATTTCAGGAAAAATTGCAACTACTACCAAGTAATCATTTGGCTTTTAATTCTAGAAATCATGTTGCAGAAAAAGTCGAAAAAAATATTTCTAGAGGTGAGAAAAAAGTTTGAATTTCGGCATTTTTCAAAATCAACTTACATATGTATGATAAATGGTATCCAGAATTAATAATGCCTTGTTCATGGCCTTTATTTCAGGTAGAATATCAATTACTAAGTTATTATTTTACTTTCGACATTAGAAATCATGTTGCAGAAAATACTCTTCCAAAGGTGAGAAGGAACACAACTTGTTGGCAGCTATGAAATATCAACTTACTAATGTAGTATGAGTAACTATTTTGGGGACTAATGCTACTTTGTCAGTGGCTCTAATTTCAGGGAGAACCTCGACCGATACCAAGTCACACTTTGGCTTTGCACTGTAGAAATCGTGTTGCAAAAAATACTTTTCCGATGGTCAGAAAAGCAAGCGTAACATCTTTAATGCACCAGAAATACATACATACAAAACGAACGCTTATTTGTCCATTGTTAATTCAGGTAGAATCTCTACATTTGCCAAGTTACTATTTGATTTCTTAATTTTTATTTTAGAGATCAAGTTGCAGAGCAAACATTTTCAGGGGGGAGAAATATTGCTATATAAACAATTTCGAATGCTAATTTATATGTTTTGTGCACAAGGAATAATTATAGAACTTGCATTTCTTCCTAAGTTGTTCTAAGGAGGAACCTTTGGTGTTTGCTCAATTTGATACTCTGTACAGTTATAATGGATCCCTGCTGCAGTCACTAGAACAGAGATCATCCTCGTGATATTCTGATGGCTTCAGCAATGACCGTGGTGTGCCGTATTTTCAATTTAGCGGCCACGGGCAGCAGGAACTCTTGAAGAAACTGAACTTGCTCATCCTCATCTCTCCAGTCTCCACTAGCTAGTGGAGAATATTATGGTTGATATTGTGGTAATGCTTCATGCAAGCAGGATGTATTCCCAGCTCTGTTACATATACATGAGAAAATAGTTGTTTCTATATGTGATTGTGTTGCCTAGTTCATGGAGTAGGTGCTTGTTTAATGGGAATATACTGCTAGATTTTGTTATATTTGATCAATTTACCCCATAATACGGTCCTTAGATCAGTTGACTTGAGCTAAGCCATGAAAAGTTTCCTATTTTTTGCACAATAATCACTAACAAATTCAGTATCAACTACGGACCTACAAGGGAAGAAATGCGTGTGGGTAAATGGTAAATGAACTACTTGAGAATATTAATTAAGTAGCTCATTTAATCAACAATCAAATCCTCTCAGGAGGAAATCGTGTTAATTAACTGTCGTTGATAATTTGATATGGCGACAATGCTTCAATTATGTTTAATTCCATTCAGAACTCTGTGGGCATGTTTGGCACATGGATTAGACAACATTAAGAACCTGTATTGCATGAGCCTAGTACAATCTCATGTTTGGCTTCATATTAATCTTACAGTGCATTGCATAAACTGACTGTTGTAATGCTGCGAACCCCGCGTAAAACAAACCCGTGGGAGGCACGGGTTTACGCGGGTATGCATTTGCGAAAATAAAACAAACCAAAATTAAACAAAAATCTCAATCCCAACAAAACAAAATTCATCCTCAACATCCAAATTAATGCCCTAGTCCTCAATTCCCAAACGCATCGCCAGCAACCATCATTGGCGGCTTTAGGCACATCTGCGAGTTCGTCTTCATCGTCAACACCCAAACACGACCATCACTGGAGACTTCGTCCTCTCCATCCGCCACAGCTGTTCTCCCCCATTGCCGCGTTGGTGGGATACAGTTATTTATCAGACACCAATTCATGACCAAACCCACAACATTGCTAGTTTTTTTTACTGGCCCATTGCTTGATGACGAACCCAAATCAAGCGACAATCCCATATTGTTCATGTTGGTTTATGTGGTTTTGTGCGGAACAGTAAATGAGAAAAGAGATGAGATAAATATAAAAATTGAATCTAAAAAAATTAAGTAATTTAATTTTTGTGGGAACTTATCTTAATCTAAAATCTTATCATAATAGTAATTTTTTTCTAAAAATATAATTTTTTAATTAATTAAAAAATTAATGTAGTGTAGTGTATCACCAAACATAATATAATTAAAAATTAATACAATATAGTATAATATTAAACATTGCCTAGCATTAATCTAATTCAGTGCTAATGCAATATAGCATAACACAATATAGTGTCAAACGCATTGTGTAGTCTTAAGTAGCATACGTAAATAACTTACGTAAATAACTATGATATCCTTTTCAAGGAAAGTATCACTACTATAGATAATGTCACACAAGGTCTGTAATCTTTGAGATTAATTACATACAAATGGACCTGTTATGTTGTTTGTAGTACCTGGGTAGTCCACTTGGTGTGTATTTGATATGTATGCGTGGCATATGGCCAAGTTTTGGAAAACTTCTGTTTCTTAAACATACCAATGGAATATCTGTTTATAGTACTCGTGCGAATGGTTCGTAGGCCTAATGCCAGACCATCCATGGATGTTACATTTCTTTGATTGTGAGACCATGGCAATGGCCAATGCTTTTCTATACCTCAGATCAAATTGTCTAGAGCTAATCCACATAAATCTCCTGTATCAGAAGAACTTGCAAAGCTAAATATCAATCATATCAGATGAAGATGCTCCTGAAAGACTCCAGTTAGAACGAAGAAAATGGAGGCTGGCTTGTTCCACTGACAACTCTATTTGTTATAGGGATGGAGGAGCCAGAAATCTACTCTACTGGTGAAATTTTAAATAATCAATAAATATAAAAGTTATATTTTTATTCATAATACATACTCGAGACAATTATATTACCGAGTTGGGCTCTTAAATTTTAAAGGGCTAAGCGACTTAAGGAGGTAGATCACCAAGAGCTAGAGGAAGCAATGCTTAAAGCATAAAATAAAATCTGAGCCTTTTTTTTTAAAATTAAGTGGGGCCGCTTGTGTAGGGATGGCATATTCCGGATCCGGATGATCCGCATTGAATTTTTTACATCTAGATCCGGGAAAAAATATGCAGATCTGAATACGGGTAAGATCTGCATGGGTTGCGGGCGGATTTTTCGGACATCCAGATCCGCATATTTTTAAATTTAAATATAATTTTGACTTTAATAATTTATTTAATAAGATTAAATAAAATTCAATTATAATTTAATAATTAACAATTTAACATCAATTCAATATAAATAACATACAATATCACCATAAATTCACAATTGATAATTTCATAACATAAATAATATAAAAAAAACTAAGGTAAACCAATTCATTATAATATTCTCTAATTATTATTATTATTATAATTTTTAATTTTTTAACATACTTTTCATAGTCAATGAAGATTATAGAATTAATTATGCTTATAAATATTTTAATTTATATATTTTTCAATTAAAATTTAATTAATTAAATAAATAAATTATATAATAATGCGGATCCGGATATCTAATTTTCCGGATGCACTTGCATCTAGATCCGAATTTGGATCCACACGGATCTTAATTTTTGAGATTCGGATCTGTATTTTTTAACATGCGGATCCGGATCTTTGCGGATCTAGGCCGAATTCGGATTTTATTGCCAACCATATGCTTGTGATATGCTAGGAATGCTAATAATCTAATCTAATCTATTCAATCTCTCCGATCCACAAATATTTGATTCATAAAATTTTAATTCATAAATTAATGAATTTGATGGGATTAAAAATTTTAAATCTATAATTAGTGGATTGGATATAAATTTATAAAAATAAATTCTTAAAAATTAGAAATGCACAATATATCTATTTATGTGTGTAATTTAAAAAAAAAATAGATCTTGTAAATGTAGCATTATTAGCAAATAAATAAGTTAAAATGTAGCTACACTAGTACTGCATTATAATTTATCTATTGATTATATCACATAAAAATTAATTAAGTAAATAAATATAGCTGCCTAAATTGTATTATTGGAAATTTTTATTTATTTATTTCAATTATGTTTATCTTTTTTCAAATTAAAAAATACGAATTGGAGGTGACATTTTGATAGATTATCCAAACTTTCAAGTTTCAACTTTTATATTGATTTTATTCTATAATTTTAGTTAGTTTTCATGTATTGACCTAAACAAATCAGATTATTTTTTTTCTTTTTGTTATGTTATTTAAAATATTAATTTATTTAGATTTTATTTAATTTAAATCTAATCAGTTGTAAAATTATTTTTTTATTAGATTTTTTTAATTAATTATTTGTGGATTGGATAGAATGAAAAAAATTTTAATCTAAAATCAATATACAAAATGGTAAATTGGATATGAATTGTATCAAATTTGTATTCAATCCATGAACGTATGAATTGAATTTGAATTAAATATTTGAAAATCCAAAAAATCTTGGATTAAATGCAAATTGGTGTCTAACCCACAAACATCCTTACCATACATGACCTTCATCCTTGATTTGTTAACACTTATTTTTAATGTTATTGTTAGACCTTATTACTTTTCAGTTTATGTTTTCAGAATTTTTGTTGCTAGCAAAAGAAGATATAACCTCAATAATGTTATCACTAGTCTAATATTGGCTCACCTTTCCCTTGTTAAACCGTATAATTTGGAAAAAGTAATGCTCAATTAAGGATGGCAATAAGATAGATATGAGTTGAATCTACTCTACTCAAGAACTAGATCTATAATAAAAATTGAGATTCATATATGCTCCAGATCAGTTATGGATCTATATTTTTTGCTCCAAATCCGAACCCAAACAAGAAATAAAAATCTATATTTGTTCTAAATCTAGAAAAAATTAAAATCCAAATTTGCTTCGAATCTGTCATGAATTTTTAAAACTGAACAATAAAAGAGTAATAATTTTTTAGAATGAAAATTAAAGACTAAAATGTATTGCTATCAACTAAATTATAATTTATCCCAAAAATCTAATAAATATTGTAGCTTATGCTTTTATACCAAAACAAGCAAATAAGAAAAATAATAAAACATTCTTCAAAAGTTAATTTTGAGACAATTTTGTATGATCAAAATTTTGTACCATTTGTGCTAGTTTACAAGAGAAATAACTTTATCCCTTAAAAATTATTTGGTGAATATAATAAAATAAATTACCAAGCGTTATTATTTGGCTTGCAATTTGAATATTGTATGTGTATACTTTAGGACTGACTAATCTTAATTATTTTTATCCTATTATTATTTATATTTACAAAATTAATATTTAAGTTTTAAGATTTTCAAATACATGGTAAATACCACTAATATGCTATAAATGAAATTTATTATCATTTATAATTACATAATTGTTAAGAAATTTTTAAAATAAAATTAAATTAAAAGATAGGTAGATATGAATCTGGATATAGATATTAAGGTAGATCCAGACTTGATTCAAATCCGTATTAGATCCGCACATAGATATCCAAATCCAATTCAAATCTATTTTAAACCGACCAAAAAACAATCCGATTAGATTTGGATAAAGTGAATCTTAGATTAGATCTAATTCATTGCTATCCTTATGCTCAATAAATTGATAATTTCAATTAAATAATAATTCTTGATTGTTTGAACTTGGGATCCACATGCAAAATTAATAATTTATAAGATAGTAAATTATAAAAAATTAAAAAAAAATTGGTAGCACCCACTAATGATATAAATTAATATTTAACTAATCTAAATTTTAATCTGTACAGTGTGTCTATGTGGCTTCTTAAAAAATGTTCTTAGTATTTGCTTACTTTACCTTGAAATTGGTTTTCAACTTTGATCTTATCTCTAACTTTTTGTACTGCAGAAAGAAATTTTGGTTGACATTATCTTTTGTAACAAGAAATTATATGTCATTTTCAGTTTGGGTGCTTCTTTTTGTGAGATAAGCTTTGTGGTAGAATCATCATTTTTAACTTACGAAACTGAAATTTCTGCCAAGATGTTATTACTATATATTTTAGGCAACCGTCTAGTACTTAAATGAAACATAATAAAAAGACACTAAAATATCAAATCAAGGTAAATCTATAAATACTAGCCTGCAGAGCTTGTGACCAAGTTATTTCAAATAGTTTTATTTAACTAGACATCTGGTTTTAAACTTAGAATCAATTTAGACTTTACTTACCTTATAAAAGCAGCTTTAGATATAGGTGAACAAGGCAATCGTCTAGTAGAACTGTCAAAAACACTCGTCCCGTCCAAATCCAGATTCGAATTGGACTCAAGCAATGCCAGTTGTGACTTGCTCTAGAGATGAAGCTATAGATTGGTCTCGAGTATCACTTAATAAGCTTGGGATTTGGTCTGGAGCCTAGATTTTATTGAAAAATATTATAAAATATATATTACTTTAAATAATTATATTTATTTAAATCATCTATTACGTATATGTAAAGTTTTAAATATTTAAAATTTATATTTTCATGTCTAATTTCATTAAAATAAATTTTAAAATTTTAAAATTACAAAAAAAATTAAAAAAAATACATATATAATATTAAGAAATATAAAATCTGGGTATAAAAACAAAGATTAAAAAACCCGACCCGAATGTATAAAAAATACACCTGGGCTGGGTCTGGGCATGACCTGGACTCTGATTTTGCCAACTCTATATCACCTAGGGCCCCATGTTTCAGAAGAACCCCCTTTTTTTATTATGTCCCTAGTAGTATTCTAATTAATAAATATTTTTTTAAAAGTTACGTATTGTAGGAAAGTCTACCTTTGACATTCCTCTAATTAATAATTATCCTACAATTAGAAATTTTTTTGGTAGAAAATCTATATTTGATAACTTTAATATTAAAGAGATATAAATAATAATATTGTCTAACATTAATTTATTCGTAATTATTCTATAAAAAAAATTCCTACAATTTTTAGTTTCTTAAGAATTAATCTGTAACTTTTAATTTTCCTTTTAATTTCTTTTAAAATCTTATAATCTCAAAATTCAATAAATGAAAAATTTTCTTACCTTATTCACTATAGAGAAAATTATTATATTCATTAGCTCGCTTGAAAAAAATAGTTTTTTAAAATATGGAGTCTATATCTATTATCTGATCATCAATCAATCAGTTCAACTTTTAAAACGCTATAGTTATTATTTACCTGAAATTAGTACTATTTTTATTTATTTATTTTTATAATGATAATTAATTTTAAGCTATTTAAGTGCTGTCATTATAAATAATTGACGTGAAATTAGTATTATTTATTTATTTCTATAATGATAATTAATTTTGAGCTATTTAGGTATTTTTGGCCCGTGTTGAAATTGCTGAGTGAATTTGGACATAATAATAAAAATTCATCTAAGGACCCAAATGTGCTAATGTGAACTCTGCGCATATATATATATATATATATATACATACACACACATATATGTATATATAAGGCTACCTTCCAGAGTCATACTCTGTAAGTTATGCCCCTTCTAAAACAAATTGAATGGAGGTGAGCCCAAATGGGCCACCCTTCAGTCTATTAGTGGGCCGTACCTTACGGAGTGGTAGGCAGCTCCGCATATATATATATATATATATATACACACACACACATAGGAGCTCGTCTGACGGGAAGACATAGAAAATAAAAAAATGCCTGTTCCGACGGAGTACAAGGAGGTTAGATAACTGCTTCATGCACATCCACCAATTACTGAACAATACGAAGTCATCAGGAATCTGTGTGCGGGACCCGTCTGGGTCATCTCCATTGCCTTCAAAAAGTCTCGCTTTTGCTTTTTCTTTTTTTCTTCTTCTGTTTTCAGTAACCCATCCAATCAGAGCAAATTCCTTCTTGGAAAAGGGGGACGTGTTGATTATTTTGCAGAGTAACTAATGATTCTCAAAAATTTTCGAAATTTTGCTTTTCAAAAATGCTGGTGAAAATCTTTTATAAAATAACAAGACATAAAGCCAAAGAAGCTGAAGATTCTAGATTTCCTGTAGCAGGATTGTGGAGGGAGAAGGGAGGTGACTCGCAAGTGTATAACGGTAAAAGCAGAGAAGGAATCATTAAGGAAAGCGATGGTGGCCAGGTGGTATCTTAAACTTTCTTGGGTAACAAGTAACAAGTAACACGTCCGAACTCTTCCTTTTGTTTGTTTTAAAAAATAGGGAAGAAAAAAATTATCCATGATAAAGATGATGGCTTCATCTAAAAATTTATCACTCTGAAATTAAAGGTTGGAACGAATTTACGACGTAGTAAATTAATTTTTATAATATTATTTATTCATTTATGATATTGTGAATTTTTAGATCTTTATCATGGATAATATTTTATGATATCGTAAATTTGTCCTAAAATTTAAGTCCGAATTTAATAAATACTCAGTTCGATCATCAAATAAAATTCCAAATGTATTTTTAATTCTCTTACACAGTACCTTGTCTTTTTTTTTTTTTTAAATAAAAAAAAACACTAAGGAGTGCCACCAAAATTTTAATGAAAATTTATCCTAATTGGTTGCAAATATGTAAAATCATGGATGATGGATAACTCATTTTTGTTAGCCAATCTTGTAAAACAATTTCTAATATTTTGATTATTATCCCAACCAACACATGAAGTAATTAATGACAACTCAATCACCAGGAGTTTAATTTGTAGGGTCATTTTATGAGGTCATAATTAAAATCACGATATCAATATCATATCTAAACATGAATTATGTAAATAAAATATAAGATGTGTAAATTTAATATAAAATTTGTGAATCAATATTAAATATAAAATAAAATATAAATGACGTAAATGAAGCATAAGACTTACAAATAAAAGGTAAAATAAGTAAATTAGCATAAGAGTGATAAATTGATGTATCAATAGTAAACAAAACAAATATTTATACATATAACATAAAACTTGTAAATCAACAATAATTGTCAAATAAAACATAAATAAAGTAAATAAATCATAAAACTTCTAAATGAGAGGTAAAACAAGTAAATTAACATAGGAATTATAAATTGGCAAATTGATGTATCAATAGTAAACAAAATAAACTTTATACATATAACATAAAATTTGTAAATCAATAATAATTGTCAAATAAAACATAAGACTTCTAAATGAGAAGTAAAATAAGTAAATTAACAAAGGAATAATAAATTAGTTTATTATTAGTAAATAAAATAAAAACTTACAAATGTCACATAAAACTTGTAAATTAACATTAATGTAAAATAAAACATAAATTATGTAAAGGAAACATAATATTTGAAAATAGAGGGTAAAACAAATAAATTTAGATAAGAGTAGTAAATTGGTGTATTACAGATAAACAAAATGAAAACTTACAAACGTAACAAAATACATATGAATCAGCATTAAATGTAAAATAAACACAAATAATGTAATCGGAACATAAAAATTACAAATAAAAGGTAAAAGAAATAAATTAACATAAGAGTAGTAAAATAGTGTATTATTTGTAAACTAAACAAAAACTTACAACTATAACATAAAACTGTAATCACATTAAGTGTAAAATAAAACATAAATTGAACATAAGAATTATAAATAAAGATAAAATAAGTAAATTAGCGAAAGAATGGTAAATTGGTATATTATTGGTAAACAAAATAAAAGTTTACAAGCATAATATAAAACTTGTAGATCAACAATAAGTATAAAATAAAACATCAATTAAGTAAATAAAATATAACACTTGTAAATAGAAGGTAAAATAAGTAAAGTATTATAGGAGTAGTAAATTAGAGTATTATTAATAAACAAAACAAAAACTTACAGACATAATATAAAACTTGTAAACATCTTTAAGTGTGGAATTAAATATAAACGATGTAAATAAAATATAAAACTTGTAAACATATTTAAGTGTGGAATAAAATATAAACGATGTAAATAAAAGGTAAAACAAGTAAATTAATACAAGAGTTATTTAAAAAAATAAAAACTTACAAATATAAAATAAAAACTCATTATAATAATTATTACCTTATAAATTTTCTTATTTTGTTTCTAAATTGATTAATGATAGTTTTGAGTATATGTAATACATGTGATGATATATGTGAAATTTGAAAAACTATTTTTGCATATTTTCAAAGTTATTCGTAAGATAAGATACTTTGCATCTTTCTAAACCTTCTCATCAATAAACCCAAATGATTTTTATGTATAAGAGAAAAGCAAGGCTTAAAATTACACAAAGTATGTAGATAACATAAAATTAGATTCATTTTATTGATATATTATATACGGTTAGTAACATAAGAATAACTTTTAATTTTGTTTTAGCTTGATCCACATAAAGAAAAATAATTTTGTTTAACTAACTTGTGTAGTCAACAACACTATGATAGAAAATGAAAAAAAAAAAAAAAGAATGCCTAGAATGAATACAAAATTTATAAGTAAACAAATTTAATAAAAGTTATTCTAATTCTTTTCTGCACAATGTGCCATACTTTATATTATTTATAGAAGTGCTTATTTTGTTTGTAATTTAAAAATATTAATTTATTTGTTTTAACTTCAATTTATTAATTTTATGTATAATTTTAAAAAATTATATTTATGCGATAATTTTAATCACACCACCTTAAAATTTTCTTAATTTTGAATATCATCCTCGTCAATTTCATCTTTCTGGAATCATTTTTCACATCAAGAGTTGTGAGGTTACTTATTCAATATGGACAATAAGAGAGGGACCAAAAAAAAAAAAAGACTCAGGGGCATAATAGTCACTTTATGCATTTGTTAACCGCATCATCAAAAGCTCTCTAAATTGGTAGAACTTAGTCAAGGACCGAAATGATAAAAATGAAATCATTGAGGACTTAACTTAAGTAATTTTGGAACTTTTGGTTTTAGAATTCTTTTTATCAAAAAATCAAGGACCCTAAAAAAAATATAAGGATATTAGTATTTCCACCTCATAAGTTTTGTAAACAGGAGTAGATATTTTCATGCCACTACTTTTATAGGTCCACCTCACCTCCATAAAATAATTACAATAAATTTATATTATTTTATAAAATTATAAATCAATAATAAGTTTAAATAAATAATTAATTAAATCAATCTTATAATATTCTTTTTCTTTTCGAATTTAAATTTTTAACAATCTTTAACTATTTAAGGTTGATTTAACATAAGTTTAATTTGATTATTTTACCCTTACAATATAAAATGACCAAATTACTCTAAAAAATATATATACTATTGTAACTAATTTTTTAAGCATTTAATTTTATGTTTTATAGAAAATTTAATAATTTTCAATACACCACATGTACTAATTATATCTTGTTAATTTAATAGAATATTAGTAATCATACTAATATATCACCACTTATACATCATTAAAATGTAAAAAAATTCTATAAAAAATTATTAAAGTTAAAGTAATTTTTTAGATATTTTGGTACTTTTACGTTATGAGTGTAAAATAGTCATATCAATTTATGTTAACGCAACATTGTTGATCAAATATAACAAAGAAACATAGTCTAAAAAAAAGAATATGAATTTAATTGACTAATTTTTTAAATTTCTTCTTAATTTAAATTTTTAAAAAATAATGTGAACAAAAATAATGTGAACTTGTTATAATAATTTTCTGAAAGTGGGTGAATTTTACAAAATTTATGGGATGGGAATATCATCATCGATTATAATTACAATAAGTGGACATTATTTTTAAAAGATTCAAATAAAGATAGAGTTTAAAAATTTGATCAAATAAAATTGAATACTAAACTATTAGAGATAAGAGCTCATGTTTCTGGACAATTTGATCATTTTATATTATAAAGTTAAAATGCGTAAACAAAACTTATCTTAAAGCAAACATAATAATCAAAGATATATATTTTAAAAAAATTATAAGAAGAATTTAATTGATTAATTATTTAAACTTTTTGTTAATCTATATAATTTAAAAATAATATAAACTTGTTATAATTATTTTTTGAAACTAAGATAGATTTATAAAAATAATGGGATAAAAATGTCTCCGCCCAAAATATAATAACAATTCTTCGATTTTAATTTTTTTCTTTGTTTTCTATTTTTTTTATTCTTTTAGTTCTTTAATTTAACCCCATATGACCCACTTACTGTACTTGTTGTGTCTTGTTGTATTGTTGACTAACTTTGGTCCTTTCTAATGCAATTTATTATTATTCTTCTGCATTTTTCAAAGAAAAGATCACAGTCCTCACTGGCTGTCGGAGCGTCAAACACGATCCACAAATCCCGTACACTCTCACTATTGCCACTTCACGCCGTTGGGAACATCGCTACCGCTCTATGCGTAGAAATCAAGCCAAGCCACAGAGGTGGAATGACGTGTTAATGATGACGTGGTAATGCTTTCTGTTAATTTAAGGGTGGCGAAGAATAATTGAATTAAATTATAAACAAATTGGATTAAAATTTCATTTATTGAAATTCTATTTGTTTATTACACGAAACATTCAGATTTAATTTATTTATCACATAGGTATTCATTAATTCATTTATGGTATAAAATTAAACAAATCAAATTTAAATTTGTTTAATAACAATTCAATTGAATTTAGATTTATTTACAATTTGTTTTCAAAAATAATAATTAATAAGTAAAACTAAGCAAAATAATATTAAAAAACAACATTCTATTAATTACAAACAAATCCTAAAGAAATAAATAAATTAGTAATCTCATACTCGATTAAAATTATTTATTTAACAAATTGAATAAAATTTATTTATTTATTAAATAAATTAATTTTTTTAAACCCAAATTTATTTAATTTAAAACCATAAAATTTTAGGAACTTAAAATTATTTAAACTTCACGGTTTATATATTTTCCTACTAAACTTGCTCGCACTTTCAAAGTCCACATTTCATACCTTTCGTTTCTGCTCTCCTGCGGTCACTCGTCTAAATTTCATTTTCAAGTAGTATTACCACCCACTGACTGTACGCAGACCAAACTGATACAGATATAGCTCTTAAACTCTGTTTCTCGTGTGTGTGAATCACAAATGGACAGTCTCACGGGCATCGGATTCCGGCCATTGGATGAAGAAATCATTGATCTGCTGAAGAAGAAGAGGCTTGACCCTGGTTTCTCTGTCCAAACGATCAAGGAAATTGATTTTTACGGCTTTGACCCCTGGGAGCTACCCGGTAATTATCACGCCCAACAAGCAGTATGCGATGTCATTAGTAGCTAAAATTCAGAACTAATATATTGGGTTAATGAATTTTTTTTCATGCAGGGCTTTCTGAGATTCAGTCTATGGAAGATGTGTGGTACTTTTTCTCTAAACCTAAGCCTAAGTGTGCCAAGCGGAAACGGTCAGGACCACAACAACATAGAAAAACCAAGTCAGGAACCTGGAAAAAGACGGGCAGTGGTTCTAAGATGAAGCGGAAAAACAGTTCTGAGGTGTTGGGTAACAAAGACTATCTTGTTTTTATCCACGACGATGTCACTTCTGAGAAAGCTAACACTAAGTGGCTTATGCACGAGATAGCTGTTGCTGATGACCCTCTTTATAAGGTATGAGATTTGTTTAGAATGAATTGTACATGTTTTATAAATACTAGCAATGTTCTAGTTTCAATCAGAATCCTGGATTTGTTGAAGTTCGGAAAAATTATTAGGACATGTAGTTTAATAGTGCAACGGCCGGAAAATTAAGTTGTCTGGTTTAATAGTTTAGTGAAAACATAAATCATAATACAACAGTCAATAATGTGAACTTAATCTATTTTTGCTTTTTATTTGTGTAGGAAAACTTTGTTGTGTGTCGCCTAGAAAGAAGAAATTCGGATAAAAAGCTTGGTGTTTCAACTACTGATGAACATCAATCAAGTCAGGATTTTGCTTCTAGTTCTAGCGTCAATGTTGTTAAAGATATTTTTCAAGAATCTGCTCAACCACCAGATCTTCATTTGGTTTCTAAAACAAATCATGTTGTAGAAAATATATGTTCGAAGACTCAGCTACCTCCAAGTGAGAATTTGTTTTCGTGTAATGAAGACTCAGCTACCACTAGTTTGAATTCAGGATTATCAGCAAGGGATTGTTTGATTTCTTATTCTGGAAATCATGTTGCAGAAAATACTTTTCTGGAATCTGTAATACCGGCAACTCAACAATTGGCTTCTAATAGGAACCATGTTGCAGAAAATAATATTTTGGTCTCTCAAGTACTACCAAGTGACCATTTGACTAGAAATCTTGTTGCAGAAAATATATCTGCAGAATCTCACCTGCTACCTAGTCAAAATTTGGTTTCTTATTCTAGAAACCATTTTGGAGAAATCACAGCTGCAGAATCTCAGCTGCTAGCAAGTCAAAATTTGGTTTCTTATTCCAGAAACCATGTTGCAGAAATTGCTTCCCTCGAGTTACAGCAACAGCCAAATCACTTGAGTTCTTGTTATCAAAATCATGTTACAGAAAATACTTCTACAGGATTGCAGGTAGTACCACATGAGAGTATGGAGTCACTGAGACAACCAGATCAGCAATGGGCTGCTTATTCTATTAATGTTGTAAAAAATTCTTCCAAGGTAGAACCTCGACTACTTGCAGAATTCAATACACGTGGTGGCTTTAATGGGCTGAATAATGACTCTTTCTTGGCATTGCAGTCGCCAACTTATCTGGAACAGGAATCATCATATTCAAAGGGTCCTAGTTTTAGTTGTGATTTATTGAATTCTCAATTTGACAGTGGACGGGTAATTGCTTTCTCTGAATTGCAGCAACTACCAAACCACTTGATTTCTTGTTCTGGAAATCATGTTGCAGAAAATACTTCTACAGGGTTGCAGCAAGTACCACATGACATTTTGGAGTCACAGATACTACCAAATAAGCATTGGGCTGCTTATTCTGCTAATGTAGTGGAAAATTCTTTCGAGGCAGAACCTCGACTACTTGCAGAATTCATTACACACGGTGGCTATAACGGCCTGAATAATGCCTCTTTCTTGGCACTGCGGTCACCAAATCATCTGGGGCAAGAATCATCATATACTAATGGTCCTAGTTTTGGCGGTGATTTATTTAATGCTAAACTTGGCAGTGAGCAGGTAATTGCTTTCCCTGAGTCATGGCAACTACCAAACTTGATTTCTTATCCTCGAAATCATGTTGCAGAAAGTACTTCCTCAGAATTGCAACTAGTACCCCATGACACTTTGGATTCACTGATACCATCCAATCAGTATTGGGCTGCTTATTCAACTAATACTATTGGAAATTCTTTTGAGGCAGAACCTCAACTACTTGCAGAGGTCAATACACATGGTGGCTATAATGGGTTGAATAATGCCTCTTTCTCGGCACTGCAGTTGCCAATTTGTCCAGGACAGGAATCACCGTGTTCTAATGGTCCTAGTTATGGCTGTAGTTTTTTCAATTCTCAATTCGACAGTGACCAGGTAGATGAGCTGATCAAGTCACAAAGGGCTTTTCAGAATGAACACTCTCGTGAAGAAACTGGACAAACCACTCCTGACTTTAACTCATCAAAGCTAGATGGAGGAGTTTATGAGGTAGATAGCAGTGACATAGACACTGAAACCTTCTATGCATGATCCTCTTTGATTCTCTAATGAACAATCAAATCCTTTCGGAGGATAGTATATTACTGATTAATAGTTTCATAATAATGCTTCACTCTTGGTTTATTGTACTTCAAACTTTGTAATCATGGTTGCATACTTTGGGAGTCGATTATTTAGAACACCTGGATGTTCAAGTTGCTCTAACTTTGTGCAACAGTATGGCCAAGCTATGGAAAAGTTCAGCTTGTTAAATGGGGGATTGCTTATTCAAAATAATAAAGGCAAGTGATGCATGATAGGCCTTATGGAAGATCATCCCCTGATGATTTTTGCAGCTAGCAAGAGGAGATGCTAAGCATACTACCGTCTGAAGGAGAGCCCCAGTGCTGAGTTTGCCTTAGACCAGAAAAGTGCTCTAGAAATTCCGTTGTCATTATGTATTTGTAAGTTTTGTGTTTGCTGTATTTCTTTCATAATTGTAACTAGCTAGAAAATAGATGTTATCATCATGTCATGATACAGAAGCATTGTTGAAAATATCAAGCATTTGTCGATGGGTAGAGATGATCTGTAACCTGATACATGAGATAACCTAAATTATCAAAAATCTAAAAGCTTTTCAATTTGAGTGTGTCATGATTGATCTTTGTTTCTGTGCCTCGTATGGAAGGTATGCCATTGTGTTGATAGCCCTTTTGTTTAGTGAGTCTCTAAGTTTAATTAATTTCACCAGCTAGTTAGTTCGAAGTTAGTGTTTTTTTTTTTGGGCCTTACGGAATCTTTAGATCTAATCTAAGTCCTGGCACTATGTTTTTCGCTACTTACTTGCAAACTATATAAACATATTGGGAACATAAGATTAAACATACAGTCCTGATCATCAAAGAAATTTACTGATCAAGAGAACAACTGAAAAAGAAAAGAAAGAAAAAATTGATTTATGATACAAAATTTCTGGTGAAGGAAACAATCATAATTCATCAATGACACAGTCTATGCAGTTTGTTCATAAGCTGTAAATAATACAAAAATGTTAGCGAAGCAGCTCATTGTGGTTTTGAAGCTTGAATAATTTTCACATATGGAGAAGCGAACTGAAAAATTGCTCCTCGATTTTATAGTCATAAAGACAAAGATAATATAAAACAATTCGCCTTATCTCTGACACCTAACGAAGCATATGCCACAAAAAGGTTGTTTCAAAGGGCAAAAACTTGCATGTATAATATTTAAACTTGACAATTCATGGAAGCCAATTCCCTTAATTAATCTCACATTTGAAAGTTGTAACCAAGATTTACTACCGTGTATGTAATTTAGCTTTTCAGTAACTTTCCATTTTATTCTTATTTAACCTAAGCTACAGACTTTATTTATACATTTTTTGTATCATCGGAATCCTTATCGCCAAAGTTATGCAATAGTACAATTATCTCCAACAATAATTCTTTTTTCCTTTAATTGACAATCAAGATTTTAAATTTTAAAATTTTTAACTGTAGATCTACGGTAATAATTGTTGCTGTCCTATATATAGGACGAGGAAAGTTTTAATAAAATAATAATTGAATTCAAAAAATACTGGAACACGACAGCAGTTGATGCCGTCGACTGTTGACCGTGGCCAGCGACAAAATAATTTATATAATTAAAAATAAAAAACTAAAATATCAATCAGTTTAAATAATACTAATCTAGTATAAAATGATAATGTAAAATATTATTTGCATAATATAGTCTATCTTACATTGCGTCGCAGCAAAATGCAATTGAATACTATGTAATTAAATGTGTCAAAAGCACCATGAGTTTATGGTCAACGGTAGTCAGCCAACAAAACCGGCCCAGAAAAAGGGGTGTCATAAAAAAAAAACAAGGGTTCAAGAGCACCCACTAGTCCACTTTGCAAAATGAAAAACGAAGCACGTATTATTTGTTACAGTACGTTTCCCGGCAAAAAAAAAATAATTAAAAAAATTTCTGGGATCCAAACTGCACCGACGAAAGCCTCTTTAACAACTCTATTTGGGGAGGTTCCCTGCGGTTTGGTCATTTACAAAATCTTCAAGCGGATTGCCGACGACGACGCCGTTTTGGACTCGGAGACCTCTGATTACACTGTTACTCTCTCAGTTGCTAATAGGTAACATTTGAAGTCATTTGTTTGTTTGATTCGCTGATAGCTGTAAAGTAAAATTGAATAAAATTTTTAACGACCGTGGTATTTTTTTTTTCTTTTTCTTTTGTGATCCCGAGATGCAGTAAAGCTAATTCATTACTGAATTTAAGTTTACTGTTACAAATGTTGGCTTGTTTGGTTGCTGAGAAACTGTGGGCAGAGAAACGAAATCCTAAAAGAGTAGAGCTGTAGTTGATTTCTATTTATGACTGTAATTTATCTTACTTCTCAACGAACAATTAAATTTTATCTGGGCTGTAGTTTTTGATCTTATTGTTAAGTCTTATTTTTATTAAATATAACAAATTTGTAGACTCGAATGGCTTTATGGAGGAACAGATATGTGGGCCTTAGCATTCCTGGTCCTGAAACGCGTTCACTGCAGAATATTGATATAGTTCTTGTTAAAAATGGGTAAATGTTTTATTTTTATTCTTCATCAAAAGAGTGCAATTTTTCGTTTGTCTTCTCTGGGTTCATGTAGAGTGACTGCACTGGCAGATTAAGATATAGATTTAGGGGCACTACTGCTTTTCATTTAGTAATAACGGATACACCAATTCTTTCTATGTCTTCTCTTATTGATTTGTTAATTGGCTTTTAAAGGTAGCTTAACCTGATGTTAGAGTCGGTTTGATCACGGCATTTTGAATTTGTGTTTTGTGTTCATGGGTTTAGGTTGTTTTGTTTTCTGGCCAACTTAACAGAAATATCTAAACCACATAGGACTAATCATAGTTTTAGTTCTTCTTCTCTGTTCTTTCAACACTCTCATCAATTGTGAATTTGTGATATATGCTCATATGTATGTGATAACAGCAAAGTATGTAATTACAGGGCGGCAGTGGTGATATCGGTCAAGAATTTTTCAGGACTTGTATCAATCAATAATGACAGCACCTGGCTTTGCATGGGTGAAGCAGTTCACCTTAATCCAGTTAGTCATAGTCAAAACCGGCAGTTTTTTTATCATCGACTAAGCATTGCTTCGAGGATGTTTTTTGCCAGCAGTTTCCATGAAATTCAACTACCGACTAAAAAATCTTATATCTAACTTAATGGATATCTCCAAAGTCCAGTTTTTCCGTGAAATGTGTTTGGTAATAACCATGGGACCAAGCTGTCATATTTAGTTGATATATATTAGTGGTCTAAATGAATTATTTTTGTCCTTACACAGGTTATTTAACTAAGTGGTTCCTAATGTTTTTATCTATAACAGGTAAGTTTTTTTTCTATAATAACGATCCTGTGGTATGGAGAGCCTTCATGGGACACCATCGTTTTTCATGATTTCACACAATTTTTTGCAGCCTTTTCAAAAATATTGCCTATGCTTAATCTTTGCAGTTTTATGTGAAAGTGAGAAATAAATATTTGAGAAAAGGAATATATCCTGTTTGATTATTTGAATCATTCAAGTTCCAGTTGTTTCATTAAATTTCTTTGTGTCAGGCAGAGGAAGTTAAAAAATAAGCTTCAATTCTTGAGTCATATCTTGAACAAAGGGGAAGTCCTGCAGGAGAAAGATGTCTATCTTGCAAAGTGATACTTCCTAATCCAAAATTACGGTGTGTGTTAACATCTTTATATTTTTCCTAGGCATGTAATGTCATTTATTTTTTTAAGTCATAAATTCATATCTGTTTACCATATAATTAGTGCATCTATGATTTCGGCACAATGTGCCATGTTTGGCAGCAATATTTGAGGACTGATTTTTGGGGTTAGAAATTTTCTTAATGATTCAGTTGACCTAGAGGATTACTACCCTTTGTTTAAGCATATATATCTTGTGATGAGGATGCCTTTCATTTGATTCCTAGCTTCGCATTTTCAAATAATGTGATTGCAGTTAGAAAGATATGAACGATATTGTCTATGACAGATGAAATAATTTGAGAAACTGAAGCATTAATTTGGAATCTGATTCACTAGATGTGCTGCAAAATGTGTTAATACGGTGTTAAAGTAGTTGGTGATAGCCTTATTGTGGAACTTATAATTTTATTTCATATTTGTGGGTTGTAGCTCCATTTCTTTAAACCTGCCAGAGGTCATTACCTATGACCAATTGACACAACTGAAGCCAGATCATCCCAAACTCAATTTTATTCTTTGGACAGCTCCAATGTTGGACAGTTAAGCTTCCATTTGTGCCTCAGAAACTCCAAAGCTCATTTAATTTGCCCCCATGTTATTGTATTTTGTCTGTTTGCATTTTGTAAAACTGTTTGGAAGTTGCTGTGAGTACTATATGAGACATATAAACTGACTAGACAACTAAACTTGCAAGTCGCAACGCTGTTGAATCTCCTGCACAAGATGTATTATTGTGGTAACTTCATTTGTGAATAAGAATGGTGATTAGTAAGGATTGTAGGATGTTATGAAGAAAGAAATGCATAACTATTTTTGAAGATGCTAATTGAAGATATAATAAAGACAGTTATAAATAGAAGTGTTTTTAATTTTTGTTCTTGGGTAGACTGCTATTATGGTATTATGAAACCACTTCAGCAAGTATGCGAGGTCCCAATAGTAAGTAGTATTTGAGGTCTAACGTGTCTATTTGCGTGTATCATGGATCTTGTGAAATCCAGATGAAATCAAGATATATCGATGTGTATACTTATCTAATAATAATAAAAAGTCAATGAAATTAGTAGGAAATTAGTGGAGACAAAAGTGCATACAATGTCTGGGTACGAAAACTAAACCTTAGCTTTGGTACCATGTTAAAAAAGTGCTTAACCCAAAAGCTTAAGCGAAGTAAGTGGCCAATATCAGTATTAAAAGTCTAACGATGATATTGCTCTAAAACTGGTCCACAATTGGTGTCCAATTGCAGAAGTAGAGCTGGCGTTAGAAACACAGATCAAGACATGGGTTTATGAAAATGTAGGCTTCCTATTTTCTTTTTGTCTTTTCCTTCTCTTTTATTTATTTATTTATTTTTTGAATGAGTGGGATATAGCTTTTTGAGATAGCTGCTGCTTGGACAATCTGTTTTCTTTTTTTTTTTTTTTGGGAATTTTTCATTCTGCTTTCGTATTTAAAGAGGCCCTATTTTGCAAAATTTGAGTAATTTATTCTTGTACTTCTGAGATTGTTATGCAAGTAGTTCAACAAATCATAAATCTATGTTCTTTTATTTTTTCATTTCCTTTTTATATAATATTGATTTACAACCTCTTCTACGTTAGAATTGAATAATGAAAGTTATTATGTTTGGTGAACTAGGCAATTGATAATTCCTTTTCTGTGGTAAAAGCTTCTTGCCCTTTTAAATTGTGCACATTATCTGTTCCATTGTTAATTGCTTGAGCATTCTGCATTCCCCAAGTTTAGCTTCTTGATGGCACCTTATGCCTCTACCTACCTCATGTCAAGTAACTTCAGGTTGACCTCATGTCAAAAAACTTCAGATAAAGTTGGAATTGATTGGTTTAAGTACCATGTCCAAGTCATTGGGTTAATCTAGGGCTTTTGATTGTCCTGTTAGTACAAGTTCTTAGCCATATATGTGATGATGTTCTCAGATGATTGATTAAGGTTGTTGTTTGGAAAGAAAACATGAAAGTTCTCTATTCTATTTTTTTTCTGGTTAGCTTGAAGGTAACAAATTTGTCTTGGGTGAGTTTCTGGAATTTAAAGGGGACCAGGAAGGTACTTCAGTTTTGAGTTGTATTGAAAGATCGAATGTTAGTTGCCTGTTCCTCCTAATGATGAGTATGTTTGGATCTTCTAATCTCTCTAGCATGTATGTCGTCTTTCTTTTTCTGGTTGCTTTGTTTGAGTACTAAAAACTCATAAGTGATTAAGTAGTGGGAGTTTGGGCATTTAATCCATAAGATCATATGTTTTTATAAATTATATATGAGCTTGTATGTTTAACTAATTGGCCATATTTTAGCTGCCCTTCAGCTTGAGCAAGTATAATCTTTGTATGCCATTACTTTACACAAAAGTTCTTAACCGAATTTCTGTGAAGAGTTTTTTATTGTATTTTGTATGATGTCATTACCATCATAAGGGTCTTTAATTGGCCATGTTTGTGCATTGTTTATTTTAACATTTTAAAATTACATGCCTCATTGTAAAATGCAGAAATAATAATTGTACTGATCATTTGTTACAAGTGTTGTTAAATGCTTATAAGTATTTGTTTATATGTCCGTCCAGCGGGTGAGAAGTAGGGAGAAGTAACAGAAAATGTGAATAGGAAGAACTACTTAAAGGTGGTCTTTAAGTTCACAGTTTACGGGCATGTTTGGTATGCCGGATAGGATTGGATCGGATTGGATAAGATAGGATTAGATCGGATAACACTAGATTATATATAATATTATGTTGTGGTTGGTGAAATGTTAGATTGGACTATAAATATTCATGTCTTGTATTTGATATGCTATGGGATTGGCTAATAACTAATAATATATCTTATATATTAATTTATCAAAATTATCTTAGATTTATTTTAAAATGACATGAAATATAATCTAACTTAAATCAATAATTATTGGTAAATTTTTTAAAAAATTACAAAATCTTCCCTTATTTTTTTTTAAATATTTAACAGGTTATAATTTTTAAACTTATATTTTACTAAATAATATCATCATAAACATAACAAGAATATCATTAACATTAAAATAGTGTCCTGCCTTATATATTGTCGTTGGATGATGACAAACCAAAAAAATAAAAGTCATCAGCCAAATGAATTTACAGTACAAAGGTGTTAGCATGTTAAACTATTATCAAGTTTTCTAAAAAGTCATATCCTGCAGCATATTTAAAACATGAAATCTATCTATGTCAAGTTGTCAACCACATATATAGTTACAAAAAAAATTATATATGAACACCACCTTTGTCAACTATGAAATCCACCCCTCACAATTGACATAATGAATTCTATTTTGTCATGATCATTACGTAGTGTTTTAAAAATTTCGGCACTGTTTGGTTCATTTAAAAATTTCACCATTAACTCAATTCGACCATGAAATGACAACCCCATTCTCTCCAATTGATCAGTGATTTTTTGGCTTTCACTTTCTTTCTCCTTGGTCATGCTTTGAACTAGTTGTGCCACGTTTTCATTTGATCTCTCCACAACATCCTTAAATACACCAACAAAATTCTCAAATGTACTGTCAGCTGGATCTTTTGATCTCTTTCTCTTCTTACCAACAATTTGAAATTCATTTTGATTTATAAAGTGGTCAATTTCAATTTGATTAGGTGATAGTGGAGAGAAACCCATACCTAAATCAAATTCATGACCATAAAATCCTTACTCATTTGCATTCATCGCCATATCATTGGGTGTTCTTGCTGCCCTTCCATTGGCACGATCTTTTCCCCATATTTTAACAAACCTCTCATATAAAGGAAATCGTTTGCCTCTCCATCCTTTTGCATCTTTATGATTCTACAAAACAAAAAAATTAATAATAAATACATCAAGACACATAATAATTAAAAATCATAAAAACTAAATGATAATGTTTATTTAAAAAAAAAAAAAAAACTACTGCAAGCCTGTACTTGAGATTCCCATGCTTCATCATTGTCAACTTCAATGCACTTTTTCTCATCATTCCATCCAAATCCACTTGTGTTCAGCATATAAAAAATGATTGAATATTGTCTTTTCCAAGCCTTCATTTTGGAATCAATATGGGGGCTAGCCTTTAATCCAGATTTATGAAGCAATTACTGCAGTTTCACCTCAATTTCTCTTGTAGTCCCCGTTATAGACTGCCCACAATCAGCATGCCCACTATTTTCCGCTATTTCCTCCAACACATCCAAGAAAGCTTCTTCTTCTTCTTCTTCCTTCGTCCATACACACCTACCCCTTTTTTGTCTTGTTCATTGACTTGAGCATTACTACCTCCATCTTTCATAGGTTGGCAATAAAATTCGGATCCGGCCCGGATCCGCAAAGATCTGGAAGATCCGAATCCAAAAAAATCCAAATCCGCATGTTATAAAATGCGGATCCGGATCTTAAAAGTGAAGATCCGTGCGGATTCGGATCCGGATCCGGATCCGGATGCAAGTGCATCTGGAAAACCGGATATCCGGATCCGCATTATTATATAATTTATTTGTGTATTTAATTAAATTTTAATTAAAAAATATATAAATTAAAATATTTATAAGCATAATTAATTCTATAATCTTCATTGACTATAAAAAATATGTTAAAAAGCTAATAATAATAATAATAATAATAATTAGAGAATATTATAATGAATTGGTTTACTTTAGTTTTTTTATTTTTTATATTTTTTATTTATGTTGTGAAATTATCATTTGTGAATTTATGGTGATATTGTATGTTATTTATATTGAATTGATGTTAAATTGTTAATTGTTAAATTATAATTGAATTTTATTTGATATTATTAAAGTTAAAATTATATTTAAATTTAAAAATATGCGGATCCGGATATTCGGAAAATTCGCCCGCAATCCGGGCGGATCTTACCCGCATCCGGATCCGCATATTTTTTTCCGGATCCAGATGCGGATGCGGGTGTAAAAAATCCAATGCGGATCCGAATTTTGCCATCCCTAGATATAAGGTTAATTTCACTTAATCTTCATTATAATAATAATAATATAAAAAAAATTACGAAACAATAGCATCCCTGTTCAATAGCTAACCAATAAAAAGTATTATATAATCAAATAAATTTTAAGAAATAACCTTTCATGAATAATTCATATATGAAAACAAATATATATTTATATATTGAAATAACTCTAATATTCAAATAATTAAAAAAAAAAACCATCTTCATTGAGAAATCCATAGTTTCACAACTCCTTCACTCATTAAACATTTGTAAAGCTAAATTGCTTCTCGATGTAGACCATTCAAATTGAACCAACTTCACTAATAGTGCTATAGTCAATTGGGCTTTCGCTATTAACAAGTTGGTCTATTGCATATTCCATTGGATCTTTTGACATCTCTCCTAATAAGATTTTGTAAAAGTCAACAAGCAGTTATTATTTTGCATTGCGTCGTTAATGGATAAAAAGAAAGACTTCTTAAAATTGTCCAACAAACTTTGAGAAGTCTAAAACAACGCTCTATTACATTCGTTTTTGATGAATTTTCATGATGAAGTACTCTTCATGATTAACTGGGGAACATCAATCTTTCCATTCCGACAAATAATATCTTGTTCCTCTATATGGTGCAAGTAGTCCTTTAGTATTTACATACCCAGCATCCACAAGGTAATAATGGCCTATCAAATGTTAAAAAAATGTTAATAAACATAAGTCAGTTATATAAATATTAATAAATAATAAAGCATTATATTCAAATAATATTATGCATTATTTATTTATTAGCTTACCAGTTGGTATCTTCAACCCATTTGGTCTAGATAATGCATCTTGATGCACTCTTGATCATGAAGCCTAACTCTCTCAACTAGAAAACACAAATATGAACATCATATCTCGTGAGCAAACTCCTAAGATATTAGTCGCAATTTCACCTTTTCTTGTTCTATATCATGGTTTATCAACTTTAGGTACATGTACCTTGATGTATGTACTATATAATGCCCTCAAGCAGTTCTATTAATTCATTCAAACATAAAAAAAAAATATTGTATAACATGGTAAACTCTCTTTATTGGAAGAGAAAATAAAAATCAAGAATTTAAGCATGTTGTGCCTTGAATCATTTCCATCTCTCATCAGTGTGAGGTGTTCATAATAAGATATTTTCTAATCGTAAAATTGCATTGAAGACAAAGTTGAAGTACCTACTAATTGTCTCCCCTGAACGTAGAAATCTACTATGAATTGTTCTTTTTTTACATGATGGGCAAGTATATGTAGAAACATGCATACTTGTTGCTTAAAGAGACTATAACATCAGCCTTCAAACCCCTATTTATATGAAGTAACTAACATAATAATCTAAATGTCCTCTTATCCATTCGTAGTTGATTCACACATTTTATGCCACTGCCTATGATACTTTTTAGATAAATGAGGAATGTCACATGCCCAGTGAATATGTCATTTGCAACTATATATTTTTCATTTTGTCGACTTCTGCGATACAAAAGTACAGTTGCCAATACACACAAAAATAATCATTGTAAACGTTACTCGTGTATAAGAGAGAATAATATAATTTCTTTTTCATCCATATCTAGTCATTGGAAGATATATAGTGTGAGCATATCATATGACTATTAAAGTAAGTGAAGTAGATATCAACATAAACAATTACCATAATTGGACAGACAAGGAATTAATCAATAGACATCTCATGTGAACAAGTTATTAGCTCAATTCCAAGAAACTTATAAAGGAACAATTTTCTTTTCCAAATTTCTAAATCTTATCAACATAAAAGATAAAGTTTAATTATTGTATTCTTAAAAATATAAAGATAAAGTTCTATTATTCGATAGCAAGCAGTAAAGTAAATCCACATAGACAAGAACAAAATTTGCTCGAGAAATAATTTCTAGAATTGTTATCCCTTTTTTTTAAAAAAAAAAGAAGAAGAATTCACCAAAAAACAAAATGACAAGATACAACTTTAATCAAAAGCATAAAAATAAGGTTCTATTATTAGATAGCAAGCAGTAAAGTAAATTCACAACAATCGAGAATTAATTTCCAAAACTGCTCAAGAAATAGAATTGTTCAAGAAACAATTTCCACAATTTGTAGAAAACATTCCCCCTAAAAAATTCATTCATACATATGAAAGTCAATAGTAACTAAGAAACGCTCAACTACCACATAAAATTGAAAAATTCATTCTATTAAATAAGAAAATTATGACAAAAAAATAAAGAGATAGAAAAGATATTTAATAAAAATTGATTTTTGTGTCAAAATTTGAGAAGTCTTACCGCATAAACAGAGGAAATTATGGCAATGAGCAAGAGAAATTTCTGGAAGAGTTACATGATGGAGAGAGTAAAAGAATCTAGGTATTTTTCTCTCTTTAATCCCATGAATTATGAGGATAAGATTTTTAGCTTAAAAAATGTAATCTCAAGGGTTCCTTTGAGATGGAATTTTGCTACTGTGGGGAATTAAGTGGTAGGTCCCTTGTTGTTATTGTACCTATACCTTTTTTGCACCAAACGTGATATAAGGATTATTTTACATTAATGGTGTTTTTATTAAACGGGAATCAGAATGGGATAGAATCGAAATAGGTATGAATGAGAATGAGTTGAGATGTGAATGAACAATAAAAATCATAATAAGTTGTATACTTGAGCTGTAGAAATGAGAATCAGAATAATATTCATTTTTATTGATGTGTTTACTCTGTCTTAGAATTGAAATAAATGATTATAATATGCTAAAATACCCTTTGTTAATTATTGTTCTTGATATTATTTAATCAATAACACAACAACAACAACAATAATTAATTAATTAATTAACTAATTAATTAAAGTAAAAACAATAAGGATACTTAAAATGCATATATATTTTCAAAATGATTTTCAATACAACACAAGTTCTAACAACGCTAATTGAAACAAAAAATTAAAAATCTTTACATAACACATTCTGGCAATTTTGGTTCCCAACATAGCAACACAAGTGCAAAAGTTTTAATATTATAATCGGACTACATGCTACAACGAAGCATTTGGATGACCTATTTTTTCTTAAGGTGATCAAGTAAGATAAAGAACACATGTAACAAATCATGTTTCCAATGTACTAGTCACATCATATATTTCTTCATCACCCAAGCCTTCAATTTTGCTCATTTCTTCATACAACTTAACTTGGAAGTCAGCTATATCCTTATTAAAAGTAGAAAGCACATTAATCAACCCATCAAGCCTAGTTAATATTGCTGCCACCAACTGTGCCACTGCCCCACTATTTAAGCACATTTTGGTCAAATGTTTTATCTTTGCTTTTTTTTTCCTAGACTTATTTGTTGAATTACTTGGAGCATAATCTGTTTATTGAGGAACAACATCCGAATGTGAAGTATTTGATATACCATGAACAAAATCTTCAATAAAAAGTCCATTAACTAACTCACCCTTAAATTCACACTAATATCATCACCTTCACGTGTCTCTTCTTCATCATTATTTACATTGGTAGCATTAGCTCTAGTTGCTCGATCTCGACTATAAATGTCAGACAAAGTGTAATAATGAGGAAATTATTTGTTGAATAAGCCAACTATCTCCTTTCTTTTATGTAAAAATAATAGTAATAATAATATGTTAATAATACAAATCTAAATTAAGTGATAAATCCCTAGTTTAATCAAAAGCACACAACTCATGAATATTTTTCTTTTCTAACAATTTATAGTGATCTTCTTCTCTTTTTATGGTTCTAGCTTTTAGTTTGACGTGCTTACCTAGCTTACTCACTTCAAACTTAACCATAGCTTATTCTCATTTTTCTACTTGAAATTCCCTTGGATGGTGAAGACTTGCCTAAGAAGAAAAGAAAAGAAAAGAAACTAAAGCTTCATGAAAAGGCTATGAAATAATTTCAAGGTCAGAAGTTTAATTTCTTGGTTGAGCTCCTATCATATCTGTAATTAAGTTGATCAACATCAAGTCATCAACCTAGTTTGATCTCAATTATTGGTCAAATTATATGTCAGGTTTTTCTTTAATTATACATGGAGTACATAATTTTGCCTAAAAGAATTAATATGCCAATAATTTGTTAATTTCTTTTTTCAATAGCTTTGTGCCAATTTGAAAGGTGCCAACTAGAACTAAACTTAATTGTAAGCTTTGGCACATATCTTTTAATTTCTTGCTAGCTAAGAGTCAAAATGCAACACACTAGTTTATAAGGAATTTTTTTTTTTAATTTGTATGATGTTAGAGCTGGTGTGAAGATGAAAATAAAATATACAATGCAATAAATGGACAAGCAACATATCAGTAGTTTTGGAAGCTAAATGCACAACAAAACCATGATATTAATTCACATAATTTATAGCATAAAATTATATAATCGGCTACATGAATGACCGGAAAAAATGAGTAGAAGTTAAATGGGTAGAATATATCTTATGGCCATAAGATATATCATCTATTTCATAGATGTCTTTCCATTTATAGTGTATCATAACGATAATATATTTTGGATTTGGCAATAGAGAATAGCTAGGATTGTCTTTCACTGGAGAAATATTCTCCAGAGTAGTTTGTTTAGTGGTTTTGGACAAACGAAAACTGATGATCTTTTTACCACGCTCTTTCATATAAAAAACTGGTACATATTAACCAAAACTGTGTTGCTCTTCTAACAATTGTGTTGAATTTAATAGATTGTTACTCTTTTTTTTTTTTTTATGTGGCTTTGGCTTCTGAAATATTTTGTAATCTTTTGCAATATTTGTCCTATTGAATGTTTCATTAGATATAGTTTGGGGTAGATATGGAAAGTTATTTGTAGGCCATAAGATATATCATCTATATTTTGGATTTGGCAATAGAGAATAGCTTGGATTGTCTTTCACCCTAGAAATATTCTCCAGAGTAGTTTATTAAAGTAGTTTAGTTGAGGATCTTGAACTTTATTAAAGTAAGGAAAAGCTATTACACAAGTTCAGATTAATAGTATTGTTTGAGGGGAAATTTGGGTACAAACATAGACAAATGGTCTAGTGACATATGGCAAAAGAAGTCAATCAAGTGAAGTTATTTCATTTAACCAAAATATGAGGGTAGCTCACTGGAAATTGGGAGACAAGCTTCTGGAAAAAATAGTAGTTTTGATAAAATCCTTAATATCAAAGGGCATTATTAGAAGTCAAATTTTGGTGGTTGGCATTCCATGTGAACAGTGCACGACATGATGCAAGGAATAAAAAATATCTACCTTTTTGGCTAAAAATAGGTAACCAATAGAAATAAAGACTTCTTGGTAGAACAATAAAAGGATAGCACATTAGCTACCCTTTGCAATACCTCAAAAAGTAATAGGACCACAGGCTAGAGAGATTGCCACATGTCTCATCCTGGAGACAAAAAGGTGGCTGGAGGTTTCCTTACCTCTCAAGCCTATGTGGTTACTATCTAAGGACCACAAGGTAAATTATCTAAAATCTTGACCTAAAAAAAGGTATCCATTAATCAAGCACCACATGTTTGAAATTAACAAAATAACCTTGTAGGCACACCCCATAATAGCTAAAGAGTGTCTCCTAAATGGCAATCAATTTTTATTTATTTAAAAATCACACACTCACATTTTTTCTTAGAGAATTTCCTTTACTATTGAGAGCTTTAAGGTCCATTTGACCTTAGGGCTGCCACTTGTCAATCAAAATCTAATTAAACATCAAAGTGTGGTCACCGATCATGACCAACTCCACCTTATTGTCAATTTTGGCTTTATTTTGTACGATTCATTTAGGTCAAACTTAGAGACCTTCATCTTCATTTTCATCTTATTTTCTTTCCCCTTTTATCAAACACTCATATCTCCAAGTTAATATCCCGCATCTTTCGAGAGAATACCTCAAATATAACAAGGCGGTCTCATGCCTATTCTTTTTTAAATCACTTTATTTATTTTAATCGGGTTATCCAGAATCTAGTTAAAACAAGTATATTGCCATTATACTATTAAATCATGCAATTTAATAGCTTTCACGATCATTACATTATTAAACCACACGATTTAATAGCATTGTACTTTTACAAAGTCCAAGATCTTGGATTCAATTTAATAGCATTGTACTTTTACAAAGTCCAAGATCTTGAATTCAAATATATATAAATATACATATAGCCCTTATTTTTTTTTTATACAAGCACGCTGTTAAATTGTGCGGTTTAATAGTGTTAGTGAAGAACATTATTAAACCTCCACATTAAAGAAAATGAGGGTGCCTACACCTGACAATGTATGTATACACACACACACACACACACAGTCTTTTTCTAGTGAGGGCATCCTCACATTGTTAAAGTGATGATGTCAATAAAATACCAAAAAAATTATAGGTTTCAATGCATTGAAAATTTTGTTTTTTTTTTTTGTATATAGTTAAAGTGCAAATGCCCTCATTAGAGAATATATATATATATATATATATATATATATATATATATATAACACATATTTCAATATACTAACAGACAAAAAACACAATCTCCAATGCATTGAAATATGTGTTTGTTCACACACACCGATGCGATTGAACTTAAGTTGGCAATAAGACGAGACAGGATGGGTCAAAATTTGCTAAGATTTTGTTTTGATTGATAATTAGGATAAAAAATGCATTATGAAACCCGTCTTAAAAAGTAAATAAAAAAAAATGTTCCCTAAATCTCAGCTTAATCGAGAACTTAAATCTTGATCTAGATCCCGACTTGTCCCAAATGATATGAGTTTTTTTGTCATCCATTGCAGATTTTATAATAACTAATATGTCATACATATATAATCGACATATTATACGATTATGACCGACATGATTTATATATTATTTATCAAAACCACATGTCATAATGTGTGTGTGTACATATATACATATATGTGTATACATATGTACATATGTACATATATGTATGTAACCGACTTGCCAGATCTATGTAATTCTTTAAATTGACTTGCCATACATTTCTAAAAACCCATACTTTAACCCATTCGAGAGTTTGGTACGGATTTTCAAATGACTAAAATTCAGTCCTAATCAGGATTTTCAAACATTTTGAATTCCGTCCTATATAAAGAATCAAGAAAATTTTGAATCTTGAATTTCAACTTAAATAGTAAATCAAGATAAAATTTTGTACTGAATCCCGTTTTGAATGAGTCAGTTCCCAAATTCCTATTTGAATTTAAGAAATTCTGCCAACCCTAGATTTGAACAGCTATTTTGCTTAGGTTTTTATCTCCATTTTCTTTCTTCTCTGTATTCGAAATTTCTTTGATAAATTTACATCGTCTAGTCAATTGTAAACGCATTCTTACATTAATAATCATTCATTGAACTACGTGAGCAAAGTTTTCTTAGGGGGTGGATTATGCTCTGTCTTAGTGCATGCCTTTATGTTTTTACTATTTCTCTATTTCTCTATTTCTCTGTTAGTTTTACAACTATTTTTTACTATTGGAAGTTGAAATGATTTTTTTAGCTTGGATGCTAATTACTGCTATTTAATTTGGTTATTTTATGTTTTATCTACATTCTAGCTAAATGTTAAGCTTAAGTCACAACCCAAAATTGAATTGGTAAAAAACATAATTTTATATATAATTTATTTTGTCATCTTGACCTGTACTTTTAGCTAGGGATGCAAATTGTAGGCTTAAGCCTAGTTTTTTCAAGCATGGGCCCAAACCAATGTTATTGGTAACAAGCTCAAACCCTCTAAGTTTGGATGGGCTGGGCTTGGGTGGGGCTTAGACTTTTATTAATTTTTTAAATAAATTTTTAATAAAACTAAAAATAAAGAAAAAATACTTAAATTAAAGATAATACATAATAGACTAATGATCCAATACACAAAATAGACTAATAGTACAATGCTTAAATCAAAGATGATTATGCAATAAATTTGGCTGTTTTCTTTTTTTCAAAATTTAATTTTTTAATTTATTGATTATCCAATACAAAATATACTAATAGTGCAATGCTTAAATTAAAGATGATTATCCAATAAATTTGATTGTTTTCTTTTTCTTTTTTTTAATTTGATTTTTTAAATTTACACCCTTAACTAGGCCCATTCATAGCGAACTTTAAATTTTTTGGCCTATGTCCATGGCCTCACGACGCTGGTCAGTCCTAAAGTTCGTGGGCTTTAGCTAGGCCAGCCTGAGCTTGAGTTGGCGCCAGTTTTTTTGCCCTCCCTACTTTTAGCTAACATATTGTGTAACAATTTCTTTACTTCACTTTAACTCCTCGAACTTATATTTACATTAATATGGATGAAAAAGCAATCTTAAAAATTACATTAACCATGGGTGAAGCATTGTAAATGGTAAGCTAGGCTATAGCATGGTCTTGTTTTTGGAGTTAAAAGAAAAAATATGTGTGCTGTAGCTATGAGTGGGATTGTTTAAACTTACTAAGAGTGTGTTTACTTCTTGAATTGAAAAATTATTTCTATTGTATGTATTTACTTATAAAAATTAAATTAAAGAATGAAAATGAAAATGATGGGATCAGATTAGGAATGAGATTCTCATTCCTTGGTGTGACTTTATTAGCCTATTTAAAATTTCTCTTCATGGTTTTAATGTGACACGATGTAGCAGCCTGCAGCCATGCGAAGTGTCGAATCTAGCAAACTACAACAACAAACCTAGCAACATGCACCCACATGACACAATAGCAGTGATTAGTGAACCCGACACCAACCACACAAACCCATGTGACCCAAATCCAACACCTAAGCATGCGACCCAAACCATCAACAAACCATCACCAACTTCACCTCAAATAAGATTCGATTTTCTTTATTGTAGAAATTCTGAGATTATAATGGTTCTATATGGTTAATTCTAAATATCTATCAAATTATTATGAAAAAGTGTAACATTTTCAAGTATGACAGATTTCTTGCCCTCTCAGCCTTTTGATTGATTATTATTTTTATATTGTTTATTGGACTATTTGTCTATTATTTATTAGATAATCATCTTTAATTTATGATTTTTTTTTTCTACTTTTAGCTTTATTAAAAGTTTATTTAAAATATTAATGGAATCCCAAGCTGGGTCCAGGCTTGGTCAGTCTAACTTTAGAAGGGATTTTAAAGGGTCTAGGCATGTTACCAAATACATGGGCTAGCTCGCAATTTGCCATCCTTATATTTTGCTGTGCATCGATCTAGTGGTTTCTTGAGTGCAAGCAGTTTTCTTTTTGAGAAATAATGAAGTAATTTGAAGATAATAAATTTATAAAAGGTAATTTAAAATTTACTTAAATTAAATTAATATTTTCACACTTTTGAGAAATAAATGAAAAACTGTTGTTCTATATAATGCATGAATTGCAGTTTACCCTATAAACTATATTATGCTTGTAATAAACTATACAAACCTATAGCACGATTGTGATTTGTGAGAGAGTAGGGAAGGTGACTCGTAACTGTAAAAGCAGAGGAGGAGCACGTAAAGGAAAATGGTGGTGGCCTAGTGGGGTCTTAAACTACTTGGATACCACAAAAACATATATAAACTTTACTTTTTAAAAAAAAAAATAAGATTCTACCTGATCTTTTTTTATTTTGGTTTCTAATTTAGTTGCTTTTTTTAGTTTTTCTTTTATTTTATTATGTTGTTTTAGAATTCTTTGCTGTTGTTCCCATGTTTGTTACTGTTATTTTCTTATTTGTAATTTTTTTATTTTCCTTTGTTGACATTGCTCTAGTGCATGGACTGGGAGGTTATGTTTTTTTTTGAGTCGTCGATAGACTTTAATAGTGGCATGGCAAGTTTCAAATGGCCTAAGGTTGGGGCTGTGTGTGGACTTTTTAGGTGACATTTTGTTTTATGGTTTTATTTAAATTTAATAGGTTTACCAAGTAATTAAATTCAATAGATCACTATTTGGCATATGTGCTATTGTCGAAATCAATTCCAGTTCAATCACACCTCTGTGGATAGTGTGAGCATGATTAAAGATATTACTATAAGGGCAAGGGCAAAAGAGATTCATCATATTAGTAATTCTTCTTTGAGTAAGGTTGCCAAAAAACAGAAAGGTGGATAGGCCGGTCTCCTCCCGCTTGGTCTTTGGTGTAAACTTAACACTGATTAAGGATGCCTGTAAATGTACGAGTATTTTTGGTGTTGATGGGCTCCTTTGTGATCACAGTGGTAGATGGATTGGTAACTTCGGAATGAACATTGGATGTTGCTCCGTTACCATCGCTGAACTTGGGGGGTTATGCCAGGGTTTGATCGTGGCTTGGAATCATGGTATTCACTAGTTGATTGTTGAGATTGATAGCTTATGTGTAAAGCAGACGGTGTTTTGCCCATTGGTTTCTCACATTAAAGAGCTTACTACTCGTGATTAAAACATTATCATTACTCGTATCTATTATGAAGCTAATTTTAATGCTGATTTTCTTGCCAGTTATGCCTCTTCTTTCCCCTTAGGTTTTTAAGAATCCCCCTACTAATGTTTCTCAAATAATTACTCATGATATTATGGAGCTGTTTATCCTTGTTTAGTAGTGCTTTAACTCTTCTTTAAGAACCCCTCTGTACCAAAAAAAAAATTAATTAAAAAAATAATAATGATAAAACAATTAAAGTAAGTAGAGTTTCAGTGGGCTCGAGTTGCGTAAGAATGTGTTTGACGTGCCATTTTGGTTGTAAGACTGCCATTTCATTTGGCTTCAATCAAATGGTGGGTGATACAAAACATGTTTCAAGTGCCGATGGGATTGGTTAATAGAAACCAAAATAAATGAAACCAATACCTCTAAAAAAAATAAATTAATAAAATTAATAAAAACAAATCACTTAGATCATACGATGTTTTTAATTTAACTAATTATACCATATTATTTGTATTAAAATATTTGTGCCTATATTATTATTACATATAAAGAAATTATTATAATTTTTAATAGGTAATACTAATTGATGAGAATTTTTTAGTACAGTCCAAGAACCACTTATTCATACAATAAGCTAACCATATTCATTTACGTGTGTATTTAGGTTTAAAGATTAATAAGTAAGTAGTTATTTGAACACAAACTCCATATGGTACATTCTTACTGCACGATTCTATTACCTCGTATACTCAAGATTTTCTTACAATTAACAGTTATTGAAGGTGGTAAAAATCCTTCAACGATCCAAGATAAATAACTTATGAAGTGATGGTTTGAGAAATACCTGAATGCTTCTCCGTTCGATAGCTTTTCTACTTCGGATGTTTATCCACGGTTATGACACGAGGCGTCCTGCATGCTAGCTTTTATTTTAGTCCGAACCCAAAGTATCTTCGTTTGTTTGTGGAAATATTTTGAGATGTCTCTTAACACGTGGCACGATACACTGCTATCGTGTAGTGTATTCGACATTGCAATCATTCATTGTGATATCCACGTGTAGGGTGCATCTAATGTTTCACTCACCACCAACACGTGTCCGCCACTAGTCCATTAGCCTTGCGTAAGTATTGTCAAATAAACATTAACAAGCGGTTAGTTTTGAATTTGCGTCCTACTAAGTTACACGGTATGTAAGTTACATTCATAATAAATTGATACTTGCCTTTATTATAAATTTTTCTTTAATCCAAATATCCTTTCATTTCTTCAATCAAGTCTTCATATCTTTGATTGTTAATTCTGAACTGCTGAATGGTTTCTTTGTCCATTTCTTCTACATTTATTTTTAAAATTTTTTAAAGTTTTTAACATATTTTTATAAAAGTCTAAATCATTGCCATATTCATAAATATCTATAAATTCTAAATATATATTAACACTCGCATTAATAATTTTTTATCTCCCTTGAGACATAAACCAAATTTTTTCTTCTAACATGTCTATATATACTTCCAATCTATTTTTCCAATCAAGGTACACTCCACCATATCTATATTCTCATCTCTCACCACTCTCATCTTCAAACTTTCTTTGTAAAAATTTCAATTATGAAATAAATAAAACTCTTTTTGAGTGAAATTATCATCCTTTTATATCTTATTTTAATTTCAGAAATATATCAAGATTCTCATGCTAACACTTGTGTTAAAAGAAAAAGACTTCATACTACTAAGCATTCTCCCCAAGACAATTGCTAGAAAGTCACTCGGACAGTTCGTGTTAGACCTGTTTATAGTGTGTTGTGTTGGGCCATGCGGAATAGTCGTTGAGGTGATTCTACAAGACGTGTGAAGCTATTTCGGTGCCAACCATGAACCAATTTATGGTTGGAGAGAACTAGTGAATCTGTTCCAAAATTTCAAGGAATAGTACATTAATTAATACTTTGAATTATCTTTTTATGTTTTTGTATAAACAAAAGCATGTTAGGTCTTGATTATATTTTAGAATTTATAAGACATGAGGTGATAATAGTAACTTAATTTTATGAAAACAGAACAATCGTTCAATAAATTTTTAGATGCAATTGATAATCTGAATTTAGTCAAGAAATCCGATGACAGTTTAAAAGAGACTAATTTGAAACTGATGGATGCATCCAACCCTGAACAAATTGATCCAATTAAGGATGTGCCTCCTCCAGCTAAGTCTAGACGTTGCCCCCCCCTGCAAATCTAATCCAGATTGGAATGTAAAATTTTAATGATAATTTAAAATGTAAATTAGGTAAATTTTAATTTACCCCCTACTAATAATGACAATCTTCAATGTATCTCCCATTATGAAAATATTAATTTACTCTTATTTATTATTAAGTAGATAAAAAAAAAAGTTTAATCAACACACCCTCATTTGCCATCATCTTCTAAATAAATAAAAATGAGAGTAAATTAATATTTACATATTTTTAAAGAGTAAACAAAAAATTGTCATTTTATTTAGGAGATGAATGGAAGTTTATCTTATGAATTGTATTATGCTTGTAATAGAATACACACAAATACTATAGCAAACATCTGTACAGAGCTCATGAAAAGTCATAAAATAAGATATAAGGTGATGTTTGGTTGGGAGGAGAGAATAGATGAGAGAAAAGTAATTTAAATTCTATTTTTATTTTCATTATTTGGTTATACAAAATGTATAAGAATCTAATTTTCATTAGAATTTAATATCCATCATAATGTGGAATTTGAATTCCACCCCAATGAGTGAAGAATTCAAATTCATCTTATGTTGGAAACCAAAACTTTTCAAATTACCCTTCAACTTTTTAACTTATTGAATGCCATTAATAATGATTATTTATAATTTTATTTTATCAATTTAATATTATAAATAATTTTATATTAATTAAATTTAATGAATGCTTTAAGAAACTTAACAAAATAAATAGATTTATTTATTTATTTATTTAATATGAAAATATAGAAATATAAATTACCAATACAAGAGAGATGTAATTACAAAAATAGAAACTTCAGATTTTCACTTAATTAATTAATCTTTTTTTTTTCTGAAAAACAAAGATAAAAGCAATTGAGGAACGAAAACTAGAATTTCATTATTTTAATGTTGAAAACTAGCAATTGAGGAAAGAAAACTAGAATTTCATTATTTTAATGTTGAAAACTAATTGAAGATTATCTTCTATATGATGTATATTTATTTATACTTTTATTTGTAAATTATAAACGCAAAAAAATTAACAAAGATCAAATCAGTTCATAATAAATTTTCTTTCAATTCCACTTGTTTTAATTTTCTATTTTTAGATTAAATTAATTTATAATTTAATATTTTCCCAAAAAAATTTCAAATTCCTTGATAATATAATTGAATAATAATTTAGATTTTTTTTCTTATTATGATTTTGTAGATTTATTTTTTATTTTTTAACTTCACTTAATATCAAATATTAAAATCTTAACACAAAGGGTTAAACTGTCCAAGTTAAAAATAATCAATCCATTTCATTTTAAATTCTTTATCAAACCAAACAATAAAAATTGAATTCACTCTCCTCTCTTTTCCACACCTCTCTTCTATAATTATTTTTTCAAACCAAACACTACTTAAGAGTTGGTAAACATAAATAATTAATAAAGGTAGATTATTTTACAAAAACTGTCCGAAATAGAAGAATAATTATTACATTTGCAGATATGCTCCCATAGGAGAATCTTATCATATATTATAAGTAAAAGTACTGTACATAAAGTCAAAGAAGTAGAGAATTCTAGATTTTCTAAAGCGATTTGTGAGGGAGGGAGCAGGGGAAGGTGACTTGTAACTGTAAAAGCAGAGGAGGCGGAGTCATAAAGGATAGTGGCGGTGGCCTGGTGGGCTCCTAAGCTACTTGGGTACCACGAAAAACATTTAAACTTTACTTTTGTTTTTTTAAGAAAAAAATTAATAAGATTCTACCCGATCCTTCTAATTCTTTTTTTTCCTTTTTGTTTTCTAATTTAATTGCTTTTTTAGTTTTTCTTTTATATTATTTTGTTATGTTGTTTTAGAAATTTCTGCTGCCATGTTTTGTTTACTGTTCTTTCCTTATTTGTGATTTTTCTATTGCCCCCGCAGGTTTACTTTAATATCCTTTGTTGGTGTTGCTCTAGCGCATGCATGGGGAGATTATGGTTGTTTTGGAGTCATAGATGGACTTTTAACACTAATATGTCAACTCTCCGATGGCTTAAGGTGGCGGTTCCGTGTGTGGATTTTCAAGTGCCGTTTTATTTTTTATTGGTTTTATTTAATTTTTTAAGTATTTTGTTAGCTCATTAAACTCACGGATCTTCGATTTGAGTTTTTCTATTATGATTTGGTGATAATGTTATGTTTTATTTATTAGCACTATGTTGAGCTTATTTTCCAACTGAAATGTGATCTCCACTTACAATAACTGAGGTAAATAACTTAAGTTAGATTTAAAAAATTCCTTTTAAACTTTGTTAGAACTTAGGACATTAATTTTTTTTTAATTATAAAGATTTGATAGTTTATTTTTTACAAATCTTATTCCCACTATCATAAAAATAGTGGTCATGGTTCTTCCATGAAAAATTTGAGGTTCTTCCATGAAAAATTTAAGTATCGTATTTAAATTTGATATAACCAATTATATTTAAGCATGATGTTGGGGTTTGTACTTTAAAAATTGCTCTAAACACTTTAATTTTAATAAAAATATGTATTACAAAAATACCTGTCGTTTGAATTACTATTAAGGATAATTTATTATAATTCAACATTATATAATTACTTTGAACACTTATATAGCACACTTATTATTCAATTTATAATTCTCATACCTTAAACCCAAAATTTTTTATTTCTAACATCTTAATTAATATTTGGATGTATAATAAGTAAATTAATTTTGAGAAAAAAATTCCACTACAAAATATGTGTAATTCTTTTTATTTTTAAAAATAAAATAAAATAAAATAAGTATTGTATAAGATTTTGTTTTGGACTTTGGTCATTCTTCTCCATCTTTATCTTCTTCTCCTTCGCTTTCTGTTTTTTTTTTAAAGTATTTGTGGAATATTTTCTATTATTATGTTTTCATTGCAAGTTATTTTGGGTGCAAAATTCAATATGGAACATAAATAAACAAAAAATTAATAACTAAATTATGTTAATTTTTTTTTACAACTTGATGTAATTATCTTATTATAAGTATATATCAAATCTCTTAAAAATAGTGTGCTTAATAGTTTTATTAATTTTTTAAATAAATAAAGTTATCTAAGTTAAAAAGTTTAATTTAGGATATTTCGGAATTTTTAATAGTATTTAAAGTAATATTTACATTGCAAATAACCTAATCCCACTTATTATTGTACTCTCGGCCAGCTTTATTTCTTTTCAATGAAATTTATTAAAAGAACAAAAATTTTTTTTTTTTTTTCCAAAAAAATAGTAGCTCTACATGTTACAATGATGACGGTGGTACGTATTTCTTCCACGAACCTTCATATCAGTACACTCATTATTTCCACCTGTACTGTAGCAATCGAGTAGATAGTAAGCCTTTATGCTGCATATATAACCACATCCAAGGATCATAGTGCCCACTGACTCTTTTAGTTTTCGCAGACCAAATTGGACAGAAGGAGCCTTTACTCTCACTATTACTCTATTTTTCACCTGGTGCTTAATCAGAAATGAACAGTCTCGTGGGGTTCAGATTCTACCCGACTGATGAAGAAATCATTCGTCTCCTGAAGATGAAGAGACTTGACCCTGGTTTCTCTGTACATACGATCAAGGAAATTGATTTCTACAGCTTTGAGCCCTGGGAGCTACGGCTACCCTGTAAGTAATCGTGCCAAGAAATTACTCTACACTGTTTAAGATTAATTAGTTTAGTAACTTTTATTGAGACATTAATGGAATCATTGCTGCGATGCAGGCCATTCTGAGATTCAGTCCGAGGACGAGGTATGGTACTATTTCTGTGAGCCGGATTACAAGTATGCCAAGAGTAAGCGGGTGAATAGAGAACAAAGGAAGGAACCTGGAAAAAGACAGGCAGTGGTTCTAAAATCAAGCGCAAACACAGTACCGAGGTGATTGGTAGCAAGAAGATCTTGTCTTTTTCCCGCCATGATAGTGCTTCCCAGAAAGCTAAGACTGAGTGGGTTATGCACGAGATGGCTGTTGAAGATGACCCTGATTATAAGGTATCAGCTTCTGTTTTAGAATTACATAGGTATTGTAAAATAGTCTGTTTATTTTCGTGAAAAATAATGGTAAAATAGTCTGTTTCTTTTAGTGCAGAAGGACTTTGTCGTGTGTCGCCTTGAAAGAAAGCGGGAGAAGAAGACGCTTGGTGTTGTTTCCACTAAAAGAAAACGGGATAAGAAGCTTGGTGCTTCCACTAATGATGATGGTGATCAATCTTGTCAAATTTTTACTTCTAAAAAAAGTCCTATTGCAGAAGATACTAATAGAAATCATATTACAGAAAAAGAAGCTTTGGTTTCTATTAGGACTCATGTTGCAGAAAGCACTGTTTTGGCCTCTGAAGTTCAAGCAAGAGACCATTCGATTTCTTATTCTAGAGATCATGTTGCAGAAAATATTGTCGACAATTCTGTTCAGGCAGAAACTCGACAACTTGCGGAATTCAATCCACAGGGTGATGGCTATGATGGGCTGAATGATGCCTCGGTCGCAGCACTGCAGTCACCAGTTTATCCAGATCAGGAATCATCATATTCTAATGGTTCTAGTTGTGGTAGTGGTTTATTGAATTCTGAATTTAACGGTGAGCAGGTAGATGGCCAGTTCAATTCACAGAGGGATTTTCAGAATAAATACTCTCCTAATGAATCTGGACAGACCGCTCCTGACTTCTTCTCATCAAAGTCAGATGAAGGGGTATACTTGGAGGATGGCAGTGACATGGACTCTGAAACCTTCATTGCAAGGGTGAAGATGTTCTTTCAGTATTAATAGTGCTTCAGTAGCATATGTTAAGAATAATCAAATCCTCCAGGAGCATATTATATTATTATTAATGTTGTAATATTGCTTCACTCATAGTGTATTGTATTGCAAACTTTTTAATCTTTGAGAGTGGTTATTTGGGCCACTTGGTTGCACAAGTTGCTCTCTATCATATGTAATATCTACATGTAAGAGTACGGTTAAGTTTCAGAGAAGTTCAACTTGTTAAATGGGAATGCTTATTGAAAACCATAGTGGCTGATCAGACCTGATAGGCCTAAGGGAAGATCAAAAGAACTCAATTACCAGCATCTTCATCTGTTGGAAATCAGCAGCCCTGGAGTCCCCCAGCAAAGAGGCTATTTTAAGGTAAATGTAGATGCAGCCACCAACACAGATGAGCAAATCCCAGGGCTGGGAGCTGTTATTCGAGATGAAACTGAGAATGTAATTGCATCTGCAATTAATCTGCCAAAGTTTTATGGAGATGTATTTTTTGTGACGGCAGAAGCAGTGGCTTAGCATTATTTCTTTTTGAATCAGGCTCCCCAAGAGGTGGTTACTTAGCATTATTGCTTGTTGAATCAGGCTCTGAAGAGGTGGTTAATTTTGTAAACAAAAGGCAGGGCAGCAGGTCCAAGATCTTCTGGGTTATCTCATAAATTTAGTAACTTAGCGAGGGGCTTTGATCATGTTGGTGTCCAGTATGGTAATAGATCTTGTAATGTTATTATCTGCTCTTTAGTTAAACTAGAAACGCAAAACTGTTGTAAGGATGGGCTCATATCCGTCGCAACTGATGTATATTTATTTTTCTTCTATGAATTGAATTTGGTTTTATTCTCAAAGTAAAAATTAGAAAAAAAAAAATTCTGATGTTGAAAGTTCTTGTGACGGTAACTGTCTTCGTTCATGTATATGTGACACTATAAGCAGTTTGCTTATAAGGTGTTAAGGCTTTTGTTTATCCTTTTTGGCGGCATCTGCAACAGTCTCCTAGCATCCTTGTAAATAATTCAAAAATGTTAGTCAAGCAGTTCATTGTGGCTTGAAGCTTAAATAACTTTCACATATTGAGAAGCAAAAGCAGGGGCTAAAATGAGCCCCCGCCTTAATGAGTAATGACTGAAGTTGCTTCTTCAGAAAGTTGGCTATTACTTTAAAGAAACAAGTGATAAAACGGAAACAAGAATAAAAATGCGCATAACACTGCTTGCTTCATTTCATTGGAATACATACATACACGATTCTTTCTTGTACCCCAGGATGTGTCATGTACAATTACAGCTATTCTGTACTACTCATGATCCTCCTGCAATGGTCTAACTCTAAAGCCAGTAAGCTTATGCTTTCACACTTAAAGCTATATGTTTATCTTTATTGTCCAAATAAGAGATGAGAAAAGAACACAGGACGTACTTTGAGGATAAAATTGGCCATTCGAGATCTATTAAAATTGGTTTTGAAAGCACTTTTTTTAAATATACTTTTAAAACTTGCTGACTTACGCCCAAAATTACCTTTTTATCAACACCAAATACAGGCACCGACTCAACAAAACCTATTTTAAAGAGATTTTAAATCAATCGGAACCTCTACTAACAAAATAATCTTAACATCTGCTCGAGTCGGTTTCAAGCACGACCCGAGCCGTCTGCCACATTTTGCCACATCAGATTGAGTGGCCCGTTCTGTTAGTCATATGCTGACGTGAATTGTTGACTCCTTGTAAAAGAAGTAGAAGATTCTAGTATTATCAGAAATTAGCTCTTTAGTCAAATGCTGACGTGAATTATTGACTCCTTGCAAAAGAAGTAGAAGATTCTAGTATTATTATTGGATCCCCTAAGTTACATTCGTCGTAACTTACTCCTTCATTGTCTATTTTCTTTAAGATCCTCATATTTTTATAAATTTCTTCTATTATCATTTCTGCATCTATTTTTTATTCTTTCAAGTATTTTAACTATTTTTCTTAACAGATATATATGGTTATCAAATTCATAGAGATTTACGAATTCTGAATGTATATTTTCTTCAATATTTATTAAGAATTCTCTTTCCTGATTTAATATATATATATTTCTTGATTTAATAAATTTATATATATTTCAATTCTATTTTCACTCCCTAAATATAAACTTTCTATACTATTACTTAATTGTCTTATACTATTTAAAGCATGTTGATTTAAATTATTCGTTCTACTTTTGTTTGATACCAATAAGTTAAAAATTTTATGAACTCATCAATACATTTCATTTGTTTTATAATTATTGTTTCACTAGAGGTGGTGTCTGTATTAAAATCTAATCCGGAATTTCTTATATGGTTTTTACTATTTTTAATTTGTTGAATTAAACATTTTATTTCTTTTTTACTTTCTATTTTCAGTTCAAATAAAGCATCTGATATTTTTATTGTTGGATTCATTTATGATCTATGGCTCTGATACCACTTTTACGTGGGTTTATTTCACTGATGATGATTTCAAAAATGTCAAAATTACTAATTTTATTACAAATTATACTTTATGATTGCTGTACTGACTTGTTTACTAGCAGTGCAGACCGATCTAGTCCCCATTCGGGATGACCATCGGAATTTACGTCGCTAAATTCCCGTCTATATACCCAAGTCATCATTTTCGAAATTATATTCTATAATTAAAGGTTGATTATCTATATTATACTCATGTTCTACATATCCTTTTATTATGTCTATTGTTTCTTCTACTGTTAGCATTACAATATTATGTTTTAAATTATCTGTTTCAATTTTTCCAATAATCATTTTTTCTATTTCTGGAGGTAATCCTATAGATTTTACTGCCAACAAGGCTTCTTTACTGACAAGATCATGTTTAGAAAATAAATATTAACTTTGTTTATGAGTTCCTAGATTACAATCTATGATCATGTTATAATCATTATATGTTATTGGTTTATCATTATTTCTTTAGAATTTCCTATATAGATCTGATTCATATTTCAAACAGATATTAAAAATGTTAATTCAGAAAAACTTACATGGTTTTTTATATTTCTTTTTGAATCTATTATATTTTTTATATTTTTCTTTATATCTATTTGAATTCTTTCTTTTATTTTCAAATTTATTACATCCACACTGTGTAGGCATTTCTGTTTTTCCACAGCATATGTCTCCTATATTTTTACTCTTTTTTATTAGAGTTCTTTGGATACAGACTTCAGTAAGTCTTTTATTTAAAAATCTTATTCTAGATCCTAATGTATCTGGTGTTGGGTTAACTGCTTTATGTCTATCATATTCGTTTATGAAATACATACTCCATGGATATGGTAGTTTTGAGCAGTATAAATTTTTGTATATACTTTGATCTTCATTACTATAAAATTGTGAGTAATAATACTTACCAAATTCACAGGTATATTCTTTTACGTAACACATATTATATATGGTAAGGTTTATTAACTTCATTCTCATATCCTGTTTTTCATTTATTGCTTCTTTGTCTCTGTTTTCTCCCTAATCTTCTCCTAAAAATTCATTAGATATATATTCTATTAATTTTTCTATACCTTCTTCTTTACTACTAAGAAATGCTACTTTGGTAGCATTTTTTATTAAATTTTGTATGTCATCACTAAGTCCTCTCCACTAGTTAAACACATTTCTTATAAAACTGGCTATCAATATATCGGTGAATATTGTTATTTTTTCTTCTTCTGTGGCTACACTCCAGTCTTCTCTTCCACTATTATATATGAAAAGTAATCTCATTTGTATTCCCCAATTTACTAGTGTTTTTTGTGGATCCATTTTACAGTCTATGTCTAAAAACACTCCTGATTGGTCTTAATTCATTATTTTTTAATTTATATTTTGTTTTTGGTATATAATTATAAAAAAGTTTTTTCTTTGGATATTTATATGTCTTTTGTCTACTGGATTCTCTTATTTCAGGTTTTAATTATGGTCCTCCACTTACATTCATATTTATTTTATATTCTTTATCAATCTCTTCTAATTCACTTAAGTCTATTTCACTAAACTTTTCTGTTAATATTTCTATATCTTCATTCATTATTCTGTATCACTTTCTACTGTCTCTTTTGTCTCCATTTTTTCTTTTCCTTTATCTTTATTTTTCTTTTCTTCTAATTCTTTTTTCAGTTTTTCTGCAACTCTTATTATTTTTGGATATTTTTCTTTCATGAACCATTCATCGTAACTTCTTGGTTGGGATTTTTTATCTTGTATTTTCTCTGATTCTTTTATTATTCCTGTTCTTATTAATTCTAAACTTGCTAATTTCTTATGTTTTTTACGTCCTGCTTGTATTATAGTTAACTCAATTTTAATTTTTCCTAATTCTTCCTTGATTTGTTTTATCTCTTCTTTAAGATTTATTAGTATTTCTTTTAATTCTATTAATGTAGTTTCCATTGTTAGGAGGGGTATTTTGTGATATTTTATTTTTTGGCTGTATGTTACGTTGCCTGTAACATACGGATTGCCTTATTAGAAACTAGCAAACACTCTTCAAAAATAAAAAGAAATTAGCAAACAACTTGTAAAGGAAGGGGAGGCACGTGCCTTTGTTTCCTTCCACTCCTTCCAAGAGAAGGAGACATCCTGTAGGCGCGACGCTGACCGTACGATGTTAACACTTTTTACGCACGCGAAAACAAAACTATCTCGACACATCGGCAACTGCCCCTTGATGTTTCATCGACCAATCAGCAAGCTTCAAGCTAGTGTGTATATAAATAAACGATGAAGCCGTCTCATCTCCTGCTGCAGAGCAAATTCTTTTGCCGAGGGACAGCTAGCTAGGCCTCAAGCACTTTGAATCAATTCTAAAAAATGGGCTATCTTGTTTTCAGATTATTCAGATTCCACCCACCAGATCAAGAAGACATCATCAACCTTCTTCTGAACAAGAAGAGACTTGACCCTGATTTCTCTGTCCAAACAGTTAAGAAGCACCGAGCTGGATGCGTCATGTACGGATTTCGTTTTAGGTACGGTTCTCTTCACAAGGTGACTCTGTCTTGCTTATTTATTTTCTCGATTTTGGCTCTCACAACGGGAAATTTCAATGAAAAATCTGTCTTTGCCGGAAAAATGGTTGATGGTTAACATTCTAAATTTTGAGCTCATATCGTTCACAACTTTAATTTGTGTAACAGGAATTTGTTATTTGCCTCTTAGAAAGAAAATTAAAAAAAAAAATTAACAAGGCTAAAACAGCAACATGTGATGATGGTCAATCGAGTCACCAATCATTTCTAATTTTAGAAATCATGTTGAAAAGGATATTCATGGGTGACGAAGGGCATGCGTTAGGGACAATTTCAAATATGTTATCCATTTTTGTTGTATGAGACTCTGACATGAAATTATTACTTCTTCGCCATTTTAATTGTTATTTTACGTAGAAGGTCAACCACTGCCAAATCTTGTTGCAGAAAACATTAGACAAGGGGTGAGAAGGAGCACAGCTTAACTGACAATTTCAATTCCTAATTTATGTACAAGGAACGTAACCCAATCTAAGTCTAATGCTTCTTATTTATGGTGTTACACCAGGTAGAACATAAACAAGTGACAGCTTATAATATGATTTATAAGTGTAGAAATCATGTTGCAGAAAATAGATGTTTCAGTTCGTGGGTGAGAAAGAATATGCGTTGTTGACAGCTTTTTATATCAACTAATGAATGTAGTGCATGAGAAATATATTTGGAACTAATGCTATTTACGGTTCTTATTTCAGGAAGAATTGCAACTACTACCAAGTCATCATTTGGCTTCTGATTCTAGAAATCATGTTGCAGAAAAAAAAAATTTCCAGTGGTGAGAAAAAAGCCTGAATTTGGGCATTTTTCAAAATCAACTTATATTTGTATTACAAATGCTTCCAGAACTAATAGAACCTTGTTCATGGTCTTTACTTCAGGCAGAATATCAACTACCAAATTCACTATTTTACTTTCAACATTAAAAATCATGTTGCAGAAAATACTTTTCCAAAGGTGAGAAAGAACACAACTTGTGTCAGATGTGAATTATCCACTTACAAATATGGTGCATCAGAACGATTTTTGGGACTAATGCTAGTTTGTCATTGGCTCTAATTTCAGGAAGAATCTCAACTGTTACCACATCACAATTTAAATTTGCATTGTAGAAATCATGTTGCAGAAAATACTTTTCCAATGGTGAGAAAAAGCAAGCATAATATCTCTAATGCAGTAGAAATATATACATACAGAGCTAATACCTATTTGTCCATTGTTAATTCAGGTAGAATCTCTACAATTGCCAATTACCATTTGATTTCTTATTTTAGAGATCAAGTTGCAGATCGACTTTTTTCAGGGGTGAGAAAGATTGCTATATAAACAATTTCAAAGGCTAATTTATATATTTTGTGCCTGAGGAATAAGTATAGAACTTGTGTTTATTCCTACGTTGCTGTTAGGAGGAACCTTTGGTGTTTGCTCAATTTGATGCTCTCTGCGGTTGTAATGGATCCCCGCTGGAGTCACTAGAACAGAGATCATCCTCATGATGTTCTGATGGCTTCAGTAATGACTGTGATGTACTGAATTTTCAATTTAACAGCTGCGAGCAGCAGGAAGATGTGAATTCACAATGGGGGCTATCCAGGACAAATACCCTCTTGAAGAAACTGGACTTGCTCATCCTCCTCTCTTCACTCTCCACTAGCTTATGGAGAATACTATTTGCTGAAATTTTGTAATGCTTCATGCATGAGGAATGTGTTCCCAACTCCATTACATATATAAGAAAATAGCTGTTTCCATATGTGATTGTGTTACCCAGTTCATGAAAGTTGGTGCTTGTCTAATGGGAATATAGTGCTATGTTGTTATTTTGATTAATTTACCACATGCATATGTTCCTTATAGACCAATTGACTTGAGCCTAAACCATGAAAAGTTTCCAATTGGCGCATTAACCACCAACAAATTCTATATCAACTGCTCACCTACAAGGGAAGAAATGGGTGTGGGTAAATGGTAAATGAACTACTTAGAATATAAATTAAGTGGCACATTTAAACAACAATTAAATCCTCTAGGAGGTAATGTTGTTTGTAGTACCTGGATAATCCACGTGGTCTGTATTTGATATCAATGTGGCATATGGCCAAGTCTTGGAGTCTTCATCAGCTTGTTGAACATACTAATGGAATTCTTCTTTATAGTACTTGCGCGAATGGTTCTTAGACCTGATGCGAGACCATCAATGGATAGAGCTAATCTGCAAAACTCTCCTATATCAGAAGAACTTGCAAAGCTAAAGATCGATCATATCAGATGAACATGGTCTTGAAAGACTCCAATTAGAACAAAGAACATGGAGGCTAGCTTGTTCCACTGACAATTCTATTATTTGTTATTGGGATGGAGCCAGAAATCTGATCTGCAGGGGCAATTTTAAAAATAATTAATACATATAAAAGTTATTTTCATTCATAAGATGTACTCAAAGACAATTATACGAGCGACTTGGGCTTTTAAATTTCAAAGGGCAAAGGGACAAATCACGTAAGGGGTAGATCACTTCGGGTCCTAGGGGCAATATTTAAATTTTTTATCTTAAATAATTATTTCAAATGATATGTATTTATTAATTACCTAATGAGATGATATAATTAATTTATAATTAAATTATTATTTAATTAGAGAATAAGTTGAAGTTACCTTCTAAACTATATTATGCTTGTAATAAAATATACAAACCCTACAGCAAACATTTGTATAGAGTTCGTGGAAAGTCATAAGATAAGATGTAGGGAGGTGGAAAACAAAATTAAGAAAAGGCGATATTTTTTACAAAAGTTGTCTGAAATAAAGAACAATCATTGCATATGTTCCCTAGGTCGTAGCCATGCTCACTTATAGGGAAGGCAAATGTTCAATCCGACATGGATATCGTCCATCCTTGCATAAATCCACAATTATTCATGATATCAGTATTTAATTTTATATGTTGGATATGGATGTATGTTTTATCCACGCCGATATAAATAACTAGGGATGGACGTATCAAATTTATATTTCTAAATTAAAAATATATACAACATATTAATATAGTAAAAATTATTAATGTTGTATTACATTAAGAAATTCTTGTTCATTTTGATTAAATTTCCTAAAATCATTAATTCTAAAAGCTAATTAAAATTATTTTGTATAAAAATATAATAATAATAATAAGAAAAGTATCGCCGGTGCTACTATTTCGATGGCGGCAGCACTGTTGTCAGCCATGAAAAACGTAGTCAGGCTCGAAATTTCACAATCTACGTACGCAATGGTAATGAATTCATCAGTAGAAAATAAATCAAAATTTAATTAATAACATTTTTTTAGAAATTTTGAAAAAAAATTGTCACACAGTTTCGTCGCCAGCGTCGCTCTACCGGTGATGATGACGGGAAATCATCCATAGTCGACACACCAGTAGCAACAAATAGGTAATTCCATAATCTATCTAAAGGTGGTGTTGGATTTAGAAAATAGCTAATGATGGAGGCACACGCGCATCACGAAGAGCAACGGCCGCCATATGGCTGTCGCACGTTGCAGCATGTGTGCCTTCGTTCTTTGTTATTGCTGTTGATCGCTACCACAATTGCATAAATCATGTAATTTTCGATCTATTTATGTCAGCAGTGTCAACATTTGATGAAATTTCTTAGTCGGCAACGAGATAGACGGTTGTTTTAGTGGCGGAACAATGTCATCGGTGAATATTTTTCTAAATTTTCTAAAATTAAAATATTTTTCTATAATTTTGTTGTGAGGATATATTTGACAATAAATATTTTATTCGGGGATAATTTTGTATTTATATATATTTTTTGAAGGGTGAGACTATTTAAACTGCCTATAGTACTGTTTATACCTTTTCTCACTACACCCACAAATAAATTTTGAAAAAGCAAATACTGCTTTATACGCCCACCTAAATTCCCATTACATCCCTCATAAATCCAAACTGTATTATCACATAACTTTCTACATAAACCAACTAAAATTATTTATATTTTCACCAGTTAAATATTTTGCTCATTTTTAGAGTTTAACTGGATATGAAAATACTCTCAAAAAAAAAAAAAAAAAAAACTGGATATGAAAATAAATATATTTGATGTCGTATAATTGATCTAATACGTGTTTCGATTGGTTCGACCATCGAAATAAGCAAAATTCTAATAATCCAAATCTTAAAGAAACAGAAACAAATAGTCATGAGTGTAAAGAAAGGTTTATCTCTCTAGGTGTGCTCTCTCCTAGAATTTTCTCTATTAATGTTACAAAAACAAAAAAGCCGAGTTTGATTTGAAAAAAAGGTTACGTGTGATAAAAACCTACAGAAATTGAAGTAGGATTCTTTTCTATTAAATTAAGAAGTTGAATTCAATTTTTTTGATGCGTGATTACAAAAAGTTTTTTTCTACTCAGAAAGCTGATTTCCATGGGAAAGCTCTGATCAAAATATAAGCTAACACTGTTATAGTTTACACTATGATAATTAGGTAAATGAAAACGTTGAATTAATAATTGATTTTTGGATCAGATGAAAGATAACAACTGAATATAGTTTCATAAAATAGTTTAGGCATTAAAAGGGACAAAAAAAAAAGAGAGGATGAATTTAAAGATGGTTTTACATGGTAAAATATTTTATTAATTTTATTATCTTGTCCCTAATAGTAAATTATCACATAAAATTTATGGTAATAAATTTTTTTTTTTTAAAATAAGGCGTCCAGAGTATTTTAGTGGATTCAAATAGTCTCTTCTTTTTTACCATTGTTGGTTTATTATATTTTTCAGTTTTAATTTTATAAAATTGGAACTTTTTAAACTTCATTTTGGTTAAATAGATATTTATTTGGTAAAAATAATTATCTGTACCCATCTATATTTATCTAGATATAATTTTAAAATATCTATTTTAAGATCCAAAAATGTTTAGATAGATATTATGGATATCGGTTATGGACGGATTCCGTTGAGCCATCGTTACTCCCTCATGAGAATTCTTTCTTGATCATAAATTACAAGTAGAGCACATAAAACCAAAGTAGCAGAAAATTCTAGATTTTCTGGAGCAGGATTGTGATTTGTGAGGGAGCAGGGATGGTGACTCGTAACGGCAAAAGCAGAGGAGGAGTCCGAAGGATAGTGGTGGGGCCTGGTGGGGTCCTAAACTACTTGGGTACCACGAAAAACGAATGACCTTTTTTTGGCTTTTTTGTCTTAAAAAAAATAACAAGATTCTACTTACTACAATGATCCCTTCAATTCTTGGTTTTGTTTTATAATTTAGTGGCATTTTTAGTTTTTTTTTTTCTTTTATTGTGTTACGTTGTTTTAGAATTTTCTGCTTTCATTATTGTTTTTTCTTTATTTGTGATTTTTCTATGACTCTCGGAGTTTTTTTTTCCCCGTGTCCTCTGATGATGCCGCTCTAGTGTTTGAATCGAGAGGCTGTGTGGATTTTCAGGTGGTTTTTTTTTTATATTTTTTTTTGTTTTATTTTGTTTTATTTTTAATATTTTATTGGTTCATTAAACTCGCTAATATTGGATTGAAGTTTTTCTATTATGATCCCATGATAATGTTGTGTTTTGTTTACTTGCACTATATTGAGTTTCTTTTTCGATTAGAATGTGTTCTTCACTTACAATAACTGAGGTGATTAGACTAGGGGCTTATTTGTTTTTATAACTCAAATCTTAATTTGACTTAATTTAAGATGTTTTGATATTTTAACTTTTCTCTTTGTATCTGGTGCCTTATTATAAGCCATTTTCATTTAAATAGAAAAAGTAAAATTTCTTGACTTTGATTTGAATAATAAAATGTCTGAATAGAAACTTAATTTTTTTTTTATAAATACCTTTACTAATTTGCATTTATTTCCAACCTAATATGTAAAATCTAATAACCTTTTGATTTTTTTTTTCCCAGGGATTTGTTTAATTAACTATAACATAATTTAGATGTCATATAAGAATTTCTCTTAGTCTCAACTTTTATTTGGTATTAAGTATCTAGGATACATTTATGTGAAGTTTAGGCAAATTATTTTATTATTATATAACATTTTTTTATGTATAGATATTATTTTAAATTGTAAAAAACAATATTATCAAAATTATTTTTCATAAACTATATATCAAATACTTTCTTTATAAATATTTATAACATATAAATACTGCTATCCTATATAACACTGTAAATATATGTCTGTTTAAATTTTCAAGTATACATAGCACTTTGAAGAAGTATAAAAATATTAGATTTAAGATGTTTTAAGTTTATAAACACAAACAACTAACCACTTATACTCCGACATCAAAAAATAAAAAATAAATATATATTCGACTCATTCAAGCTTCAGTATTCAAATTCATTTATATTTCAGCAAAAAAAAAAAAGAAAAAGGAAAAACTTTTACCTTAGTTAGACCCATTTATATTTCAGCAAAAAAAAGAAGAAGAAAAAATTCTTACCTGAGTTAGACCCAGAATTATTTTTTCTAAACTTTGTTAAATCTTAGTGCTTTAATTTTTTTATTTTTTTTATTTCGATTGTAAAGGATTGGCAGAATTTATAGTTCATTTTTTATGCATGTTATTACCGCTATCATATAGACACTGGTCATTGGAATCTTTAAGTTCTTTCATAAAAAAATTAAGTGTTGTATTTAAATCTATATAGCCTATTGTATATAAACACGATATCACTTATTATTATACTCTCGGCCAAGTCTAATTCTTTTAATGGGTCCAGCTACAGTGCCCCTTGGGTACCATAACCCTCTTTTTCGTCGTTATTTTGACCAGCCATTAGATTTTAATTACTTTAATCTAACAATTAGGATTTGTGAATGAATAATGAATGTGGTGCTCGGCTACCATCTGTTAATAAATATATATATATTTATATGTTAATGTCATCAAAATCAAATAGTTGTTATTTATGGAAAGAAAATTGTCAAAAATTTTGTTAAATAAATTGCATTTTTTCTTGTAATGAATACAATGAAATCTCGACAAATTAATAGCTTTGGACCATGAAAAAAATTATTAAATTTAATGAATATTAATTAGTCTATAAATTAATTAATTATTAATTTATGAAATATTTGTTATTTTAGAAAAAACATAATCATGTGTATAGTATTGATTTACCTTGAGTTGGTATCTATTATGTTTTATTTGAATAATAATATGTTTAAGAAAAAAAATTTAATAGTTAACCGCTTTATATTAATAGTAATAAGATTATTGTGCGTTTTTATTTTTCCATGTTAAAGAGGATAATTCTACCTTACAAACTGTTTCAAACAAAAAGTAGACAATATTGACAATAATAATTTCTTGTTGCAAAATGGCAATACTACTATAATTTCTTTTCACATTACAAAAAGTCAAGGTTGATATCCAAGTCAGAAATTAATTCAAAAAAGAAGCAAACATTATTGAGAACATATTTTACACAAGCATATAGACATAGGGATGGCAAAATCTTTCACGGGTTTGGAGCCTCATGGGGCCGTACTTCAGACGTAGTGAATTTTAAATAACTTTTGGATAGTAGAGTAGAGAATGGTGGAAAAATAATCTTCAAATTATTAATGGGGTAAGGTTTGGTTTTGTACTCAACACCCTACCCCCCCTTAATAATGAACATTTTTTTATTTTTTATTCAATAATTTTTATTTTATCCATTACAATATTAGTTAAAAAAAATTTCCTTTTCTTTTTACCTAATATAAATAGGTTATAACTAAACAAAAATCCTACATAATAATTCTTATTTAACCCTAAAACATCGTTATTTTTTTTTCTCTCTTAAAGTGCTGCTCATTTCAATCATTTTTTTTAATTTTGATATTATTTCAAAATATTGTTTTAGACTTTTGGAGATTTTTTAAAATAATTAAAATATTTTGTAATATAGTAATAATTTTATTGAAGCCTCTTATTTTTAATTTAATGAAATTATTTATTTATACATACTATAAAATAAGTAAATGAGGAATGGGTTGGGGATGGGAAATAGATTACAATTAAATAATAATTCTTATTATTAAATTTATTGAGAAATAGGGTGGAAAATAAGGGCAAAATTTTTAATGAGGCGAAAAATGGGACAGGCCTCCCCACCCCCACCCTACCCCATCCCATTGCCATCCTTATTAGCCATATCATATAGATTTTGTTTTATACTAAATAATTATTAATTTATATAGTAAGTAGGACCTATAAGAAAGTATGATTTTTTTAAAAAAAACTTTATCTTATAAATTTATGAAATTATTAATTTATCATATTGTCCCAAGTTAGGACCACAAAAGCTATTATTTAATCCAGATTATCAATTTATTAAGCATTAATTTATTGAGATTTTATTGTAAACAGTTACAGGTTGTCATGTTTATGTTTCTCAACCAATACCTGCATCAACTTATTTTTGTTTCTGCTTACAAATTTATTGTTAAGATAGCTCAACACCTTTCTTGTTTCCAGTAACAATTTTCTTGCTACAAAGACAATTCCCTTCTCATGACCAAATTCTCTGATATACTCTATATGCGTCATGTGCTGCTTTTTTCAGTGATGTGGCTACTTTTTAGTAGATTGGACTGTCTTGTGAACACCCTAATAAATTCTTACCTCTACTTCCTTCCTTTCAGTCTTAGATCATTAGTTCATTTCTCTTTCAATAACGTTACGTGTGAGTAATTCGATTACCTTTTATATACAGCTACAATCGCCTACATTTTATGCCAATTGCAACAATAAAATTGCAAATGACCTACATTGTATTATTCCTCACTAACCATTTGCTTCTACAAATACTTGTTTCAGCCAACTAATTTATTGTTATACACAGCAACATTTTCTTGTTCCCTTAAATAAAATAATTACAACAATAACAATTTTTATCTAATTACTTGCATTCCCGACTTGCTTCACGTGCCACATGGCTACTTCACACGTGTACAATATTGCTCTGTTTAATCCAACGGCGGCTTCATTACAAAACCAAACTAAGAAAGAGGACATGGTTGCCCAAAGCGCGTGGTAGACGGAGCCGCTTTTGATGAAATTTATTAAAAGAAATAAAGTTGTAAAAAAAAATGAACTAGTTGATCACTTTTTTTCTTTAAATAGAATTCTACATCATACGAAGATCATACCCATCGTTGTCAAAAACAAACCTTAATATCAGTACACTCATTATTTCTACCTGCGCCGTATCACATTGCGCAGACCGAATTGGAAAGAAGAAGCTCTTACTCTCACTCTTACGTTTTGCTCTATGTTTCTGCTGGGTGTTGAATCAGAAATGGACAATCTGGTGGGGTTCAGATTCCAGCCAACGCATGAAGAAATCATTTGTCTCCTGACGATGAAGAGACGTGACCCTCGTTTCTCTGTCCGTACGATCAAGGAAATTGATTTCTACAGCTTTGAGCCCTGGGAGCTACCCTGTAAGTAATCTTGCCAACCGATTACTCTACACGATGTCTGTTTAAGATTAATTAGTTTCGTAACTAAAATTGAGAAATTAATGGAATCTTTTTGCTGCGATGCAGGGCATTCTGCGATTCAGTCTGAGGAAGAAGTATGGTACTTTTTCTGTGAGCCTGATTACAAGTATGCCAAGAGTAAACGGGTAAATAGAGGAACAAGGGAAGGAACCTGGAAAAAGACTGGCCATGGCTCTAAAATCAAGCGAAAATACAGTGCCGAAGTGATTGGTACCAAAAGGATTTTGTCTTTTTCCCGCCACGATTCTGCTTCCACAAAAGCTAAGACGGAGTGGGTTATGCACGAAATAGCCGTTGAAGATGACCCTGTTTATAAGGTATCAGTTTCTGTTTTAGAAATTGCATTTTTGTTGTAAGTACTCTGTTTATTTTCGTGAGAAATAATTGATAATACAGCAGTCAATTAGTGAACTTATTCTATCTCTGCCGTGTTGATTGTAGAAGGACTTTGTTGTGTGTCGCCTAGAAAGAAAAGTGGATCAGATGAAGTTTGGTGTTGTTTCCACTAAAAGGAAACGGGCTAAGAAGCTTGGTGTTTCCACTAGTGATAAAGATCAATCTCGTCAAAATTTGACTTCTAAAAGAAAACGGGCTAACAAGAAGCTTGGTGTTGTTTCCACTAAAAGAAAACGGGATCAGAAGCTTGGTGTTTCCATTAGTGATGAAGATCAATCTAGTCAAAATTCGACTTCTAAAGGAAATCATCTTGCAGAAGATACTAATAGAAATCATGTAGAAAATACTGTTTTGCTCTCTGAAGTTCAAGCAACAGACCATTCGATTTCTTATTCTAGAAATCGTGTTTCCGAAAATATTGTCAAAAATTCTGTTGTGGCAGAAGCTCGACAACTTCCAGAATTCAATCCACAGGGTGGTGGCTATAATGGGCTGAATGATATCTCTTTCTTGGCACTGCGGTCACCAGTTTATCCAGAACAGGGATCATCATGTTCTAATGGTTCTGGTTATGTTATTGGTTTATTGAATTCTCAATTTGACAGTGAACGGGTAGATGGCCAGTTCAATTCATGGGGGGATTTTCAGAATAAATGCTCTCCTCATGAAACTGGACAGGCCACTCCTTACTTCTTCTCATCAAAGTCAGATGATGGAGTTTATGTGGAGGATGGCATTGACACGAATACTGAAACTGAATCCTTCAATGAATGGGTAAACATAATCTTTGAGTATTAATAGTACTTCAGCAGCATATGCTAAGTACAATCAAATGCTCTAGGAGCATATTATATTATTATTAATGTTGTAATATTGCTTCACTCATGGCGTATTGTATTCCAAACTTTGTAGTCTTTGAGAGTGGTTATTTAGGGCACTTGGATACTCTAGTTGCTCTCTATCATATGTAATATCTGCATGTAACAGTAGGAACAATAGTTTCAGATCAGACTTGACAGACCTAAGGGAAGATCATCCATAGATGATTTCTGCGGCTGGCAAAAGGAGATGCTGTGCATGCTATTGGTCTCTGAAGGGGAGCTCCAATGTCGGGTTTGGCTTAGACCAGAAAACGGCTCTAGAAATTATATACAAATGTATATCTGTGTGCGCGCGCACGTGGTGCGAGGGCAACCACTGCGAAGGGTCTTCATTTTGGTGATGATTACCTTCCAAATAGGCCATAAACAAAACCCAGAATCATTATGTATTGGTAGTTTTTGCTTTTGCTGTATTTCTTTCATTTTGGATTTTGTTGTATTTCTTTGTATTTCTTTGTTTTGGCAGTACATGATAATGTAAAAAATATCAAACTGTATTTTTCTGACGAGGCTAAAAAGCTTTTCAATTTCAGTGTGTCACTGTTGGTCATTGTTTCACTACCTCGAATGGCAGGCGTGCCATTTTTGTTCATGGCCATTTTGTTTAGTGAGTTTCCAAGTTTAATTTCGCCAGCTAGTTACTTTCGAGATTTATGTGGTTATGGGTATCTCTAGATGTAATCTAACTCCTGGCACATATTGGGAATGTTAGATTAAACATTTAGTTTTGCTCATCAAAGAAATATACTAATTAACTGAAAAAGAGAAAAAGAAAAGAAAAAGAAAATAAAAGATCCATAATCCATTTGTTTGTGCCGGGGAGTTAAGCCCACTTGTTTAGTGAGTCTCCAAGTTTAATTAATTTCACCGGCTAGTTAGTTTAAAGTTTTTTTCTCCCTTTTTTGCCTTACGGTGTCTGTAGATCTAATCTCTAAGTCCTGGCACAATATGTTTTTCAATTATTACTCGCAAACTATATGAAACATATTGGGAACATAAGATTAAACATATAGTCCTGCTCATCAGAGAAATTTACTGATTAAGAGAACAACTGAAAAAGAAAAGAGAAAAAAATCCATTTATGATACAAAATTTCTGGTGAAAGAAACAATCATCATTCATCATTGACACAGCCTATGCAGTTAGTTCATAAACTGTAAATAAAACAAAAATGTCAGTGAAGCAGCTCACTGTGCCTTAGAAGCGTGAATAATTTTCACATATTGAGAAGCAAAACAGAAAATAGTCAGAGAGACAAAAATAATAAAAAACAATACTCCTTGTCTTTGACGCCTAAGGAAACACATGCCACAAAGAGATGGTTTCAAAGGCCAAAACTTGCATATATAAATGTTTAAACTTGACAATTCATGAAAACCAATTCCCTTAATTAATCTCACACTTGAGAGTTGTAACTAAGCTATAATAGTGCGTATCTGATTTAGCTTTTCAGTAACTTACCATTTTATTCCATTTAACCTTAGCTACAGACTTTATTCATGCATTTTGGATATATCACTGAAACCCTTGTCGCCCGAATTAATAAAGCTTTCTTTTTCTTTGATATATAGTCAAAATTTTATATTTTAAAACTTTTAACTATAGGTCTACAAAGAATGAAAGTTTATTTTCGGATAATAATCATACCGTTGCATAGATAAGAAGATGAAAACGCTAATACTATAATAACTGAATTCAAAAAACACTAAAACACAACATCCTAGGACAACCACCGGTGGTTGGAAGTGGCCGGTAGCAAAAATAATTAATATAATTACTAAATTTATGTAACTAATTTACTAAAAATAACAATAAAAAATTAAAATATTAATAAGCCTAAGCCTAAGTGATATTAATTTAATATAAACTTATAAATATAAAATATTATTGTACATAATATAGTCTCTGGTACACTACATCGCAGCTTAACGCAATTTGATGAGCACAATGAATATATGGTCAACGGTAGTCAGCCAATAAAACCCGCCAAAATAAATCCGTTTCTAAGCAACCACTTTTCAAAAAGAAAAATAGAGCAGGTGTGATGGTTACAGTACATTTTCCGGCAAAATTTAATAAAGAAACAAAATTCTGAGATCCAAACGGCGCCGATGAAAGCCTCTCTAACGACTCTGTGTGGGGGTCCTCTGCCGCTTGGTCATTTACAAAATCTTCAAGCGGATTGCCGACGACGACGTCGTTTCGGACGCGGAGACCTCTGATTATACTGTTACAGTCTCGGTTGCCGATAGGTAACATTTTAAGTTATATGGGTTATAGTTTTTTATCTTATTATTAGAGGCTGATTTTTATTATTATTATTATTATTATTTTTAAAATTTTTTTTATCATATCATTACATATAACAACTTTGTAGACTTGAAGAGCTTTATGGGGGAACAGCATATGTGGGGCTCCGAATTCCTGATCCTGAAACACGTTCTCTGCAGAATATTGATATAGTTCTTGTCAAAAATGGGTAAATGTTTAATTTTTTTCCTCTGGGTTAATGTAAAATGAATGCATTGGCGGATCAAGATATAGGCTTAGGGGCGCTACTGCTTTTTATAGCAAAATTCAAGGTGGCTCAATGGTATAAGTTTCTTAGCAGATTTTCTGAACCAATGTATTAGCTCTGTCCTTGCTTCCACTGTAACCAATGTTTGGGTTGGTTACATATGTTTAGAGCTTAACTACTGTCAATAGGCATTCACCTCCCATGTTAATTGGCTTTTAATTATAGCTTAACATGATGTTATAGTCAAATTGGTCACGAGGTCATGGGTTGTAATCCTTCTTACATTCTGTTTGTGTTAATGTTCATGGGCTTAGTTCTTCTTCTTTTTTCTTTCAACATTATTGTCAGTTGTGAAAATTTGTGATATAGGGTCATATGTATGTGATAACATCAAAGCATATAATTACAGGGAGGCAGTGGTGATATCTGTCAAGAATTTTTCTGGACTTGTATCAATCAATAATAATGGCGGCTGGGTTTGCATGGGTGAAGTAGTTCACCCTAATCCGGTTAGTTATAGTTAAAAGTGGCTCTTTCTTTATTACTGACTAAGCATTGCTTCTAGGATGGTTTTTGCCAACAGTTTGCATAAAATTCAAATGCTAACTAAAAAATCTTATATCCAACTTAATGGTTATCCTAAAGTCCAATTTTTCTGTGAAATGTGTGCAGTAATAATCATTGGTCAAATTGTCATATTTAGTTGATATTAATGGTCTAAATGAATTATTTTTGTCCTTGTCGCAGGTTATATGACTTTGAACTAAGTGGTTCCTAATGCTTTTATCTATTATATGACTTTGAACTAAGTGGTTCCTAATGTTTTATCTATAAAAAGTATGTTTTTATCTAAAACAACTATCCCATGGTATGGAGAGCCTTCATGGGACTCCTTCATTTTTCATGATTTCACACAATTTTTTGCAGGCTTTTCAAAGATATTGCCTATACTGTTTTTCTTGATGGGTCCCTATGTTCACTTGTTGCAGTTTTATATGAAAGTGAGAAATTAAGAATTAAGAAAAGAAATATGCCCTGATTGCTTATTTGAATCATTCCAGTTCTAGTTGTTTCTTTGAATTTCTTTGTTTCAGGTGGACGAAGTTAAAAAACAAGCTTCAGTTCTTGAATCATATCTTGAACAAAGGGGAATTCCTGCAGGAGAAAGATGTTTATCTTGCAAAGTGATACTTCCTAATCCAAAATTACGGTGTGTGTTAACATCTTTGCATTGTTGCTAGGAATGTAATATCATTTATTTTTTTAAGCGCTAAATACTTACATTCATATTTATTTACCATATAATTAGTGCTTCTATCATTTGGGCACGATGTGCCATGTTTGGCAGCAATATTTGAGAACTGACTTTTTGGGTTAGAAATTTTCTTAATGATTCAGTTGACCTAGAGGATTACTACCAGGCTTTTAAGCATATATATCTTGTGATGAGGATGTCTTTCATTTCATTCCTAGCTTCTCATTTTCAAATATTAGATTGCAGTTAGAAAGATATGAAGGATATTGTCTGTGACAGTTGAAATAATTTTTGAGAAATTGGAGCATGAATTTGGAATCTAATTCACTAGATATGCTGCAAATGTGTTATACGGTGTTAAAGTAGTTGGTGATAGTCTTCTTGTGGAACTTATAATTTTATTTCATATTTTTGGGTTGTAGCCCCATTTCTTTAAACCTGCCGGAAGTCATTACCTATGACCAATTGACACAACTGAAGCCAGATCATCCCAAACTCAATTTTATTCTTCGGACAGCTCCAATGTGGGATAGGTATGCTTCCATTTGTGCCTCAAAAACTCCAAAGCTCATTTAATTTGTCCCCATATTATTTTATTTTGTCTGTTTGCATTTTGATGAGACATCTAGACTGACTAAACAACTAAACTTGCAAGTTGCAACGCTGTTGAATCTCCTGCATAACATGTATTATTGTGGTAACTTTAGCTGTGAATGAGAATGGTAACTAGTAAGGATTGTAGGATGTTATGAAGAAAGAAATGCATAAATGTTTTTGAAGATACAGCAAAGATAGTTTTAAAGAGGAGTGTTCTTAATTTTTGTTCTTGTGGGAGACTGCTATTATAGTATTATGAAACCACTTCAGCAAGTAGTTTTAATCTAAAATGCAAGGTCCCAATAGTAAGTAGTATTTATGGTCTAGCGTGTCCTTTCGCGTGTATCATGGATCCTGTAAGATTGGATGAAATCAAGATATATTGATGTGGATCCTTTTCTAATAATAATAAAAAGACCATGAAATTACTAGGAACTTAATGGAGATAAAAGCGCATAAAATGTTGGGGTACGAAAACCAGACCTTAACTTTGGTACCATGTTAAAAACCGCTTAATCCAAAAGCTTAAGCTAAGTAAGTGGCCAATATCAGGTGTTGAAAATCTAACAATGATGTTGCACCAAAACTAGTTCACAATTGGTGTCCAAATTGTGGAAATAGCACTCGTGTTAGAAACACAGTTGGAGACATGGGTTTATGACAATGTAGGCTGCCTATTTTCTTTTTGTCTTTTGCTTCTCTTTTAATTTTCTTTTTGAATAAGCAGGATGTGGGTTTTTTTTTTTTTTTTCTGAGATAGCTGCTGTTTGGACCATCTGTGCTTTTTTTTTGGGGGGGGGTGGTATGAATTTGTTTTGGAATTTTTCATTCTGCATTCATATTTAAAAGTGCCCTTATATTGCAGAATTTGAGTAACTTATTGTTGCACTTCTCAGATTGCATGTTATTGCAGGTTGTTCAACAAATCATAAATCTTTTGTCTTTTTTTTATTTCCTTTATATATAATATTGATTTATGACCTCTATTTTAGAATTGAATTACAAAAGTTATTTTGTTTGGTGAACTAGGCAATTTGTAATCGCTTTTCTGTGGCAAAAGCCTCTTGCTCTTTTAAATTGGGCAAGCATTATCTGCTCCACTGTTAATTGTTCGAGCATTCTGCAATCCCCAAGTTTAGCTTCTTGATGGCACCTTATGCCTCTACCTACCTCATGTCAAGAAACTTCAGATTTACCTCATGTCAAAAAAATTCAGATAAAGTTGGAATTGATTGGTTTAAGAACCATATTCAAGTCATTGGGTTGATCTTGGCCTTTCGCTTAAGTTGGCCTTCCGATTGTCCCATTAGTCCAGGTTCTTAGCCATATATGTGATGATGTTCTCAGATGATTGATTAAGGTTGTCATTTGGAAAGAAAACATGAAAGTTTTCTTTTCTATTTTTTTGCAGGTTACAGCTTGAAGGCAACAAATTTGTCTTGGGTGAATTTCTGGAATTTAAAGGGGATCAGGGAGATACTTCTGTTTTGAGTTGTATTGAAAGATCGAAAGTTAGTTGCCTGTTCATCCTAATGCTGAGTATGTTTGGATCTTCCAATCTCTCTAGCATATATGGCATTTTTCTTTTTCTGATTGCTTTGTTCGACTACTAAAATGTGAACTTGTAAGTGGCTAAGTATTGGGAGTTTGGGCAGTTAATCTATAAGATCATATATTCTTATGAATTATGAGCTTGTATTTTTAACTAATTGGCCATATTTTTTTGGCTGCCCTTGAGCAAGTATAATCTTTATATGCTAGTACTTTTATGTAAAACAAAAGTTCTTAACCGAATTTCTGTGTAGTGGTCTTATTGTATTTTGTATTATGTCATTACCATCATACGGGTCTTTAGTTGGCCATGTTTGTGCATTGTTCATATCCCCATCTAGCTGGTGAGAAGTAGAGCGAAGTGAGAGAAAATGTGAATAAGAAGAACTACCTTACAGGTAGTCTTTAAGTTCATAGCTTACTTGTAATGATTATTGACATTGCTGTGGATTTTGCATTGGAGCAGACTTGGGATTCTCTTTCTCTGGAAAGCGATTCGCTGCCATACTATTATCATTGCAAAGAATATGTAAATAACTGAAAATTTCTCTTGCCTTCTGATTTTACTGTTTATGACAATTGCAGCCCCTTCAACACTCACTGTTCTGTACTCTCATCGTGACTTTCGAGAACAAGGCGCATCAGCTTCTGAGTGGAAGAAGTTAACCGTAAGATCAAATATTGACATTCTGTTTCGGCCAGAAAATTCTACCAAAATCCACAAATTCAAGCTCTCTTCAATTGTTTCTCTGGCTCTGAGTGCTTAAAGATGCCCATGCTGAATGTTAACCATTACTTAGGTGTTTCTGCGTTTTTACATTTGGAAGTTTATGTCCGGACTTCTATCCCTAACCATAAGACATCATCTATTTCATAGATGGTTTTTCTATTTATAGTGTACCTTGATGATTATATATTTTGGATTTGGCAGTAGACAATTGTTGGGATTGTCTTCTACTAGAGAAGTATTCTTCAGAGTATTTTGTCTAGTATTTGTAAAAACGGAAACTGATGATCTTTTCACCATGCTCTTCCATATGGAAAACCAGTACATATTAACCAAAAATCCGGTGCTTATCTTTTGTAATATTTGTCCTATTGAATGTTCATTATATATTGTTGGGATAGATTTGGAAGGTTATTTGTGGGCCAATAGTAAGCTGACACATGGCCAGGGATAATAAAGAATAAGCCCACATGAGCTAATTAACAATGAGGAAGGCATAAAGTGAGCCCATTATAAGGGTAAAAATGGAATAAAATAAGAGATATTTGGGTCTCATATGTACTTCCTAAATGTGAACATCAATGAGTAAAAATTCTTATTTTTAGTCTAAGAATAAATAGTCAATGGAAAATCATATCTACAAGGTATCCGATCAGCAGAAAACACATCAACATCTCTATAGCTACCTTAACTGAGGTAACAAAGTTGTCCACTCAACAAGCACTGTATGGACAAGGGTACAAATGATAAATACCATTTGAAGCTTGCCCAATAAGGTCATTTGATTAAAATTTCTAGAACACCCTTATTTAAAAGATGATCCATTTAGTAGAGAGGGAGGTGCACCTGATAAAAAGGATAAAAGTGTTCATAAGGCACTCAAACTATATATATTCATGTAAAGGCAGATATAATATAATCTCTTTTTTCAATTCACCATTCCTCTTTGGAAACTTGTAGGTTGCTTCATCTTCTTCTTCTACTATTTTTATTTTTTAAGATTTCTCCATTTCTAAGAATTTCATGGAAGATCTTAACTGCTTCACCTTCCTAAAAACTTTTCCTTTACTCTTATCTTATAGAATTATTTTATCTCCACTAAATTGTTATTCCCCCTTACATTAGTATTCACCATAAACAACCTTTAGTAAGGTTTTATTCATATTCTAAAGAAAATTATGTAATACTTCATATACATAGTAGATTAGAGATAAGTTACTTCCAAAGATGTAGGCTAAATGGTGAACATTGTAAATTCTTGTGTGTTTTTTTTTGTTCACATTTATTTTCACTTATTATGATAATTTCGTTTTCTAAATTATATTTCATGTATGAGTTCACTTGAAACTATCCCCCAATCCAAACTCACTTGAACTATCCCTAAGCTCTCTTGAACTCCCCACATCAATCTCTACACTAACTCCCAAGAGTTCCATTAAGCTTTTTATACTATTCCCCTCATATAACCTGTTAATTCACCATTCATACCACCTCATTTCACCATGCATGTTACTCAGCCATGGGCGGATCTAGCAAAGGCCCAAAAAGGGCTAAAGCCCTTTATAGAGCTTTAAAGTTTATTTAAACATATTATAATTATGAGTGGTGATATTTGACCCTCTAACTTTATCTTGTTTTCTCCAGTTTTTTATTAACCTTAGTTATTTTAAATTTGGCCTTATGAAAAATAAAAAAAAAATATTTTATTTCCTCTCTCATCTACATTCTCTTTCTTATCTAGGAATGGTAAAAAAGCTTGGACCAGCCTAATCCTGGGTTGGTCTGGCCCATTCCCAATGGCTTTGACCTTAGCTTCCCATATGAGAGCATGGATAAGGGCTCAAGGAAAAAAACCCAAGCCCAAGTCTTTTATTTTATTTTTTAAAAAATAAATCTATAAATTAAAATAAAAAAATAAAGAGAAAAAAATTAATTTCTTAATTCATATATCAATACTAAATAAAAAAAATTAAAATTATAATAATAAATTCTCTTTTAAGTGTTAATTGATAAAAAAAGGTACTTGAATTGGAGAATTCAGTACAAAAAGAATTAAATTTTCAAACTTTATTTGCCTCATTTTCTTTATTTATTATAAATTAGAATAATAAATTAAAAATTAAAAATAATGAAATTTTTTTTTTAAAAAGAAAGCTTAATTCCCTAATTTATATATTAATACTGAATCAAAATGTTAAAATTATAATATTAAATTCTCTTTAAGTGTTTGAATTGGAGAATTGAGTACTACAAAAATTAAATCTATCAACTTTTATTTGCTTCATTTTCTTTATTTATTATTTTATTTTAAAATATTTATTTTTTAATTCATTATTTATTATAACAACTTGATTATTATTAACTCATTTCAAGTTTATAAAAAATATAAAAAATAAAAAAAATTAAAAACCCAAGTCCGGCCCAAGCCTAACCCAGACCCGGCTCTCACACTTCCACTCTAATGAGCTTGGACCTGAGCTTGAAAATGCCTAGCCCAAACCCGCATTTTGCTATCTCTACTCTTATCTCTTAAACTTCACCACATACTTTCCTCATTATGTCAATTAGAATTGTAAAACTCAATATTTTTGACAAAGTTGCTCACTTGTACATTGTTTTCTAGAGATTAAATTATTCTTGTGAATATTTTACTTTGCAATGAGACTATTTTAATTCAAATAGATGTTTGTAGTCATTTTGATTGTCCACACACAAAGTTATAAAGAACTTCAACTTAGCACAGTCCAAATACAAGGCAACTTAGAAGTTAGGACAACGACATTGGCCAGCTTTGCATTTTGAATCTTAACTTATAAACTTTGGATCGTGGGTTATGATTTTGGACTATATGGGTTTTAGTTTTATTATAATTGTGCTTTTTGTGGATTTAAATATTTTGTAATCTTAATTTGATTATTTGATTTTTATTTTAATTAAAGATATTCTTTTATTTTAATTATTTTTTTATGGTGGCAACGGTGAATTGGTGATGAAGATTGGTAGAAGGGATTGTGGTGATGTTTGAGAGAGAAAAGAAACTATAACAATAATAATAATTTTTTATAAGAATAATTTAAGAAATAATTCAGATGAATTTGAAAGTGATGGGTGATGAAAAAAAATGAGGGGTCATATATTGCTACTCTGTAGTTGGTCCATTTAAAAATTTTAAACTCGTTTCTAGACTTATAAATTTTCTTTTAGATATAGTATATATTTGGCCCATTTTTTAGTTTGTCATGTGTTTGGGACTTGAAATTGATGCCCAATACATGATTTAATTGATTGACATAATTGTTCATCTCATAGTTTTTAAATTTTCAAAAATATCAAGCCAAAAGTTACCGGTTTTTAGCTTTTTAATTTCAAAATATATTTACATGGTTTTTTTCCCACGTTCAAATCAAAAATAAAGAAACTATTAAGGTTTTCTTAGATGAATTAAATAGGTTTAGTTGCGTTGAAGTTATTTGATCAACTAAATTTCTTTTGGTGGGAAGTTCTTATGTTGGCGTCAAATAATTGTATTAATTTAAGTCATTGCAAGTAAGCAACAAAATTTCAAATTGTTGATTAAGTTGACAATGAAGTTATTATTGTACATAACATTTTTTAAACTGGAAAAGAGTAAAGGATGGTTGTAAATGTGTTGAAAATCATTAATTCAAGAGTTCAATAATTTGGCACTTATTTTTTTTGATTAATTTTTTTTTCAATTGTATTGTACGTTTGTACTAAGCCCCTCGTAGAAAAAAATTTCTAGGATCGTTACTGACCTCAACTACACCAATTATCCTGAACATTAGAAAAATATACTTAAATCCTTATTAACCCAATATTTCTCTAAATATAAATTTATTTACTTGAATCGAATTGAGCTAGATTTGGTGAGAACCACTGGTTGATTCAAATCAGTAGTGAAAATCCTGTGAAATCATATATTTTTATGCATTGTCGTGATATTGCCCGAGTCTCCTTCTTGTCCTTCAAACTATATTTTAATGTACTGCTTAATTTTTTATATGGATACAAAAAAAATAAATTCTATTTTTTTTGTTTTCTTTCTGGAATACAGTTCATTGTAATGATTAGATCAGGCCAAAAAGCTGATACCCGTGCTTTTCATCTCTAGTTTATCGCCCACGGTCTAGGTCACCTAACGTGATTGCATGCAGGCGTCATCTGGCCCTCCTGCTAGTGCAAGAAAATTCCCGTATCAACTCCTCCTGCCGTTACAGTTGTACGGTACGCATGGTTCCATGTATGAGGCTGGCATGCGTGAACGCACAGGCCACCATTTGGTACCAAAAGTTTTGAGCGTAACATGTTGATCAAACTGACCAGCATAACACACCAAAATGAGACCCGCTCTCCTCGGGTTTGGGCAGTCTATACTCATTTTTTTTAAAATAATAAATTTTTTATTTAATTATTTTAATTTATTTTATTTAAGATTTAACACCGTTTTTTAAATAACCTTTGACATATAATTTAGTATCGTTGAAATTCTTAGTTTATGCTCTACGCAGCTGTACCAGTACAATCGATGATAAAACTTTCCTTCACCGTAGATCTGCAGTTAAAGTAGCCGACAATTCCTTTTACTATCGAAAGATTATATTACTGGCTGATATTGACAATAGCTCATTTGTATTAGTAGAACATTAATGATAAAAACTTACATCAGTTGGACGGCCACCTTAGCATACGGACATGATGTGCTCAACCAATGAAGTATCTCATTTGGGCAGGTCCAAACAGGTCCTATTAGGATCCACCCTATTTAATGTTGTATATTTTATTAAAAAATAAAAAATCAGTGGACTCCAAAGTATGACCCACCAAACCTGTCTATGCCCAACCTATACGTTGTTTCTTACTATATATAATTGATGCAACAAGCCAACTATATTAACCTCAGACGAGGGACTTCTATAGGACCCATTTTTTTTTTTAATTGTTTATTCACCCTAACATGGTTTTATTTTATAATCAATTTATCTAATTTCTGTTTATTTAAACTTATTTTAAATTTTTATTTGTTTACTATTTATTTTGAATCAGTATAACTAATTAGGATACATCTATGATGCTATATTTTTTTTACGGCATCAATAATATTTCATATGTATCATTAAATTTAATCAATAGTAAACAATATTTATATTAAATAAGAAATGAATAATTTACGACATCAATAATATTTCAATTGTGTGCCATTACATTTTTAATCAATGGCACATAATATTTATGTTAAAGAAAAAGATAAATAAATTTTTGTAAAATAATTGACCACCATTAATGTTTGAAACAATTTCACTTGAATAGCATGCTTTATTTAAAAGTCACTTTTCCACGCTCCTATAAATTTGCAGTGTGGTATATATATATATATATATATATATATTTTTAATATAAATGTTTATAAAATATATTATATATATATATATATATAAAATATTTTAAATAAATGTTTCAAAATCTATTACTATCAAGTATAAAATATAATATCTAGTAGATTATCTAACACAAATTAAATAAATAATTTGTAATTATAAAACTTATAACACCAATAAACAACACAACTAAGTATGTATATTTAAGTTAATGCTACAAATTACATTACTAAACTCATGAGGGAGATTATTTGTAATTTAAAAATACTTGACCACCCATGTTTTAATAAAATTTAATATCGTATATTAAAATACCTATTATTTTATATACTATCAAGGACCATTGTATAATTGATCAAAAAGTGTATATTATTTTTTAACAACCACTTAGCATATGTTGTACAAATTTTATTGAACTCGCAAGTGCACAAATCTATTATAGAATAGATCAATGGTGACGAGTGTCGATCCCACGAGAAGGTGGATTTTAATTACTTGTAGAATTAATTTTCTAAGTGGATGATTGGATTTATAATGACAATGATGTAGGCAATGTATTAATTTAAATTAAAGCTGTAGGAATAAACTGTTAAAATGAAATGCTTGGATCTTCGGATCTGTACTCAACATACACCATCGGCTTAACATTCATTATTAGTACTAATTAAATCATGAAGGGGGATTTTCCACTCCTCATGAACCACACTCTAATAGATATGGTGCTAAGGGCTTCCCGTGCCAAATAGTAATAACCTTGCCTAGGGAGGCGGTTATTCCAACCGATATCCAGACAAGATTATTACTATCTGTCTACGAAAAGTCAAAACATCCACATAAATTAAAAGGGAAGGAAAAGTAAATTTACCAAATTAAACCCATGGAGCATGTTGAGACTTTACCTTCAACCCAAGCTTGAAAGGAAATTAGCCACTCATAATTGAACTAGGGGTAAAATGGAAATTTTAATAAAATACATAGAAAATACAAGATGGAGATGGAATTACAGAAAATGGAGCTCCAAAAATGGATTCAGGGGTGTCAAATTAGTGGGGGAGCCCCTTTTTTATAGATACACTGAGTAAATCAAGGCCATCGGATTAAAACAATTTGGACGCTCAGGATTGCTCTACGTGGCAAGTTCCTATTGGATGGAACACATCATCAAGGCTGTCATTCCGTGTATATGCATGTACCGTACGCACGTTTTTTCAGTCCACTAACATTTCTGTCACGTCACTGGTCAATATTTTTAGTCCAATAGGATCGTGACACGCCATCAGTCAACGCCACATCATCAGTCAATGCCGCATAAGCGGTCAATCCCACATCTTCGTCCAATCAAATATCGCCACGTCATCGTATAGTGCCACATCATCATACGATACATGTGAATCGCAGTGAAGCGATCCGTGAACAATGTCGCGGTATGCGATGATCGTATATATCAACCATACCGTATGTGTGAACAGTACCGTATGTGTGAACAATACCATTTATCTTTTATGCTCCTCCTAAGGTTTTCAACTGTCCTGGGTTCAAAATTGCTGTCCGTTTTTCTATCTGATCTCTTGTTCATTGTGAAATGATCTTGATGTCCCCTAAAATACATGAAATACTTAATTAACATAAAACATACATAATTAAATCACAAGGGACTTTAAGACATAAAGTAAGGATATTAGTGAGACTTGGAGTGTAAAATGATGATTTTCTCCATTATAAATACACACTTTCTAGTACTCAACAGCATACATATTCAAATGAAATTATTGATTATGTTATAATTAATTAATATTCTTACATGGTAGGAAATTATCCAAACCTTATATAATTTAAGTTTCATCAGCCTATATATTTTCAATTTATTTTTGAATATCACTTTGTTAATTTCATAAAAGTTAAATCCAACATATATTCCTAATTTGGTTTAGTCTATGAATAAAAAAAAGATTGTTTTATTGATATCATTTAATTGTAATTATAAATTTTTATGTTGCTAAGAGTCATTACTTATAAATGGTAATTAATAGGGGTTAATTTTGGCCTATCCTCTCATGAAATGACAATCTTCAAATTGTCCTCTTATTGTTGAAAAAATTAAGTTACAATCCAAAATTCGTTATCTCTCTATTAATTTAAATGGCAGAAAGTTTAAGATGGTACTTGTACAAATTTATAACCATCGTTCTGCATATTGCACATGGATGATAGTAGCATGTGTAGACAACATTGAGTCACTCAGTATTTCTAGGTTAGCAAAATCCGGATCCTGATCTGCATCTACATTTCTAAATCTAAATCCTCATCCGAATCACAAAAAAAATATATGTAGATTTGGATGTGAGTAATATTTGCAGCGGATGCGGACGGATATTTTGAATATCTAGATTTGAAAAATCAAAATTTAATAATTTAATATATAATTTAAAAATTCAATAATTTACCTAATAATATCAAATAAAATTCAACATAATTCAACAATTAATAATTCAACATAAATAACATACAACAACGCCATAAATCCACAAATAAATTTAAATTTTTTTATTTTTAATAGATATTTTTAATTGAAAATAAAATTTAACCAAACTCGGATATGTGATTTTCTGAATACACTTACATCTGGATCTAGATTAAGATCATTGCAGATCTCAACTTTCCACATCTAGATTCATATTTTTTAATATACAGATTCAGATTTTATTGCCAACTTTAAGTATTTTTACCTAACCCCATTTTCTTATCTAAGTAAATATGTGGTGTAGATGTAAGAAAATAAAAAAGGAAAGAAAGAAAGAAAGAAAAATTATGGTATGGTATAAAAAAGGGACATTTTGACATTTTGCTTTCATGCCAATGTAAAACAAATGTTTGTGCCTACAATTGTAAGATTTTGCTAAGACAAAAAGTAGAGTATCATTAAAGATACTGTAAAGACAAAATTGGAAGGAGTAGGACTAACTCAAGTAGCAACAATGGAGAATCTGAGTCTGAATTGCCTCCTCCAGCAGTTGAGTTAAGAAAAATAGAATTACTAGTAACATTTTACTAGCATTTTTTGTTTGAGTGTATATTAGTATTTATATAATTTCTAGGCTTGATAATGTTAGGTTAATGACACCGTGTAAATTTTTTCATTTTTTTCTTTTTGAATAGAAAGTACACCTTTCATTACTAATTAAGAGAACAAATACAAAATATTAATTAGAAATTCATCCAGCTATATAATAGAGTCTAATTTCCTTAGGCCTAATTTGGCCATAAAGTGAGCTAAAGTAGTAGAACTCCTAGAAACACATTGAGCTTTGAAATTCTGAAAACTCTTTTTGGTGTCTAAAGTGTCAAGGATCACCCAAAAATTTTCTATCAAAATACCCTTTTTATTGTTGATTAGCTCTATCATTCCTTTTGAGCCAAACTTTATGATTACAAAAGTTGCCTCAGCCATAAGAGTTACCTACATATCTTATAAAACAACTTTAGCTTTTGCAATCTCCATATCCATAGCACTCTTCATTGTGTTTACAACAATAACAATGACTTACTCTTTTGAAATTTTTAATTAGAGCCCACAACCAGCTAATAGATTATCCTTATTCATTGCGACATCCACATTAATTTTGAACCATCCATCCTATATGGACACGACTGATTTTTCTTTATAATGACCATTCTTACAAAGAAATGATTTGCTTATTGCTTAATTCTTTTGATAAAATCAGTGACAAATGTTGCTTTAACTACCGATATGCTAGATCCTCATTAACCCCTTTAAATAAGACTTTATTAAGTGATGCAACTAACTCACCATTAAGCTCACTATACTACTGTTGGAAAGAGTAAAACAAGTTAACAACATATAGAAATTTATCTTTTTAAAATGCATTTCCTAAAGGAAAATTTCCCCAAACTTTCTTTGCAATCTTACAATTCAATAGAGCATGAGCTATATTCTCCATTTAATTGCTACACACTAGGCTTTTAGTCTCTTGCACTACCCTTTTCTTTTAAAGATTTTCTGTAATAAGAAGGAGGCCATTAACTGCTCTCTAGATAAAAATCTTCACCTTTTCAGGTATAGTTGGCTTTCAAATGACATTCTAATAGTTTGGATTATGATTAGAATAACTAAAGATATCATGGTGCTTCGGCTTTGAAGTCACCTGATTGCCACTTATAATTGAGTATTGTACTATTTTATTATAATGCCAAATCAATTTTTCATAACTCGGTTTTCTTGGTAAAGGAATTTGCACACTAACATCAACATCATCTTTACCATAGTGTTGGTAAAATTCATCTTCCTTCCAATGGTTGTTAGCATTAATTAAATTAGCAACAATGATTTCACTAGGCAAATTTAGAGTTGTGGATTTAAGGGTTATATGTCTAGGTATCTAGCCGCTATTTAAAAACAATTTAACTGTTGTTTATCACCTATTTTCTATTTACAGTCTTTGGCCAACACTTCACTTCCCCATAATATGTTCCTCCGAATAAAAGATAGTTTGGAATCCAAACTAGCCTCTAAAACGTTTGAGCACTTGAAGTGCTTAGCTTTTAATATTCTAGCCATTAAAGAATCAGGCGCTTGAATTGATTCTCCAACCTTGATTGGCAACACAAGCTTGGTTGAAGCTTGAGAGATCTTTAAAGCTAAAACCCCCTCTAGCTTTGACTTGACTTAAATTTTGTCTCTTTGCTCATGAATATTTTTCTTCTCCTCTATTGAACTCTACCAAAACTTTGCCAAAGCCCTTTGCATATCATCACATAACCCTAAAGGAATCTTGAAAACACTCATAATATAAATTAGGACAGCTTATACGACTGCTATGATGAGGATCTATTTTCCACCACTTGTGAAAAACTTGTGTTATCAACTGAGTATCTTGATTAAAACCATAAGCTTTATTTTATTAAAAAAGCTCTTTGTCTTCCTCCTTATCATGATAGTAAACTAAGATATTTTCATGCTTAGAAACAACAAAAAGCTGAAAAACATGCTTGATTGTTGCTCTGCGATTAGGTTTTGTGTTGCTGGTGAAGAATATGGATAATTTTTTCATGTTAAAAATTTGTCTAGAGGCCTTCTCATAGCAATCTAATAGTCTCTTTAGATTTGTATAGTCCTCAATAGCTGTTCTAGTAAATATTAGATTGTTGTTAGGAAACAACAGACGAGAAATAGATAAATCTTTACACCAAATTGGAAGCCATAGACAAGTTTTTGTTGTCTGGCCTTTCTAATAAGGTGAGAAAATGCTTTAATGCACATAGTAAAGACACAAGGTGCCAATACATAGCCCTGTCTAAGCCCTCTTTGCAGATAAAACAATTCTTTTGTTAGCTTATTCACAATGTTATGAAAGGAGACTAAGTGGATGTAATTAATAATTAAATCAACCCACCTACTTAAAAAACCCATTCTTAATATAATTTGTTCAAGAAAAGACCATTGTTCCTTATCAGAAGCCTTGCTAATATCTAGTTTGAATGGCAATAGCCCATGTTTTTTCTCTTTGTTGTCTAATTTCATGCAAGCATTCATAACCTATAATAATATTGTCAAAGATCAATCTATTTCAAATGAATGCATTTTGGGTTAAGGGCATAACATGATGAAGGATGTGCCTATTTTGCAATTATTTTAACGATAATTCTATAGATGACGTTGCATAGGCTTGTAGGCCTAAATCTATCACTCTCAATTTTGTTACCTTAAGAATCAATGCAATATGTGTGTGGTTTAAATGAGCAATAAAACCTCTATCATTAAGGATATAAAGACATCTGTTTATAACTTTAAACTTGACCGAGTGTTAATGCTTTTAAGAGAAGATAGCTAGTAGGCCATCGAATCTAGGAGCCTTAGTAGGCTCATTTGAGAGAGAATTGTAAGGATTTCCAAAATTATGAAAAGGCTATCTAGCTGTTGATACATCTCTGTGGTGGTTATTGGGGCTAGATCAGCGAGAGTAACTAAAATGCACTCTTTTACAACTTGGATGTGGTGAACAAAGCTGCATAGTAATCATAAAAATGCTTATCCATTTTTTCTCCATCTTCAGTTTATCCATTTTGTTGGTTTATCACTCCTCAAATTCTCTTCTTTTTCTTCATAAAGAAGCTTTAGAATGGAAGAACTTGGTATTTTTATCCCCTTCTTTAAGCTATTTAACTCTTGATCTTTTCCTCTGATAAATTTCTTCATCAATTAGCAAATTTTAAATTTGTTTCTTTGTGCTTTTTATTTCATTTTCTTCTTCATATTGCATATGATTAAACTTCACCTCCATAAGGTTACTGTTCAACCATTTCAATTTCTATTTTCTATTCCTAAATTTTTGTTTGCTCTAATTATGAAAATATGCCATTGAACTGTTTAAAGTCTTTCTGAAACACTGAATAGGATCATTTCTAGACCAGTAATCTTGACTGCTCTGCTCCTCATTCACAATGCAATTACATTCGTCGTAGGGCTTCCAAATGTCCTGATATTGAATTCTAGACCTTGCCTTTTTGTTTGTAACTCACACCTCTGTTTTTATCTTGCATTTTCAACATAATAAGACTATGGTCAAAGCACAATGTGTCTAAATTATATATAATTAACTAAGTCAACTAGTTCCTAATACTTAGTCCTAAAAAATCTATCTAGTTTTTCTTCAACAAAATAGGGTCCAAACCTTTTATTTGACCATGTAAAATGGCACTCTTTGCATTCAAGATCAATAAATTGCGCTCATTCACTGTTTCTTGAAACTCAGCCACTATACTTAGATTTTTATCATTTACACCTGTTTTTTCATTTAACTTTAGGATTTCATTAACGTCTTCCAAGCAAATCCACGGATGAGGAAACAAACTTGAGAACCTTTTCAGTGATGTCTATGTATCTCATTTTTGTCCTACCTCAGGATGCCTATAAATCCCCGTGCACCTCTATTGCCTTTTATCTACACCTCTGACCATGGCATCAATATGGCGATTACTATAAGAAATTATCTCTAGCTCCAAGTTATCATTACCAAACCACCCCTATCCTATTTCTACTTATTGCAAGACAATTATTGAACCATAGTCTTTTACTTGTATCTATCATTTGTCCAGGTATTAATTTCATTTCAAAAAGAAAAAAAATTCGAGGCCTGTGCTTTTGGAGAATGTCCTTCAATTCATAGAATGTTCGAGTACTCTCTAATCCTCAAACGTTCAAGCTAATGATATTCAATGCTTCTACGTGGGCTAGTCACCAACTTCTGCTGATAATTATTTTATTGTTGATTCAGACATATTTATAATTCAATAACTGTTTCTTCCTAACTAAGTTTGAATTTAGTTGAAAGGAACTTAAATGCGGTAGAAGTTAAGATTTCTTTAAAAGGGCTTGCTGTCTTGGCCTTTTTTCTTTTCCTTTTTGGATTGTTCTATTTGGCCTCACTACTTAAGCATTTTGAAGTTGAAGACCCAATTTTATTGCTTGATTTCTTGTTTATGTCACAGGCTTGGCTTTTCCATCTTTTCCATTTTTTCCATTTTTTCTATTTTTTCCATCTTTTCCATTTAGGCCTTGACTTCTTTGACTTGAGCTCACCGTCAACTACTTCTTCCTCTGGACTCATTTGATCTAAGGATGGCAGAAAAGCCCAGGCTAGCCTTGCCTATTCTCACGAGCTTTAGTTCAGGCCTCTCGCATAAAGGCCTAGTAGAGGCTTAAGGAATAAAGCCCAGACCAAGCCCAAGCTCTTTATTTTTTTTGAAAAAAAATTATAAATTAGAATAATAAATTAAAATTTAAAAAAATATTGAAAAAAGCGCTTAAATCCTTAATTCATATATCAATAATGAATAAAAAGACTTAAAATTATAAAACAAAACTCTCTTTTAAGTGTTAATTAATTAAAAGGGTGCTTGAATTAAAGATTGCAGTACTAAAAAATTAAATCTCTAAACTTTTATTTGCTTCATTTTCTTTATTTATTATTTTGTTTTGAAATATTGATTTTTTTAAATTTTATTATTGACTATAACAACTTGATTATTATTAACTCATTTCAAATTCACACTAACACTATAATGGGCTTAGGCCTAGGATTGAAAAAGCACAGCCCAAGCACGCATTTTGCCATCCTTAATTTGATTTGTGAGAGTTACATTAACTTATTATATTGCTTAGCCACTACATTTTTTTTTCCTTTTTCTAATTCCATTCGAATTTTCATTTTTTTGTCAAATTTCCCACTTTAATCTCCTGAATTCTAGCAGATATAAAGTTGCCAACTACACTATGCAACTTTAGGTCATTAATCTGCAGAAGCCTTGGTTTACTTTCTTTGGTTTTGTCAACGTTCTTAGTGCTTCTTTCCATGTGTCCCACTCCCATTTGTGCTCTACTATATTATGTGTTGCCTTGTTTTGGCCTAAAACAGGTTTGATGATCCAAATTTGATGAAGGTGAAATCATGTTAAAGATCTCTGCACTTTCTAAATCTTGGAAAGGCAAGTTTTCTTTTTATTGTCCTTTATGTTCTTTACATTCCCTGAACTAATGGCCAATACACCATCAACAAAAGCAAAAGTCTGGTAGTTGTTAATACGTAGCCGACAACGAGATATTTTCTTCACCTTCTTATTTAAGGACAATAATCTTCTTCAAAGGTTTAATGATATTCATCAAGACTCAAATACACATAAATTTCCTAAAACATGCACTCTGAGCATTCATTCCTATATCTTCAACCTTTTCCACTCTTGACCTTAGCTTATAGATTATACTAACATCTAACACATTAGTCACACATTGTGAATTTGCATCTAGAATGAAGCATGAAGGAAATATTGCTGTTTGATACTACCAATAATAGTTGGTTCTTGAAGCGCAATTAGGGCTCTATTAAAATGCCAAGGTCTTCCATTTAAAACTCTCTTTTTGTTAGCTTTTAAATAGAAATTAAACATAAAATGTTATTTCCTAGACTTTTGATCTTAAAATCTCTTACTGTATGCTAAGGTTGATACAAAGCTATTTTGAGCCCTTCACGATTAACCCTCTCGCAAGAAGAATTTTCCCCACTAAGTGGCTAGCTATAGCCTGAGATCATTTTTCTTTCATTTTGCTTTAAAAAATAATTAGTCAGCTTCTTCTTCTTTAAGTGTTATGGCCTTATACCTTCGTATTAGTTCTTCTATCTCCATAGCTTGATTAGAACACCATTGTTTATTCTAGCATTCAATTAATACCAGCTTTAAAAGCACTCACCAACATCTCACTCTCTTATCTGTTTATGACCCCCCATTTTGTTTGAAAACCCCTCAACTTTAGTGTTTAATGCTCTCACTAGCCGCTAAAGATTAAAGAAAGATACATTAAAAGAAAAAGAAAAGCAAACCAAACTAAACAAACTCTACCAGTCTTTAAGAATGATGCCTAGAACCCTAGCAACCCAGTAAAAGCTATCATTTAGCTCTTTCTCATGCAGAGAAAAACCTATGAAGGACATTTTTCAACGTCTTTACGTCAGGGTGTTAATAATTGGTTTTGAAATTTTATTGGAAACCTTAGGTTTTTATGAATTTATTTTTTTGAAATATTGTTGGAAACCTTAGGTTTTTATGAATTTGGGGGTTTTTTTTAGTTAAAAAAATTTCTTCCTTGTTTTTACACTTAAAAGATTTAAAATGACAGAGGCAAACCTAGAATTTTGTTCTTTGCGTGGGTTTTTATATGCATTATAGGCTAATGTTGTTTGTTATGGTTGTGAGGCTCAATGTAGGTGATGATTTTAAAATTTGAATGTGTAGATTGTTGTTTAGTATTGTTTTTATTTCATTGTGTTTATTGTTTAATGATCTTAACACTTGTAATGAGTTTATTTGCCTAAAGAGGTTGTATATGCTTGCTCTGTAGGCTTAATTTTGTATGTAAATGTATAACTTGTTTGCAAAATTTATTATTTGATTTTCATGTGTGTTATAATTATTAGTTTGTTGCAAATTATTTCACTGGTACTAATATATTTGTGGATTATAGATTTTTACATTGTAATATATCAGAACCAAATTTTAAAAGTCAACTTTGTTAACTTTATATTGTAAAGTAGGATGTTGGTGTGATAGACCTGGATTTTCTAAGTAGAGTGATCTTGATCAATAGTGCAACGAGATAAGCTTTTGGGAGAAATAGATGGCTTCTTGAGTAGATTTGTCATTAACATTACACCGCCTTGAAATAGAAAAATTAGGGCAATAGAGAATGACAGTGAAGTGTATCAGGCATGACACTTGTTTAATAGTAAAAAGTACATACAAATTAGAGCTCTTACCACTAAATTTAATGAATGTGGATAAAAAGAGATTATTTGATGATGATATTCAGACTATTGCCATAGAAGTATCATAACTTTTTTTGCCAATATTTGCTAAGAAAAGTCGTATAAATATTAAGATTATTTCGAGAAAGAGAAGAAATGGCAAGACATTTACTTTTGAACCTAAACTTAAAACTGTTGTTCCATCACCCCTTGAACTTGAGCCTATCATTTCATCATCCCAAAACCTGAGCTTATATATGAAATTGAGCCATCTACGACAGTAATAGTCAATGTATTAGTTGCATAACAGTTTTTGAGAAAATTACAAAGAAAACTAATATGTAATAAAATCAACCTCTAACATTTACAAAAGTCTTTAGCAATGACTTTAATGAGACATACCTAGCCGATGACCAAACCTCATCATCTACTCTAACAATTAACTTAAAACTTGGCCAAGCACTAATGTAACTAGCCATGCAGATCAACCAAACAAAGATAATGATAATGGTACTTCTAAATTTGTATACTTTTCATATTATAGTGAACATTTCAATGACTTTGATATTATTGATGATTTTTATGATTTTATGATTGAAGATAAATATGATGATGATGACATCGGGCTGGATACTAATTACATAAATCCATCATTATCCCAATTTTATAAGGACAATTCTTTACGAAGCGGTTAAGATATCCCAAATCCTACTAAAGTATTAATAGTTCCTGTAATATCAAATCTCTGAACTTGCGAATCAACACCAACTCCACGACAAGCACCAAGTCCTGATCATGGACATATATTGCCTCTTAAATCTCCATTTAAATTTGACTAAGCTGTACCATCTCAAACAACTATAAAGAAGTCAAATAAATTTAAAAGGAGATGTAGTAAAGTGTTGTTATCTTATATGCTTGTAATAAAAGAAAAGTTGGTTCTGTCAAGATAAGGGCTTTTTAAAGGATTCCATAGCATAAGCAAAATAGACAACCTATTCTTGTTAAGCCTTTAAAGACCAGTGGAAAGAAAAGAAAAATAAATTATGTAGATTGTCAGTTTTGTACAAAGCAAGACTAAGCCAACAAAGACAAGGGCAACTAAAAGTTCTTCAGCTATTGGTCCTTCAACATAGACACTAATGGATGATTTGCCTTCTTCTGGTGCTCAAGATAAGTTTTATTTGAGGTTTGATTTAAAAAATGATGGCCACAATAAGGAAGTAATACATAAACGCAATGATAAATTTGATGATGATGATGCCGGTGATAGAAATATTGGCTTATTCTTAAGGTTATGAAAGTGACAACAATGATTTTAGTTCAATGCTATTATTATATTATGAATAGCCATTCTATACAATGTTTCAATATTGGGAGGTCAAATGTTAGAGGATGGTATAAATTCAATTGAGTTTGGGTTTGGAATGATTTTTAGAAACATGAAGTCTTTTGCATAAGCCCTTCAAGATTTCAATATTCAAGAAGACTTTTAAGATAAAAGAATGAAATTTGAGAGAAGAATTATACTTTGTCCTTGTTATGCATCTAAGTGTCCTTTCAAAGTATATGTTTGAAAAGAGAATAGAAGAATATTTTCTTAATTCATTTTTAAGTACACCTAGCAACTAGTAAAATAAGGTTAATTTATATGACTATACATTCTTAATTTAACTTTTTAATTTTAGGAAATATACAAATTAGTAATAATTATACAAATTAGCTAAATTAGACAATTAGTCCTAGAAATGAAAAAGGTCAACTAATCTAATCTTTCCATATTTTCTACACCCCCCTCAAGTTGGTGCATAGACATTGATCATGCCTAACTTGTCAGTGAAAGATTTAAACTTTGGTCTAAATTGTCCCTTGGTAAAAACACCCCCATTTATTGCTTTGAAGTGATGAATGGCACACAAATAACTCAATTCTCCAACTTTTATTTAATAAAATGCCTATTAATCTCAATATGCTTCATATGATCATGCTGAACTGGATTATTCCCAATGCTTATTACTAATTTTTTTTTATCCTAGAATAGTCTCATAGGTGCTTCAACATCTAATTTAAGTTCTCGAAGCACTCTTTTGATCCATAACATCTTGTAAACTTCATTTGTCATGGCCTTAAACTCAGCTTTAATATTACTCTTAGTAACCACGTTTTGTTTTTTTGCTTCGCCAGGTAACTAAATTTCTGCATAACAATGTACAATAGCCAGAGGTTGATCTTTTATCTGAAAATGAGCTTGGCTAGTCTATATCTGTGAAGACTTTTACACTTTTTTGATAACTCTTCTTAAATAACAACCCTTTCTTTAGGTGTACTTTTTAAATACCTAAATATCTTGTAAACTGCCTCCAAACATTCCACATAAGGCGAGTGTATATATTGATTGACAACATTAATTACAAAGGCAATGTTAAGTCTTGTGTGGGATAAATAAATGAGTTTCCCTACAAGATTTTGATACCTATCTTTATCAACTAGAACGCTATCGAAAACTTCTTTTAACTTCTAATTAGGATCCATGGGCGTATCACTTTATCTGTAACCACTCATTCCTATCTCCTCTAGCAAGTCCAGAACATTTTCTTTGTGACACAAAAATTCTCATTCTAGATTTTGCAACTTCAATATCGAGGAGATAGCGTAAGGGACCCAGATCTTTAATTTCAAATTTCAATACTAAGTGCTTCTTCAACCTACTCATCTGATCACCATTACTTCTAGTAAGTGTTGTGACGTCAACTTATACAATCAAGACAACCATTTTTGCACCATCTATTATTTCACCAACATTTTATAATTAGATTGTCCTTGATTTTATCCTTCTTTTCTAACAAAGCTACTAAATCTTTTGAACCAAGCATGAGGAAAATGGTTCAGTCCATATAGGATTTCCTCAATTTACACACCTTTCCTCCAAACTTGTCTTCAGAGCTAGGGGGTGCATCCACATAGACTTCCTCTACTAATTCTCAATTGAGAAATGTGTTGAGTGTTAGAAAGTGTACATTTATAATAGAGAAAATCGTCATTTTACACTTCTAACATCCCTACTTTTATGTCTTTGAGTCATTTGTGATTTAATTATGTATTTTTATTTTAATTAAGTATTTTATGTATTCTAGGGGACATCATGGTCATTTCACAATGAACGAGAGATTAAATAGCAAAATAGATAAAAATTTTAAATTCAGGACAGTAGAAAACCTTAAGAGAAGCTTAAAAAGATAAATCGTCTTCACATTCGATCGCATACGATCTTGTATCGCGTCTTTCATAGCAATGTTCACATGTATTGTACGATGACGTGGCACTATACGATGACGTGGTAGCATTTGATTGGACGAATGATGTGGCATTGACCGCTTATGTGGCATTGATTGATGATGTGGTGTTGATTGATGACGTGTCACGATCCTATTGCACTAAAATGCTTATGTAGCGTTGACCGGCGATGTGGCAGCATGTTAGTGGACCAAACAAATATGCATACGGTACATGCATATACACAGAATGACAGCCCTGATGATGTGTTGAATCCAATAAGAACTTACCACGTGGCGCAATCCTGAACGTCCAAATTGTTTTAATTTGATGGCCATGATTTACTCATTGTATCTATAAAAAAGAGACTCCCCCCCTAATTTGACAACCCTGAATCCATTTTTTTGTTTCATTTTTGAGCTTCATCTTGTATTTTCTACGTATTTTAATAAAATACCCATTTTACCCCTAGTTCAATTATGAGTAGCTAATTTTCTTTGAAGCTTGGGTTGAAGGTGATGTCCCAACATGCTCCATGTGCTTAATTTGGTAAATTTACTTTTTCTTCCCCTCTAATTTATGTGGATGTTTAGTATTTTCATTGATAGATAGTAATAATCTTGTCTAGATATTGGCTGGTATAACCATCTCCCTAGTCAAGGTTATTACTATTTGGCACGGGAAGCACTTAGCACCATATCTATTAGAGTGAGGTTCATGAGGAGTGGAAAATCTCCATTCATGATTTAATTTGTAATAAAGAATGTTAAGTCGATAATGCATATTAAGTACAGATCTGAAGATTCAAGCACTTCATTTTAATAGTTTATTCCCGTTGCTCTAATTTAAATCATAAAATAGCCTACGTCACTTCCATTATAAATCTAATTACCAACTCAGAAAATTAATTCTACATACAATTAAAATTCACCTTGGGATCAACACTCGTCACCTTTAATCTATTCTACAATAGATTCGTGAGCTTGCGTGTTTAATAAAATTTACACAACAAGTTTTTAGCGTCATTACCAGGGAGGTAAGTTATTTTAATTCGTAAAATAAATTTTCAATTTCTTTATTTTTTTTAGTTGTTTTCTTGTAATTTTTTTATTATTATTAAAAAAGAAAAAAAAGTGAATATACATTTTAAGGTAAGTATTTTTCTTTCTTTAAATTTTTGTAATTTAATTTTCATGTTATTTTATTTTTTAACATAACATTAATTTATTTTAATTTGTTTCACGTATTTTTTTATATATAGCACTTGAGTTTGTTTTCATAACAAGATTATAACAGCGTTATAAGGTTAGTATCATAATTTCTCCTTCTTCTTTATTAATTTTGTTATCATTTTTTTCTCTTTTCTTTGCATGCATGATCGTAGGTCACAACTATCTAATCTTGAGCCTATAGATTTTGAATTGGAAAAAACACTTCACATACACAAACACGTTGCAATTAAAAATAAAATTGGAATGGATTTGCAACCAGCACCAGAGGAAAGGCCATTTAAGGACTACTTCAGTCCCTTAGCTAACTTGAGCACATCATGCATACGATACCTAAATGTAACTGCTAGGAATTTTGAATTAAAACCTAGTGTGCTAAATTGTCTCCTAACATTCTATGGCCTAGAAAATGAATATCCATATAATCATCTGAATGATTTCCATACTATATGTCAAACTTTTAAATATGTGAATTTTTTAGATGATGATGTTAAACTTAGATTATTCCCATTTTCTTTAAAGGATAGAGCTTGTTTATGGTTCAATGCATTGCCTGCTAATAGCATTACATCATGGGAATAAATGGTAACAAAATTTTTGAATAAATACTTTCCAGTATGTAAAACCAATGTTATTCGCAGGGAAATTTCAAAGTTTACCCAAAGAAAAGACGAGCAGTTTTTCGAAGCGTGGGAGCGATTCAATTGGCTACTCATAAAGTGTTCACATAATGGGTACGAGAAATGACACCAATGCCAATACTTTTTAGAGAGATTATTGCCGCATGTGTAAGAATGGTTAATGGAAACAAGTGGAGGAGAGCTAATGTCGAAAAGTACATCAAAGATTTGGGATTTCTTCCGGGGACAAACGGATAATTCCCAACAACGGAGTCGTTCACTCAGAATACTAGAAGCGTTAAGGGAGTGAATGAGGTTCACATTGGTGAGTGAAGTTCAAAAATTAAAGAAGTCAAATAGATAGTTGAAGGTCTTTCCCGACAAATAGCATCGTTAACAACTGCTAAATTGACAGAGCCACATGACCAGGATTCATACCCAGATCAAGCCAATGTCATAGGTGTAATGAGAAAGCCATTAAACTACAACCTTTACTCCAACACATATAATCCTAGATGGAGAGACCATCTCAATTTTTCATGGTCTCAAGATTCCAACAGAATGAACCAGTAGCTCCAGCTCCAACTCCACCAATGCAACCAATTCCTCAAAATCCTCAAGTTTCTCAACCACCATTTAGACCTTACAATCATAACCTAAACTATTCTCAACCTAGACCATAGGAACATACATTCCAGAATTTTAAAAATCTTACCCACTCCACAATCGAGCAATAAAATTGCACCATTAATGAACTGCGAAATGAGATGAGAGCAGGCTTCAACTCACAAACCCAATCAGTTTTAAACCTCGAAAAAATGGTGGGACAAGTCGCCTCTTTAGTTCAAACCTTGGCAATGACTGTTGAGAAAGGTAAATTCCTAAATTAACCAGTGCCTAATCTTAAAGGAGTGCGTGAAGTAAGTATCAGTTTACCTCAGCAGCATGGAGAGGTCAAAGCCGACATGACCTTGTGAAAAGGAAAAGAAGTCGACAACAAAGTGGAGATGCCAGTGACAAAAATAACTCAAATTGTACCTGTAAATGTAGAAGACTCATCATCAGAGGAGAAAGAAGAAACCAACCCATGAGAATACGTTCCCAAAACTCTATTTCCCCAGAGGTTGGCTAAAGTAAAAAAGGAAAAGTCCACAAGTGAGATTTTTGAAATCTTTAAACAAGTAAGTGTTAACATCCCTTTGCTTGATGCTATAAAATAAGTGTCATCTTATACCGAGTTTCTTAAAGACCTTTGTACTAAAAAGAGAAACATTCATGTTCAAAAGAAGGTTTTTTTAACAGAAAATGTTAGCTCTATATTCCAACACAAAATTCCTCTAAAATACAAAGACCTAGACTCTCTCACTATCTCATGTAGTAAGGGAACCACACAATTGAGAATGTTTTGTTGGACTTAAGAGCTAGTGTAAATCTATTGCCTTAATCAGTATTTGTGAAACTTGGACTTGGAGAATTACACCCAACTACAATGGTGTTACAGCTTACAGATCGATCCATGAAAAAATCTCGTGGTATTGTGGAGGACATGCTTATATAGGTAAATAAGTTTTATTTTTCTATTGATTTCATTATAATTGACACTCAACCAGTCTAGGATTCAAGGAAGCACATTCCTATTATCCTAGGACGACCTTTCTTAGCAACTGCTGATGCTCACATTCAATGTAGGACCGAAAATATACAGTTGTCTTTTGGCAATATGACGATGAAGCTAAATATCCTTAACATTGCCAAATAACCTCAAAATGCAGATGATGGAATTGTTGATGTGAATTTAATAAAGGAATTAGTTGATAATACTTTTCTTTCAAACCTTAGTGATGACCGTTTACAAACATGTTTAACTCATTTTGGTTTAGATTTTGATATTGACAGATCAGTAGATGAGGTTAATGTCTTACTTGATTCAGCATTATCCATGGACACTGACAAATGGAAGTCAAGAGTGGAACAACTAGCACCATTAGAGAAAAAACTCAGCCCATCATCAGAATCACCACCAAAACTTGAGCTCAAACCATTACCCGACACTTTGAAATATGTGTTTTTGGGATAAGAAAGCACTCTGCCAGTAATCATTTCTTCATACTTAAATGACGAACAAAAAGATAAGTTGTTGGAAGTTTTAAAAGTACACAAAGGAGCATTATGATGAACCATAGCCGACATAAAAGGTATAAACCCAGTGGAGTGTATGCATTACATTCACCTTGATGAAAATGCTAAACCTACTAGGGAAATGAAACGTCGGTTGAACCCTAACATGAAAGAAATTGTTAGAACTGAAGTCCTTAAACTATTAGATGCATGATCATTTACCCCATTTTTGATAGTTTATTGGTCAATCATGTGCAAGTTGTCCCCAAAAAGTAAGGAGTCACAGTAGTTACCAATGCTGAAAATGAATTAATACCCACTAGAATGACTATAGGATGGTGCGTATGTATTGATTATAGAAAGTTTAATTTTGTCACACATAAAGAACATTTTCCTTTATCATTTATCGATTAAATGCTTGATAGATTAGTAGGTCATGAATTTTATTGTTTCCTAGATGGCTACTCAAGATATAATTAGATTCCTATAGCACCAAAAGATCAAGAGAAAACTATTTTCACTTGCCCTTTTGATACTTTTGCATATAGGAGAATGTCATTTGGGTTATGTAATGTACTTGCTACATTTCAACGATGCATGTTAAGCATTTTTTCTGATATGGTTGAACGATTCCTAGAAGTCTTTATGGATGACTTTTCTGTTTTTGGTGATTCATTCGATCAATGTTTACATCATCTAACATTAGTTTTGCAGAGATGCATAAAGAAGAATTTGGTCTTAAATTGAGAGAAGTGTCATTTTATGGTAAAACAAGGTATTATTCTCGGTCACATCATTTTGAGCAAAGGTATTGAGGTTGATAAAACCAAGGTGGATCTTCTTTCCAATCTTCCTCCACCTAAAACAGTCAGAGAACTAAGATATTTTCTTGGGCATGTTGGTTTTTATAGACGTTTCATTAAAGATTTTAGTAAAATTTCTAAACCCTTATGCAATTTACTTGCTAAGGATGTACCTTTTTTCTTTGATGATTCATGTCTTGTGGTTATTGAAAAACTAAAGCAGTCGTTGACATCATCATCCATCATTCAGCCCCCAAACTGGAACTTATCATTTAAGCTCATGTGTGATGCATCTGATTATGTAGTAGGAGCAGTATTAAGACAAAGAGTTGATTGAATTTCCTACGTCATTTACTATGCTAGTATGACAATTGAATGATGCACAATTGAACTATTCAACAACTGAAAAAGAAATGCTAGCAGTAGTGTTTGCATTAAAGAAATTTCGATCTTATCTTATTGGTTGTAAAATAATTATTTTCACAGTTCATGCTCCTCTTAAATATCTTATTTTCATAATTTTCGTTGGGTGTTACTTTTGAGAAATTTGACTTTGAAATCAAATATAAAAAATGGAAAATGTTGTATTGACTTGTCACCGATTTTGATACAACCACGAAACCCATTTATTAAATGAGTCATTTTTTTGAACAATTGATCAATATTACCATGGTATGTTGATATAGTTAACTATCTTGTTATAGGTAAACTTATGAAGCATTGAACTAAGTAGGACAAGGCCAAATTTTTTATGGAAATAAAGAATTTCTTTTGGGATGACCCTTATCTGTTCAAGTATTGTTCAAATCAAATTGTTAGACGATGTGTTCTAGAAAGCGAATTTCAAAATATCCTTTCATTTTTCCATGAACACGTGAAGGCCATTTCAGCGCTAAGAAAACAGCTACTAAAATTTTACAATATGGTTTATTTCAAGACGTTTATATTTTTCTCTTTGTGATAGGTGTCAACGAATAATCGTGATAGAACATGATGATGCCACTAAACCCCATTTTAGTGGTTGAGATTTTTTGATATATGGGGTATAAATCCTTCAAAACGCATATTGGTTCTTTTTGACAAAGTATTTAGAAGTAGTTATTAGAACAAAGAATTTTTGAAAAGTAACCCACGCTTTGGATTCATCCGCAATAATCAGTGATAGTTGAGCCCACTTTTATAATAAATCCTTCAAAACGCTTTTGACAAAGTATTTCATTACTCTAGTGAAAGTGGTGAGATCATCCAAGTTAAGATCTCCAATCGAGAAATAAAGCACATATTAGAAAAGATGGTGAGACCAGACATAAAAGATTGGTAATTAAGATTGGATGATATATTATGAGCATATAGAATGGCTTTCAAAACTCCGATTGGGGTGTCACCCTATAGGCTAGTATATGGAAAATCTTGCCACCTACCTGTGAAACTCGAACATCGTGCATACTGGGCCATCAAGAAATTCAACTTTGACATGTAGTAAGCTAGCTCAAAAAAAAAGATTACAGTTGGTAAAAGTCGAAGAAATTCGCAATGATGCATATGAAAATGCCAAGATTTACAAGCAACAAATGAAGGTCTTTCATGACAAGTAAATTATTATAAAATCTTTCACCCCAGGTCAGAAAGTGCTTTTATTCAATTCTCGCTTGCACCTATTCCCAGGTAAGTTACGGTCTCGATGACTGGTCCTTTTATAGTTCGCACTGTTTTTCCACATGGAGCAATTGAAATTAAGGATCCAAAGAAGTATGTCACTTTTAAAGTTAATAGTCAAAGATTAAAGTCATATCTAGAGTACCAACGAAATGAGAAAAACACCGAAATCGATTTGAGTGACCCGCCAAACTTGAACTGAGATTTTTTTCTTATTTATTTCTCCTTTTCAGTGATTTAAATTTTTTTGAAAGCGTGTTTATTTAATCATTCAATTCTCTTTTAGCGATTTTAATCATATGTGCCTCAACTAGACAGATCCTCTTGAACTTTCTCAGACAACTTCAATGTGTACAATCTCATCTGAGAAGCCAAATACGATTTTGTAAAACACATCGTATTTAAGATCTACAACCTTTAGAGTTGGTATTCCATGATGAAGATCTAGAAAGACAACTTAGAGAAATTGAGGGAGGTATCAACGACACTTAAATAAGAGGACGATTGTGAAATTATTATTTTCTTTTCTTTTCTTCTTTGTGTTCTTTAATTTGTTACCCCGGTTAAGTGGTGAATAACGATACTCCGTGACAACCAAAGTCAGTTACTTCAGTTTTCCATAATAATTGATATTCTGAGAAGAATTTATGGACAGAAACGCGATTCTAGCAAAGCTTCACAAGCAATTTTCTTCATTTCTTCAAAATGCCATCCTTACAATCTATAAGGTTCGGTCCGAACGTATGCGATTACTTATGAGAAATATCATCCCCGCTAACAACCGCTGGTTAATCGAGGCCATAGTACGTTTGGCAGGTGAGTTGCCTCTCAAATTTATTACATACACGCCTGGTTGTGGTAAAGAAAATTACTCAAGAAAACGAAGAGCTCAAAAATTTCATGTTGATTGTCATAAGTGTGCCAAGATGAAATGCGATAAAAATCCTTGTTCTTTAGGAATGATGTCTGATAACAAGGAAGATAAGATTCAATTCATTAGGAATTGCTTGAATAAAGAGTCATTGGATGATGTTATTTTGTCTCTTGAAACACATCCCAGTGGATACGTACAAAGAGCAATTCTCCAGTTATGGCCATTATTTCAGAAAGAGCTTGTACAATATAGTCTCGGGAATCTGACTATAAATAACCCTGTTTGCCAGTTTATAAGAAAACTGGATGGGAAGCCTATCCTCAACCCATATAGGGCGTTCAAGTCGTTTCTGGATGTAAAAGCAGAGAAAGATGTGAGCCATAATTACAATTACCTGTAAATATCCTTTTACTGTTGTTTTTATTTTACTGTTGTTTTATCGTTTAAATTCTTGTCTTTAATAATTTTATCATTATTTATTTTTTTCTTTTTACTATTTACTTTTTTACTCTCGAGCCATGTGCATTACGCCTTAATTGATAGAGACATGCTACCTTATATACAACTATGAACCAATGTTACTAAGATCCTTGAATATAATCCTTTTTTTTAGCACTCACAAATTATTTTTTAGAAGCATTGCAATGACAGCTACTCTCTATAAACAATTCAAGAACATTTGTGTGCTCTCTGTGTTTAACTATAGCAGACATATAGAATTCGTTGAGGCAGCCATAGATCTTGGTCGAAGCATAGCAAAAAGAAATTTACATTTGGTATATGGAGGAGGTGACCGAGGGTTATCAAAACTGGTTTCAAAAGCTACTTATCTCATAAGGAGCCAAGTGTTAGGCATCATCCTAAGAAGCCTAAAACCGTTGGGCTGTGTGTCTGACTCACCAACTGGCGAAGAGTTAGTCGTCTCAGGTATGCAAGAAAGAATAACTGAAATGCTAATCATGCTGATGCTTTTATTTTCCTACCAGGAGATCTTGCGACTCTGGAGGCACTAATCATATTAGTATCTTGGGCCCATATGAACATTCATAAAAAACCTATCGGTTTGTTAAATGTCAATAACTTTTATGATAGTTTTATCGCATTTTTTAACCATGTAATAAAAAACCATTTCATCCCTTTCACAACGAAAAAATTTTTTATTTGTGCTCATACTACTAACGAGTTACTTGATCTGTTACAAGCTTATAGACCAAAGTCAGATCCCAAGGCCCTTATGTTAGAATGGCCAATTAACAATGGTAATAGTAGCTGTAGTAAGAAGTAAAAATTAGATTTAACTCTCCTCTTGTAAATATTTTCTTCTGCGATGCAGCACTCAGGTGATGTCTTCTAAACCATATTTTCTTTCAAACATTGAGGACAATGTTTTGTTCTGGTTGGGGGGCGGGAATAGTTGATAATTGCGAAATATCTCAATTTTGGTGTAGTTTTTACTAATTTTTGTTTTAGAAACTAACTATGACTAAATTTTTGAGTCGAAAATGATTGAATATAGAGTGTAGTGACTCTAGAAACGCATCTTTTTTAAAAAAAAATTCAAATTTTTTTTAAGCTTTGACAATCATTTTAAGAATGATCTTTCTAACTTCTTTTACTAATTAGTTTTTCTATGTCATTTGCACCGTTCTGCATGCATAATTTTCATGACTAGAATAGGTTTGGGGGTATAATTTAAAAAAAAAACATTGCGTATGATCTTTTCACATTGGGTGACATGATAACTTTCAAATTTTAGTATTTGTATTATCTTTGATCTTGAGTTATGTTACACCATGTTTGTTGTTGTGCAAATTTTATTGAACTCCCAAACGCATGAATCTATTGTAGAATAGATCAACGGTGATGATTGTCGATCCCACGAGGAGGTGAATTTTAATTACTTGTAGAATTAATTTTCCGAGTAGGTAGTTGGATTTATAATGACAATGATGTAGGTTATCTATTAATTTAAATTTAATTTTAAAACAAAGTGCTTGGAGGTGGTTGGATTTATAATGCACCATCGGCTTAACACTCATTATTAGTACCAACTAATCATGAAGGGAGGCTGAGATATGGTACTAAATTTAAATTCAAAAGTAATAACCTTGTAGGGGAATAAACTATTAAAACAAAGTGTTGATCTTGTAGAATTAATTTTCTGAGTAGGTGGTTGGATTTATAATGACAATGATGTAGGCTATCTATTAATTTAAATTAAAGTAGTGGGAATAAACTATTAAAACAAAGTGCTTGGATCTTTGAATCTGTACTCAACATGCACCATCGGCTTAACACTCATTATTACTACCAATTAAATTATGAAGGGGGATTTTTCACTCCTCATGAACCTCACTCTAACAGATATGGTGCTAAGTGCTTCCCGTGCCAAATAGTAATAACCTTGCCTAGGGAGGCAGTTACACCAGCACGAATCTATTGTAGAATAGATCAATAGTTATGAGTGTCGATCCCACGAGGAGGTGAATTTTAATTGCTTGTAGAATTAATTTTCCGAGTAGGTGGTTGGATTTATAATGGCAATGATGTAGGCTATCTATTAATTTAAATTAAAGTAGTGGGAATAAACTATTAAAACAAAGTGTTTATTCTAAATCTATCTTTCCACAAAAAGTCAAAACATCCATATAAATTAAATGGGAAGAAAAAAAATTTATCAAATTAATAACCTTGCCTATGGAGGCAATTACACCAGCCGATATCTAGACAAGATTATTACTATCTTTCCACAAAAAGTCAAAACATCCATATAAATTAAATGGGAAGAAAATGTAAATTTATCAAATTAAGCCCATGGAGCATGTTGAGACTTCACCTTCAACCTAAACTTGAAAGGAAATTAGCTACTTATAATTGAACTAGGGGTAAAATGGGAATTTTATTAAAATACATAGAAAATACAAGATGGAGATGGAATTACAGAAAATGGAGCTCAAAAATAGATTCAGGGGTGTTAAATTAGGGTAGGGAGCCTTCTTTTTATAGATACAATAAGTAAATCATGGTCATCGGATCAAAACAATGTAGACGCTCAAGATTGCGCCACGTTACAAGTTCTTATTGGATGGAACACATCATCAGGGCTGTCATTCTGTGTATATGCATGTACCGTATGCACATTTTTTCGATCCACTAATATACTGACACGTCACCGGTCAACGCCACATTAGCATTTTAGTCTAATAGGATTGTAACACGTCATCAATTAACATTACATCATCAGTCAACGCCACATAAGCAGGTCAATGCCACATCATTCGTCCAATCAAATGTTTCCACGTCATCGTACAGTGCCATGTCATCGTATAGAATGGGTACGAAGTGAAATGTCGTATAACAGCGATCAGATTATTACCATTTATTTTTTTATGCTCCTACTAAGGTTTTCGACTGTCTTGAGTTCAAAATTGCTGTCCGTTTTTCTATCTGATCTCTTGTTCATTGTGAAATGACCATGATGTCCCCTAAAATACATAAAATAATTAATTAAAATAAAACATATATAATTAAATCACAAGAGACTTCAAGACATAAAAGTATGAATGTTATTGAGACTTGAAGCGTAAAATGATGATTTTCTCCATTATAAATACACACTTTCTAGCACTCAACATTTGTTACTCTACATGTTGATGTTGGAGACAAATATAAGTTGCTTGAAAGAATGCACATATCATAATAAATTCTAAGTGAGTTTTTGAGCCTGTCATTTTTTTTAGAGAGTAACCCTTTTTGTCCATTCTTCATTCAGCTTAGCAGTTTATTGTTTTATACATTATCTCTAGATTTCTTTAGAGTTAATGTTTTAAAAAAAAAATTGTGTGTTGCTACATCTGAAGGTCCATTTAACTAGTAGATATGGAAGGTTATTTAGAACCCTAAAAAATGACAAAAAGGTCATATTTGGTTTGTTTGAGCCTTTGTAGCCAACCCTATTAATATGTATTTGTAGTTAACCCCTTTGAGCCTTAAAAAAAATTTATTTTTTTGGTAACTTATTATCTTGTCCCACTCCAATGTGGAGTATCACCTTGTATTTTGCATTTCCCACCACCCATTTATGTTTGAAAGTAGAGATAATTTTACATTCGTGAAAAAGGTGCTATAAAAAAAAAATAAAAACAATATATATATAAGTAAATAAAAAAAAAATTCAAGTGAAAAGCACCTAACAATCTCCAAAATCCTCTATTTTTCAAACATATATTTTGCTTTTCCTATTATTCCTTCTTTGTTAGCCATGTCCCTAGCCTACGTTACGTCCTAAAAAAAATTCTCCTTGATTTTAGGAAACTATAGTCTGAAATAGAAACTAGTTATATGGGCTAAAAAGATGTGGAAATGCATATTAAAAAAAAAGAAAGAGAGAAAAAAATGAAAAACAAAATGATGAATACATTGGTTTGATTAGCATTTTGTTTAAATTAAAATTGTATTATTTCTAAGCTGAGGGCATATATCTGTCATCTTGATGAGAGTGTGTGATATCACTTCTTTATTATTTTTTCTCAATTTACCATTCACTGGAGTGATTATTTTTTTGTTTAATTTCTTTGTGAGAGTATCACTACTACCGATGAGATTTTGGAGTTTTGACATGTCGTTCTTGAAAGTGACTCGATTACTGTAGGTATGACAAAGTTTTCTAGATTGATTCATGTGGAGAGTTGATGTGGGGATGATATTTCTTTAGACTTGAGATAATGCTTATACTTTTATTTTATTGTTATCATTAGTCTGATTGAATAAATATGACTGTTTTTTTAAAAAAATCATTATTTTGGTTTGAATTTTGTTTTCGCTTAATTTGCTAAGGACTAGCAACAAGCTGGTTGGGGGGGGTGTTGAGTGCTAGAAAATATATATTTATAATGGAGAAAATCGTCATTTTACACTCAAAGTCTGACTAACATCCATACTTTTATATCTTTGAGTCCCTTGTGATTTAATTATGTATGTTTTATTTTAATTAAGTATTTTATGTATTATAGGGAATATCATGGTTATTTCACAATGAACGAGAGATTAGATAGCAAAACGGATAGTAATTTTGAATTCAGAACAGTAGAAAACCTTAAGAGGAGCTTAAAAAGATAAATGGTACTGTTCGCATATACGTTACTATACACAATAATATTCACAACACTGTTCACATGTACGGTACAATGACGTGTCACTATATGATGATGTGGCAGCATTCGATTGGATCAATGATGTGACATTAACCGCTTATGTGGCATTAATTGATATAGTGTTGATTGATGACGTGTCACATTCCTATTTGACTAAAATGCTTATGTGGCATTGACCGGTGACGTGACAATATGTTAATGAATAAAAAAAATGTGCGTACGGTACATGCATATACATGAAATGACAGCTCTGATGATGTGTTCAATCCAATAAGAACTTGCCACATGGCACGATCCTGAGCGTCCAAATTGTTTTAATCCGATGGCCATGATTTACTCATTGTATATATAAAAAGGGGGCTCCCTCTCTAATTTGACACCCTTGAATTCATTTTTTAGCTCCATTTTCTGTAATTCTTTCTCCATCTTGTATTTTCTTCTACGTATTTTAATAAAATTTTCATTTTATCCCTAATTCAATTATGAATAGCTAATTTTCTTTCAAGCTTAGGTTGAAGGTAAAGTCTCAACATGCTCCATGGGCTTAATTTGGTAAATTTATTTTTTCTTCCCTTCTAATTTATGTAGATGTTTTGACTTTTCATTGACAGATAGTAATAATCTTGTCTAGATATTGGCTGGTATAACCATCTCTCTAGGCAAGGTTATTACTATTTGGCACGGGAAACAATTAGCACCATATTTATTAGAGTGGGGTTCATGAGGAGGGGAAAATCCCCCTTCATGATTTAATTGGCACTAATAAGAAATGTTAAGTCGATAGTGCATGTTTAGTACATATTCGGAGACCCAAACACTTCATTTTAATAGTTTATTCCCGTCGCTTGAATTTAAATCATAAAATAGCCTACGTCACTTCCATTATAAATCCAACCACCAACTCAGAAAATTAATTCCACATACAATTAAAATTTCTCCTCGTGGGATCAACACTCGTCACCGTTAATCTATTCTACAATAAATTTGTGCGCTTGCAAGTTCAATAAAATTTGCACAACAAAATACATTTTTAACTTCTAGTTGAAACAATAGCCACTCTAAATTAACAGTTACGAAGAGTAGTAGTACCCAACTAGTATTCAGCTTGGCTATAAGAGCAAATGTCGCCTAATAGTTAACTTTATAAATCTGTGCGAATACTTTTGCTATTAACCTTACCTTATAGCATTCCAAGGATCCATTTGAGTTGGATTTCACAGTGAAAATTCACTTGCAACCAACAATCGATTTTCCTTTAGGTACCATATCCCATGTTCTATTTTTTCTAGAGCCTCCATTTCTTCATGAATAGTCTTCTTCCATTCAGGAACCTTTAGTGCTTTCAATATGGAATTTGGCATATCCACACTTGACAACTGTGAGATGAAAGTATGACACAATAATGACAAGTTCTCATAAGACACAAAATTACAAAAGAGACGTTAAGTACTAAGAACAATAAGAAGATTTAGAGGGTCAGAATGTACTTGCGAAAATAGATAAAGACTTAACTCTATAGATTTAAAGATTGTACCTGGATTTTCATAATCATGTTTTTTGGATCTAAAATTGGACTAGATTCTCAATGTTGAGGAAGGATAATGATTAAAACTAGAAAGTTTACATGTAATAAAGCTTAAAATTATCATTTTTTCACTTATAGTATTGATTAATGTGTTCAAACTTATAAATTATCTTAATGCTCTCGTAATATAATTTTGTGTTAAATTATATTGTATTATGTTAATTTTATCTTAATTTTTTATATTATAAATATATTTCAAGAATAAAAGAAGAATTGAAGCTGGAAGTAAGAGACAAAGAAGATGGATTGCATTAATATAAAAAAAAATAATGAAATAAAAAAAACAAAATCAAAATGAAGCCATCTTTTTAAAAAAATAATTAAATAATAATTAAATAATATTAAAAAGAAGAGAAAAGGTAGAGGAAACAGGTGCCTGAGGCAAAGGGGAGTATGAGAGAGATAGAGAAAAAAGAAAGGGGTGTCTGAGAATAAAAAAAAGAGTAGAATCAGAGAGAAGGTGAAGAAGTGCAGAAGAAAGGAGAGAAACGGATAGCTTAGTTTCCAAGATTTCTTCTCTTTTCTTTTGTATTTAACTTGTAATTTATTTTGGAAGTTTGAATTTTAATTCATAAATAAATTTAGTTTTATTTTTAATTTTACCTATTTTAATGTTAATTATGCGTGATTTAATTTCAACAATTATTTTTATTTTGATTATTTTAGCTGAATCAGAATAGTTAGGATAAGATGAAATTCTTAATAGAAAAATATGATTTAATCAAATTCTATTTTTAATTACATAAATTAAATTATTTTCTATTAAATTTTATCTAGATTTTATATTTTGAAATTTTAATTTATTGTAAACAAATAAGGAAGTTTAGCACAATAAATTTTTAATATCTTGGTATAAAGTACGATAAAATAATGTTTTGACATTTTATAGGCAAATTGAGTTTTGGCACATGAAATACTTAATCCATAAAAAAATTAGTAGGAAAAATAATAAAATTTTATGCAATTAATTTTTTGGGTAATAAACAAAAGCATTTATTAAATTATATCTACTACTAAGAGTGCATCCATATCCTTAACTAATTTGTTTATAACTAAATTGTTTTTAAGTTATATTATATATATAAATTAAATATATATAATTTATATTATATATATAGTTTTTTAGATAAATTAAAGAAAATTAATAAATTAAAACTTTTTCCTATGGATTGATTCGAACTCACCGAGTTATATTATAATCAGATACTCTTATATTTAAAAGTAATCAACTTTTTTAGTTGCGTCAAGTTTTTAGCACCGTTGTTGAGAAAAGTTATTTATTTTGCTATTTTCTTTTCTCATCTATTATTTTTACTTTTTATTTCACTTTTTGTCATTTCTTCGTTTAAATCTCATAATTTCATTTTATAAAATTTCAATTAGACCCTTTTTTCTTAAAATTTTAGTATTACTTATAAAACTTGTGAAAAATTTTATTTTGACCGCAAAATTCTTACAAATCAGTTCTTGAGCTAAATTGAAACTTGAATCTTTGGGTTATGATTTATTCTTTGAACTTTTGGACTTGAGGACTGAATGAATTTTGACTTTTGGACCTTCTGGACATAATGAACATGGGTTTCAACATTTAAAATTACCATTAAGATATGATCATTTGAATTAATCACTTAATTCATTAGTAATTTTTAAAATTTGAAAAAAAAAAAAAGAGCCCACATCTTAAGGCAAGTATTTCTTCTTTTTCATTTTCTTTAAATTTTTACGATTAAATTTTCACAGTTTTTCATCGTTTTGTCTTTTATTTTATTTTATTAATTTATATGGCCAGTTCAACCGCCTAAATTGTTATTTAATTTTTGTTAATATTATTATGTTAATAAGTTTAGTTTAATTAGTTTGTTTATATGGTTGGTTCTATAATACCATCTAAATTGTTAATATTTTGTTCATGTATTTTTTTTTGTTTAATTACTTTTTTTATATAACTAGTTTAACTGCCTAGTTAGCTATTTTAATTTCAGTTAATTAAATTTTAGTTTTTTAATTTTTGTTTCTCGTTCTATTTTATTATTGTATATTTGTATTACTTGTTTATTTAATTTTTAGTTTTTTTTATTTAATTTGTGTAATTTTCATTCATTTTTTTAATGTTGCACATTTGTTGTGTAGCACCTAATTTCATGCACATACAAATTATCAACATTATATGAGACGTTGGTCCTAAACGTCAAATGGTAGGTTAATTCATCAATCTCAATCACCAACACTAATCATGGAAGAGATTCAAGGAAAAAAATACTTTTGGATCAATTTAATCCTCAAATTGATCAAGAAGACGATCATTCTCAACATAATATACATGAACAAAATTACAAAATTAACCTAGAATTTTGAGAAACTACATAATTCCAACCAAAACTAAGACACCCTTGTGGTATTTCCTCCAGAAGCATTTTGATTCAACTTCGAATCAAGTATTATCCAACTTTTACTAATATTTAATGGTTTAGAATATGATAATCCATATTTGCATTTAAGAGATTTTGAGCAAGTTTGTAATACATATACGGACAAAAATTATAACGTGACCATAATTCAATTAAATTTTTTTCTTTTTTTTATTAGAAGAAAAAGTTACAACTTGCTACAAAACCTTAGATCTAGATCAATAAAAACTTGGAATATCATGCGAGAATAATTTTTCAAAAAAAAATTTCTACCCCGCAAAATAAATTCTTTCAAAAGATAAATTACCACTTGCAAAAAATCTTGAAGATATATTGCATTTATTCATTGAAAAATATGAGTCCATCAATAACTAAAGCATGCAAATCTTGACCAATTTGACAAATACCACATCCAAAATTACATCAATCCTTACCATTTATGAAAAATGTAAGTTCTCTTCTCCATTTAAACCAAATCCCAAGAGTCAACGACATCCTCAAACATGTAATAATGGAAATCAAAATATGAGTCAAGTTAAATCTGGTAAAACCCTTCAAAAAACACATTCTTAATCTTCAAGAAATTAGTAAAGAGTTAATTTTAGAGAGTAAGAAAGAGTCTAATGAATCTTTAACGCATGAATATATAAAAAAGTCTAATGAACCTTTAACTCATAAATATATAACCAACTCTCCTCCTGTACCCCTATTCCTTTAAGCATTGGTCAATCCAAACAAATAAAACCATAGTCCAGAGAGTTATAAAGTTTTAAACAAGTGAAGGAATATTGACCTTTGCTAGATGTCATTAAACAGGTATCATCTTGTGTAAATTTCTAAAAGACCTATCTACCATAAAAAGAAAACATAAAGTGCAAAGACAAAAAAAACTTTCTAACAAAATAGGTAAGGTCAATTCTCTCAACAAATAATGCCTTAAAATACAAACACACTAGTTGTCCAACTATTCTTTGCATTAATGGGGACTAGTAAAATTAAACATGCTTAACTTGATTTCGATGCTAATGTTAATTTGCTTTTGTTCTCAGTATATCGACGATTCAATCTTAGTGAGTTAAGACCAACTTCCACCACTCTTTTATTTGCCAATATGTCGATTAAAGTACCAAAATGGATAATTTAAAATGTATTAGTTCAAGCTTATAAATTCATATATCTATTGGATTTCATTATTTTGAAAATAGAATCAATTGCTAAGGAATGTAAGCAAATTCCTATCATATTAGGTCAATCATTTTTAACTAGCACAAATGCTTTGGTTAATTATAGGAATGGAGTGATGAAATTATCTTTTAGTAACATGTGTAAACAACCTCTTGACAAAAATCATGATGATAGTGAAAATGAAGATATTAAGCTCATTGAACCAATCATTGAAGAATACATTCACAATGAGATTTATGCAAATTCTATGGAAACTTGTTTTGTTAACTTTTTTAACACTCTTCTAACAATAGAGTATTTATAGAGTCAACCATCTTGCACAAAAAAATGTGAACAAGCCATCATAGTTCCACATAATTTAAAAGAATAACTACTATCACTTTTTAACCAATTTCTTTATATCATATCAGTTTGTGCAAACTTGTCTATAGCTATATCATTATTGATAACAATATGTAAAAACTTTAGGCTAGTTTTGGTAGTGTTGTTATGACCACAACTAACCTAAAACCTCTAGCTACATTTGTTGAAAATTATAGGATCTTTAGGCCCTATAAAGTCCCTATGGGATACCCAAAATATCGAATCACCTTAACACAAAACTGACTAGGGGTGCTATCTCACAATCCCCAACTCAAACATATTCTTTAATATTTTTACTCCTAATTATCTTGTTAGGGCTAGACGAAAAATGGGTGGAAACTACGAAAGACTCAATTGATTCTAATTTCTTTTAAATATTATAAAGAATAGTTTTTCTAAATATTATAAAGAAAATTGTAAAATTTGAAGAAAAAAAGTAGAGAAGCGGCCTAAACTCAAATCAATATTTTAACCCTCTACTCTTCTAAGATTTATATTCAAGTGACTAATTAAATTTAGATGCTTCAAAATGACTTGGTCAAACTCTTAAGATTAAAGAAATTTTCAAGATGTAGTCAGAGATTTTTTTTTTTTTAATGAAGTTAATATAGTGAGTAAATATCATAAAGAAAATTTTTTATTTCAAATTTTTCCAATTGGAAATTTGCATTATTTTATAAAAAACAATGAAATAAACTTTTGTGGGTAGGTCTCACTATAAGACCCCTAAAGTTTTTATTTTGAATTTTGTGGAACACTACAGTATTGAAGTGGTTAGTTGATCTAGTACACCATCTCAACATACTTGTCCACAGAAGTATTTCTTATGACTTAGAGGCCAAGTCTAAATAATTGGGAATAAATTGTAAATTTTTATATTGATAGTTATTAGATATAAGAAATAATATTTAATTAAAAGTTAATACGCTATTACAAATGTACATGTGGTAGAGAATTATAAAAGGATAAGAATAATTTAGCCCAACATTGGATCTAAATTCATGAATTGCATGACACAACTCATTTCCTATTAACTAATTGTCACAAGTAATCATATAGATGTGGCAAGTAATATATGGATTAAGTGTAATGCTCCAACAGTACCAAACTCTCAAGTCTACAATAATATAATTAAAATTGAATATTTAGAGAAACAAAAAGAATTATATATTCTAAAGCAAATTGTCCTTAGCTAGATTATTTAGTGTCTTCTCCCAATTTTATTATTGATAGTCATTGATTGGCTTGATAGTCTTTCCTAATATATTTATTAGAGAAATATTTTTGTAAGACCAACATACCATCAGTGTCATTTCCTAATCTTATTTCTTATTGTCATTAGTTGTCCTCGTAGGTCTATATATATATATATTATATTTTTCATTATATATATATATATATATATATATATATATATATATATATATATCTGTGTGTGTGTGTGTGTGTGTGTCTCTTACAGAAATATTTGTATATGACTAGCATACCACATGTATTTTTGTGGTAGTATGCTAAACCACTCATGTTTTGCTATTTGGTAAAGAAATGGGTGTTATAATGGGAAAATAAATTTTTAAATATTAAAAAAAACTTTATTGAAACCCACTATTAGTTGTACAATATAAAACCCACCCCCTCATATATCAATTGACAAAATATGAGTAGTTGGACATACCACCTAAACTAGTTTTATAGAATTCTTTCAAATAATATTTGTCTATCAACTTTACTATGAATAATATAACAAAGAAAAATTAAATGCATGCTTCATGTGACTAATCTAACAGTTAAAATTATTTATAGCTCTTTTAAAAAATTTTGATGTTGTTCACTTTTATTTTGAGTAGCGTTTTTGGGATTAACGACTAGTTTGGTAATGTTGTAAATATTAAAATAAGTATTATTAGTTATGTAAAAAATAATCAACTATAAAGAGAATCAATTAGATATTTAGTAAAATTTATTTTTTAAAAATATTGTGAATGTTAAAGACAATTTAACGTGTTTGATAAATTTTATTATTGAACTGCTATAATAGTGCAAAGCTGCAAATGACTAACATAGATATAATGTTGAGTAAATTCTATTTACACATTTATATATATGTAATATTGTTATTGTGCATATTAAGTCATAACTAAAATAATTTTTTTTATCTCAATATAGTTGGTATAATAATAATCTATCTAAATTCAATAATTTATTTCTTAATTAATGGATTTTTATAATATTTGTGATGATATATGTGCAAATGTATTAAGTATAAAAATTGATTATGAAAATCAAATTTTAAAAAACTACTCCTCAATTATTCAAAATCTATAAGCTTGGAATGAAGTGATTTACCAAAAGCATTTTTTGAAATCTATAAGCTTGGAATGAAGTGATTTACCAAAAGCATTTTTTGAAAAATTTTATCAAATATTAAAATTAACTTTGATCTCCTCAAAATTATTTTTAAACTTTTAAAAAAAATCCAAAAACAGCCTAAAGAAGGTTAGAAAACCTTTTGAAAAAATTGAATTATCAAAATCACTTTTTATTTATTGTACGGCCTTATGCTCTGCTTATTTACTAGAGTGAGAGTGAGGAGTATAGATTTCTCTCACCACAGTCTTCGCTTATAGATTGCTTTTTATTACATGAGACTATGACTCATAGTATAACTCATATTATATTAGATTATAACTGATACTTAATAAAGTGAGAGTGGGGAGTATGGATTTCTCTCACCACAATCTTCACTTATAGATTGTTTTTTATTACATGAGACTATTACTCATAATACAACTTATATTACATTAGATTATAACTGATATCTACAAATCAGACTATTATTGGGACTAATTTATTATAATAATTCTTATGAAGTACTGCTTGGATTTTCAACCCTCTCTAATATTCGAAAAATGTCTACTCTACTCACACTTGGTAAAGGAGAATACTACATTTACTCACACTTAATAAGGAATGAAATGGTTCGAACTGCTACCTTCCAATAGTGGCTCACTTACAAATTTTAAAGGAGGAGTAGGAATCTTACTCCGTGAATCTCATCTATTGTTACAGAGTGGGGAGTGTGATTCTTACTCCCATAGTGATTCTTGCTCCTACCTATTTCTTTTTTACTTTTATTTTATTAAATTTAATATAATTATATTTATATTAAATTTAATATAATTATATTTATATTAAATTTAATAAAATAAATAAATAATATCATATTTATTTAAATAAGTTTATTATTATTATTTTTAATAAATGTAATTTATTAAAAATAATAATAATAAACTTATTTAAATATAATATTATTATATTAATAAATAATTAATATATTATTATATGCTATTTTGATTTGAAAATATAATATTATTATATTTATTTAAAAATAATAGTATTATATTTATTTAATATTAATAATTATTAATAATAAATAGTTTATTCTTAAAAAAATTAATTTGTACTATATTATTAATAATTATGTTTCATTTGTGCTGTTCTTATTAATAATTTTTAAGTTACATAACTTAAATTAAAATTAATAAAAATTATGATTTATATAATTAAGAATATTAATAATTATTACTAATTTACAAATATAATAAAAATAAATATTTTATTTTTAAATATATTTTTATTAATTTGTAATTAAAAACTATAATTCTTTAAATATTGATAAAATTATAATTTAAAACTATTTACTCATAATCAAAGACAAAGTAAACAAATAAAATTAAATTATGATTTCAATTCTAATTCTATACTCTTATTTCAATGTAAGTAAATAACTTTTTCTCTCACTCCTACTCACACTCTCAATCACAAGATTTTCATTACAATTCAAAATTTAAACGCTATTTTAGAGTAACTCTTCTCTTTAAATAAGATTTTATTACTTATTTGAAAAGTCATATCAGCATTTAAAATTTCAAAAAATACTCTAATTAAGATTTTTAAAATAAGAATGATTTTCTTTCTTTAATTTTGTAAAGTTGTTTTCTCCTTCTTTAATTTATATTTTATTATTTTCTATTAAAGAGACGAAATACTTTAATTATCATTTCTTTTTCCTTTAAAAAAATATTTATTTGATTAAAATATATTAACTTATTTCTATTTAAAAAGTCTTGTGAAGAATAACTTATATTTTCACTCTCCTTTTTTTATTTGAAAAGCCTTTTGAAGAATAACATATATTTTCACTCTCTTTTTTTAACATAGGTAATTAAATAGATATTTAAAAAATAAAATTAATAAAACTTATTAGAATACGCTTGCTTATTTCATCGTATTCATAATATAATTTTAAAATTTTTCTATTAAAATAATTTTAAATAAAAATTGTCATTTACCATCAAACCACTAAAAGTTTTTATAATAAAAACTCACTAGTAAAATAATTTTTATTTTAAGAAAAACTCTACCCTCTTTTTCGCGATGAACTGACTGTCAAGATCAAATCTATTTTCTAAAATACATATTGAGATTTTCGCATTTTAATTCTGCTTCAATGTCTGCTTCAGCAAAGAAGAGAAGACCAAAATCAAAACCCAATTCTTCTTCTTCTTCTTCTTCTTCATCATCATGGAGCTGGATGACGGAACCGCCGCAAAGCTTATTCCCATCAAAACAAGACTTGTTGAGGCTCGTAACTGTACTAGCCATCGCCTCTGCCGTCGCTTTAACCTGCAACTACTTGGCCAACTTTCTTAACCCTACATCAAAACCTTTCTGTGACTCCAACTTATTACTAGACTCCCCTCAATCTCTCACCGGTTTGTAAAATTTAACCCTTTATTACCATTATTATTATTGTCTTCCTTTTTGAGTCATCTTTTGTTTCCATTAATAATAATGCTTTATTGAACTTGAGTTGAGTGATTACTCTGGTGGGTAGCTTCTAAATTGCTCTCTGATAACTTGGTTTATCTAGAAACTATTACCTTTGTGTACTTGTTATTAAGCACTAGTTGGTATGAGTAAGAATAGAGCTGCAAATTCATGTAGAAACTGATATGACGTAATATAACTCCGTCTGTGGGATGAAAACACCTCATGGCTCACATGATTTTTTCTTTTAATCATTTTATGTTTTTATCCCACCAAATACAAATATGTCATTTCATTTAGTGCAAAGTATTACTTTTTAAATTGCTATTTCTATTGCTTTGTTGGTAATCTATCTCAAGGTTTTTCGTCTATTAAAGATGTGACCAATGATGCTGGCTGCTGGGGGATGTATTCTTCTTTGATACTTGTTACTATTCCATCAGTATAAGCTTTTGATGAATGCACGCCATTGCAGATTCTTGTGAGCCCTGTCCAAGTAACGGTGAATGTCATCAAGGTAAGTTGGAATGTCTTCATGGCTATAGGAAGCATGGGAGGTTGTGCGTAGAAGATGGAAATATTAACGAAACAGCTAGGAGACTTGTATGTTCTCACAATCTTGATCGCTCCTACAAACTAATATTATTTATATGAAATGACATCATGATTTTGATTTTCAATCTGTTGTATATTTTCTAATTGGCAATTTATATGTGATGGAAGTGCAGTCAAGATTGGTAGAAAATCGTCTTTGTAGAGCTTATGCTCAATTTTTATGCGATGGAACTGGATCAATTTGGGTATGTTACTTTGAAATCTTTTAAACTTTATGACACTAAAAAAGAAAAAATAATTATAAGACTCTTGGGATGACTGTTGAGACTTATGGTTATACATACATACCATTTTCAGGTTGAAGAGAATGACATATGGAATGATTTAGATGGACATGAGTTGATGAAAATATTTGAATTGGATAATCCTGTTTGCTTGTATACAAAGAAAAGGACAATGGAGACCGTTGGTAGATATTTGGAGTCAAGGACTAATTCTTATGGGTATATTATTCGATCTCTAATCTGAAGTTTTAATTTTTGAATCTTTGAATGTTTTGGTACGGTTGCTCTAACGTATGTTTTCTTTCTGTACGTAGGATGAAAGAGTTAAAGTGTCCAGAATTGCTAGCAGAACATTACAAACCATTATCCTGTCGCATTCATCAATGGGTCTCCACTCATGCTGTAATTATTGTGCCTGTCTGTGCATTGGTACTCCATTCTAAAAGGCAGACTTTGAGTGCTTTAGATTTAGTGTCAAAATGTTGAAGCTTGTTAACAAAATTGAGATATACAGCTTGTGGGATGTTTATTGTTGCTCTGGAAAGTCCGCCGGAGATGGTATTTTGCTAACAGAGTTGAAGAGCTTTACCACCAGGTGTACAATCCATTTTTTACCCCTTTGTCACATTCAATGGTTTCCTCATTTTTAATATCCCAATTTGTTGTTACCTGCTGCAAGTTAAGATCTTGTAGAGGCCACCACCCTCTATTCTAGAATGTTTTGGTCTGCACTCTATTTGAAGAGTTTCTTCAATGGTACTTCAGTCTTTGGTTTTGACCATATTGTTCAGATCAATGACTAGCTGAGGATAATCATGAAACCTCCTTATATTGTGTATTGGAACAAACTGTTGCCAGATGGATGTCCCCATGAATGTTATCATTTTGGTTAAGGTTATCACTTGTGAGCCACCTTGTTTTATATTCATGGAGCTTGTGGGATGGAAAATAGGGTATAGAAAGATTCAGAAGAAAGAAAGAAGAAAAGGAAAAAAGAAAATAGAAATGGCCAGAAGAGTTTAATCTAAAACTTATCACTAGTGCAGCCTGTGTTTATTTGACATTCAGTAGCTATGAATTGACTGATTCTTGCCATTTTTTATAGGTTTGTGAGATACTTGAGGAGAATGCATTGAATTCAAAGAGTGTAAATGGTGAATGTGAACCATGGGTGGTTGCCTCTAGGTTACGAGATCATCTTCTTTTGCCCAAGGAAAGAAAGGACCCTGTGATATGGAAGAAGGTATTCTTTTTATGCCCTTTCATTAGGTTATCTTTTAATCTTGGATTTATTATTTTCCATGGATTAAAGCATCCTTGATTATATGTATTAAAATTTTCCAATGGAATTAATTTTGTGTTATATGTTTTGGGTGAAGTTCTGATCATGTTTAAAATAACATGGGGTAGTATTTTTTTTTGCTTGTGCAAGAGAATCTGTTTACTGTTAATGATATTGTGGTGACCTTTTTTGTTAAAATCAGGTTCCTAGCAGAGTAGTCATCCAACCGGCTTTGACAATATACACTTGCTAGTCAGTTATTTTTATGAGTGGATCTGGTGTATTTTGTCCAAGACGCAACATAGAATACATTTCAGAGAAATATCTAGCCAAAGTTATTCTGTTCCATACCCTTACAATGACTGTTATTACGCCTCATTTAAAGGCCTTTCTTTTTGCCTTGAACTGAAGACACCAACACCACACTTTTTTTTTTTAAAACTTTATGAATTGCTTTACATGTCATTCATTTCTTTATAACATGATATTTCCTTGTAGTCTTAGCCTATCATGTCCTAGCTAACTATTGTCTTTTAGGTGTTTGGAGTTGAATCTGTCATTTGCATGCCCCATAACCATTCCAAATATGCTGGAAGCTTTTTTATCTATTGTCTTGTTGCGGCCTTAACAAGAACAGGTAGCTGAATTTTTTTTAAAGCTGTACATCAAGAGGTCCCAAGAAAACTCATTAGTTACCTTTTCAGATCATTGTTGTCTCTGTTGCTCTAGTTTTGTAACATTTTTCCATGTTTGGTGCGTCCTCTGAAAAGCTTTGTGATCCAACAGCTGTGTGCATGTGAGAAAGTTGAAGAATTATTTTGCATTATCTTATATATTAAAAAGTTAATGTCTGTTTATATTTGAAGGTGGAGGAGTTGGTACAGGAGGATTCTAGAGTGGATCAATATCCAAAGTTATTGAAGGGTGAATCAAAAGTGGTATGGGAGTGGCAAGGTACTAAAGGCATATAAATTTTTGCTTGTTAATTTACACATTCTTCCAGATCTCTGCTTATTTTCTCGCCTGGTTGTTATTATTGTTTCAACTAGACCAAACTTGAAAATTAATTTTTGTTGAAGGGGCTTCTTTTGGAGACAAAAGATTAAGCAGGATTATGTAAACATATATGTTCAATTAGGGAATGGGTTTTTGGTGGAATGAAATTCAGAGAAAAAAGGCTGCATTTTACTTGTATAATTTTCGACTTAGAAAATAGAGCAAACACTGCTTCCTTTTTTCTTTTAAAAAAGAAAAAATTTATAATAATGGCTTGTTGTTATATGGATGGGTTGCTTCTTGCTCTTGCAAGAGTATTGTTTGAATTGTAGATGTCAGATTATATATGATGAGTGGTAAGTAAAACACTGATTGTAATTGAATTAGACTGTCATTATGACTGTTATCTATTTTACGTATTGCTTGGACAGGATTCTTGAGTAGTTGGCACAGTCATTGCTCTTTGTATTTGACAACTGTGCTTATTGTTGTTATGCAAGGCTCGATATAGCAGAGACTATTTATTTATTTTTGCTTTGGAATTATTCTTTCTTTGCGTCTGCCTAAAAGAGGAAATTCATAAAATGAAGTTGAAGTGATTCTACGATCATTTCAAAAGTGTAAACGTATTATTTTGTTTTAGAGTTTTAGCGTCTTAAATTACAGAGCAATGCCAGTTCTTGGTTGTAATTCATGAGGGCATCTCCTTGATCTTTTTTCGTGCTCTCTCTCTCTCTCTCTCTCTCTCTCTCTATATATATATATATATATATATATATATTCTTTTTTCTCTTACATGTCCTAGCAGCTGGTTGATTGAGCCCCAAAATTAGTATTACTTGTGGTGCTGGATTTAAATTTCCTGCAAATTATCAGAACTGCTATCCTATGTCAGATCAGGTGTAGGAGCTTCCAACCTGCAGCAGAGAAGGCACTGTGAATCTGAAAAAAGTCCAGACCTCATCTTTGGGTAAAATAGGACCAATGTGGTTGTTGACTTGTTCCAGTTGAGCTGGCTTTTTTGTTGCTAGAATAATGCAGAGTTTTGAAGTTCAATGCTTGTTTAGCTCTACTTGCTGCTTTAAGTCATTTTTCAAGGTTTTCAAGAAGTTCCACGTTTGTAAAAAAGGCCACTGGCCTATCCTTTCTGCCAATAGTTTAATGTTAGAGGACAAGGATGAAATTAGAATAGTATAATCTTGTTGAGTTATAAATCACTGTGCTCTGAGGAAATTCATATCCAGTCATAGTTTTGCTCTCATCCCTAGGAAATTCTAGACTTAGGAATTGGGTGGATGGAATCTGAAGTGGATGCCAATTTTTGCAAACCATATGTGGCATCTGTGACTTGAGATGCTGAATGTCTTCAATATTCATCTGCAATTCATATAGGTGAAATGCTGGGTCAGAATGTAGATCATTATCTGAATTTCAAAATTTGGTTATAGCGAAATTTATCATTTGTCTTCGTGGAATGGTATTAATTCAAATTTTTTTAATGCTTCAATTTCAAAGGCTTTTTTATTTATTTTTTGGTGGTAGTTGAAGGCTCTCTGAGCTCTTCAAAAATGAGAAAGAAAGGGGAGGCCAGCAAATTGAGATCAGCTGAAGGCAGGGACATGAAGTTTGATCAACAACAGAGCCCACTGAAGGCTGGTGAGCAGCTAATATTGTTCTTCTTCCATTTTAATTTTGTCACTTCTCATTGATCAATGTTTTTACTGCATGTTAATATAACTTTTGCAAATTATTCAGTTGATGTGTACAACCACAATCTTGTTGCAGAGCCTGGAGCACTACTCTTTTGACATGGATACATTTTAGAATTGGCCACCGCAGTCTCCAATAGCCTGGGCCGGTGGGCAACACTGTGGATAGCATTTTGAATGCTCGTCAAGTCTCAACGATAAGAAGCTAGCTCTCTAAGAAGATGGGTTTATAATCTGCTTGATATATGTTTTCTTCCAAGTACTTTTGTTTACTTTGTTATTTTTGTAGCAATATCTTCTTCGTACTCGAATTTTCATTTGCCCCTAGGCATATCAAAGGTGGGATGAAAATCATCAGAAATAGGAATGGATATTCGGTTTGCTTCGGTCAGTACGAACCGAGTAGTTTAGGAAATGTAAATCGATCAGTTTTTTGTTTGGACTAAACTGAATAGAAAATTGATCGATTCAGAGTTAAAAGTAAAAAAAAAATTAATTGATCGATTCAGTGTTAAAATTAAAAAAAAAGAAAAGAAAAATTTTAATATGTATGTGACTAATAATATATATTTTTATTAGTATTTTTGTATAAAACATGAATGATCGGTGGTTATAATTGAATTGGATTAAAAAAATAATTAAATTTAAGTAAAAAGTATAAAAAATTAAATAATTTAAAAGGAAAAATATATTATATTTCGCGAATTGAATTATATAAAACTAAATTGAACCGATCCGAATTTAAGGACTGAACTAAATTAAAATAGTTCAATATAGTTTGATGTTTTAATAAAATGAACCGAATCGAATAGTGTCCGTCCTTTATCAAAAATTAATTTGGTCAAGCTCAGGTTGGTGAGAAGAGCACAGGGGCATGTAGTGGTCACTCGTAGTCTCCTTTCAAGGTTGTTATTGCTTTGGCGTGAATTGCGTCTTTCCACGTACTCTTATTTCTTTTAATAATTTATTCATATCTTATGTTATTTATATAGTCATAGCATCAATCAACTTCAACGTTAATTCATCGGGAGTGTCGGCAGAAACTGACTTTCAGTGGCATCTATGTACTTTTTCCATAGCAATGATTAATGTTTACAAAACGTCCTGCTTGTTTTCAAATTTTTTAGGAAAATTATCTACCGACCACCTAATGTTTCAAATTTTTTTAAAAATATATAATTTTTTTTTTGCCTGCATTACACCCGAAATAACATTTTTTTTCAATTTTCCACCTCCGTCATAAAACTGTTAAGAAAACTAACGGAAACTTCAATAAATGATTATTTTACCCCTAAATGAAAAATTACAATTTTATCCTAAAAAAGCAAAAAATAATCATATTTAATATTTTAGCCGTTAGCTTCCAACGGCTACAATTTGGAGTATTTAAACAGAAGACACAACATGCATAAACAAGTCATGCAACCATGCAAGCTGCTCACAACCAGCTATATAAGCTCCTCACAACCATCCATACAAGCTTGCTCATACAATCTATCAAATTTGTTCATATAATCCACAACACACCATAACTGTATCATTCATTCAAAGTCATTATCTACACATTAAAACATCACAGCCACTCAACCATTTATTCATTCAAACACAACAGCTGCTCAACCATTATCCACACATCAGCTGCTTAACCATTCATTGAAACATAACATCTACACATTGAAAATGGCATCAAGTTATAATTCAAGTTCAGCAGTTAGTGGACAGCCACATAGAAAAATTAAATGCATTCCTAAGTATTGCTGGTGTGGTGTGCAGGCATGTGCTATGGTTTCCACTACACCACAAAATCCTAATACAATGTTTTGGTCATGTAAGTTGAATAAATGCAAGTTTTGGCAATGGTTTACTACTGAAGCTCTCATATATCCTAGTAGCAGTGATCAAATGGTAGAAAATCAGAATGTGGAGCTAAATGCAGTAAACTTTGGAGCTGACGAGGTGGCAAAGATAAAGAAAAGGCTTAGGCTCATTGAAGGAAAGCTTAAATGTATAATAACATTACTAGTCTGTCTTTGTGCAATTGTGTTTATTAAAATGTAATGTATCCTATAAAACATGCATTAATGAAATAAAAGCTTAATTATAACCTAGTAGTCCTAGTATCTATCTTTGCAATTGCATTTAAGATACACCTTAAATGAGATATTGTTAACTACAATAAGTTGAAAATATGATATCATTGTTATCCAAAATACAGCCAAAATAATCATTAATAACATCATCAAAATATAGTCCAAATGACCATTAACAGCCATATAATTATCCAAAATATACCTAAAATAATCAGCATTATTCCAAAACAACAACCAAAATAACAAGTTAAAACAAGTTTAGTTTGCTCTCATTCATTACAAAGAACCTGTGACAATTGAAGCTTAAGATAGATTTTGAGAGTGGTTCAGTCCCGGGCTCAATTGTCTTTTTTTTGTTCCAACACCTCTAGAGCTAACTCCAGCCCTTCTTTTTGTTGTTCCAGCATTGAAACTTTGACCTGAGCCATTAGGTATCTAGATAAATGTTATGTTAGTTGCAAAATTTGAACACAAAGAACAAAAATATACAAACATGCAATCAAGATAACTAGCACCTTTCTTGTTGTTTCAAATGCAGTAGCTGCTTCCTGGCTTGAACCAGTTGACTTTGCTGCTGCTGCCTGGCTTGAACCAGTTGATTTTGCTGCTAATGCCTATAAAACATGTTGATTTGTAAATAAATGTTATGTTATACATAAAAAAAAAAAAAAAACTATAAAGGCACAACAAATGAAATTAAGCCAGCACCTGTTTTGTTCTCCTTATTGCCTGCTCTGAAGCGTTTAATGGTTGACTTGATATTGATGCCTACAAAACATGATGATCGTAAAACATTATGAAAATATAAATATAATAAATGATAATAATTACATATAATAAATAATTATAAACACAATAAATAATAATAGTATATTAAATATACCTGAGAATTGTTGTTCCTAGATCTATTTGTTCTTGCAACAGATGGCCTTAGTGGACAGGACCTCACATTATGGTTAGAACCACCACAAAATGAGCAAATGACAAAGAATTTTCTTCTCTCTTTCTGTGGCTCATTTGCTGCTCTTTTTCTGGATTTTTTAGGCCTTCCAATCTTTTTTTCAACAATTGGTGGGTCGATCAACGGTTTTCCTGTAGGCTCCCATGTACAATGATCTGGAAGAGGGCTAAACATCACTGAATATGTGTTAAGATAAGCCTGTCTGCTAAAGTAAGTTGGAATGTACTCCTCAACTTCATGTCTTGCATATCCCATGGCAGCCATAGCATGTTGACAAGGGAGGCCGGCAATTTCCCAATAACCACAATCACATGTTCTGGATTCTAGCTTCACCACAAACCTCCGAGATGGATTATAAGCTCTATCCATGACTTGAAAATTTAGATCACCAGAGGCTTGTACAATCATTTTCTGTGCAATCTTATTTTTTTTGTCCATATCTTTCAAAACCTTAGGTGTCAGCTGTTTTTTCCAAGTGGTTGCCTCGTTTCTTCTCTTTGTAAACAATTTCATCAGCCTACATCTGATTTCTTCGAGCATTGTCAAGCAAGGTCTATCTCGGTAAGGTAATATCCAGCTGTTGAAGCACTCTGATGCATTGTTATCAGTCCGATCAACCATGCAATTTCTGTCATATGTGTGCATCGACCAATTATATCCATGTAGTTCTCGTTCCAACCACTCAAATGCAGCTTCTTTTTCAACTTTGATCTTTGCCATTGCCTCGTCAAAATCATGCTTGTTACTACTCTTGGTAGCTTTCCAAAACAACTGTTTCAATTGTGCATCAACAAATGACTTAGAAAAATTAGCATAAACATGCCTAGAACATGCCCTATGATAAGCAGTAGGCCATGTGCTTGAAATTGCATTCACCAGCCCTTTTTACCTATCACTGATGAAAGTGATCCGCCTTCCATCATCTAAATAACTATTCAAATGCTCCATAAACCATCCCCATGTCTCTGTATTCTCAATCTCACAAACACATATTGCTAAGGGGACAATGCCATTATTACCATCCATGCCAACAGCAGCTAATAACACTCCACCATATCTACTTTTTAAGTGACATCCATCTACTCCAATAAAAGGTCTACAGCCATTAAGATATGCATTTTTTGTGCAGGAAAGGCTACAAAAAACCTTTGGAATAATACCTTATTTGGAATAAAAACAACATCGCACAATACTTTGCATATTGCTCCTGGATCAGCTTTGTGAATGGCAGCAGCATAGTCAAACAATTTCTGATACCCCTTCGAATGATCCCCAAACACCTCAAGTCTTGCCTTTGTTCTAGCCCTATACAATGTCATATTTCCTATCTTCAAACCATAAGTTTCTTGCACATAATTCTTCAAAATATCAATCTTTACATTAGGGTCAACAGCAACCAGACCCTTTACTTTAGAAGCAACCCAAGCAGAGGTAACTTTCACTGTCTTGTTAGTAAGTCTACACTCGTGCTTTTTGTTGTATTCTCGCAATATAAAACCAGTTCCATCATTCAGCTTTGCACCAGCGACATACCATGGACAGTTAGCTTCTTTACAAGTACCCACAAATCTTCTTGGCTCACTATATACTATTTTAATGGAAAACCTTTTCCTAACCATCACCTCATGCAATGTCTCTCTAAAATGAACAACATCTCTAAATACTTGCCCTAATTTTAACCTATGCTTCCCATCAGCACCTACTTTGTACTCATGTTGCTGTAAGTAATTAGTTAACTGGACAGTACCGAGTTCAACATCATCATCAGAAGAATCAACAACCCTTTTTACCTCTTTATTAACATTACATAGATTTTCATCTGAATCAGATTCTGAGTGGCTGCTTTGACCCCTCTCACGATCCCCACTATCCTCACTATTTTCATCAACAATAGTAGGTTCAGCAGCACCATCAAATTTAGCTTCCATTAATTCCACATTAACATCATCATCACTGCTAGCCATTTTGTCTAAATAGTCAGATAGCAATGCTAACTCATTAGATTCATCAGCCCCAACAGCAGCTTCTCCCTCAACAGCAGCTTGTCCTCCAATAACAGCTTCTCCCCCAACAATAGGATATCCCCCAGTAGAAGCATTTCCCTCAACAGATTCATTCAACTGAGTAATTAGCTCATTAGGCAACACAACTCCTAGGTTAGTAAGTAGTGCTTGTAGTAAAGAAGAATCTTGAAATTGAGGGTGAAGAACTGGTACAACTTCAACAATAAACGTACTGACACCCAAAATCTGATGAATTCTAAGCAAAAAGTTGAGTGCAAAGTCTGAATCCAATGCAACCTTTACCTTATTCTCCGGGTTTGTAACATTCAATAGAATTTTTGAAGCGGAGTCTAATCCATAAGGCCTCGTAATGTTTACAACAGCCTCCTTTATCTTCGCAACAGTACAATCAAGTTCAAGCAACCCTAAGTTCTGGTTCATACCTCGAAAGGATATCACTAACTCTAGTTGTCGCATCCTGAAAGTCCAAAATAAACAAATAGATTGACCAAAACATAATTAGATATATTGATGAGGCATAAATGCAAGTATATAAAGGAAATAAAACCAAACAATTAAGTTATCTTCTTATTATATTCCAACAGTCATTATTCCTTGAACTAATAACGTATTATTAATATATTTCAGGTAAGAAACTTAGAAGAAAGGCATGGAAACAAAAACCCTGCAGGACTTTGTCAGATTATAAATTATAGTCTTTGAGAAATCTAAATTTCGCATGCAATAGCCAAACTTTCACCAAGGGGCTGGGAGATATAGATACATATTGACAAAACTTTTCAAAAAATCACGGCCTATAGTTAAGCAACAAAAATTTTTCAAAAACCCTAAATTTTGTAAACAATACGCACAGATACATGAGTATACAGGGGATAAATATTCATTCAAACATACTAGCAACAATCTTTCATGTATGTGCTTGTCACCAACCCTAAAACAGCATATTACTCCCAATTTATCATTACGCCCAAAAAGTTACTTCAAATCAACCTAATATATATTCTAGGGTTTCAAGAAACAACGATTAACAACAGTCTCAATACAAATCTTAAATAAGATTATTTCATAAGAAAACTAAGTGAAAATAAATAAATGAAACGAAACTTACTTGATACTAGCCTTAAACCTCAGAAAACCTAAGTGTCGAGATTTTTAAACAGCTCACGGCTTTTCTCAATACCTCTGGATCTTTGATTTAACAAAAGCTTTGAAACTCAAGCTAGTTCATTGATGAAAATGGATGGAAATTACAGAGAAAATGGCGGGAATTTGTTAGTTCTTCATGCATGGTGGTGGGTCACCCAATGTGTGAATAAACAATGGCTGGTCTCGTTGCTTGCTCTGCTCTGGACCACTTCGCCTTTTTCTTTTTTTTTTTCCTTATTACTGTACCAAACGACGTCGTTTTAGGGTTGCTGTGGTGCAAAGACCAATTTGCCCTTATGACGTCAATAACGTTATAACAGTTTTATGACGGAGGTGGAAAACTGAAAAAAAATGTTATTTCAGGTGTAATGCAGGCAAAAAAAAAAGGAATTGTGTATTTTTAAAAAAATCTGAAACATTAGGTGGTCGATGGATAATTTCCCAAATTTTAATAGCAAAATGATTCTTGAATTGAAAAAAAGATAAAACTGTGTGAAATAAATTATCTTTTCGTGCATCTTAAATATTTTTATTATTAAAAAAATGAAATCATTAAAGGAAAATTCCACATGAGAAAAAAATAAATTTCTTTTTTTTCCTGTTCGCCTTGATTCATTGTGCTCCTAAGTGTCAAAATAATATTATATATATATATATATATATATATATATATATATATATATATATATATATATATATATTCATATAAGTTTAAAAAAATTATTAAATAATAAAATTTAATAGTATAATGACATTATACTGTCAAACCACATGGCATAATAATTTTTTCAGATTTTAATAAAGTTTAAGATTTTAGATGAAATCAGTGCTTTATATATTAAAATAAAAAATTTACTCATATTCACAATAAAAAATCTATATCTCTTTTGATATTATTTTATCGTCATTTTCCCACCATTTTGTACATTTATTTGTCATCGTTTTTACTTTCTAAAGAATATTTGCATATATAATTTTCATTTAAGATTAAAAAAAAATTATTGTCATTTAGTGATAAGTCTTTTGTAACCCAATAAGTCAAAATACTCCGAATTCACCGCACGATTTTGACAATCATAATACCATGTATGTAATATGATTTAGACCCCTATATTTTTATTGTTTCCTCATAGAAGGACATATAATGTCCATCTCTACTAAACAAGGCCCAAACTCTATTCACGTGACTGAAATAACCTTTTAGGAAACGTACGGTGGGTCAATCCTACGCAACGGTCTATTTTAAAATATCTTAAATTTTGAAATTATTCTATTATTCAACATTTTATGGTAAAATTTTTAATTTATTGTTAATTATTTAGAATAATGCTTTAATAATTATTTAAAAAACAAATGCATTGTTGCTTGTTGCTTCCAATGGCTGCCATCAATCATTCATTACTAACGTTAGAACGGGTAAATTTAGTGTTTGGGGAAAATTCGAGTGCTGACATGGGGCAATAACTCAATGAGAGTTAAAAAAGTTAACTAAGGGAAGTCAATTGAGCGTCAAAATAGCTCACAGAGATATAAGGTAAGTTCCTTGAAGAGAAAACAGTTTTAGTAAATATACAATATCAAAAGATACTATTAGATTTAGATTTCTGTGGTTAAAGTTAGCTCGTGAAAAATGCTCGTTGTCATGACAGAATACAAACATATTTTCTTTTGATTAAGGATGAGTAACCAATAAGAATAAAGATTCTCTAGCAAAACAATGAGAAAATACCAAGTTAATTGTCCTTTTGTGCCATTATAAAAGTAATAGAACCACAAGACTAAAAGGTTGTCATGTGTCTAACGATGAAAGCAAAAAGGTGGTTAGAGGTTTCCTTATCTCCCAAGTTCATGGATGTCACCATCAAGAGACTAAAAGATAAATTACTCAAATAACCTCACCTAAAGGAGGCTGGTCATTAAATGAGCAGCATATGTTTAAAATTATCAAAATACTCTCAAGAACACTCTTATATAAACTCTACATATTCAATCTTAAAGGACTATCTCCATCTCTAGCACTCTCTCCTTTTGTTCCATCCAACCAATGCCCTTTTTTGGTTAGATCTGATTTTTGAGAGGCTGATTTATCTTCTTTTCCCTTCATTTTTATATCTACATAGAAGATCTTAGCCACCTCACTTTTCAAATAAGCTCCTCCACTATTATTTTTTTAGAAAACTTTCTAATCTTCATGAGAGCTTCTTTTTTTTTTTTTTTAAAAGGAAATGGGGGGTGGGTAAGCCCAAATCAATTTTTATTCCCCTCCCCACCCCCAAGACTCGAACCCGAGTCCACACAAGTGAAGGACGACAGATTGCACTGCAACTAACTCGACTACGCCCTTGGGGACATTTTCATGAGAGCTACATTTAGATCATTTTATTATCTGCCATAAATAACCTTTATTAAGGTTTTATTGATATTGTAAAACAAATCATGTAATACTTCATTTATATAATAGATTGAAGATGAGCTACTCCAATAAATGTAGACCAAGAGGTCAAACTATATAAAATTTTGTGTGTTCTTTATTGTTTGTACTTATTTTTTATTTATTATAATGGTTTTGATGCCTCTAGTATTTTATATATGAGTTTGCAAGAATTATTTTACAAGTTCTATAGAGTTAACTAGACAAGCCCTTTAGAGCTATGTTCGAATTTTTATTGAGCTCCCTACATCAACTCTCTAAATTAATTCCCACAAACTCTACAGACTCGTCATAACATTCCAAACTTAAAATATTGTAGTTCACCTCTCAAATCACCTCAGCTCACCTACCAAATCAACTTAGCTCATTTCTCAAATCACCTTAGCTATACCTTTTGCCCTAAATAATAAGAATACACATTTAAATCTAACTTAGCCTAATCTCCCCCAAAATATAAATTTTATTTATTTTAATCAGATTTGAATTGAATTTGGTGCGAATAGTCGCTTAATGGTTCTAATCGAATCTCAGCAAAAATCCAGCCAGAACAATTAGAATTCTTATCAAATAATCTACACAATCATTTAATTATCACCTTTATGTGTACATATGCATACATACATATTATAAAATTCAACTACCGATTAACATTACTATCAATTATTTACATTACTATCAATTATGGGCAAGTGAAAATTTATCACCTCCATCATTTTTTTTTTATTTTAGGGAATATGATGGTATTCACCATCATTATTATTGAGTAATGACGTATACGCTTGCCAAAATGTAATTCTTAATTTTTCAGCGAAGGATAGTTGAAATTTAGAAAGCGATTGCAAGTTGCGCAGCGAGAAACATACTTGGATCCTAATGATATCATTGACAACTTCAATAGATACACCATTAGTGGTAAGCAGTGGCTAAAGACTAGAGCGAGAGTGATAGCTAACCACAATATTCATATTTCATAATATTAATGAAAAGTATATAAAATAATAAAAATAATAAAAAATTAAAAAAAGAAGTATACAAAATGATCTCTTAAAATTAAAGAATTTCCATAAAGACCTACGCAAATAGTGTTTTGAATACTGATACAGTTGCAGTACCTTGTTAAATGTAATGTGAAACCAAAATTGAATATATCATAATTCATGAGCATAATTTGTCAATAGGAGTTAGCAGAGGTTAGGGACTTATTTAATACAAATAGATACATTGTACTCAAATTGAGAAAAATTAAAACATTAGGGATTCTGTGGATATTATTAATCCAACAAAGTATAAAAGAGGTGACCACAAATACCCTGTCTCTCCATACGTTCTCTCCCTCCTCTTTAAAGCTCACTCACAGTGGCACTTCCCAGTTGAAGCACTTCAGCGATCTAGAGAGAGAGAGAGAGAGAGAGAGGGAGGGACTGTGTGTGTGAGTGAAAGTTCAAGAGAGAACTCTTCTCTTGCTGCTCATTGAAGAGCTTTCATATTCAGGTGAATGTTTTGTTACATTTCTCCCTTTTCAATCATTGCCATTTTTATTAGATTATGCCATATATATATATATATATATATATATATATATATATATATCTGTGTGTGTGTGTGTGTGTGTGTGTGTGTGTATGTATATATGTGTCTGTTCGCTTATTGTTGCCTTATTTTCTCTTAAGATCTGTGGCCCCTTTACTTTTTTGCTTTCTGGGTACTTGAAATTGAAGTTGTTGCAGTTACTCTTCAAACACTTTATCATTGATGCTAGAGTTAATGGTTAATTCTATTGTTTGTTCATATTTAATTGTCATTTAAGTGTGATTTTCGTAGCTGTTTCAGTGTGACTGTGACATAAAAAAAAAACTTTTGTATTTGTTCTTGAGTGTTACTGTATGAAAGATCTTTGAGCTTGACAAGAAGGGAAATGGGGTTATTCAGGATTAAGAGTAGTACCTACAATATGTGAGGAGATTTGGGTTTGATATGAATCCCTTATTTGATCAGCCGCATGCATATTTTTCTCTACTTTATATTATTGGTATATCTTTTCTTTTTTAATCTTTCTGTGTACTGTCCACAATCCACATCGGCTTTGGAACTTTATTTCACTTTTGATGAGTTCCTATAACTTTTAATTATGTTTTGGAACTTTATCATGTGCTTTCAGTAAGTTGGTTATATGATTTGGCTATTCTTTCTCTTTGTTGGTTAACCTTTGGATCAAATTGTATATTATAGAACAACTTTTTAGGTCAAATTTGATAAACAAAATTGGTAGTATTAATTTTATTTTCTTTTTCCGCTATTTGCTACTTGTTTTTTTTTATACTTATGTGTTAATGGATTTATCAATTGTCATGTATAAATGTTTCTCGGACATTCAGATGGCATTTTCTTGACAGGTAGTAAAAGTTATCTGCTGGGTAGTTATTAATAATTTGAAAAATGAATGACTCGGGTTTGACCTCGATGAGTAAATTGAGTGTTGAAGGCAAATGTGAAACATGATATTTCTGTAGATAAAAGTTATCTGCTGGGTAGTTATTAATAATTTGAAAAATGAATGACTCGGGTTTGACCTCGATGAGTAAATTGAGTGTTGAAGGCAAATGTGAAACATGATATTTCTGTAGATAAAATTCATCAATGCGTTCCAAGAAAGAAATATTGACTTTGGCAGATAGGGTTTGCAGCAGTTTCATAGAACAAAAGGGTTTGTTGCTTTTTAGAATTTCGGGATTTTATTTAATTCTACCTGTGTGCTAGATAACTTTGCAAAACAAGGATTTCATACCTTGGGTTGCTATTTCACTGTCTTCTCTGTTCCATGTGTAACAACAATTAATTTTGAGAAAGCAGTTGAGATCTGTGTATGACTTTTGTGACTAATTGAAGCATTTGTACCGTCTTCATTGATGATGACTATCTTTTCTCCAAAAATAACATCCTTTATGATTGCTGTAACTACTTTGCATAATTACTAGTGCACAGTGATTGCTTTTTTCGACTAAGTTACATCTCACAGTGTTCTTCAGGGACTTGCCCCAGCCATATAATGGGGAAGCATAATTCATCAGGAAGCAGAACAAGGAGTCCACTGTGTATACTTATTGTCATTGTTTTGTGCGGTTTCTTTTACATGCTTGGAGCATGGCAGAAGGGTGGTTTTGGAAAAGGTGATATAATAGCGTCACAACTAACCAAGCAGGCAGACTGTAATATCTTTACTGATTTGAGCTTTGAAACTCACCACAATGATGTGGAGATTGTTGAACCTTCTGAGCCTAAAGCTAAAGTGTTTAAGCCCTGTGATGTTAAATACACTGACTATACTCCTTGTCAGGAACAAGACCGAGCTATGAAATTTCCAAGAGAGAATATGATATACAGGGAAAGACATTGTCCTCTTGAAGATGAAAAATTGCATTGTCTTATACCTGCTCCCAAGGGGTATATGACCCCATTTCCATGGCCAAAGGGTCGGGACTATGTTCATTATGCAAATGTTCCTCATAAAAGCCTAACGGTTGAAAAGGCTGTGCAGAACTGGGTGCAGTTTCAGGGGAATGTTTTTAAATTTCCAGGTGGAGGAACAATGTTTCCGCAAGGTGCTGATGCATATATTGATGAGCTTGCGTCAGTTATCCCAATTAAAGATGGCTCTGTCAGAACTGCACTGGACACTGGATGTGGAGTATGTTATTGAACTCAAATAACCTCTGCATATGTCATATGTTAATTGTTCAGAGAAACGTTATTTATTTATTTTTTGTTGACCACTAGTAACATGAGTGTGTGCTTTCAGTTAAATATTAGCAACCTTCATAGGTCTGAATCACTTTGAGTTACCAGGGCCATTCTTGTAATATGCAGAATACTGCCATATGGTGGATGGATTATCATCCTCTGGCTAATTTCTTTCTATGCATGGAAATACCACATTTTGGGAAGTATACTGCTTCACTGGTCTATGCTGAGAACTACTGTAGCTTTATGTGTTTCTCCCTAACACTTTGGATTGTTATGTATCATTTTCTTGTTGCATCTCTCTCTTTATTTGTTTTATACTTTCTGAAAATATAATGATATCATTGTTTGTTCTTCCTAATTAGGCTCCAGACAGTGTATTATCAAATCACATTCTAGCATTGCTTCTTGCCTAATTAATTTAAGTTCGTAATATTCTCCTGAACTGATAATGTCAATTATTTCGTAGGTTGCAAGTTGGGGTGCATACCTTTTAAAAAGAAATGTATTGACTATGTCCTTTGCTCCGAGGGACAATCATGAAGCACAGATACAGTTTGCGTTAGAGCGAGGTGTACCTGCTGTTATTGGTGTTCTTGGAACAATACATCTTCCATATCCTTCACGAGCCTTTGATATGGCTCAATGCTCTCGGTGTCTGATACCATGGAACTCAAATGGTAAGGTCTCCATTGTCAATATTGTAGAACCATGTTGCATTTTAGTGTATTCTGTATGTAATATACGATTTACAAATCTATAATTGGAAAAAAGGACCGTGTATATAATTTTCTATAATCTGACAATAAATATTTTTAGATCTTATGATACTCATTTTAATTATGTTGAATCCAAAGACATCCATATTTTGTCAAAAAGCAGCGACGTGTCAGTTTGTTCATTCCTGCATATTCAAAGTTAAAAGCGTATTGGTTGTGCTTTCAACTTTAGATTGTGAAGTTTGGAAGACATCAGGACATTATTCTTCGAAATCTTATTTTAAATGGCTGATTAACGATGTCTCCTTGGCTGATTTTTTTTACCGTCTAAAACAATCTGGAAGGCTAGTATTCCTTCTAAAATTCAAGTCGTTTTGTGGGCCCTGGCTCAAGGAAAATTAAACTCTAGGAAAGCAATTCAAAGAAAGTTCACTAATATATGTCTATCTCCTTGGTGTGTGATATGCAAAACAAGTGCAGAAACTTCTAATCATCTTTTTCTTTACTGTTTTGTGACCTCAAAGTTGTGGAGTAGGTTGTGCAAAGAGGCTAACATTTTGTGGGTCATTTCGGGTTCTTTTCATTCTATTCTTATGGAGAATTCCTATGGTTTTAGTAAAGGAAAAAAGGCCAAAACTCTTTGGATATAAATGTGGCGGCTTTGTTTTGGGTAATATAGCAAGAAAGAAATCTTCTTATTTTTGAAGAGAAAAATACAGATAATATTGAAGAATTATGGGATAGAATCTGTCTTCTAACTTTGTTTTGGGTGTCAGTTTCTAAGGAGTTCCAAGATTCATCTTTTTTCTTCATTCCTCCGAGTTGGGAGAGTGTTTTGAGATAGGTTTCTAGGTTGGTCTAGTTTTGTAGAGGGGATTAGCATATTTTGTATAGCACAGAAAAGTTTTCATTTTTCTGCTTTCTCAGCGGACAGCTGGTCCACTTCTTGCAATGTTTGTCCATCATTAATATAATATATAGTTTCTTATCAAAGAAAAAAAGTTGAAAACATATAGATTTATCAGATATAATGTTACCTTTTGTTGAGCAGTGAAATATGGATGACATCTGCAGTCCGATGAAATTAGAAATCTTTTTTTAGATCAACAGTCAATTAGAATCCATTGAGTTGTTAAATATACCTGCATAGTTGTAACTAATTATTAACGGGTCTGTTTATAAACTCACATGGCAAAGTTGTGTTATAAACACAAATTTTCCTTATAGTTTCATGATAACTTTTTTTTTTAAATTGCTTGTATCAAAAGAAAATTTAGTTATATATCTTGAATGGAGTCAGATTCTTCTTGGGCTTGATTGAGAATACACTGAAATGGTATCAATCAAGAAATTTTAAAAAGGAAAAGGTATCAAAATACATATGTTGGAGAAAATTTTCATTCAGTTTATATATGCTTCATAATTACCTTAGTAATTGGGATTAAGTTGGCATCAAGTGGAATTGAGCTATTAATCAAGTGATTATTTATTTTGGGAGATAAAATAGGACTTCTGGTTGAAAGGCACTAAGCTACAAATTTTCATTCTGTTTTCTGCTAGATTCGTTTTCATGGTTACTTATGGTATGAATTGGGTGCTACTGCCTACATGGTTCAATTGGTAAAACCTCTTGGGGTGGTATAAGAAATCTAGAGTTTGAACCTCGCTTACATGGGGTGGGGAGGGGATTTGATTTCCATTCATGCAATACTTGAAAAATAAAATAAAAGAAAATAAAACTAAATAACTTAGCTTGACCTTTTGGTATAAACCTTTGTGTATCTGGTGGAAGCTGTTGACCGTTTAATTTATGGACTTCCATGTACAGATGGGATGTATCTAATGGAAGTCGATCGAGTCCTCAGACCTGGTGGATACTGGATCTTATCTGGACCTCCAATTAATTGGAAGACATATTATCAAACATGGAAGCGGTCTAAGGAAGAACTTCGAGCAGAACAAAGAAGCATTGAAGAGCTTGCTGAGTCTCTTTGCTGGGAGAAAAAGTATGAGAAGGGAGATATTGCCATCTGGAGAAAGAAAGTAAATGACAAATCCTGCAAGAGGAAGTCTGCCAACAAATGCAAATCAAGGGATCCGGATGATGTTTGGTGAGTTCACCTGCACCTTCTTTTGCTTAGTTGCATTAATTCTTTGCCTCTTTAGGATCATCTCATTGTTAGGGACTTGTAATGGTCACTTTAACATGCATCTATACTATCAATTATTCTATTTTGTGGCTAAATTTATGTTTTAGGCAATTGTATGGTGATGGATAGATTTAATCTTCATTAAGTAGCTTCCTGGGCAGCTCCCCAAAATACTGCAAGTCCTGTTCTGTTGACCCCTCAATTATGTTTTTTTTTGGGTAGATCATTTATGTTTATGAGAACAATATGGGTATCTTCTGACCACAAAAAATTTAGAGAATGAAGCAACTCAGAATTCAACTATTCATCTTGATGCCCTATCATTGTCCATTTGACTTATCTTTCTGATTGCTTGTTTAATTTCAAATAGGAAACCAAATCTAGTTTCAGGTGAACTCTGTGTGAGTTCATCTGTGCGTTTGTGATATTGCTGAACGGATAAATTTGAAAGTCAATCTAATTATTGTTGTATCTTCATTGGGAATATGAGTTGTGACATTGTTGGGGTCAGGCTACAGCAAAGGTTTCTTAGTATTTCCATCCTATTTAATTTTTTTGTCATGCATTTTAGGTACAAACAGATGGAAACTTGTGTAACCCCTTTCCCTGAAGTATCCAGTACAAAAGAAGTAGCAGGAGGGGAGTTAAAGAAGTTCCCAGCCAGGCTTTTCGATGTCCCTCCACGAATAGCTAACGGAGAAGTTGAGGGAGTAACTGCTGAGTCTTACCAAGAGGATAATAAACTTTGGAAAAAGCATGTAAATGCTTACAAAAGGATGAACAGTTTGATTGGCACCAGAAGATATCGAAATGTGATGGACATGAATGCAGGCCTTGGGGCCTTTGCAGCGGTACTTGAATCACCAAAATCTTGGGTGATGAATGTTATACCAACAACTGCGAAGAACACTTTAGGTGTCATTTATGAGAGAGGCCTAATTGGCATATATCATGACTGGTATGTTCCAATAATTTTACCTGTTCTGTTTGTGATTATGGTTCCTAATTTGCACCTGCATTTCTTCACATATTTATCTTTGGTACTGGTGCTCTTTGTTGAAAATGTATTTTTCCTTGTACAACCTGCTTGAAAGGATAGACTTATGTTTTATGTTTTATTCATGGTAAGTGTTTTGCAAGCGAAATAGAAAGAAAAATAGGAGCTTAGGAGCAACTTCAAAGTGGCATAAGATTGGCCTTTTGAGATGCATTTAACTCACATTGTGCAAGACTAATCAAAGTTTTTACCTTCAAATCATTGTTTACTCTTATTTTTTCTCTTATCAAGGGATGAATGTGAAGTTTAACTGAAATTAGGAATTTATGTTCCTTGGAATCTCAATAACGGTGTTTTTTTTTCCTCTTTTTTGGTAGGTGTGAAGGATTCTCTACATATCCAAGGACATATGACCTTATTCATGCTAATAGTGTATTTAGCTTGTATGAGAACACGTAAGCCTCTCTATCTTCTTTCTCCTATGTGCTGACTCATATCCCATATAAAATAATTGTGTACTTGAAACCAAGTCATAAATGCACAATGCTGCAACTTTGGATCAGTGAGGAGAACCGCAAAGCTACATAAATTAATTATCTTACCTAAAATTATTTCTCAGATTGGAAACTCATATTAGGAAGATCTATTTTCCACTTGAAATGCAGAAATATGAAGTAGAAGATTTGGGAGAAGCTCTAATGTCAAAATATATATTGTTGATTCATCCTTTACTGGCAATGTGTTTGATATCTGTCAGCGAGTAATTTGGTATTAAGCTCAATGTCATGAAAATGACTTTCCAAGGTTTGTAGCTGAAATTGATGCAAAAGATTTTCTTCTTCGGGTAATCTGTCTGTCTCAGATGAAGTCAGCTTATAGGCTGCTGCACCATATATCATCTTAGTAACAAAAAAATCATGATTAGCTGAGGTCTTAATTCTAGGATACGTGTTTTCTTTGTATGGGCTCAAATTTTTTCACTGCCTCTTAATGTCATCAAATATGCATGATTGAACAGGTGTAAACCAGAAGACATCCTTCTGGAAATGGACCGCATCTTGCGGCCAGAAGGGGCGGTCATCTTCCGGGACGAAGTCGATGCCCTGAACAAAGTTAGAAAAATTGCTGAAGGCATGCGATGGGATACCAAAATGATGGATCACGAGGATGGGCCCCTCATGCCTGAGAAGATACTGATTGCTGTCAAACAGTATTGGGTTGGCAGTGCAGGAAATAGCACATCCGATTAAGCCATGTTACTGATTGGTCCATGAAAGTTAAATGAAGATACATCTTGAGTAGTGATTGAATTGCTGTCGGTTGGAGGACTAGAGTTCTCATTGGCAAGTGTAAGTTATTAGTATGTGTTTTTCGGAGACGCAGGGAATCTATACAATCAATTTTGTCTAGTATTTTCCCATAAAATTTGGCAGGGGAATGCAAGAATGTAATTTGTGTAGCTCCTTAAATAATTGAGTCAAAGATCAAATAATCTTATGGTGATGTCCAGAATCAAATCATGTTATTTGTAATCATCATTGTGTACTGAATTGATCAAATAGTGAATATTCAGTTTATTGATTTCATTTTTTTAAATTCCTTGTATCTTTTCAAGCGTTGTTAGTTCCTGGCAAGTTTTTAAATGGGACACTTCAGCGAACTAACTAGTAAAATGTAGGGGTGGACAAATAACCCGATCCGATCTGACCTGATTCGATTCAAAAATTTTGAGTTCGGATCCGGGCTCGGATGAAGGTTCTAACCCAATCAGGTTGAATTTTAGCCAATTCGATCGGATCGGATCATGATCGAATTGGGTCAAAACTCGATCTGATTCGAAAATTCAAAAAAAATATAATTAAAACAATAAAAATCTTTGATTCGATCCGATCCGATCCGATTCGAATATATTCAGATCGGATCACATGTTTGAATTGAGTTCGGATCATATTTTTCTCAACTCAATTAATCCGAAATCCGATCAAGTTGATTTGAATCCAATCCGAACCCAAAGTTGCCCACCCTAATAAAATGTTAGCCCTCCATGGTACACGCATCTAACATGTTTGATCACTTGTGCTCAAATTTAGTTTAAAAAAATTATACCATTGAAAGAACATCCAATGTTTATGAATGTCACTACATTTTTTTCAAAGCACTAATAATATTTCTTTATTTTCATTCACCGATCTTCTGAAGAATTCTCTGTATTATTCATGCATGATTGAGATTTATTATGTCGGACAGATCACATTGTTATACTTGTTGAAGTAAAGCTTGTAGACTTTCCTTTTCCCCTTTGGCTCTTGCTCCAATTATGTGAAAGACCTTCATATCGATTTGATTTGAGATTTTTTTGCCTCCTGGACTTAGATTTGGGGTGTTTATAGCAATTTTTAATTTTTGTGATTTTTTTGTGTTACGCAGGGTTGCTTTCTATATTCCAAAATTAATGCATGCAAGAGAATCTGAATCCCACAAGATTGATTTCATCAACAAATGAGCCATCATCGTACCACCCGGACGCAAAACAGAAGCAAGAAAAAGCAAACACGAAATTTCTCAAGAGAAATTTTTAATTATTCATCAACAATCTCACAAAATAGAGTTTTATTTTATTCCCCTTCTGTAAAATATCTCTAACATATAAAATTACCTGTGAGGGTAATTTGGAATGATTTTGTCATAATAAAATTCTAGTAACTAATATTAAAAGAAAAAAAAAAAGCATTTAATTCTGATAGGGATTCCAAGCTCAAAATGATAGAATTTGGAGATAATTCATTAGGCGGTAAAGAGAGCCGTGCTGCGTCGTATTTCTGTTTTCGTAAACTTTGAAACAATATATTATTGATTCACAACAGACACTTGTAACTGAAATTATAAGTCTGCAAATATGCAAATTAAAAGCTATTTTATTTGCTACACCATGGAAGAACCAAGACCAACAACGAGGGTGGAAACAAATGTAAGAAAGCCAATCAATGACATTTTTCTTACTCTAGTGGAGTTCAAAATCATTGCGTGCACATTTTTATCCTAATTCTTTTAGAGGGCAAGTAATGGCCTGAGCGATTAAGGCCACTGTAGCCACGTATCGTATAAACCGATCTTAATGCTTATAGATATGTTATTGTGATACTGTGCTGTGGTCGTGGTACGCTCAGTACTGTTTGGTTGCAGAAAAGCACTGGCCAGTAATTGGCATATATCAATTTTCAAATTTCAAGTATCATTTTGCTTTTGAAACCCCCCTTTTGAAAAATGGAATCTGTGGGCGTACAAACGGTAGCCGTGGTCTGTCATGTGTGGATGCAAGAACACAGCCACTACCCTAAGTCCCTAACAATCACCACAAAATCTAATATGGGTCCGATCTATCACCATCAATATGGGTCGACCACTGAGCAAACCAAGAACATGCTGGTCAGGGCCATGTTTTTGGCTTTGTTTCAATTTTTTATTTTTTATTTTTTACCTCATTGGCTAACAATGACAAGTCGCTTTAGTTTCTAGGCTCTTCACTTCACCCTCATTCATATGTATGTGTGTTAAGAGATAGATGTAGAGTTCCAAAGTAAACTGACTTGCTGGGTGACAAAACCAAAGGAGGCATGCATGAACAGGTTTCACTATGTTTGGTGCATGCATTTACTCACATGACTTGGTTGGGATTAAACTTCCACAAATCCCTTTCATCACTTTGTCTTGTTGAGATACACGTAGTATAATGCCAAAGCTTTCCTGGATGCAAACAAAATAAACAGAGAATCAAAGTCTAGACACGAGAGTGGTAGTACATGATATCTTACTACGATTTTCAACATATACTGTCACATGTACGCTATTGATAGTAAAATTTTGGAAAAAGAATATTTACACCCAAAGATTTGGAAAAATAGTCACCAATATTTTCAGGTTTTAAAAAAAAAAATTAAGATCCTATTTTGATTATTATACCCTTTACCTCCATTATCCTAAAAATATTGACTTCAAAATTTTTAATAAATACAAATATTATATAAATAATGTAATTTATGTAGAAGATTGACAATTTTAAAATATTTTAATAAATTTAATTATGTAAATTATTATATTCATTTTAATAATATATTTTATTTTTTGTAGAGATTTAAATAAATATTTGCATTAAATATATTTTACAATTAAAAAAAACTCACATACTAATAATGTTAAAATTATTATTTTACATTATAATCAAAATAATTTAAACTTTAATAAATTTATTTTAATATTATGATTCTGTTTATTATAAAATTTACTTTAAAATAATAAAATGTCTCTAATAGATTGTAAAATATCAAAATATCTTTTAAATATTGAAATTATTTTAAAATATATATATTATTACATTTATTTCAATGTCATATTTTCATTTATTATAAAACATTAGAGTCAATTTCATTGGGATAATAAAGATAGAAGGCATTATGATCGAAAGGGGGTCTTGGTATCCTTTTTTAAAAACTTGGGGACGTTATTAACTATTTCCCCAAACTTTGTGGGTGTAGATGTTCTTTCTCCTAAAATTTTTAACTGTTGTCATATGATTTTATTCATTTGTCACCATTTAATTACTTGTATTTTGATTAGAGAAACTCATACTATGATGAAATTTGGGTTCATTTTGAGACCATTGTTAAATTTAAAAACATCCAAACACTTTTAATGAGTTGTATTAACAATCTTTTGACCAAGAAATTTTAAAGTATACCAGAGATATTACACCTAATTAATACATATAATACATGTCTAGTACAACTATGAATTATATAGTGATTTTTGGAAACAAATATACACATGGCAGTGTTGGTGATAAAATATTATGGGTTTAGATTGTACCTCCTCCTTTTTTTAATAATTAAATTACAATCTAAAATATTAAATCAGAGAGTGATAGTCAGTTGGTGATTGAATTTACTTTCAAATATTAAAAAAAATCCCACAAAATACAAGGGAGAATCCAAAACCCTGTGTACCCAAAGGCACAACCCCTCTTTAAGTGTATGTACCTACAAAACTGAATTATAAATGGATTTGATTTAGATGAGCTCAATAAATTAGAAAAACTTTTGTGGGATAATTATTGAGGTGGTGGGATAATTCAATATTATTCTCTCATTTAATAAAATAGTAGATTTCACAATAACTGTTAAATATAAGTTGTTATAATTATTTTAAATTTTTTATATACATCCAACAATTGATGTGGCTGCTTTGTTGGAAATGCTCCAACGCATGCACAGCCTAAAATTTATTACACCTGTTTAAATTTAGTGAGTCTTGCAGTAAAACCCACTATGAGTTTCACTTCTAAATTTATCACATGGCAAAATACTGTTAAAGTTGAGATGATAGAACTGTCCGACAATTGCTTCTCACGTAAGATCTGTTACTTCACAATTCTCGCCTAGTTCAAAAAAGTTGCAACCACTTTAATACTGTGAAAATTTTATATCACGTGTCATGTCTCGGATTGTAAAAGTTTCAACGCCTTTTATCAATGGACAATGCAGACGCAGTCAAATCCAAAATGATGTCCAGTGCATGAAAATCTTGAAAAGGCAATATCAGTGTTCTTGAAAAAGAAGGCATGAATGAATGACTCAACTCAACGCTAGCGCCCAAAACTACGGGCTGATAGACTGTAAGTAACGCTGTGCTTAAACTTCAAGGCAAACGACAAAAGGTTAATTTCGTTCAACTCTAGATAAACTGATGTACTTTCATTTACATTTTAAATTATTGAAAAAGTTAATGCACCCTTATTTATTTATCATTCAAAGAATTAGGATAAACAAGGGTCGCTTAGAGGAAATTTTTTTTGTTGATCTTCGTATCTTCTTAATGATAAACATGGTGGGTTGAGTTTTAATACATAAAAAGATAAATTAAAATATGTTAATTCATGAAGGAGTTAAGTTGCATTTACTCTGCACAAAATAATTACAATTTTACTCCATCATTGGATGAGTTTGAATTCCAATTATTACCATATCATCACCCTCCCTCTCCCTCTTTCATCGAACAAAATACTTGTACATGATTTCTGCCTACCTTAAAATCAATGCGTGATGTGTTGTGTGGAAGTTGAGGGTAGTGGTTGACAACTAAACTTGGGCTAACCCACCTGTGCCCGGAATTGTATGATTGAGACATTCACCCACCACTTTCACAGTTTCAATGGAAACAAACACCATATGCTCTAATTTGAGATCTCTTTTGCTTTATTTTTGCGGGATTTTTTCTAACTTTAAGCCGACACTCACTCCTATCTCATTGCTGCGCATACAACACAATACCCTTCTAATAGACCTGGCTAGAGTGCGGCCATTGTTAGTTACAATCGTCCCCACTCTTGCAACACCCCACACTTTGCTGCAAATTCTCTCACTTACATCTATAAATTTTACCCACGTATAAGTTGATGGTCATTGAGCTGGTGGTAGTCAATGGTGGATTGTTCCCGTCGAGCCACTAAATATATTATCGGAAGTATATTATTTACTTATGCTCAATGCTACCGCTATTTGTGCGGATAGAAAAATGATCTAGCGAGCACTCTCATCCACCATAAGCTGAGCATTATTGTTCATTAGATCATTACTCGATACATATAATAATTATCTAATTAGAGATTTCACACTTTAATTAGAATGCAAGATCTTAAATTTGAGTCCAATGGCCTATTATCTTTTTTATTTTAAAATCTGTACACAGCAGACTCTATATGTATTCACGCACAAGCACAGATGAGTACATTCATAACATTGTCGACGTATGTGTTAGCAATATATATATATATATAGGCAATGATAGCAAGAAGATTTGCGTCTACCCACGGATTAAGACATTAAAAGACGTGATTGAGTAAGGTTCGGGATATAATCTAATCGGGAAGTGACGGCAATTTAAGTATACAGCTCATCAAATTTCCCCAAAAAATTAAATGGAACACGTAAATTGAAATAATAAATAAAAAATTTAAGAAAATAAAGAACAATAATACGTAACAACAATTGCTAGATTTATGATGATAATTCCTGGATATTTTGCAAAAATATGTTGACTTTGAATGCTAGATGGGTCATTTTGCAATAAATAAGATAGCTGATTACTTATGGATATTTTGCAGGAAAAAGAATTTTGAAATATAGAGAATGCGTTGTTTTAAGAGTTAATGCTATCGTTACAAAATTTGAGAATACTTTATATTCCAAATGACGTATAACTAATTAATGATTGTTATATATTTATTAATAATTGACTTTTTATACAATCACTTATGAGATAATTCCATAATATCAATAAATGAATGATAGGTGAATTGTCACATTTGAGATACAATTTTATATATCAATTTTGTAAGCATATTAATTATTTTTTAATGTTATTTTGTTTACTTTAGTTCACTTTTTAAAGAATCAATCAATTTAGATAGTGTTTGTTTTTATTTGAAATTTGAATGGGTCTGAATTTCTCTTAATAATATGTATTTTTTTCATATCTGAATATCTGTGATATCTTATTTGTTTTTATAAATAAAAAATATCTTAAACATAATATTTGACATTTATGTCTTTGTAAATTGAAACAAAAAAAAAGAATTAGATTTCATAGTTTAGGAAATAAGAATATATGTGTATATATGTGGAAAATAATATTTTCTTCTCATTCAGATATTTTTCTATTCAAATAAAAATTACAAAAGTTTATTTTTTTTCTTATACAGATGTGAATATATGAAAATTAGATATAAGTTATAAAAAACAAACAAGCAAATTTTTAAAAAAATTGAATTAAATAAAAAATTGAGATGTTTAACAAAAATAGTTTAAATGTTCATAATTAAACCATATTATAAATAAAGAATTTATCTAGAAAATGGGCGGTTATTGATTGAAAATTAGCTCGTTTTGATTCTTATATAAAAAAAAAAACTAAGGAAGCATTTTGTATATAAGAAAAGAATAGGTAGAATTGGATTGCACTAAATTAATGGTGTGTTTACTCGAAATAGGTAGAAATCAAAATGAGTTACAATCAAAATTGGTTAGAATTGAAATGGAATGTAATCAAAATAAAGAATCAGAATTAAAATAAATTATTTATTTGAGCCGTAGAGATCGAAATTGGAATAAGTTGTATTATCATTGATGTATTTACTTTAGCATCATTTTTTTTATAAAATCTAAATAAGTTTGAATTTAGTTGAAATTTGAATGGGTTTAAAAACAAATGCATGAATGACATTTTTTTTTTGAATTCGAGTATAAGTGGTATCTTATTTATATTTTTTAAAAAAACTTTAAACATTGTTATTTGATAGTTATATTCTTGTTAGTCAAAAAGAAAAAAAGGGATTAGATTTTGTAATTTAGGAAATAAATATATTTAATAGAGATATTATTGTGATAATATTTACTTCCTATTCAAATAAAAATCACAAAAAATTACTCTTTTTATTCAAAATAACTGTCTGAAAATCATAAATAAGTTACAAAAAAAAAAAAAAAACAATCAAGTAAATTTTTAAAATAAAATTTTAGAGTTCCGGTGTTTAACAGGTAAGACGAACGTGCACCATTTTGAACTATTACAAAAGCACTTAATTTTGCACTGAATACGTGATTTATTGCATTAATATTTATTGACATAATCCGATCTCAATCCTATCCATATACCGAACATGCCTATTACAATTCGAGTGTTTGAATTGTGTTGTAAATTTTAAAAATTATTTTTCAATCACGAATCGTACGGGTACTAATTCTGTGTTGGGACCTTGCAGTTCCCAAGGGATGAAACTTCATTCGATTGGAGAGTGACTAATTTTTCAGCCGTAACGTATCTTACGAACTCCAGCTTCAAGCTACAATCGCTACTGCCCATTAGTTGTTTAAGCTTAATTTGTAGTATGTACTTCACTGGTCTCGCGCATCTTCTAAGAGGGCAATTCAGTGACCGATGCCCTAACAAATTTGGGGCTTACGCTGATTACTTATGAGTGATGTGATGATCATCTTGTATTTAATCGTGTAAGAGCCTCCTTGAGTCTCCCCAAATATTACATCAAATGAGTGATTTTCTAATTTTTATCATCTCTTTTTTCTTAATAGAATTTTAGTAACATTCATATTAAAAATTAAAAAAGAAAAAGAATAAAGGAAAGAAAGGGCCCTAAGCTTTTTTAGTGTTTGAAATTAAAAAGCAAAAATAACAGATCGTGATCAATATGATTTAAAGCATAAAAAAAATTACGCTAAGCATGCTATAATTGATCCACAAAAGTAGAAAGTCCGATCAGAATGAGACAAAAGCATAGCATGTGCATGTGTAATAAACACCTCAACAAGAAACTTGTGGTTCTTAATTAAAGCGTAAAAGCCGTGAGAGTTTTGTCTGATTGTAATTAATTTTGTGGCTTAAATAATCAACAGAAATTGGTGTGACACCATTTTTATCCATCGAAAGGCAAAGATTTTCCTGGGCCTCGTTTTTATCTTTCAAATATATCCAACAAAGAGTTTGAATTGTGGGTGCTCAAAAGGAGCTTTTCCCCAATTGAAATTGGTTGAATCCTTTAATTAGGATGACAGTACGAAAAGGGGTAGATTGACGAGGCAAAGATCCATTGGAGGGTCGCGTAGGCCTTCCCACCAAGTACTTTATAAAATGATAGGCTCAGCCATGGCTACCCATCAAGTTTTCAAAAAGAAAAAAAAAAAAATTTGAAGGATGGAAGAAACTACACAAAATGCCAATCTTAAATGTCTTATTGTTTTTTTTTTTTCTTATTCTTGTGCTTGACAATATGGGCTCTTTGAATGAGTCTTGTATACATCTCTAGAATCTTGGAAAAGCAAAGAAATTGAAGTTGACTTGTACAAAAGAACATGACATGAACCATGAAAATTGACTGTTTGTTCTTAGAAAAATTATTGAAGATTGCCACCTTAATTTCTCCAATATTTATAATACTTCATTAACTTCTTGACGTTAAAAATTTATATATACAGTTGTTTCCTGGCTAAAATTAGTGGTGGACTAGAATTTTAATTTATTGGGAGGAGCTAGAACGAATAAATTACAAATTTGAAACGTCTAGATTCAGAAATATTTAAAATAAAGAGGCCAAATGTATAATTTGCTAAATTTGAATTAGAACCTTTGTCTTTCTCAGAACTTCTTTCAACATGGGAGCTGAAACCCAGACCAAATATTATGAAAGCTGTAAAGAGGAAATAATTAGAAACAAAAATTCTAAGGAAAAAAGTGACCAGAGCATTAGAGAACTCATTTTTATTTGAAATTGACATATATGCAGATTTCATTGTACAATTTTTTAAAGAATCCTTTCAAAATAAGCAACTAATCTCTAGTCAATTTCTAATAATTGCAATATCTTAAATTATCACGTAAAAAACCTTGAGTAATTCAATTTCAAATAAAATAGGAGAGTTCTACTTGTTAGCGGAAGAGAGAGAGATACCAAAGTCTAGTAGTTTCTCATATTTCAATAGAAATTTCATTTTTTTGCTAAAATTTTACATTGATTCTACATATTTTTTTTTGGGGGGTAAAAATTTGATTAGTTTCTTTTTTAGTTATACAGTAAATGAGTATTGAAAAATGTTGAAAGGGGTCTTACTAGGTGCACCAGCTTTAGCGGTGCATCCATCACTAAAAGAAATTTTATGGTTTGAGTTACAAGTTTCTTTTGTTGATTTGATTTAATGACATGCTTTTAATCTATACTTTTATTATTGTTATTTTTGCAATTGTATGTTCCCTCAAGAGACATATTTAAATATAATCCTCTTTCAATAATTTGAAAATTAAGCCAATTATTACTTCCCTAGGAGTTATAAACGAGTTCTCTGATCTCAAAACAATGTTTGTTTGTGGGATTTTTAATAAAATTTAAGGATATGGATAAAGTCTAAATTAACATTTTAATTTCTAAATTTTTAAGATTTGAATTCAGGTAGTCAATTAGTCAAACCTGTTTAAGATCCACTCTATCAAACCGCGTAGGGACAAAATAAAGAATAAACAAATTGAAACAAGTTTGCATTTAATTTGGCTTTGAGTTTTATACTAAATAGACAAATTTTGAACGCCTATACCTTCCAACAAATCGCAATTGGGTACCAGTTCCAATCCATTATCTCAGGTTGAAATAAAAATAGCAAATATTGAATGGCAAGGTAATTAAGGAATTGAGAAACACAATGTCCCTAATCCTACTTACATAGTACTCGCAACTTATATTGACGTAATTGTCAACCTATAACACTAATTTGACATAAATGAAACTACTTTGAAGCGAATTAAAACTTCAAAGCTTAGACGGTTGAGACTTTGCATTTTATAAAACCACCATATTATTTGTTCTATATGCTTGGGCATATCTCTCCATGCTCATAATAGTCTAATTAGGAAAAAGTCTTCAAATATATTAAACAAGTATAGGGAATTGGGTGTGGCTAAGTACATGATTAATGTTACAATTGATTCTTAGGTACAAACCTAATGAAGATTAGGGTGTGGCTAAGTTATATTATATGTAACTTATATTCAACATAAAAGTTGCATCTAGTAACTCCATATTTATTGATAGTCAAATAACATTTAAACTTTCAGATACCACTCTTATGTTGACCCTTAAGATCAGCTTCAAAGCGAATTAAAACCATAAATAAATGAGAAACCCTTCTCAAACTGATTTTTTTTTAAAATTAAATTATCCAAAAAAAATGATAAAATTTAAGATTTTGACCTTTTATACCTAAATCTTGAATAACAAGAACTTATCAAAAACTAGACAAGTTCTAATTTTTATTCAATTGAGAAAAGAACAATTACACCCTTAAGATTTGGGAAATGGTCATGCACACCCATAAGTTTTAATAAGAGATACCAAAACCCTTTGTAGACGTAATATTTTTTGACTAAATTGACTCTAATATTTTATAATAAATATAAATATTCAATTAAAATAAATGTAATAACATTTTCATTTTAAAATAATTTCAATATTTAAAAAATTTAATATTTTACTATCCATTAGACATATTTTATTATATTAAAGTAATTTTTATAATAAATGGAAACATAATATTAAAATAAATATATAAAAAATTTTAAATTATTTTGAATATTATATAAAATAATTTTAATATTATTGATATGTGGGATATATTTGGTTAATGGTAAAATCTATTTAACCCAACAATTTATTTAAAATCTTTATAATAAATGCAAATATGTTATTAAAATAGATATAATAATCTATATTTTAAAAATTATTTTAAACATTAACGATATTTTAGTATATTAGTCTACTAGACAAATTAAATTATTTACAATATATTTATTTGTATTTATTAAAAAATTTACAATCAATTTTTTAGTTAATATATTCAATGTATATTATAGTAAGAAAGGAGCATTGGTGTCTTTTATTAAAAATTCAGAGATGTACATAACCATTTTCCTAAACTTTGAAGATGAAACTATCATTTTCCCTTCATAATTTTTTTATGTGGCCATGATTGTTTTATGGATAAATGAATATGCATCATTATTACATTTATTAGTATTTTGGTATGGAACAGGTATTAATTTAGAAACAGTGTTATATTTTTACTACTAGAATTATATTACATAAAATGGTACAATAATGTATTCGTATGTTAACAAAAAGGTTATTCAAAATATAATCAATAGTCATACCCATGACGATCATGATCCAATGATAATTATATTTTACTAACTGTTTTTGCATAAATGACTTTCAAAGGTAGAAGGTGTCGACCAACTCATCTAAAGAGTTGTTGATAAGAACTAGTGACATTAATTATTTTTAAAATAAAAAAAGTAAAACTTCGATAACTAATTGTTACAAAATGAAAAAAATGTGGTGTATACATTGCAAAATTAAGAATGACATTGAATTTGATTTTTATTTTAAAATTAGTAAATTGCACTTAAAAGTAAAAAAGTGCTAATAATATATCGCGCAATAGGCACAAATATGGTTATGACGATACCAAACGATACCAAACAACAAAACACCAACTCTGTTCACCACGAATTTCTAAAAGCTGAAAATTGATTAAATTACTCCATACACACTAAAGCATAATGAAGTACAAAATGAATTTTATGAGACTAGCATAGTCGATGCATATCAACTGTTGCAAGTGAAAACTACATTTCAATCGGAAAAAGAAAATCACAATACCGTTGGTTAATAAACAAATTAATATCATCAGATCTTAATAGAAAAACTCAAAACCAAGACCTAAGGACGTTATTGAATGAACAAAATATTAAAAAATAAAAAATATAAATCAACAAAAAATAAAAAATCATGGAAAGCTACCCGAATTAGGTAATTCACCTAATGGTATCCATGATGACCCCCACCCAACCCTTAAAAAAAAAAAGAATCTATGATATTAGTTAAAATCTTAAGGTACCTTTGGCATCCAAGAGTAAATTGGATTGACTATAAGAATTGAATTGAATTATGTTGGATTGGATTAGACTGGATTATATATAGTATTGTCCTGTGTTTCGTACAATATAAGATTAATATAAGATTAGACTATATTAAATTAAGTATAAGTGAAGTTAAATAGTATTTAATTAGAATAATTAAATTTATTTATATTATATGTTTTTTATATATGATATATATTTTACCTATTAAATAAAATATTATTAAAACAATTAAATATAAAATTAATTATTTTCAAATGTTAATGTTTTACATAATATTCAAATGATAAGTGGGATGCTTCCTAATAATAATTTTGTTAATACATATAATATACTATTAATTAATTATTTTACATTAAATATTAATACAAATAAATAAATGAAAAAAGATGTCACTGGTTAAAAAAAATAAATTACTTAATTTTTATGGAACCATGAATAAAAATAAATAAATAAATAATAACAATATATAAATAAATAAACAAATAAAAAGAAATCATAAAAGAACAAACATTGTTTAGTCTAATCCTCTTTAAATCCATGTGAAAATGAGAATAACTAATCCTATAATTGTAAGATTAAATTTGAATTTAGTCCACTTAGTCTAATCTAAGTGAGTTTGCCAAACATGGACTTAGATATTTTATCTAAAAAATTCGTTTAATCCCACACTTTATCTTACTCCCAAACATGATCTTAAATGTTTTAAAGCATACGATTTCATGCATACATGATCAAAATATTTAAAAATATAATTAGTCTATTCTAGAGCTAAATATTTAAAATATTTAGACTAAAATAGGATCTCGAGGGATTTTTAAGGGACACAAATAGATTGAAATATATATTTCTTGATAAAAACCAAAATCTAATTTTCTTGAACTATGATCGCACAAACCTTTTTCATAAATCATCTATTTATATTTACTTATTTATTTATGTTAACTATATTCATGAAGTTGTAAAATAATATTTGAGGATTAATGTGTGAACAAACTTTTAAATATCAATATATTTAAAATTTTTTCAACAATATTTTGGAAGGTAAATGCACATTTAATCCATGTATCTTTACCTAAGTGCTTATTAGTCCTTATATTTTCAAAAATACCTTAATATACCCCTATTATTAAATATATTACATTCTTATACTTAGTTTTTTTTTTACTTTTGTAATAATACCTTAGCAATAATATTCTTAACCTTAATTAATTTATTAATAAAAAAAAATTAATTAACAAATTACTAATAAAAGTCAATATAAAAGAACTAGTAATTTTTGTACTTTTACAATAATATTGTTAATAATTATTTATAAATAAATTAATATCAACTAAATTAAGTTAATGTTTAATATCCTTTTAATAATCTTACTAGTAATTCGATATAAAAATTTAATTTACCAAATTAGTCGTCAAATTAAAATAATAGCGTAAAATTTACACTAATTTTTATTTTTTTGTAAGGCTAATTTGATAAATTAACATTTTTCCATTAATATCCTCAATAATATTATTGCAAAGGTATTATTATAAAAAATAAAAATTAATAATAAAAATGTAATATATTTAATAATATAGGTATTTTGAGATATTTTTTAAAATATAGAAATTAAACTAGATAATGTAACCGTAGTCATCCTTGTCATTGCATATTACATTGATACCATAAATGTTTAATTTTTGCAAGTTAAATTATCTTATGTATATACATATAATATCAATATATGTACGAACTGATAATATGTCATGTTAAAAGCTGGATAAAAGTTAAAAGACATGGAGAAAGTCACGTGCCAACCGTGACGGCCTTTTAGATCACGAGTGACGACACCAAACTCTAATTGAAAATATTTATTTCAATCGATTTAATTTTTTTTAAAATTAATTTTAATGTTTAAATGAAATCCATTTTCTCCCACAAAATTTGCTGGCATTCACAGTTTATACCTCTCGTTGTTATTATTTGAGGCGAGTTTTGTTGCATTTATAAGAGTAAATGCTTGTTTAATCGTTATATTTCGTTGTGCAGTGACAATGATGACTATGGTTATTAAATCTATATCTAATTAGAAATATTTACAGCCACAAAAGAGAGAAGGGAAAAAAATACTGTTTTTGTTTAAAGAAATGTATTGAGAAAATATAATTAACTAGAATCTTTCAATAAGATAGTTAAATAATCAAATTTTGTTGACTTTTTAACTATTTAATAACATTCAAATTACCAGCATAATAGTCTTGAGAACCCATAGCCATATATGATAAGTAAATTTGTTTGTTAATTACTTTAACACAATCTTTTTATGGAGTTGAACAAAAAGAAAACTAAAAGTAATAGATTATAGTATAAGAAAGCATGGTTGGAAAGTGATTGTTATGCGGATTTATTTAAGGATTTTTTAAGTTACATTTATTATAACTTATAATTAGACTTCTCAATGTAAAAATGAACAACAAAATAATAGGGTTCATTTGGTGAATAGGTAAATTTTGCCTGACTGTAAATATAATTTGAAAAGACCCATTAACTGATAGTAATTTTTAAAAACCGTTGCCCTTTATACATGTCCTTGTTAAAAGTTGAATGAAAATTATCCCAGAAGTAAATGATAAATAGAAACTTTTGAATATCTTTGCTGCACAATAATAGGGTGGAGTCAACTGCGGCGGATATCTACTCTTATTTAATTATATACTTAACGAACTAACTACCAGCTTATGCTTAAACAAATAGTTAATTATGAACTTGTTTTTCAATAAATTACAAATTTGACCTTCTATCATTTATTTGTTCCGGTATGTGTGTCTACTGTCTACAAATAGTACGGTATTGGTAACAAATCATATAGTGCGTTCTTGCTTTCTTTGTTTTTTGTTTTTTTGTTTTTGTTTTTGTTTTCTGTCAACTGATATAGCCCTTTCAAATTCATAATATTTACAGACAAGGGCTCCATTTAGAATAAAATTTTATACCATCTTTTCTTATGTATGTTTTTGTGTTTCACAACTAACATCAACACAAGTGGAAAAATTGTTTTCAAAAAGCAAACCAAGTAATTACTATGAAAGTAGAAAGAGGAAAGAATATGAAGATATGCTGGTGTTGATACTGATCATGAGAAAATTGAGTTACTTCAAAACCATGTATTTTTAACTTTTGTGGTAATTTTAAAAAACAACGCAGAAAGTAGAAAGGAATATTGTGTGAGATAAAAATGAATAAAATTAATTATTATAAATTAATTTAATTTAATTTTTTAACTTAAAATTTTGACACAAATTTTTATTTGTTGTTCTCATGCAATTCAATGATAAATATTTAATAACAGAAGATTATAAGTCAACTCTTCTATCCAATTTACCATTGGATGCAATACAATCAATGACTAAACATTGTCTTAAAATTTTAAATTAAAATATTTTCTCTACCCTTAAAAGATATTGGCTTTAAAGTTATAATAAAAGTCATGACTACAAAAACCGATGAGTATTATGCCTCACAGCCTATATATCATCAAATGGTCACAGATTGTTGATTTTTATTAATTTTTTTAATCATCTAACAACATACAGACAGACTATAGGCTATGGTATCTCAAGAGTACCATATATAGTTGGGTCTTATAATAAAAGCAAAGTTACAAAACTACTTACTAATAATTAAGTTTTGGCTTGAGGGATGTTAGGCTAATGGTTTTGTGATAGATTTTGAAATATTAGGAAATTTTGTATTAATTTCCAGAGATATGAGTAGACTAAAATTTTTATGAAAAAAAGTTATTCTTTTTTCCTCATAAATCTTTTGCCTATGAGAAAAAAAAAGTAAATATCAAAGGTTTTAACTTATAATCATGAATAATAATTAATGATTGTCAGCTACACCCTTTTTAACTACTTTAGGTGAACTTTGGTGCTTTCCACAGAGCTAACCTTTGGTAATCAAAACCTTGTGCATTATTACTCAATTGTTGGCTGTAAAATCATGAATAAGCCAAAACACTACCAAAAAGCAAAGCATAATCATAGAAAGGAAACTTTGGTTCAAATAAAGACCCAAAAGGGTGTTGTGATAATGGTAATCAGTTGGTCACATGGAATAAGGTTTAAAAGTTGGTTGAGGGTCCTATTATTCTAAAAGTATTGCCTTATAACTTTCTAGTAAAGAATCAAATAATAATAATGAAAAGCTATGATAAATTCTTTTAAAATGTAAGAGTGAATTTTCTATATTATTTAGAACTAAATTTGACTTCTTAATTTACATATTCAGATTGTGTCACACTAAATCGAATTTACATCAATGTGTGCTTGTTAACACAAAATCTCTTAACCCGAACTCAATTCACGTGAATAAAAAGTGGATTCAATTGACATTTATAATTAAAAAGAAGCAGTTGGGTCTCTGATAAATTGTTTAATTTACATTAGTAGTTCTATACTTTAGTGTAATATTACAAAAGAAAGAAAGACTTCCCTTAAGTGTTTTAAAAAAAATTATAATACAACATTAAAATCCACCGAAATTTCCTGGAAAATAGTCTACCCTTTATAAAAGAGCTGCAAGGCCATTATTGATCCAAGTACAAGACTTAAAAAGATGGGATAAAAGCCTAAAAATTATTGCAAAAAGTTATGGGGTTTTTGGGATATTCATCTCAAAGGTTGTTGAAATTGTTATTATTAGTACTTTTTGGGGGTTTGCATATCCTGTGGTTTACGAACAACAAAACTAAACTGATAGCAACTGACAGAGGTCACACAGTCTCTTGCAGCAAGCGCACTTAAAACTTCTCTCTCTCTCTCACTCTCTCTCATCAAGTCCTTGGTCTTCTATATGAAGCTAAAGAGCAAGTGAGAGAAACCTCTTGAGGAAAATACAAGAGCTTTTCAGGCTTCACCAAACTCAGAAAGGGAAAAAGAAAATATATTAAACTCTTGTGTACACTCAGCTCGTTGTTGCATGTACAGCGAGTTTTAACATCTCTTATGCTTATTTTTCGGAGATTCTTTCTACTGGGTTTGTTTTATTGTCTGCACTTTCTGTGTTAGTTCTGTTTTTGTTATGCGCATGCATGTATTGTAAAGCATTTGGCAGCTTTTTTTTTCCCCCTTTTCTACTTCTTTTTTTGATTTATTTTCATTTTTGAAAATTTCTCGTTTGTTTTCCTATTATGAGATCTCCACACTCAAAACAAGATCTTTTTGAGATTTTTCTTTGTATTTGTTGATTAATTGGTGTCGTTAAGCAAAATATCTGGAGTTTTTGATGAATGATCTAACAGTTACTACATGCATAGCCTCATCCTACTTATCATGCATTTGAATCTAAAGCAAGTGTTTGGTGTGTAATGGAATTTTAAGCATGATTTGATCTTCAATGATCAGTCAAAGTATCATGCTTTTATGGGCTATTATTAGTTATAAAGTTTCCATTAAGAATGGGTTGTTCCCTTTATGCTGATCTTGCTTTACAAATTACATTTAATCTCTTTAAATTTGTTTATTTTGGCACCTCTCAACAAAATTCTTATAGTTCAGTACTTTTTTTGTCTGTCTTGTTATTATCCTTGCTGTAATTTGGCTTAACAATCCGTTTTTAATTGATGTAGTTACTCTATTTTTTTTAATGTAATGCTTTTTTTTTTGGTGTCATGCAGAATTGATTTGGATGATGATCATAAGCAGTGATCTGCAACAATTGTTTGTGGCCTAAGAAAGGATGCCAAACCAGCTATGGTTTGCACTGCTAATGATTTATCAGCATGGAAGGATTTTCCAAAGGGCCTCAGGGTCCTCTTACTTGATCAGGACAGCAGTGCCGCTGCTGAGTTAAAATTCAAGCTTGAAGCTATGGACTACATTGGTGAGAGATTTAGAATCCCCCTCCCACCGTCCCCATACTCTCTTTTTTTTTTAAGCCATTTTTGGAGTGGTTTTCTTGCTAAAACCAGATGTACTTGTTTCTTCATTACGCGTCCACTTTATCAATCTCTTTGGGATTATACTGGTCCCCAGCTTTGTTCTCTTAGAAACCTTTCGTTCTGCTCATTGCTTTAGATGGTATTCAGTTGTTAACGGATATGTGATTTTGAAAAGTTAATTACTTTAGAAATGGTTGTGCTGCAGATTCTACAGCTGGGATTCAATTAATTGAAATGTATAAGTCTGTCATAAATTAATTTCACGCAAATGATGAACTAAAAGATAAAATTAAAACTTGGGTTGGTGTAAACAGTGTGAACTTATTGAATTTATCTGTTTACTGAATACTAAAAAATAACCTCATGTTCTTTGGCCTCCCTTCCGTTTATATCTGTTTCCCCTTCTGTAACATGGTACACATTTTTTTTTACTCCCTGCATTAACGTAACTTCTCCATGCCTTTTACAGTTTCCACATTCTACAATGAGAACGAAGCTCTGTCAGCATTTTCGGACAAACCTGAGAACTTCCATGTTGCCATTGTAGAGGTAATCACTGGTAATTTATTCCACTTGTGTCATTAATTTTTTTAACATAGCAATATCTATGTGCAAAGTAAGGATGCTTTGTTCAACAAACTCCAGACCTCCAAAATAGAAGGGAACAATCTTTGTTGTCTGAGGCTAGCTGTTTCTTGACAATGCTTTTAGTGGCTATGCATGCCTCATTCATCTGTTGTTAATTATTTTCCAATGATGCCAGCAGCTAACAGTATTGCAACATTCACTTTATTTAATTTGTTAGCTCAAAAATTATTTTGGTATATTTGTCACTTAGATAAATAGATCCTGATTGCATTTTTCATTGCTTCTGTACGGTTTTCATCCCATTCATGGATGTAGGTAACCACAAGCAACACTGATGGAAGTTTCAAGTTTCTCGAAACTGCCAAGGATTTGCCTACAATTAGTAAGTTCCGAAAGTACACTTATTCTTCAGGTTGTATTTATACCTTTGTTTTTGTGGGCTTTATATTTTAGCTTGTTAAAAGTTTCTTATTAAATTTTCAAGTTTATTTTTTTTCGTTATCAACATCAACACTTGCGTGGTGTTAGAAACATATTAATGATTGCTTTCATTGCACACGTTGCATACTTCTAATGCAGTACATGCTGTCTTCCATTGCAGTAACTTCAAATATTCATTGCTTGAGCACCATGATGAAGTGCATAGCGGTGAGATTTATTCTGATCTCTATTCACTGCCCAATGTTCATTTAATTAGTTTACTGTCAAATGCACGTGTGAACGGACATGATTTATTTCACAGATCATGGTTATGAATCAATTATTTGACAATAATTTTCAGCTAGGTGCAGTTGAATTCCTCCGGAAACCACTTTCAGAGGATAAACTCAGGAACTTATGGCAGCATGTGGTTCATAAGGTACATTTCAGTTCTGCTTACTTATTGTTGCAATTTACTGTGAAACAAATGGTAATGCTATGTGAGAACGGGTCTAATTTTTTCATTCTTGTGCAGGCATTTAATGCTGGGGGGAGTGCCCTCTCTGATTCACTAAAGCCTGTGAAAGAATCCGTGGTTTCCATGCTGCATCTTAAATTGGAAAATGGAGAATCCAAGAACAACAAGTCGGAGAATACAGAATATGTTTCTGTGCCTCAACAGAGTGACAATGAACAGTCAGAAGCAAATGATAAATATCCTGCTCCTTCAACTCCACAATTAAAACAGGGAGGACGATTACTAGATGACATAGATTGCCAAGATAATACTAACTGCTCGACTGAAAAAGAGAGTGCAGATCAGGATGGAGAATCAAAATTCGTCGAAACTACTTGTGGCAATTCTATTGCTGAAGGAACGTTACAGGAAGACCAACCTCAGAGATCAAGGGAAACTATAGTCAAAGAGGAGCATGACCCAACTAATGGTTCGAAGACTGAGTGCAACATGCTTCCTCTTCCGTATGAGAAAGATAATCTCAAAGGTTTCAATTGTGCCATTGAAAACCCAAGTAAAGCTTCGGGTCTTCAGAACTCTTGCGGAAATAAAGCTAATCGAAAGAAGATGAAGGTAATTTTGTTAACTTCTTTTTCAGAATCTGACATCTATTTGGAAGAGGCAGCCAGTACCCTCTGATTTAATGTGAACAATTTAGGAAATCACCTTTAGTCCCGCTATTTGCAATGTATTCACAAATTCATTGAATAACTTGATAGCCTTTGATTTATGGTGTATAATTTTGTGAAGTTAAAATTTATCGTTCTTCCAGTCTAGTATATATTGCTTCCTCCTATACCTCTATCCTGCCATTTCCTGCCTGTAGACACCATGATTCTATTAAAACAGGAAACCTTGTTCGGATAAGAGCGTGCTTCAGCTCCTGAACCTCTCCCACCAATTATCTTCATATGTAATTCCATTAATAATATCTCAGAAATATTGGGGTAACAAGTATCACCATTACTTTGTTAAATGTTTATAGAAATCCATTTATCAGCTTCTGCAACATTAAGCTTATGTCTTCGAAAATATCTGGTCTCATAGATTATTCCTGCACATTTCAGAATTCCTATATCTTATATAACTTTGTAATGTATTTTCTTTTACTCTAATTGTTCATTCTTAATGCTTCTACGAGTAATTAGTCAATGATATTTTCCCAGTTCATCTTTATGACCAAAGAGTTGGCATGCAGTTTCAGTTACCTGAATGCTTTTCAGTGCACATGTATATCCGGATCTTTTTTCTTTTTGAGTTTGCAGGTGGATTGGACACCTGAATTGCACAAAAAATTTGTGCAGGCTGTGGAGCAACTTGGCGTAGATCAAGCCATTCCTTCTCGGATACTAGAGCTGATGAAAGTGGAAGGACTGACTAGGCATAATGTAGCAAGTCATCTCCAGGTAAGTGTAAATTTAGTATTATTCCATCTTCACACAAACCTCACACTCCAGTTAAATCTCTAACATGCTAAAGTTTTTAAGTCAACATGATATGGACGAGACTAGTTTGAAAGTAGGACTTCATGTGAATCATGTCATGCACCTTCAAATTGCTTTTCACTATAAATGATCAAGCTGTTTAATTTCCATAAAAGAAGTGAAAAAGTATGCAAGGAAAAACACGTGCTGCTCTAGTTAAAAGGGAATTTCCTTTAAGAGTTTGGTATTGGATGTTGACTGAGCATAATTAGATGGTGGAATAGTAGTTTGCCTTTTTTAAATAAGAAACTATTATCCATTTTCAAGATCTTGAAAGATTGTTTTCAGAAATCAGTGTTTATATTCTCAAACTGAGAATCTTGTTATTACTATGATGTTAATAAAATGAAATTGGCATATGGTTAGCACACGATTGGAAAATTTTTAAGGTTTCAGAATTTTAGAATTCTTCAATCTTGAGCTGAGGTTTTGGTTTGCTTAGTTTCATAAATCATAATAGCCAATTCACAAGCTCATGGTCAATTTTTCTTTTCTAATCAAATGACTCACTTCATGTTCTCAACCAGAAATATAGAATGCACAGGAGACACATCTTGCCCAAAGAAGATGACCGAAAATGGCCACACGCAAGAGATCAAATGCTAAGGAATTATTATCTGCATAAACCTATAATGGCATTCCCGCCGTACCATTCTAATCACCTAGTCCCAACTGGTCCAGTCTATCCTGTCTGGGGAGCACCGAGTAATCACCTGGCTGCTGTCCAGATGTGGGCCCCACCTGGATATCCATGGCAGCAAGCAGAGAGTTGGCATTGGAAGCCTTATCCAGGGGTAATGTTTTCTATCTCACTCTAGTGCATATTTGTTATAGGGAATTGGATTAAAGTTACATGGCTGATATTTAGACTACTCTAATGTTTCAGATGCCAGCAGATGCATGGGGTTGCCCTGTGATGCCTCCGCCTAATGGTCCATATTCGTCTTTCCCTCAAGTAAGTATATATAGTAAGGCTTATACTAAATTGCCACAAACAATGCATTTGTTAAATCTTGTCTGATAAATTTTCTTTTTTTGCAAAACGCAGGGTGCGTCAGGGTATCACAATTCAGGTGTGGATGATAACAGCTACGCAATGCCACAGAATTCTGTTGACCTCCATCCGGTAATGTGGCATCTTTTCTCACTCACTCCCATCACTTTTAATCTTGTAATGAGTCTTATTCACTAAAATATCATGCTGATGATGTCCTGATCAATATATGATGTTGAAAGTATCTGATGAAAATTACAATGTCTCTTATTATGAGCTGGGCATGCATGCAGGCAGAGGAGGTCATTGACAAGGTTGTGAAGGAGGCAATAAGCAAGCCGTGGCTACCCTTGCCGTTGGGCCTTAAGCCTCCTTCAGCTGACAGTGTGCTCACAGAGCTCTCAAGGCAAGGCATCTCCACCATCCCTCCTCGCGTTAACGGCTCTCATCCCTGCTGATGTGCCAGCGGCATCGCATCACCTCAGCCTAGCAACAACAAATAAATGACGCATATTGAAAACCTGATCAGTAAGCATCAACCACCTTCGGAAGTCCCCATTGCTTATGTCATGTCACTCCGGGGGCGCCTATATCCCAACCAAAATGTTAAATGTTCCACCTGGGTAATGATCGAGTCCATTGCCCGCCACGGCGACCAAGGTGTACTGTCCTAATGAACAGCTGAGAAACATCCACGTATGTAAATTTGACACCCCATGTAACCCAAGAGAAAGTTTGTGGTTGTAAATAGATCCTAGCTAACACCAAAAAACAAGAAGATGTTGTATCATGTGTTGGGGTTTATCATGTGGAAAATGGTTTTGATGATGAGCTTAGAGTAAAATGGGAGGGTTATTTTTTGGTGGCTTTTGAAGTGGGCCTCTTGTCCAATAATGGAAAGTGGTTGTGGTTATCGCGGTGGTGGGGGCTCTGGGGATAACGTTTGTGGCTGCAGACATTGACATGAACAGTATTCAGAATAAAGTTGACAATAAATCTTCATCGACTCTGACTTCATGTTTATCTCTTCAGACTTTAATGTGGTGCATTCATTATATATATAGTAGTCACAAGTCACAAGTAAAATGTTTTCACTTGAGACTGAAATTCGTTGTTTAAATCATGCATTTTCAAACTTACTGAACACGAAAATGGTGACGTTTAGTCTTTTTTATGCTTACTTTATTCTTATCTAATATTTTCTAAAAATTCAATACAAAGATCATCATAATTGATTGCATACAAATCCAAAATGGTTTTACTTTTTGAAACGTGTTGTAGGGTTTAAATAACAAGTGAAATTAACTTGGGATGATGATTAGACTTTCACAAGAATATGTATATTTTTTTTAAAAAAAATTTATTCTCAATGATGCATCATTCATTAAATAGTTAATAATTTTTTATAATATTTAAGTAAATTAATTATATTATTTTAATAACTAATTGATGAATGTCATATCATAAAGAATAAATTTATGTGTAAAATTTTAGTATGTATGGCACTATTCTTTATTTATTTGAGGAGATTTTCTTGAGTGATATGAAAGTTTGAATGTTCAAATCTTCTTCATGTAAAAATAGATAAGAGAGCTTCACTATTCATCAATATTTTAGGTAGCGCTTGTTTATTTTTCATCATTATCATTAACACATTGTGAAATTGATTTATACCTATAAAAATTAAGATTTTAAACAAAACAAAACAAACAAACAAACAAAAGACACCTTAAATTGAAATTTTCTTATTTTAGTTACAAAATTTGAATAATATACAACCACAAAAAGTATTAAAAAAAATACCACATGCAAAAATAGTCTTTAATTTAATTTATAAGGATATTTTTTTTTTAAAAATTATTATTTTTTATTTGTGAGTTCTTATGGTTGAAGCGAAGGAAGCTTTCAAGTATTTAATTTGAAAATGGATACTTGCGGTCCAATATAAGGACTTCATATTGAGTTTTTTTTTTTCTTTCAAAGGAAAGGGGAGGTGGGTAAGTCTAAATCAATTTTTACCCCCTCTCCACCCCTAAGGCTCGAACTCGAGTCCACACAAATGAGGGGTGACAAATTGCACTGCCAACCAACTCGGCTACGTCCTTTGGGGCAAACTTCACACTGAGGTTTTGTTGCTTTCATTTTTTTTTTAATTCAAAGGTTTCAATAAGATAAGGACTTAAAATTTGTTTCTAATTCTATGCTCATTCTAAATTTAGAATTTCCAAAAAAAGCACATAAATCATTTCTAGAAACATGAAGGAAACTTATTATTATTGTTGTCATTGTTGCAATTTGGATATAGTTTATTATTGGTTTAAAAATGAAAAATAAGATAAATTATTTGAAGGAAAATAATACAATATGGTTTTAGGGTATATTCTTTGAAATAATTTTGAAATTAAAAAAAATTAAAGAAATTCAAAATAAAATAAATTCTTATTTCAATTTTCATAAAATGGCATTGGATAGGAATAAAATTGTTTGGAGATTTTTAGTATTAAATGACTTATTTTCTCAATTGCTAAATTTAAAAAAATTTATACAATATAAAAATCTTGAAAAATACAATCCTTAATATTATTAATTCTTTTTAAATTTAAGGGTGGACAAAGCCAAATCAAATTTTCAACCCCTTATCTCTCTAATTAAGATTCAAACTCTAATGGTCAGTTAAATAAAACCATTGAAAATCATTCCGCAAAGTCCTTGACTTTTTTAATCTTTTTTTCATCTTGGATGGTTGTGATCCACTTTCCAAATAAAGAAAAGAAAACAATGATTTATTAGTTTAAATACAAGTTTTATGGATTATTGAATTGTGCAACTTGTAAAAAAGGAGTCAAGAGAAAGTAGGGGTGGACACTATTTAGTTTGGTTTGGTTTAGGCTCAGATTGAGCCAAATCTAAACCAATTGGTTCATAATTTTGTGAACCAAACAATAGAATCAAACTCAACCAAATTAATTCACTTCAGTTCAATTTTATGGGTTAGTTTATTTGGTTCGAGTAATTATACCTTGCATATTTTATAAAAAATGACATAATAGTAATACACTATTATTACTATAACAACAATCTTGAGTCCATAACTCCACAAACAATAAATAACATCATAAAAACCAACAATAGTCTAGTAATCTACTACAAATTAGAAAAGAAACTTCAATTCAAACTTCCATTGTCACTGAGCACTCTCCCAATCACCACTTCTTAATCTTTCAATTTTCAAATCCACAATACCTACATTATGTCCTAAAGTGAACCATTAGCCAAGCACTAACAATAAAAAACATTTGGAACTCATGGAGACAAGTAAAAATAACTTGGAACAGTGGTCTAACTTTGACAATAACATGTACATTTCATTTAAGAGTAATGATAGATATTTTATATTTTTTATCTTAAATTTTATCTCAAATAATATGTCATTTATTAGGTAATTGATAATTCTTTAAAAATTTAAGTGAATTAAGTATATTATCTCACCAACGAATTTATAAATGCCACATTATTTGAGATAGTTTTTTGGGATAAGAAATTTGTGATGTGTAACGCTAGCCTTTGTTTAATTGACGAGATTTTCTTGAGTGGTAAGAAAGTTTTAATGTTCAAATCTTCTTCACATTAAAAAAGATTAGAGAGCTTCACTATTCATCAATATTTTTGGCACTTATTGTTTATTTTTCATCATCATCATTAAAAATTGTGAAATTGATTCAGGCAAAAAACAAACAAACAATACCTCAAATTTGTATTTTCCGATTTGAATTACGAAATTTGAATAATATACAACCGGTAAAAAATATTACCATATGCAAAAACAGTCTTTAATTTATAAGGTTAATTTTTTATTAAAAAAATCATTCTTTTTTATTTGTGAGTTTTTGTGGTTGAGGCAAAGGTAGCTTTCAAGCATTTATTTTGAAAATGGATCACTGCCGTCCAATATAAGGACAACACACGGAGGTTGTGTTGCTTTCACTTTTTTTTTTCTTTTCCCCAAAGGTTTCAATCAAATAAGGATTTAAAGTTGTTTCTAAATCTATGCTTGATCATAACTTTAGACTTTTTAAAAAAAGCACATAAATCATTTCAAGAAACATTAAGGAAGCTTATTCTTATTCTTATTATTTGCAATTCGGATATGGTTTATTATTGGTTTAAAAATGAAAAATAAAATAAATTATTTGAAATAAATAATAAATATATGGTTTTAGTGCATATTCTATAAAATAATTTTGAAGAAATTTTTTTTCGGAAATTCAAAATAAAATAAATAATTTCTTATTTTAATTTTCATAAAATGGCATTGAAGAGGAATTAAGTTGTTTAGAGATTTTTAGTATTAAAAGAGTTATGTCTAAATTCCTAAATTTAAAAAACATTTTCAAATTCAATTTTCATAATAGTATAAAGTATAAATGTCTTGAAAATGAAATTACATGTTATTTTTCTTTTCTTAAAAGATAAGGTTGGGCTAAATCAAACCAAATTTTCAACCCTTTATTTATCTTATTAATATTCTGACTCTAGCAGTCAGTTAAATAAAGTTATTGAAAATCATTTGACAAAGTCCTTGATTTTGTTTTTTTTAGATGGCTGTGATCCATTTTTCAAAAAAAAAAAAAGCAATGATTTATTAGATTAACAAGTTCATATGGATTATTGAGTTGTAAGAAAGGAGTGAAGAGAAAGGAAGAAATAAGGTCTATTAATAATATATGGGAATGTCTTCAAAAATGGTTTTTATGAGAGTTTTGGTTGAGTGCTAGTCGTAATTATTTGTGATGGGCTTATGATCTTGTTCTTGGGTTAGCCGAAGCAGAACCAAAGTTCTTATTAGATTTTTGACTTTGAAGTCACAAAAATGTTCTCATTTTTGAAGATTTAATTTGGAAATCATGAGTTTTATATGTACGAATCATTATTCAATATTGGATATTGATCGTCAATAATAATCAATATACTAGCGATCTATTTATTGTTAGAGCTACAAATAGATTGAACAAACTTGTATTTTCACATTTTTTTTTGGTTAACTGATGCTTATCAAACAAATACTTTCGCATGACAATGCCACAGTAGTTTGTACTCTGCAAACACAAGTTTAAACAATTTGTTTACTGTTCTACTATTACTTCAACAATACTAGATGTATTAATTTTTTTTTAATATGCATTCATATACAATTTGACATGGCACAATACAATTGAACTAAAAAAACAAAAGGTAGTCATTATTGTTACCATATAACCTATTCTCATTATTAAATTGATCTTATATTATGCTTATTGTTTCGATCATTTGTGACACATTAATTTGTTTGTATTGATGAACTTGTATAATTTTTAATTAAATTTTTTACTATTTGATACATAAATTGTTTATGTTTCTCTTAAAAAAGTAGAGGGTGTACATAGTTTGAGTTCGGGTAACTAACAAAAGAAAGTTATTTGAAAATCACTGAATAATTTTGTATTTATATGTAATTACAAATTTCTCTGCAACAAATGAATATTAATAAATTATTTGCTAGAATTTTATAGATTGTATGTTGTTTTGAATAAAGTTGCAAATACTTTTAGAAAAATCAATAAACGTCATTTAAGGGTATAAATATAGATTTAAAGGTTGTAGGGGTTGATAATACTAATTGCTCATACTTTAGGTGGAATTATGATTCTCACCGTTAAGAGTAGGGGTGGCAACATAATTCGGACTCAGCCCAGACTCGAATGAATTTAGATATTTCAATCCGAGTTAAACGGTACCAGAGTTGAATTAAACGTGAAACTAGATCCAGTTTTTTAAACTCGGATGCATTCGGATCCAGATATGAATTTAGGTGAATCTCTATATTCAAAATCGGGACCTGTATATCTTTATTTTAATATTAGCTTTTTAAAATTTTTTACTATAAATATAAAAGAAAGAAAGGGAAAAAAGAGCCCTAGCGTAGCTGGCCCTAGTTTGCAATTCGCAATTCCTGTTTTCAAATCTCACATCCGCGGGCTACCAACCAAATTTCCTCTTCTCTTCGTCAAATCGAATCATCGTCGTCATCGCTTCAGCCATTTCCTCTTCTATATGTTCATCATCATCAGTCGCTCTATTCTTCTTCTCTGTGCTGCCGCCACCTTCAACCCTTCTCAATCATTCAGTTTCAACTGCTGCAACATTGAGTAGAGTAGCTTCCACCCTCTAAGCCCACCTCTGCTTCTCGTTTGTCATCTCTTCACAGACTTTCTCTCTCTCCATGGTTCCAGTGGAGGTGGTAGGGGCTGCCTTTGATGCCATTGCATGGTGGACTGGGTGGGCCACTGTCTTTGATGCCATTACAATTCAAAATTAATTGTAATTTTGTTGCATCCACTTTCTATATTAATTTATTCTTTATTTTTTTTGGCAGTATTTGCTACATCTCTATACCTCTACAAGCTACCCTCTTGTGTACTTGCCAGAATATCATCAACTAAGCTACCCTCTTGTGTACTTGCCAGAACATCATCAACTAAGAAAAAATGTTTCATCGGTTTTAATTTGTAATTGAATTGTAGTGTCCAACTTCATAAAGAGATGGCAATTTTTTTCTTTTTTAAATCATAATTCATAAAGCAATCCGGGTTTCAAACCCAGAATTTGAAAACTCAAAATTTTCTAGGTTGAACTTGGACCCGACTCGTTTGCAGAAAAACTAAATTTATATCTGAGTCTGATGCAAAAAAAGAATATCCAAGTTAGGAACTGGGAACGCTGGACCCATATCTGGATTTAGTTTTGCCATCCCTAGTTAAGAGAACGAGAGTTCTTTGACAATAACTATTTCATCCACATTTTAGCAACCAAACAATCTCTCTATTTGGTTAAGGTATGATGACTTAAAAAATATAGTTATTGTGAAAACAAATATTGTAGTTATGAAATAAAATTAATAACATATGATAAATATATCTTTTGAAAAATAATTTAAAAAAATTATAAAATTTATTTATAAATTTTTCATCATATAAATGTAGTATAAAGTAAACATAATTTTTAATTTATAACAATAATTGTTTCCTAAACATTCTGGTAATGTAGCTTAAAAAATTTACAGTTGCCCAACCAATGTATCAAAAAGAATTTTATGTTGTGCGCGGAATACAAAATTAAGTGCACTAAATAATTACGGAATAATAAAAGACAGGAATTTAACATGGTTCGACAATTATGCCTACGTCCACAGGAGCAAGAGAAAAATAATTGTATTACTAACAATTATTTGAGTACAATATTTGAGTAATAAATTTCACTCTCCATAACCCAAATACACCAAGTACTCTCACATTTACTTGAAAGGAAATGTCTCTCAATTGCTCACACTCTCCGATTGTTCTCTTTCAACAATTCACTTGAATTGCTTTAAGTTTTGAAATGCTTCTCACAAATATTTTTGGGATGAATGCAAATGCATTCGGCTTCTCTATTTATAGGCAAAGTTTGCATTATGAATGCCTTAAAAAAACTTGGCCATTTTCAATTTTAATGGCTTTGGTGCCGACTTTGGTGAAGGGTATGAAATTTCATGCTAGCACATGCATTTTTGGCCAAAAGGTTGCTGGCCATGTGCATTTGTTCAACAAAGTTGGCTTTGGTGCTGACTTTTTCAACAATTCTCCACCTTGGTAAAGATTTGTCTAAATTTGAGCTGACTACCAATGAACCATCATCCCCAAAGTGGCTGCATCTTTATGACTGCCTACGTACCCAAAATTTGGGATCAAGCCAACCGTAGTTCACAATTCTCCAAACTCAACACATTCGAAGAATTTGAATTAGTTTCAAGCAATGTTGAAACTTAACTCCAGAAATCACCTTTGTCAACATATCTGACGGGTTATCCTTAGTATTGACTTTTCTCAATAACACATCACCGTCCTCGATAATCTCTCTAACATAATGATATTTCACATCTATGTGTTTCATCCGAGCATTATACGTTTGGGTCGTCGCAAGGAATATTGCACTTTGATTCTCACAAAACACCTTAATGTTCTCCTGGATTACTCCCAAATCACCTAACAAGCCTTTCAACCAAATAGCTTCCTTTACAGCCTCAGTTGCTGCCATATACTCTGCTTCCGTAGTGGATAGAGCAATTGTCGATTGTAGAATCGACCTTCAGCTGATTGGATCTCCATCCAATGTGAATACATAGCCCGTTGTTGATCTTCGCTTATCTAGGTCTCCAGCGAAATCAGAATCACAATACCCGACACAGTGTTGACCACAATCCTTTTTATACAATAACCCAACATTAACTATCCCATACAAATATCGAAGAATCCACTTCACCGCAAGCCAATGGTCTTTACCCGGATTATGCATATATCTGATAACCATACTAACGGCTTGAGAAATATCGGGCCTTGTACACACTATAGCATACATAAGACTACCCACAGCACTTGCATATGGAACACGAGTCATGTAGTCGCGCTCCTCTTGGGAGGAAGGACATAAAGAAGAGCTTAATTTGAAATGAGGAGTTAGAGGAGTACATACCGATTTAGTTTTGTCATCCATGCCAAACTTCTCTAGCACCTTCCTCAAATAAGACCTTTGAGTTAATCACACGCTTCTATTCTTCTTGTCTCTATGTATCTCCATCCCAAGTATTCTCTGTACATCACCCAAGTTTTTCATCTCAAACTCAGAAGCCAATTGCTTCTTTAATATCTCAATCTTACCTTTATTCTTTGAAACTATAAGCATATTGTCGACATAGAGTAACAAATAGATAAAAGCTCCATCTTGTAGTCTTTTAAAGTAAACATAGTGATCATGTTCACTTCTGATGAATTTCTGCCTTTGTATGAATTAATCAAATCTCTTGTACCACTGCCTCGGTGATTATTTTAATCCGTACAAAGATTTAATCAATCTACACACATGATTCTTTTTTCCAGCAATTTTGAAACCGTTAGGCTGGGTCATATAGATTTCTTCCTCCAAATCTCCATGTAAGAATGCCGTCTTCACATCTAATTGAGCCAACTCTAACTCATATTCAGCTACCAAGGCAAGTAGGATACGAATAGAAGTACGTTTCACAATTGGAGAGAATACTTCATTATAATCAATACCTTCCTTCTGAGCATAACCTTTTGCCACAAGCCTTGCCTTGTATCGAAGAGTTGATTGATTTGGAGATCCTTGCTTCTTGGTGTAGACCCATTTATTACCAATAACCCTTTTTCCTTTAGGTAACTCCATAAGTTCCTAAGTCTGATTTTGATGAAGAGATTTTATCTCTTCTTCTATGACTAACTTCCACTGATCACTTTCACTACTACGTAATGCTTCACCGAAAGTGTTGGGGATGTTATCATCAATAACTGGAAGTGCATAGGCTACCACCATATCTTTAGTAAGCCACCCGGGTTTCTTTATCAGTCTTTTTGGCCTCCTTGTTGCTATAGACTCATTTTCATCTTCTACATCTTCTTCGGTTGTTTCCTCCTCTTGTGGGACATCAACAGAAAAAACTTCTTCTTCAACTCTTGGGGCCACCTCCAAAGTTGAACTCTTCTCTGATTTAGAACTAATTGGTACATATGGAGTTGCATCAAACTCCACCCGCTGCAATACCTCTTTGGTCGTGTTCTCCACTTGCTGAGAACTTGAAGCCTTCAACATAGAAGCTTCATCAAAAGTAACATCTTTGTTATATATAAACTTTTTATCTTCGAGATCCCAAAGCTTGTAGCTTTTAATTCCACCTTTGAATCTCACAAAGATAGCTTTCCTTATACAAGGATCGAGCTTATCATTCTTTACATGATAATAAGCTAGACACCCAAACACACGAATAGAATCATAGTCTTGTGCATGCTTTCCAGACCACATTTCCATAGGAGTTTTACCTCCAATTGCAGCAGAAGGTAACCGATTTATTAAGTGATTTGCGTAGCTTACAGCCTCAGCCCAAAACGTTTTATTTAAACCAGCATTAGATAACATATAACATATTTTCTCTAACAAAGTACAGTTCATATGCTCAGCCACACCGTTCTGTTGCGGAGTATGTCTCACCGTGAAATGTCTTTTTATACCCTCACTCTGGCATACTTGTAAGAATGGATTAGAAGTATATTCACCCCTATCATCAGACCGTAATACTTTGATCTTTCTACTAGTTTGAGTCTCCACCAGTTTCTTCCATTTCACGAAAATCTCTAGAACCTTATCATTTGCTCGCATGGTGTACACCCACACACGTCTAGAGAAATCATCAATAAATGAAACAAAATAATGGCTTCCACCAATTGATGCAGTCTTGGTTGGTCCCCATACATCACTGTGAACATATTCAAGGATCTCACGAGTATCGTAATTAGCCGTACCAAACTTGACCCTTGTTTTCGTGCCTACTACACAATGCTCACAGAAATTTAATTTACAGTTTGCAAAGACTTCTCTCCAGCATGTCCCAGTTGTGCATGCCATAGCTTGATGGTGTCACTATGCGCCTCAGCAACATTAGCTTCATTAGTTGTACCTCCCTTTAAATAGTACAAATTATGACGCCGGACCCCTTGCAAAATCACCATATCTTCATATGTGAACTTCATTTTGCCATCTTCAATGATAACTTTGTAGCCTTTAGCTTTTAGAGCACCTACAGAAATTAGATTTTTCTTTAGAGTTGGAACATTTCTAACCTCTTTTAACTCTCTGACCATTCCATAAAAAATCTTTAGCCGAATTGTCTCTATCCCCATTGTGCGACAAGGTTGATCATTTTCCATCCCAATTACACCAGATTCTAAATTACGAAAATCCATAAACCATTCCTTTACAGGACATAAATGATAGGTTGCTCCGGTATCAAGTATCCACTCATTCGAACTAGCTACATACGCTGTAGGTGTAATACTTAGTGAATAATCAGAGTTTTCATCTTTATATGCCATGTTCCCTGCTACTGGTTTTTTCCCATCTTTTTTCTGAGCCTTCGGACAATCTTTCTTCCAATGACCCTTTTCATGACAAAAGGCACACTCATCTCGAGCTATATTTCTACTTTTTGACTTAGATCGAGAGTTTTTTCCACCATGCTTCTTCTTTTTCTCCATCGCCCTTCCTTTGGCTAACAAAGCTTCAGACGATGTTCTTTTGGAATGTTTATCATTATTACGAATTTCCAAATTGGTCAATGCTATGCAAACATATTTAAAAACAATCACGCTTTTCCCAAATAACAAGGTAGTCACAAAATGGCTATGTTCTTCTAGAAGTGAGTGCAGCAGAATCATAGCCTTGACTTTATCCTTTATATCTTTATTAAGATTCTTTAAATCAGCAAGTAACTTTTCAAATCTTGAGACATGGTTGTGCATTGACACTCCAGGCTTCATTCGAAAGTCATATACCTGGCTCATTGTATGGAGACGATTTTTGGGACTTTTTAGCAAGTACTTTTCTTCTAATGTACGCCACAGAGTCATCACACAGTCCTCATCTTTCACCAGGTATTTCACTTCCTTGGTCAAGCAAGATCTGATATGACCACAGGCTTTTTCATTCATACGATCCCAAGTTTCTTCGTCATACAAGTGTCTTTTATTTTTTAGAACATTGTCGAGATTAATTTGAATAAGGGCATCCATAACTTCGCGTCTCTACATGCCGAAGCTGATTTTCCAGTCAAACTTCTCAACATCGATCTTCTGACCTCTAATAACAGGTGCTGAAAGGTGATTTGACAATTCCCTCATTCCACCTCCAGAATAGTCTGGGTAGATCTCTACCCACTTCTGGAAGTTTCTCCTTCTACCATTTTCTCAACAAACTATTCTTACTTGAAAAGAAATCTCTATGATGTTTATTTCATGCGAATAAATACACCAGGAAAGTTCCTAGGAGAATAGAGGGGTCACAACGGTCCCACTTAAAACCCAGACTCCTTAGACTCTTATCGTCTTGTTGACAGAACTTTTCTAGACATGCAAAAATACTCACTACTTACAATAGATTGTCTCCCAAGTACAAATGGCCCTCTCTACCGTATTCATGAATAGTACCGTATATGAATAGTACCGTATATATGAACAGTATGTATTCCCCAAGTACGAACCTTCAGCTCTGATACCAATTGTTGTGTGTGGAATGCAAAATCAAGTGCACCAAATAATTATGGAATAATAAAAGACACAAGAATTTAAAATGGTTCGACAATTATGCCTACGTCTACAGGAGCAAGAGAAAAATAATTGTATTACTAGCAATTATTTGAGTACAATATTTGAGTAACAAATTTTACTCTCCAAAACCCAAATATACCTAGTACTCTCACATACACTTGAAAGGAAATGCCTCTCAATTGCTCACACTCTCCGATTGCTCTCTCTCAACAATTCACTTGAATTGCTCCAAGCTTTGAAATGCTTCTCACAAATATTTTTGGGATGAATGCAAATGCATTCGGCTTCTCTATTTATAGGCAAAGTTTGCATTATGATTGCCTTAAAAAAACTTGGCCATTTTCAATTTTAATGGCTTTGGTGCCGACTTTGGTGAAGGGTATGAAACTTCATGCTAGCACATGCATTTTTGGTCAAAAGGTTGCTGGCCATGTGCATTTGTTCAACAAAGTTGGCTTTGGTGCTGACTTTTTCAACATCTCAATAATAATAACTTGGAGCTTTTAAACATGTTGAGAGTAATAGTTCGAGCTCTTATGAGACTCTCTTCTCTCACAAAAGTATGAAATTTAGATAAATTCTTTCCATCGTTGTTTAGTGAAAATAAACACTCGAACATCTCAAAAGATTTTTAAAAGTATTAATAGAGCCCAAATTAAAATAAATCTACAGATTATAACCATTAAGTGACGATGAAGTTAAAATAAAGGCCTTAGTCTATTGATAAAAATAAGAGTTTAGTGATAACCATTCGATTGGTAGTTCAAATTTTAATTCTCCATTGGACAAGTAGCAAACTTATCTAAGGGCTTAACGGGAAACAAATTTAAAACTTACCAGGGCAATAATTATAGGAGTACAAATCCATTCATACAGTGAGATGGATGGCACAACAAATTGGGAAAACTTAAAAATAAAAAGAGTAAAACTTCAATTTATCCGTCAGATAAATGTATATATTAAATTTACTCTTCCAACGTTTCAAAACTTTAATTTACTTTCCAACTTATTCAGAAGAAGACGGCGAACAGAGGGTGCATTAATGAATTTTTTTTCCTTAATCTTCTTAGTATTGAATATGGGTAAATTTATGTTTTAACAGTTTCAAGAGATAAATTGAAGATTATTATTTTAAGTGGCGGAAAAATTAAAGTTTACCCAAAATTCAAATTATTATAATAAATATCTATTGAATTCATGGTATCTATTAAATAGAAAAATAATAGATAAATATTACATTATGTATCCGTAAATCAATTAAATATTAGTCAGATATTCAAAAGCATTAAAATGTATAGTATAACATCTATAAATTAATACTTGATAAATAAATAACCTCTATAATCTAATAATTTTTTACAAGCTTGATTTAGCCTAACGGGCTGAATTAATAATTTCAATAAATTAACAAATTAATACTTTTTATGTCATTTTTGAGCGGGTACCTTCTCACTGTGCTTCGTGCAAACTGCTGGGTTATACATCTGATCCTTGTATGTTACCAATATCAGGCTTTGTAAACCCTATTAGCCCGTTGGCAAACCTCAGAGTGTAGACAACCTAGGGATGAGGGCGAATTACTTGTATCTAATGTAGATGATGTCTAGCCTAGGGTGGTTTGCCCTGCTCAATATGTTGTCATTGTTGATAATCAACCTTAGGGGCCTAACATACAGCCTTCTCGGGTACAACAATAGAGTTCGAGTTTTGCTTTATAGTTTCCTCTACCAAGGAGGTATGGCCATCGGGACCTATGGCTTATGGTGAGATTCCTTTGGCTATTCATGCTTATAATCCTGATTGTTAGGATTCTAGGACTATTTTGGTTGATTAGATTGGGCATTCTTCAACTATTGATGATGGTGAGAGCTAACTAGGTTTATCTTGATTGGATAGGGATGCCATCTTTGATGAGGACTTAGGGTTCTAGTGATGAGGGTAAATTTTTGACTGACCTTGAGGAGGCCCATGCTCCTATAGCCCCAGACACAGTGATTGATAGTTTTGATGGCCAGAGGGTTACCAGTTCCACTGGGGATTTCTTTTTGGTTACGGGTTGGATGTATCGTAACACCTGATGGCGGATGTGGACCTTTTCCTACACCTCCCAATGATTAATTTGCTCATCTGGAATATTATGAGGATTAGAATGGCCCTTGCGGTTGACATATTATAGAAATTGATTTGGATGTATCAATTATATCTTATATGCATTTTAGAGCCATTCCTAACAACTGATTAGTTGGAGATTGTTCGAGTTTGTCTTGGGATGGATTAGGCTATGTCTTCTTAGTCTTAGAAGATTTGGGTGTTTTAGTCTATGCCTTTTGCTATGGAGCTGGTACAAGATATAGATTAAGTGATTCACTACTGAGTTAGCAATTCTTTATTCCTTAACTTTATTTTTATATCTTATGTTTATGTAAGTTGTTTTATGCCTGTAAAGGAGGATTTATAGGTTGCCTATTATGGCCTTTGGTAATAATCATGATAGCTCTTGGATTTTGGCTGGGACTTTAATATTGCTCAATCTATTTTTGAGATTTTTGATAGGTTTACCCAAGCTCAAGGTGCTATTGATGCTTTTAATTTAACTCTGTTTAGAGTGTGGTTTGGAAGATGTTGGGCTTATCGGTAGTTCATTTACTTGGACTAATGGGCATACTAGGAGACGGTTTGAGAGGGTGGTCAGTAATGCCTAATGGTCTGATTTTTTCTCTATTTGTTGGGTTATTCACTTGATTTGTACATCTTTAGACCATTCCTCTCTATTGTTATCTTGTGATAGGGATGTGGCTAAAGGGCCTTCGAGATTTAAGTATTTGCATGCTTGGCTTAAATATCATGCTTTTCTTGATGTTGTGCAGCAGTCTTGTCTAAAACGTTGCTTGAAAGGTTGGAACAAGGAGGTGTTTGGTAATGTTTTTCAAAGGTTAAAAAGGCTGGGGAAGATGTGACCCAGAAAGAGAGATAGTATGATATCTCTAGTTCTGATGAGGAGAGGACTATTTTTTCTAAGGCTAGAGCCAGGTTACAGTGTGCTTTGCTATGTGAAGAGGCTTTTTTAAGATAGAAGTCTAACGTTTGCTGGGTCTAAGGGGGATGCTAATACTTGATTTTTTTTATGCGATGATTCAGAAGAAGCACTAGCTCTATATTGTTCATTAGGTTAAGGATGCCTCTTTGGAGTGGATATTTAAGCCTATTGCCGTTGTCGCTTCCACCGTTGATTTCTTTCAGGGTCTGTTGACAAAGGGTAAGAGTTAGTTTCAGCGGTTTGTTGCTAATGTAGATATCCTATCATTGGTGACTGATTATTGTTAAAAAATGTATATTCATTAAGGGATAAAAATGTTATTTTGTGTTTATATTATAATTTACATTTCTAATTATGTAACATATTATGAATTTCTAATTATTTTTCTAAATATTTGATTTTGTGTATTTTTATGTGTTTATTAGGTAAAAATAATAATTTAACTCAATTCGAGGTTCCAGACAAATGTACGGATGACAAATTTATATTATAATTTACATTTGTAATTATGTAACATATTATGAATTTCTAATTATTTTTCTAAATATTTAATTTTGTGTATTTTTATGTGTTTATTAAATAAAAATAATAATTTAACTCAATTCGAGGTTCCAGACAAATGTACGGATGACAAATTTAGATTCTGAAGGTCTAAAAAGTTAGGAGGATCTGCGACTTTTGTTGTGAAATTATGAGTTTTTACCACATTAAGTGTGGTAATTGTAAAATTATAATTTTTTACTATATTAGGTGTGGTAATTGTTAGTGGAATGAGGTAGGTGTGTTTGAGTGGATTACGTTAGGTTTATATTTTGTTAGTGGGATAAATACATGGATATGATGTATTTGGCTTTATTTATATAGATTAATCATGTGTTAGTATAAATAGAGAAGGGGAGAAAACAACTCTCTACACATTTTCTTCTTTTTTTCCCCTTCAAATTCTTTTTCTCATCTCTCTTTGTAATATATTTTAAATAAATAAAATTAGTTTTATTTCCAATTTTTGAATACCATTTTTTATGTATAATTTAATTTTAATTTCTTTTATTTCAATTATGCTTAGCTAAACACTAATAGTTAGGGGAAGGTGAAACTCTTAGTTAAAAAATATGATTTAATCAAATTCTATTTTATTATACTTTTAATTATATAAATTAAATTATTTTCTATCTAATTTTATTCATATTTTATATTTTAGAATTTTGATTTATTGTAGACAAACATGGAAGTTTGGCACAATAAATTCTTAATATCTTAGTATATAACATGATAAAATGGTTTTTTGACTTATTGTAGACAAATTAAATTTTAGCATACTAAGTACTTAATCCATGATAAAATTAATGGAAAAATAATTGTAATTTATACAATTAATCTTTTGGGCAATAAAATAAAAATAATAAGAATTTATTAAATTGTATTTATAACAAAGAGTGGATCCATGACCTTAACTAATTTAATTTCATAGTTTCACTTAAATTAAGTTACATATATTTCAAATTTATTTTTATTTTTTAGATAAATTAAAATAAACAAATTAAATCTTTTCTCTGTGGATCAACCTAAGACTCACTGAACTATATTATAACTAGACATTTTATACTTAGGAGTAAATTAAACACTTTTGAGTTGTGTTAGTCTTCATGGGGCATTTCAAGATTTCTCTTTTTGATGATTTGATTTAGAAGGTTAGAGATAAAATTTCAGGTTGGGCTAATCGATTACTCTTTTTTAGTGGAAAGCTATTGCTTATCCGTCATGTGCTGTCTTTTTATGTCACTATATTTGTTTCATGTTCTTTGCCCACTTGAGGCTATTGTTTAACACTTAGAGACTTTTCACCTTGATTCTTATGGGGTATCTATAAAACTAGGCGATGGATTCACTGGTGTGAATGGCTAGAGGTTTGTTATCTAATTGAAGAGGATGACCTAGGCATCTGGTCTTTTGACAATATGGTTGAGGCTTTTGAGCTTAAGCTTTGGTGGCCTTTTGGGAGCAACATTCGTCTTAAGCTTGTCATAAAAAGTCTAAATATTGTAGAGCTGCACATTTAAGTTTGGCTCAGTTTTGATATCCTACCATCGTCTTTGGAGATGCTTCTACTCGATTCGATATGTTACTAAGCGTCATGTGCCTTGATTGGTTGGTCGTGGGGAGTGTAGTTTTTGGTAAAATTATTGGCTAGGCTCTTATCCTTTGGCTTTCTATAATCCTGTAGCTACTTTTGTGCTGGAGGTTTTTTTTTTATTGATTTGGTACAATTTAGGATAAGGGTAAGGTTTAAGATGTGTGGTCCTCTTTGATTGTTACACAGATTCTCTTGGTTCCTATTTCTAGTTGGGAATTTGATTTGATTCGGTGGAATCTCACTCTTGATGACTCTTTTTATTTACAAATAGCTTAAGAGCTTGTTCATTAGTCTAGGTCATGGGAGGAGGTTTTTTAGTTATTTGGCAGCGACATGCTTTCTCGGGTTTTCCTTTTTCTCTGGCAGTTGTTGCATGGTTTTTTGGCTACAAATGAGGCCTTACGCTTGTGGGGATTTTGCATCGTCTTATAGTGTTTTATGGTTGTGCTATTGAGACTTTTTGGCACTTATTTATTGACTACCTACGAGCTATACAGGTTTAGGTTCTTTTTTGTCACATTTTTGGTAGAAGGATGTTGCTTTTTTGTCTTCCCATACTTTGCTTCTTCATTGGGGGCGGTGTGCCCCTTCTCGAAGTCATCTTCAAGTTCTTCCTTGCTTTAGCTTGTGGCAAGTTTGGAAGGCTTGTAATGCTTTCACATTTGATTTGCAGCCTTTCTTTATTGATGTAGTTATTTATTGGTTAGTTTCAGATCTCAGGCTTATTGGTTTCGCCTTTGGTTTTAAGCCATCCTAACCGTAGGGAGTTTTGGGTTCTTGAATTTTGGAGGGATTGCAGTTATGGCTCTACTTAGGAGGCCAGTTTGATTAGTTTCTTGGATGTGGCCACCTCTTAAGGTAGCGAAGCTGACTGTGGATGGTTACTTAAGGGGGGATCCTAGGATGGCTGCATTAGGTGGTATTCTCCATGATCATTGGGGTTCAATTTTGGATCTTTCCTTTAATGCCAGCCGATACTCTATGATAAGCTTATGGCTATTTGCGAGGGGTTAGAGCTTGCTGTTCAGCTCGGTTAATCTATGCTTGGGAAAGAATCAAATTCGGGCACAATGATTTCATGGATTCATTCCTAGGGTCCTATTCATTGGGACTATGCTTATTCCTTGCGTCGGGTATATGCTTTGATAACTTCCTCTCATATCTTGGTTAAGTATGTACTTTGGGAGGTCACTTTTGTTACCATTTTTTTGGCCAATTAGGCCTGTACTCATCAGGTTAGTCGACTTTCTTGGGTTTTCAAGATCTTCTTACAGGCTTATTTGGTATTCTTCATTTAGATGCACAAGCAGTTCCTCATGTCAAGCGATGAGACTGTTGCTTTTTGTTCTTTTTGGTGGCTTTATATTTTTCTTTTTATGCCATCTGCTTGTATTTGCTTTTGGAGGTTTTGGTCTAGGTTCCCTTCCGTATTTGCTTTTTGCTTTTTTTTTTTTAAATTTATATTAAAAGTAGAGGTCCCGCTTAACCCTCCACCATTTTGATGGTTAAAAAAAAAAAAAAGTTAATACTAAAGCTCCTTATATAACTATGTAGTCTCATTCATATCATAAAATAAATAATTTACTAAAATTATAAATATAAGTTACTATAATATTTTATAAAATAAAATTTGAATCTATTGTTACTTGTTTTCTTGAAATTTAAATTTATGTTGGATCTCATCTCTAATTTTTCTTATTGTATTTAGAAGTTTCAAGATTGAATTCTACAATTGTAATAAAAATGTAGGAAGCGTTATTAATGGTTTGAGTACATATTTGTATAACACACTCTAAAACTATTGTTCCATCTTTAGATAGATAAAATATAATTAATTCTTAATTGATTAAATTTATATTCATTTAGTTGTACCTGCACTCTATAAATTAATAGATTTATTAATTTCGTTACTAAAATATTTTTGGATTACCTTGCTTCATATCATAACAGAAGATTTTTGGATCCTTTAAAAAAAAAACTAATTCTTTAAAATCTCTGGCTGAAATGCAATAAGATATAAATACTCTAAAAATGCCGAATGCAGTCAATCAAGCTAAACACTTCGCTTAAAATTTATAACGTAATGCTGCCTCCATTCATTTTATTGAACGATAATGATAGAGTTATAAATCGTTTTGCATAAATTAATATGTACAAATTGATGTAACTCGAAGAGATTGACTGAAAAGTAATAATAGTTATTTTTTTCAATTATATGGACCCATGATGATTTTATATAACCAATCTCTTAGTGCCAAATCTATTTATACACACCTGTTTGTACAAAATAGTTGTGGCTCAAGTCATTGAGGAGTTATTACAATTATTGAGTTTCTACCTAAGAACAAATAGTTTGTTAACATTGCAACATAGTAAAGGAAATATTAAAGAATGAATAATCTAAAGAAACACTAAAGGATAAAAGCTAAAGTGATATAAAAAGAATGCTAGAGAATCTGCCTATTGACTGGGTTCTGTTATAAATTAAGTAGTGGTTGAATTGTAATGAAAATTCATTCCTGATCTATGCCTACCGATAATATGGTGTTTTAAAAAAAAGGCGCTTTGGTTATGACAAAATCAATGACACAGTCTAATGTATTGTATCCTAGATATGTGTTATATATAGCAAAAACAAAATTGATGCTGGTGCGAATTAGATTAAAATACTATAAATTTAACTAATAATTGATATCGGACCGCCTAAAAAAAAAGGGAGATTGTCAAATCTTATATATCATTTACCTTCTATAGTTTCATAAAAACCAATAACTTGACAGCATAATTCTATAGTATTATTTATATTTTTAAATACACTTTTACTTATACTTATTATGAATTATATAAATAAAATTAATGAAAATAAAAATAAAAATTTAAGTTCTAAAAATAACAAAATATATTTTTTGGAGTGAATAAAAAGTTAATAATATGATATTTTTCTTATTTTTTTGTTATTTTAAAACATTTTTCTTATAATAAATATATATTTTATATTTCCAAGATAAATTATTGAACAAACGACCCATTTACCTTTCTTTTCCTTTAAATTTTTTTGTCAGTTATTAGTTATTATGAAAATTGTAGGGAGATATGTGATATATATTAATTTCAATATAGGAAAAATTAATAATCTCTCAAGGGGGAAAAAAAAAAAATCAATGCCCATAGCCAGTCTGAATGAATATTGACTTTGTAACTATTTTCAGCTACGTGAAGGCTAGGTTTTTTCATGTCTTCAGGCCATGCACTCACTCACGAGAATGTCTTCATTTGCATCTCACCACAAGTAAGGGAAGTATAATTTTCCAGGCAAGGTGATATAGGGTGTATTTGGAATTGAGGTGCTTTAACTTTCAAGCTACAGATGATGTGGAAAAAAAACTGTAATTATGAAACAAAAATTAATAATATGTAGTAAAGATAAATTTTAAATAATAATTTTGACAAAATTACTAAAACTATAATAAATTTTCTATCATACAAGTGAACAAGTATATCAGTATAGCTTTCAAGTTACAGCAGTTAATGTTTATCAAACACTTTAATGCTGTAGTTTCTATCCAACCTCAATCTCAAACACACCCATAGACTTAGGGCCTCTTGCAGGTGTCATCTAAAGGGATAACTATTAAATTAGTTATTAGTTGTGTAGAATTCTTTTATTTTTTTAAAATTATTAATTAATATATTATAAACGTGTCTAGCCCCAATTCGAAACTCAATATTTTGAAAGCGAAATCCGATTTTAAGGAAATTCAACAGTAAGCTCGAGGCCCCAGCGTTGGGCTGCTTGGATGTGTACATATAACATGTCAAAGCTGAAGTAAGAACTCGCACAAGAGGAAGAGTTGTTTTCTGAATGGTAAGGCACATGGAAACTAATTTTGTAGATATTTTATAAGGCAAGTTCAGTTGAGCACCATTGCTAATTCTTATATTGGTAATAATGTCACTTATGAATAAGTCCTTTTTGTATCAAAATTTCCAGTAAAAACGAATGGTTAGAGACTCCTACTGTAAAGGAGATCTGTGTTTCTTGTATTGTAAAGGAGATATGAAATTCTTGGGAGCCACGGCAGGGTGTTCTTGACGGTGCAACAACAAATGACAATATTGATCCAATTATAGTTTCTCAATACGGGAGAAACCCATCAAAAGTAGCTAATTGGCTAAATTTGAGATGATTTCTATTGAGTAATATTATGTTTCCAAAAGTTTGTACTTCATCTATGTGCACAAAGTGACACTAATATTATCACTTTATATCACTTTATATGTAAGATATGGAGTGCTGACTTCAAAAGCTTAGTGTTACTTTTTGTGTTATGTATAAATAAATAAAAGGACATAAAACTATAGTTGATCCATTGTGTGTGTCGTTTGGTTCAACTAATAATAAAATCTCTTAAGATATGCAGAAGATATTTCTTTGTTTGTATAATGCACTTTGACTTCCATAAAAATTAAATGAAAAAGAAAAAAAGAAAAGAGTTGTAGTGTGTGGAAGTGTTGATTTGTTATCATTAGTATTATTATTATTTTGTCAAAACCTCAACTAATAAGTGAAGAAATTTATTAGAGAAAAGAGAAAGAATTTACAAAGTTAAAAGAGAGGTAATATACTGAGCACTAGAAAAAGAAGCTCAAACCAAAAACAAAAAGGAAATAAAGATCGTGAAAAATCTATAATTTGGGAAAGGAACAACATTGAACAAATAAGTTAAATCCAACAACTTAGTCCAAATTTATCCATTACATCTTCACGATAATTTATCAATCAATTTTTATAGAGGTTACGGCTCGTACCTTTTTCATGTTAATATTATGTATCAAATAAATAATATTTTCGAGAGTATTAAGCATAATGATAATGTGTGTTGTGAATTTTGAGTAAATCAAACAAAGAAAACACAATCTTGATCAAAGATCAAGAATCAAATTGAACACAGCGATTGAGAAACAAAATGAATCAAAATAGAATAGACAAGAATCACCAAATTATGAAGGAAAATTAGCACACTACTTGTTGTTCAATCATTGATAGGTCCCAGTCAAAGCCTTTATAATTTGCAGAGTGAACAGAGTCTTCATTGGGTGAGAACAAACCACAGGAAATTGACTGTCTTATTAAGTATATGCTAAGAGTTTAAATACACAATCACTAACAACTCTCCCTAAACTTACCACTACCACTTCTGGATGATAACAAACTAATAGCTACAAGTGATCAACACTTGTTCAACTAATCATACAAAATAGCAAAATAATAACTCCACCAACAAAATAAAATAGCAAAATAATAGCTTAAAGTGTAAACAAACTCTTCCAATCTGATACATGCATGTGCCCGCTAGTCAACGAATACGAACCAAGTCTTCCAGAATTCTTGACAAGCAGTCCTCAACAACTCCGTGCACGCCCCATGCACGATAGGTGCACCCCACATACTTATGATTCTTTATAGGAACATGTTGAGACCTATGTGGAAGCTTATCAATCCCTTAGAAGAAGACCAAAGTTTAAAGGAAACAAAAAGATCATGATGAAGTATGCTGACTAATGAGTTTTTTATATCTAAGTTCCAAGTGATTTTAGGTTTTTGTATATGAGAAATTTTAGAATACATTAGAAGTACTATATTAGTCATACAATAAGTAAATAATGTTATGACATGTGTGCATTTGTTTTGAAAAATCACTTGAAAGTGGTAGTTATATTAAATTCAATTACACATCCCATACATGTATCAATTGATTGTATTATCTCTAATGTATTTTAGAATTGCTTGTTATAGACAAAATAAAGTTAACAGAATAAGTTATCCATGTCAGCATTTTTTTATCATATTAGGGTGCCAACATTCTTTATCACACAATACCTCAACTGTCTACTATTTTTACATTGACTAATAAATTCTGCTGATTTACAAGTAGGTTTAAATTCTTTTACAAATTAGCCCATTTTACATTCTTTAAGGATGGTTATAGGCCAAGAGGGGATGGAATTGCACAATCCTAATCATATCCCAATCAACTCAACCATTGATTCAGGACAAGAAAGTATTCTCAATTCCTGTCAGGATCTAATAGCATACTTATCCCACTTCGTTTAAAATTTAGGGATTAGAAGTAGAAGAATAAAGCAACATACATTGACTAAAAATGATGCAACATTGCGAAAAAGTAATAAGCAAGCCATGGCTACCCTTCCCCTCCTTCAACTAATAGTTTGCTCGCAGAGGTCTCGAGACGAGGCATCTCCATTACCTCTCCTTGTATCAACGACTTTTGTCCCTGTTGATGTGCCAACGACATCACATCACATTAGCCTAACAACAATGAATAAATGACACATTTTGAAACCTGATCAATAAACATTATCCACCTTTGTTAGTCCATATTGTCTTTGTCATGTCACACCAGGGACACTTATATTCCAACAAAAATGTTAAATCTCTAATGGGTCGAGGCATAACCGAAGCGAAATTGATTGGGTGGAGGACACTAGATATCGTTCTAGTATTGGATCAAGCCATCGCAATTATGTTACGCTCTAATTGAAGCGTGATTAGATATCGTTCTAATCTAAATGACTCAATGAGATTTTTAATAATGCATAAAGTGAGATTAGATGATGCTCTAATCCAAACGACTTTACAAGAGAGATTTTGATAGGTAATTCCGGAGGAAATTATAAAAGAAAATTTTTATTGAATAATTGAATTTGAAGTTCTGAAAATAATTACGAGACCTCTCTATTTATAGTAGAAGAAACCGACTTCCCTAAGTTAACTTGAAAACGAAAACTAAATAACAATTATAATGGAAATAAAATATACTTTTCCTAAGTTAACTAAATCTCATACCTTGATTGACTCTAATAAAAATAGAAAGTCCTAAAATAATAAAATACCACAATTGACTCAAATAAAAATAGCAAGTCCTAAAATAATAAAATTCTAAAATCTTAAAATTCCTAAAATAACATCCTGCATCAATGTCCATTTAGGTAATGATTTAATCCGTTGCCCACTCGTACAAGATCTATTTTCCTAATGAACAGCTAGCACCAAAGATTTATTACTAGGTATAAAATGCTTTAGATGATAAGGTTAGTGTGAAATGGTGGTTTTGAGGTGGGCTTCTTATCCAATAATGGAAAATGGTTGTAGTTATCGACGTGGCGGGTGCTTTGGGGATAACATTTGTAGTTTTAGATATTGACATGGACCTTATTAAGAATAAAGTTGACAATGATTCTCCATTGACTCTGACCTCATGTTTTATCTCACGCGAATAGGGTTTATGATCTAAAGGCTAGTTTTGAAATTTACATAAGTGTTAAATAGCAATAAATAATGCCATGTTTTAAATTATTCGTAATGGTGTTTATTCAGTAGAGGGATTTTAAAAGAACTTTAAAGGTGTGCCAATAGCGCCATGTTGGATTTTTAATCCAATATTATTGGATCCTTAATCCAATGTTGGGCTTATATGTAAATAATCATGTGTTGTAGATTTCCATATAAGATCATGCCCAAATAAAAGTGATCTACTGAAGTTTATGATAATATATGATTTAATGTGTCTGATAAAGTATAAGCATTTAATGTGTAGAAACTTAAGGGTAATGTTTGTTTTTACAATGGGCTCAAATAGAAATACTTAAAGACAACAAGAAAGTTGTCTATATAAGAGGTGATGGTTCCTAAGTCACATTTATCTATAGATTCTTTCTGACATCCCATTATCAGAGAGAGTACAGAAGAAATTAAATAATTCTTTAGGAGAACGTGTTGATTTGGAAGACTAACTACATGGCTTTAGAGATTAATTTAGTATTATGGATTTAGCTAGATTTTCGTTTATTTTGTTATTAATTCTTAGTGACATAAGATGAATGTTCTTGAATTATAGGTGATGGTTTTCACTAAAAGATTTCTTATTTTAACAAGTGGTATCAGAGTCCCTCCATGTTGAATAATTGAGAATTGAATTTATTTTTGATTAGTGAATAAAGTTTTGGTTTTATCGAATTTGATATCTTTGAATTTGAGAAAAAATGTGGTTGTATTTTGTTTTTTTAAGGATTAATAAAAAACAATTCAGGCTATTAAGGAATTATGGTCGATGGCATCGCAGCTACTGGTGTTAAGGCTTTTGTGCCTTGTGCCAGTAAGAGAGCTACAGCTTGATGGCTGAGGTAGATGGTGCATAAATGGCAGCACTTAAGAATAAAAAAAAAGTAAGATTTAAAGTTTTGGGCTGGCGACTTCAGGTTATGACTAGAAAGAGAGGCAACGAGCAACAGTAGTGGTCTTAATAAGAACAGAAAGAAAAAAAAATGGAGCCACAACCTAGTGAACGTGGCATATGGTGTATAAGTGATGACCATTAAGAATAAAAAAAAAAGGAAAAGTTTAAAGTTTTAGGGTCGGTGGCAATTCCAATTGTTGGCACTGCGGCTTCGGGTCATGATAGGAAAGAGAGGCAGTGCTGAACAACCTACGATCTTCAAGTTGAACAATAGCGGTGGTTGCATGAAGAATTGAAAAGAAAAAAATAGAGACAACACGCAAGCTGTGGTGTGGTTAGGGCTGTTAAGCTTCAACAAGTGAGAGTCATGGCTTAGGCTATATAAAGGTGGCTGCGTTGGAAAGCAGCTCAAAGAAAAAGAATAAAAAAAATTTAGGGTTAGGGTTTTGGTGATTTGGCTTGGTTTAGGATTTGGTTTGGGTCAACCAAAACCAGTCCAACGTTGATCCGGTCAATGGCTGACCATTGACTTTGATTGAACTTTAACTCAATTTTTCGTCGTAATTTTTAGTGCAATTTTAAATTAAAATATTAGTATGTTTATATATATTTTGAGATAAATTAATTAAAACAACATGCCACCAAAGTAACATCTCTTATGAAAATTAATTTGTTTTAGAATATAAATGATTATGTGTATGTAATTTATGTAAATATCAATCGGCCCAAAGGAAAGTTCATATTTGTTAGAATTGCATGTGAAATTGTAGTAATAAATGCACGATGATTTTTTAGTTTTACATATGAATAATAATTTAGCCTAATGGAAGATTTATTGTTTGACAAGTTCTTATTATCAGTGTTCGATTGCTACATTAAGATATCACTTACAAGTTAATAATTTATCTGAAGATGAAATATTAATGGAGTGTCCATGATAACTCTATGAAATGAGATTTATTATGGCATTTTTAGACTTAAACCAATGTTATTTAGAGAATAAATGATGTGTTTTCATTGTATTATTAATGTATTTTGCATGAGCATTTAGTTAAGTTTAATTTTTTATAAATTAATATTGTTTTAGATCACTTGGTTCTATGATTATGTGTGAATTGTAAGTAACCAGAAGCTTAAGTTTCATAGATGGAATGCTACTGCAATAAACTTGCAAAGATGACAAAAAAGATGGGCTATAGAGGAATTGAAACAAATCTAAAACAGTGAAGATATTATAGTCAATATTGTAGCAATCTTGTAGCAACTGTAAAGAAGATTTTGCATGGGATAATTAAAAGATTCAGATCCAAGGTTTACAAAGGAGCATGCATAAAAAAAAAAGAGAAGGGAGCCGTGATAAAGAAAATAGAGAGACAAGAAAAAAGAAAATAAAGAAGAAGAGAGATTTGAGGGGTTGTAACTAAGGATTCAAGGAGAAAAAAAAGGAGTAATCACAAGATTAAGTGGAATCTAATCTCTTATCTTTATTTTCTTGTTTTCTTTTATTCATGGGGATGTATTTGATGGTGAAAACAATTCTAGCTGTGGTTTTATTTCAAATCATGAACTAATTTTGTTGTGGTTGAGTGATAAACAAACTTAATAATTATTTGATTGATATATGTATGTTGCTCTGAATTTGCTGTAGCATTTTGTCTTGATTTTAGTTATTAAAAATCCTTATTTCAGTCAACCACTCATTTAGTGGATACTAGATAGAAAGATGCCAAAAAAAAGGACTGACTTAGTGGAACAAATTAATACATTTTATAGTTTTAGATTAAGTTTCTTAGGTTGAGTTAATCTTGACTTGAATAGAGCCATACTTGATATAAAATTAGTGAATAACTAGACTTAGAAATTCACCTTGTAAGATAATAAGAATCCAGAGTGTCTAATGCTATATCATATGTTGGCATAACAATTGGTCATTGTTAGGTTGCACATAGATATACAAGATTCAACATGCGACAACTGAGGATACATAAAAGATTCTGCACAGTGCTGTAATAGATGTTGTAGCAACAACATTTTAATTGGAAAAATAAGTCAATATCATTAAGGAGGTTTAATCACTGAACTACTCTTCTCACATTGAATTTGTCCCTGTGTTTGACTTAAGATTTTTCTAAGTGCATTTTTATTTCTTGCATTTTTCATTTAATAGTTCATTACTTTCATTAATTATTTTAATTAGAGTGAAATTACACTACTATGATTGTTGTAGTAAATTTAGTAATATCAATCCCTGTGGAGATGGTTTGAATACTCATAAACATATTACTTATTGTATATATGTTGATTGTTTTCTTATGCTATAGGTGTTAATGTGCAAGTGTATACAACAAGAATATAATGAGAAGTATTTAAGATCGTCTTCCTAGGGATTGAAATTATTAGACTTGCTACAACAATCTTAATAGTATAATTTTTGCTTTAATTAAAACTAAAACAACTAATTAAAATTAATAAACTACTTAAACTAAAAATACAATAAATAAGAATGCAGTAAAGAAAATTTTCACGTCACACTCAAGGATAAAACCAATGGAAATGGTGTAGTTGAGTGATTAAACTCCCTTAAGGATTTTGACTACTTCTTCAAGTTTTAGGTCCAGTTGCTACATCATCTGCTGCAGCACTGAGAAAAATCCTTAAGTATCCTCAGCTATCACTTGTTGGATATCTTATATTTTGATGCAACTTAACAGTAACTAATTGTTATGCTGACATAAGATATAACATTACATGTTTAGGTTCTAATTACCCTACAAGGTGAATCCCTATGTCTAGTTTATCACTAATTTTAGATTAAGCATTGCCCTTTTGAAATCTAGTTAAACTCAACTCAGGAAACCCAATCTAAACCAAGTATTGCTATTATATATTCCACTGAGACAGGCATTTTTGAGGCTCTATTTTACCTAGTATCACTGAATGGGTGGTCAGCCAAAATTGTGAATTGAAATAAACATTATCAAAATAAAGTGCTATAGCAAACATGGAAAAACACATAAAATCATTCAATTAACCATCAAAATTGTTTATCACTTAACTACAAATAAAGTTAGTTCATAACTTGCGAAAAAAAAAAATTCATTCATCCAATACATCCCTATGACAAAATAGTAAACAAGAAAAAAAATGAGAAGGATTGATTTCCCCAAATAATCCCTGCATGTTCTCTTCTAATGCAGCCCTAAAATTTGCTCTTAAATTCTGTTTTCCTCTTGTTTCTTTTTCGGTTCTTCTTTTTGGGTTAACGGTTTCTTTGGTGTGTGCTTCTTTTATAGTTAAAAATTAGGGTAACTAGAAGCCTAAGGCTTGTATCTTTCAGATTTGGAAACTCCAGATCACAATCTTTCAGTTATCTAAAATTAAGTATATGATCTAAGCACACAAGTTATTTTAAAGCAACACAATAAACTAGAGTGGATACTCATGCAAAATATAAGTAAAATGTAATAAAAACATATCATTTACTTTCTAAGTAATCTTAATTTCAGTCTAAAAGTGCCATATAACTCTCATTTCCACAGATTAGAGTTGTTGCAGTAATGCTTATAATATAGTCTTATCTATAGACACCTTTAACTTAAGGCTAAACATGGGGCTCGTGAACAGACCTGGCTACTTAATATCCTAGACAAAAGACCTTCTCTCTCCTTTTGTTTTTTTGTTTTTAGTTGATGTTATAGCAATACTCATAGCTTTTGTTGTCTTTGGATTCAAGGCTGCATATGGGGTTCATACCCAACCCTGGTTATTCAGCAACTTAAGCTAGTGGAGCAGAATTTATCTCATAACAAGCACAGTTTAACAAAAATTTTTCCTCAAACTTGAGATATTTTCTTCCCTTTTTTTTCATCATGGCTCTGCTACAACATTCTCCTAAAACTTAATCAAAGCCTAAGTGTTGGGATAAAATTTCAACTCTCATCCGTAAGTTGTCCCTACTCGGCAATCATAAAACTTAACACCATTTATCTTTATTAGGTTTTCCAATCTATACACAAATACTAGATAATAGAGCTTCACGTCACATACAACACATTATATATTAATCTAACACAACCCCTTTAAACTTAAACGGTGCTATGTCCTCACACGTGCACAAAAACAAATGAACGAAAATTATACAACCATTAAATAAAAAGACATGTAGACTAGATTAGAAAATATAACTGAATGAAAGAAAAATTTTTAGGAAGAAATAAAATAAACTGGCTAATAGAGGGGGTACTCCTCTGTTGTTTGACTTTTTGCTGCAGCACGAGCTGAAAAGGGTTCACTTGTTTTTAGATGCACTCTTTAGACGTTCCTTGGGTGAACCTTGTGGGATGGCAGTTGTTTTCTTCTCCTGACCCGGAGTTGGACTAATTGGTGGGGTTCATACAGATTCACCAGCTATGGGCTTAGTTGATCTTATTTGTTTATGCTCTGGCTTTTCTGGTGTTATAGCACCTTCAGCGGTTTGTGCACCTTTACGTTTACTAAATCCTTTGGGAGCTGTTGAAAGAGATTTGGTTAGAGTTTTTTTTGGAGCAACTAGAGCACATTTTGCTATAGCAGGGTCCTTAGCAGTAATTTTAGAAATTATGTCCATTAGACTCTATTTTTCTGCAACTGTTCGGGTAGTTTTGGTAACAGCTGCTTCAATTTCAGCATCAATATCATCTTCATCTTCCTTTGAGTCGTCATCACTAAGGACTTTTTCTTCATCTTTGCTGGAGAGTACTTACTGCTGAGCATCTTACTCCTCCTCTATTTCATCGTCATTGTCTCTGATGATGTGCTTCACTTTTCATTTAGGAGGCATCACTAGAGGTGCCTCATCCTACTCATTTGCTGAATCGTCTTCTGTACTTTGTTCCGCCTCTTTTTTTTTTTTATTCTTTTTCCTTCTTTTCTTTCACTTTTATAGTTGGTGGTGGTTCTTCTTGAGATTTTGATTCTTCTTCATTAGTTGCTGCTTCACTTGTTGGAGTTTCTTTTCTATTGTTTCAAAATTAAATTGATGCAATAATGTGGTAGGAAAGTCTCTATTCATACTTTTTATGTAGACAGCAAATTGATGTAGATAGTCTTTAAGGTGTATCAAGTAATTCCAAAATCTATTATTTTCTTTTCTCCGTGCCTCTACACATTGACTGATATTGTCACTCAGTTATTGCAACCTCTTTTCAATTCCAATGACCTTCTTTACTCCTGTTACTGCAACATATTTTGGTGTTGCTGCAACTGTAATTTCATCAGTAATTCTTTCTACAGTCTAAGCAGTAAGAGCTCCTTCATTCTTGATTAATTCATTCTTAGCAGTGATGTTTACTCCAAGCACAATGTAAATGCTTGTGATGAGTGAGGGAAACAACAAACCAGTAGTCTTATGCATTTTCATAGCTCATTCTCTAATCTCCCTCTCAATAATTGTCCCAACGTCAATTGGTAAACCTTTAATGATGACGCATAAAAGAATCAATCTTTTCTAAGACGTTGTGGTGGACATCATTCTAGATTTTAAAAATTTTACCCACATTTTGGCAATTGGTTTCAAATTAATCCTATTCACTATTTTGCCTTACTCATTTTCCCATGAGATACCTTCCACCATAAGAGTTTTAAGCACATCATTCTATTTTTTAGTGGTCATATTCCCAACCATTTTTAAGTACTCACAGTTAACATTGGATAGTAAATTGTAAAAAGCATTGATTACACGCAGTTCTAAGGGGACTTGAGTGTTCTTTACCCATACCGTGCGTTTGTCCTACTGCAGCATGTTGGCATAATTCCTTAACGATTGGCAGCATAGAATAACAATGGGCAGCATAGAACTTGTTGATCTTATAATATTGATTTTGATGATAAAAAAACTTATATAATCTTGATTAAAATGTTGGTGTTATCAAAATGAATTTCTTAAAGCCATAGACATGTTTAAAGAAAATTTTAATGGTTGTTAACTTAAGTTGGAAAACCTTTTTCTAAAAAAAAGTTGCCAAAAATATAGATTCTGAAAATTAACGGTGAATCGTTAATTGGAAACGGTAAACCGATAATTCACAGAGAGAACTGAGAAGATTCTGGAAATTAACGGTGAACTGTTTATTTGAAAACGGTTGACCGATAATTTACAGAAAAGAGCAAATCTTTGAACCTTGAGCCGTTTAGCAAAAATGGAAAGCTAAGTTTGTTTTGCAGGTCTCTGGAAACAAACGGCGATCTGATAACATTAAATAGTAAACCGTTTATCTGCTAAATTTGTTTTGCAGGTCTCTGGAAACAAACGACGATCCGATAACTGTAAACAGTAAACCGTTTATTTAAAATCTAAGCGTAATATTTGTCAACGAGGTTACTTGTGCTGATAGTGCTTTCAGAGCATCCACATTGTGCGCTTCAGCTGTATCTCTTACTGCAACTTGTTTAGTTGATGGCCATTGATAGTTGTTATTAGCTATCCTTTCCAAGATTTCATATGCTTCATTGTAAGACTTGGATAACAAAGCTCCATTTACTGAAGCATCCACCATTAATCTAGTGTTAAGTTTGAGACCATTGTAGAATGTTTCCAATTGTATACAGTAGGGACTACCGTGATAAGAACATTTCTTAGCAATTTTTTGAACCTTTTCCATGCATCATACAAGCCCTTATCTTTCAATTGACGAAAAAATGTGATCTCATTCCTCAAATTTGTTTTCTTTTTAGTGGGTGGGAAGTACTTCATAAAAAATTTATCGGCTAAGTCATTCCATATAGTGATAGAATCTGGTGGTAAAGAATTTAGCCATAACCGTGCTCAATCCATCAAAGAAAATGGAAAAAGTCTGAGTGTCAATGCTTCCTGTGATGCTTTTGTAATATTAAAAGCATCACTCACCTCCAAGAACAATTTGAGATGTAAGTGAAGATCTTCTGATGGTAATCCATTGAACTGTCTACTGTCTACAACATTTGAAACATCACTGGCTTTAGCTCAAAATTGTCAGCTTGAACTTCTGGTCTAGCTATTCTTAGATGTATGACTTGAGGAGTCAACACTGCATAATCTTGAATGGCTCTACCTCTATCATCTACCATGTGGATAACATTATTGTTCCATGGTTGCCCATAAACGTGTTGCCCATTCTGACATTCTTGTGCATTCACTGGTTGTATCTCTACTCGAGGATTTAAATTTCCTATATCTTGCAAATCATCTATTGCTATATTAGCTTTTAAATTTCTTTGTGCCTTTCTCAATCTCCTTGTAGTTCTTTCAATTTCTGGGTCAAATTGAAATTCTACATGTTTGTATTTGCGCATGCAAAGGTTGTTCATCAACAAAATAAACTAATTAATATAAAATAAAAATTAGCACCATTTAAGATTAATTTCACAAATCACAATGAACAATCAATCCCCAGCAACAACGCAAAAAAATTTATTGACTGTTTTCTTATGCTATAGGTGTTAATGTGCAAGCGTAGTCAACAAGTAATATAATGAGAAGTATTCAAGATCATCTCCACAGGGATTGAAGTTATCAGATTTACTACAATAATCTTAACAATGCAATTTTTGATTTAATTGAAAATAAAACAACTAATTAAAACTAATAAACTATTTAAACTAAAAATGCAATAAATAAGAATGCAGTAAAAAAAATTCTCACGTCACAATCAAGGATAAAACCAATGGGAATGGTGTAGTTGAGTGATCAAACTCACTTAAGGGTTTTGACCACTTCTTCAAGTTTTAGGTTCGATAGCTACAACATCTGTTGCAATACTGGCCAGAATCCTTAAATATCCTTAGCTATCGGTTGTTGAATATATTATATCTTGATACAACTTAAAAGTGACCAATTGTTATGTTGACATAAGATATAACATTACATGCTTAAGTTATGATTTTTCTACAATGTGAATCCCTATATCTAGTTCATCATTAATTTTAGATTAAGTATGGCCCTTTTGGAATCAAGTTAAACTCAACTCAGTAAACCTAATCTAAAACCAAGTATTGCATTGATATGTTCCATTAAGACAGGCCTTTTTGAGGCTCTCTCCTAGTCAGTATCATTAAATGGGTGGTTAGCTGAAATAATGAATTAAAATAAGTATTATCAAAATAAAGTGTTATAGCAAACAAGCAGCAACATATCAAATTAGTCAATTAACCATCAAGATTTTTTTTCATGCAATCATAAATAAAGTTAGTGCAGAACTTTCGAAAGAAAAATAAAAAGAAGAAATTCATTCATCCAATACATTCCCATGACCAAATAGTAAGGAAGAAAACAAGAAAAAAAATGAGAAAGATTGATTTCCCCAAATAGTCTCTGCATGTTCTCCTCTAATGCAGCCCTAAAATTTTCTCTTGAATTATGTTTTCCTTTTTTTTTTTTGGTTTTCTCTTTGGGTTGACGGCTTTCTTTTTTCTTTGTTGTGTGTTTCTTTTATAGTTAAAAATTAGGGCAACCGGAAACCTATGGCTCATATTTTCCAGATTTGAAAACTCTAAATCACAATCATCTAGGTATCTTGCATGAAATGTTCTCTATCAATGCTCCAAGGTTGCTACAACAATGATTGCTACAACAACGGCTATAACATTTGTACTGTTCTTGACTTGTTTCGATTCTTCTGTAGTCAAGTTCATTTTTTATTTTTGCAAACTTATCACAATAGTATTCTTTCCTTGAAAAACAAGCTTCCAGTTATCTACAATTAAGCGTATGATCTAAGCACACAAGTTATTCTAAATCAACAAAATAAGCTATAGTGGATATTCATGCAACATATAACTAAAATGCAATAAAAATATGTCATTTACTCTCAAAGTAATCTTGATTTCAGTCTAAAAGTGCCATGATAACTTTTATTTCATAAAGTTATCAATACACTTGCACAATGACACATATAACTTCTACAACACACATTAGTTCGGTATTTTAGGATGAGATTTACGTTTATTTGAATTTATTTTTGTTTTTAAGACTTATATGAGCATGAATTGTTTGTTTGTTGTTCTCTGTTTAGTTATGACTCCTGTTAATATTATTGCCAACATTAAATATATTTCTATGCTAAATGACTCTAATTTCAAGTCATGACAAAAAAATCTCTTAACAGTTCTTGCAGTCATGGATCTCAACCTTATGTTAAAATTTATTCTCCTCGACCTCTTATGGATAAGAGTACTCCTAATGATAAAAAGAAATTAGAAAGTTGAGAGAGATCAAATCGCATGTGTGTCATGATCCTAAAGAAGGCCATTATGAAAGCATGCAAGGGCTTAATGTCTAAAAAGATAATTACGGCTAAGAAGTTCATTGTAGAAATTGAACAGAAGTTTGTCAAGAACAAAAAAGCTAAAATTTATATGCTTTTGACAAGCCTATTTTCAAAAAAGCATAAGAGTAAGGATAAGGGCAAGAAAAAAAAGAATGGTAAGAAAATTACAGATACAACATCGTAAAAGAAACAACAAAAGAAATTGAATGATCTAAAAGGCATTAGTTGTTTCTTTTGTGGAGCTAAAGGGCATGGTTTGGTTTGCTCTAAGGTTAATTTGACTTTGTTATCTAGATACACGTGATGCATAGGTTCTAGAGCAACAACTCACATTAGTGTGTCTATGTAGGGTTGCTTGAATTGCCAAAAGCCCAATGATGGTGAAAAAGACATTTATGTGGGCAATGGCAAGAAGGTTGAAGTTGAAGCAATTGAAAAATTTAGATTTTTGTTAAAGACTTTATCTTATTTGGGTTTTGATAAAACATTTGTTATTCTATCTTTTAGATGGAATTTTATTTTCATTTCTGCTTTGGACATATCTAGTTATTTTTTGTTCATTTAAAAATAAAAAATTCAGCTTGTTTTATGATTTAAGATTGGTTGGTTTCTATTCTTTGTAATGAAGTGATGATTTTTATATGCTTGATACAATTATTTTATTTAATGAATTCTTGCAATCAAGTACACGAGGTATAAATAGAAAATTAACTAATGAGAATTCGGTTGCACTATGGCATAGAAGATTGGGTCATATCTCTAAACAATGAGTAGAGAGACTTGTGTCGGATGAAATTCTCGATTCTTTAGATTTTATAGATTTTGATATCTATGTTAACTGTTCAAAGGGAAATAAACCAATAAAAAAATATTTGAAGCCAATACGACTTTAAACGTCTTAGAACCCATACATACTAATATTTATGGGCTCTTCATACAGCTACTTGGAATGATCAACAATATTTTGTGACGTTCTAGATATGTATACTTATATATCATTCATAAAAAGACATAGTCGTTGGAAATGTTCAATAAAAGAATTAAAAGTGTCAGTTTTGACATGGTAGTGAATACCATCATAGTTATGACAGTTCAAGTAAACAACTACTAAGACTGTTCGCTAAGTTCTTAGAGGAATGTAATATCGTTCCATAGTATATTATGTCAGGTTCACCTGCTATAAATGGTGTCACTAAAAGATGAAACGAGAAGCTTACAAACATGGTGAGGAGTATGCTTTTTCATTTTACTTTATCGTAATCACTTTAGACAGAATCACTTAAGACTGTAGCATATATTCTTATCAATGTTCCAATTAAATCAACTGTTAAAACCCCTTATAAACTTTGATCGGGGCAAGAAGCTCAATCTAAAACATTTGCATGTTTGGGGATGTCCAGCTGAGATATTGCCTTTTAGGCCTAGTGAGAAGAAGCTAGACTCAAAAACAGTGAATTGTTATTGTATTAGATACTTTGAACAATCAAGTGGTGCAAGTTATATGATCGCACGACTAAGTCGATTTTCGAGTGAGGAAATACTTATTTTTTTAAGGATGTTGAGTTTGAAGGGGGGATATAGTTAGAGACTTTATCTTTGACGAGAAATATGTTGATATTCTGATAAATGTTAATGGCATTAAGCATAGTCTTATTCCTGACTTTGTTCATGACACAATAGATCAAGATAATGTTGGAGAACCCTTTATACAAAAAGTTGTTCCAAAAAAATAAACTGTACCACGTCAAAGAGATCCACTAGAGAAAGAAGAAGTATAGTACCAGACGATTATATTGTATTTTTCCAAGAACATGAGGTAGATATTAGAGTGATGAAAGATAATCCGAACAATGTCCATCAAGCCATGGGAAGTTCTAACTCTCAGAAGTGGATTAACGCCATGAATAAGGAGATGTAGTCTATGAAAGTTCTAACTCTTAAAAGTGAATTGACGCCATTAATAAGAAGTGTAATCTATGAAAGAAAATGACGTATAAGATCTTGTCCCATTGCCAGAAGGTGCAAAATCTATTGGCTGCAAATGGATATTTAAGACAAAAAGAGATTTGAAGGGCAATATGGAAAGATACAAGGAGTATCTTGTCACAAAGGGCTTTACACTGAAAAAAGATATTAATTATAAAGAGACTTTCTCTCTAATTTCTTTGAAAGACTCATTCAATTATAATGGCATTGGTGGTGCATTTTAATCTTGAGTTACATTAAATGGATGTGAAGATAGTGCTTTTTAATAGTGACATTAATGGGCGATTTATATAGTGCGGTGATAATTATATAAAATAAGAGTTATCGTGATATTTTTATACTTAAATCAAGAGTACTTAGAAAATAAATAATGTATTTTTATTGCATTTTAGTTACATTTTTCATCAGCATTCATTCTAGTTTAACTTTTAATAAATTGAGTTATTTGAGAACATTTTGTGCTTAGATTATGTGTATAATTGTTGGTGACCGAAAGCTCAAGTTTTAGGAAAGGAATGCTGTTGCAACAGACTTATAGAAACAATGAAAAAACTTAGCTACAAAAGAATTGAAATAAATCTAGAACAGTGCAGATATTGCATTCGTTGCTGTAGCAATCCTGGAGTATTGATAGAGAAGATTTCATGCGAGATAATTAAAAGATTGCGATATTAAGTTTCCAAAAATGAAAGATACGTGTCATGCACTTTCGGTTGTCCTAATTTTGAGTTATAAAATGAGCACACATGAGAAGAAAAAAGGGCAGTCATTCAAGCAACAAATCATAGAGAAAAACAAAACAAAAATAAAAAAATAAGAAGGATTTAAAGGTTGTAACAGAAAAGTCACAATGAACAAGAAAAAGAAATCCTAAGATTAAGTGGACTTCAACTCTTTTTCTTGTTTTCTTGTTTTCTATTTATTCATGGGAATGTATTTGATGGCTGAAACTATTTTATTTTTTATTCTATCGCAAATTATAAACTGAATTTGATTGTGGTTGAGTGACAAACGATATTAATAGATGTTTGACTGATATAATTGTGTTGCTTTGTATTTGTTATAGCATCTTGTCTTAATTGTATTTATTTCAATTCTTTATTTCGGCTGACCACCCATTTAATGGATACTAGCTGAGAAAGATCATCAAAAAGGTCTAACTTAGTGGAATCAATTAAGACAATACTTGGTTTTAGATTAAATTTCTTAAGTTGAATAAATCTCAAATTGAGTAGGGCCATGCTTGATCTAAAATTAATGAAGAACTAAACATAGGGATTCACCTTGTAGGGTAAGTAGAACCTAAAATGAATAATGCTATATTGAATGTTGGCATAAAAATTGGTCACTATTAGGTTGTATTAGGTATAAGATATCCAACAAGTGACAGCTGAAGATGTATGAGAGATTCTACCCAGTGCTTTAGTAGATATTGTAGCAATGGTACTGTAATTGAAAAAAAAAAGTCAATGCCATTAAGTGAGTTTATTCACTTAACTACAGTATTCCCATTGATTTCATCCTTTTATTTGACGTGAAACTTTTCTTTATTGCATTTTAGTTATCACACTTTTAGTTTAATTAGTTCTTTAGTTTCATAAATTGCCTTAATTCAACTAGAACAAAACTGCTTGTTAAGATTGTTGTAACAATTTTGTTAACATCAATCTCTGTGGAAATGATTTGAATATTCATCGGTTTATTACTTGTTATGTACACTTGTGCATTGACATCCATAGCAGTAGAAAACTCTCAACATATGGCTAGAAAACTTAATGTTAGGAGAATTAAAGAATATGGTCTACAAATTTAAGAAATCCATCTGTGGGCTTAAACAAGCATCTCGAAAATGGTATTTTAAGTTTTATCAAGTGATCATCTCATTTGGTTTTGAGATAAATTAGGTCGATTATCACATATGCCATAATTTTTAGGAGCAAGTATATATTTTTGGTTTTATATGTTTATGACATTTTACTTGCCAACAACAATATAGGCTTATTACACAAAACCAAGAGATTTCTAACTAAGAATTTTAAGATAAAAGAACTTGGTGACGCCTCTTTTGTATTAGGCGTACAAATACTTCGAGATTGCCTCTGGGATATTCTTGGATTATCACAGAAGAGATATATTGAAACAATTCTTAAGAAATATGGCATGCAAGATTACAAACTAGGTGATTTTTCTATGGTTAAAGGAGACAAGCTTAGTATGAATCATCACCTTTATAATGATTTTGAGGAGAAAGAAATGTAAAAGATTCCTTATGCGTTAGTAGTAAGAAGTCTAAAGTATGCTCATGTTTGTACACGATTAGATATTGTGTACGTTACCTAAACGTTGGATATGTATTTAAGTAATACAGGAGTAGACAATTGAAAAGCAACCAAACGGGTCTTGCAGTACTTACAAAGAATAAAAGATTATATGCTCACATATCAGAAATCATATCAGCTTAAGATCATTGATATATTGACTCAAATTTTACTAGATATCAAGATAGTATGAAATCTACTTAAAGTCACATATATCTGTTAGTTGAGGATGTTGTCTCTTAAAAGAGTGTTAAACTGTCTCTTATAGTCTCTTCTGTGATTACAGCAAAGTTCATAACATGTCATGCGACATCCAATTACAGAATATGGTTATGAAATTTTATCACAAAACTATAAACAGTAGATAGTGTTGATAGATCACTCAAGTTATTTGATGACAATAAGTTAGCAATGTTGTATTCTAATAACAATAGGAGTTTGACAAAGTCAAAGTATATAGACATCAAGTTCCTAGTTGTTAAAGAAAGAGCTCAGAGTGGAAAATTATTTATAGATCAGATCGGCACAAACCCCACAATTAAGGATTTGCTTACTAAAGGATTGATACATAAAATGTTTCATGAACACATTGCTTGTAGGGTGTCATATCATTAAAAGATATTTAGTTCTAATGGGATTTTGTGATTTTAGATGCTCTTATAATACAAACATTTTTTAGTTATTTTAGTTGATGGATATTTTTGGTTATTTTCTATAGAAATAAAATTTTGGTTTATTCACACTCTGATTTTAGTATGGTTTGATCTCATTAAGGCTTACGGTGGACCAATTGGAAATAGGCATGTTAAAATCACATTGCATAAAATTTTCATAATACACATCCACATCATGATCCATATCATTCAATTATATTGACACAGTGATCATTGATGGGTCGAGTTACGATAGTTTTAACAAAGGCTGTTTTGATCCTATGTTGATATGATTGATGGACTAGATTGGTAATAAATACATTTCAGTAATACCAATAAGGTTATTTTTGTAAAACATAATTATAATATTACACATATAACCTAAGTGAAAGATTGTTAGATTCTTAATCTAGCATTGTTGGATTCTTAATCTAACATTAGGCTTATATGTGAATAATTATGTGTTGCAGACTGTCATATAAGGTTACGCCCAATTAACAGTAATCTACTGAGATTTTTGATAATATGGGCTTTAATGTATCTGATAGATTGTGAGCCTTTAATGAGTATAGTCTTAAGGTTCATTTTTATTTCTATGATGAGCTAAAATAGGAATACCTAAAGACAATATGAGAAGTTGCCTATATAAGTGGTCATGATTCCTAGGTCACATGTATCTATTTATTCTTTCTGACATTGCATTATTAAAGAAAGAGTACAAAGAAAATTAAAGGATTTATTAGGAGAACTTGTTGATCTGAAAGACTAACCGCATGGCTCTAGATAGTAATTCAACATTATAGTTTTAGGTACGCTTTCGCATATTTTGTTATTGATTCTTGGTAATACAACATAAAGTCATGAATATTCTTAAATTATAGGTAATGGTTTTCATCAAAAGATTTCTTATTTTAACACACCTCTTTTTCAAATGTGTGCATAAAATAAGGAGTTAAAGTTGTTTCTAATTCTATGCCTGATCTTAAATCTAGAGTTTCCAAAATAAGCACATAAATCATTTTGAGAACATTAAGCAAACTAATTATTATTGTTCCTGTTGCTGTTGTTATTGCTCCTGTTGTTATTTGCAATTCAGATATGGTTTCTTATTAGTTTAAAAATGAAAAATAAAATAAAGTATTTGAAATAAAATAATATAATATGATTTCAGGGTATATTCCCCAAAATAACTTTAAAGGAATTCAAAATAAAATAACTCCTTATTTTAATTTCATAAAATGGCATTGGAGAGAATAAAATTGTTTAGAGATTTTTAACAGTAAAAGACTTATATTCTCAATTCCTAAATTTTGAAAAACATTTTCAAATTCAGTTGTAATAATTGGTAGTATAAAACTAGTGTACATACTTCAAAAATAAATTATTATTATCACTTTTTAGCCAATCTCTTTGTGCCACATCAGTTTGTGTACATTAGTTTATACAAAACTATTTGTGGCTCCATCATTATTGATATAGGTATTTGGAAAACATAATTCATGTTATTTAAAAAAAAAAAAAGATAAGGGGTGGGCAAAGCCAAATCATTTTTTCAACCCTTTATTCAACCTCTTTCATCTCCAACCATGATTCGAACTCTAATGGTTAGTCAAATAAAATTATGTGAAAATCATCATTTAGTAAAGTCCTTGATTTTTTTTTTTAAATCTTGGACGGTTGTGATCCATTTTTATGAAAAAGAAAAAAGAAAAAACAGTGGTTCATTAGATCAAATAGAAGTTCATATGGATTGTTAAGTTGTAGGAAAGAAGTCAAAAGAAAGGGAAAAAAAAGATTTATTTGTTGCGAATCTACATGGGAAGTATTCTAATAAGTGTAAATAAGCGAAAAAGTACGGGAATTAAATGAAGGTAGGCTTATAGAATTGAACAGAAAATAAAAGCTATAAAAATAAAATTGAGAGAAGATGATTTTAAGTATATTATTATTTCTTATTCAAAGAAACGGATAGCGAACTTCCAAAGTGAGCTTGGCTATTTATAGCCATGGTCCATCGACCATTCATGTGTAGGCGGTGAAAAATCAGAACTTCGGTTTTGTATGTTGCATGAACAGAACAGGAGTTCTGTAATTAGCATTATTAATTAAATCATTACACAACAAAGATATACAATCGCACAATAAATAGTAAAGTGGGGGAGAGACAAAAGAATCATAACAATATTAATAATATGACGGGTGCTCTTGGCACACCTCCGATGTCCTCTTAAAATCTAGAGCTGGCGATATGAACACGACACGAATAAATGAGTATGGGTTGTCAAATTTAATACGATTATTAAATGGGCCGAGTCCCGGGTCAACACGATTTTTTTCCGTGTCGGGTTAAAGTTATAGTTCTTGATACATTTACCTAATCAATGACACTATTATATTTTCTATTTTAGAATAATTTGTAAGTTTTTATCATCAAAACTTAAATATTAGAGATGATTTTCTCTTTTATTTTTATTTTTTGAAAGGATGAATATAAACACATTATTTTATTTACAAAATTTTATATACATTTAGAGCTTCAATAGTATAAATGTGTAAAATATTGGTAGACATGTATATTTTATAATATCAATATATAATATTATTTACATATATATAATTAAAACTTCAATAGTGTAAATGTATAATATTTTGGTAGATATGCATATTTCATATTATCGATAAAGTATGTATGTATGTATGAATGAATGACAGTGTGTAAATGTTTAATGTAAATTTTGTTTAATATATAGATATTAAGCGAATTATTGGATAACTCGATTATTTTTCTGTGTCGTGTTTAGGTCTCAATATTGTGACACGATTATTAAATGGGTCAGATTTGGGTCAACCTAAATTTGACACGACACGAAGTTGACATGACATGAACACAATATGATGACTCATTTTGCCACTTCTATTAAAACCCCTCTTATTTTTTGTTTACAAATTTACTCCTAAACGAAAAGCCTTTGCATACCCACACCCATATCCAATGCAAAGTCACAAATAAACTTTGAAGACTTCATTAACAGTTGTAGATTTATTCTTCTACTTCTTGATAGCTTGACAAATATTATTCATCAGTGGCAAAATTAGTTTACACTACTTAGAATAAATCCATTAATTTACATTGAACTTGTCATTGTTCTTTAAATGTCTCAAAAAATGTAAACGGTACCCTATTTTGATGCATAAAGAAGGTGTGCAACCCTAGAAAAATGACTTTTATGAATAGAAATAAATGAAAACTATAGATGGCAAGATAACTCAAACCCAAACAAACTTGAATGACTTAAGCCAACTTTAACCCATACTGGATGCATATATTATGTAGAATCCAGCATTGTTTTCTGAAACCTATACTTATTTGAGTTCGGTTCTAGGTTCAAGTGAACCTAGATTTCTAGAACTTAACAACCCGAATTATTTTATTTTAAATATTATTTAATTAATTTTTATAAGTATAAAAGCAAAAAGTGAGAAAAATAAAAGCTTGTCTTTTAGGTCCAAAATGAGGACAACTAACTAGGACGCAAACCCAAATTTTGCCATCCTGAATGAAAACATCCCATGCCTTCCCTATGGCTTCTTGTAAGTGTTTATGAGTACTCATGGCATAATTTTTTTTGTTCCTTATTTTGAATTGTAAGTCTATAAGAAGTTGAACAATAGACAAACTATCATCAAAATAATCAATTCAAAAAAAATTAACTTCCGGTTTATAAGATGCATGGTTAGCGTTAGTGATCAAAGAAACGTAGAAATTTTAGTTTATGTACCTAAAGAAATTAAGAAAAGAGATATCATGTATGGGGGTTTGTTTAGAGGAATGAGTAAAGTACAAATATTTATGGAATAAAAGAGGGTGTGAATAAAAGTTATATGATGTTTCAAATTATTTAATTGGATATCTTTAGAAGAGGAGTTTTTAGAGGATAATAGGTTCTTCTCAAAATGAGGATAATGAGTGGTGCCAACAGTGTCTTCTTAGAAAATGGGTTTTATGAGAGTTTTGGTAGGCTGCAAGTTGTAATCGCTTGTAATGGGCTTATCATCTTGCTCTTGGGTTTTCCGAAGAATGATGGGTTCAATGGTGGCCAGATGAGCTTACTAGAGCTTGGCCCATTATTTGAATAAGCTGAGCAAAAGTTCTCATTAGATACAATTTGGGAATCACGAGTATTTATATGTACGAAATCGTTCAATATTGGATATTGATCGTCTATAATAGTCAATACATTAATAATATCAGTAATGATAGAGATACAATAGATTGAACAAATTTGTACTTTTACATTTTTATTTTTATTAATCGGTGCTTATCAAACAAATACTGTCCCATGTCAGTGCTAGATTAGTTTGTATTTTTTGCACATTAGTTTATACAATTTGTTTACTGCTCTACTATTACTCTGACAATACTAAATATACAAATTTTGTTATACGCATTCATCTGTGCAATTTGGCATGGCACAATACAATTGAACTGAGAAAACAAAATGATATTCAATAATATCATCACATAACTTATTCTCATTTATTAAATTGGTCTTATGATTTTGTCTTGATCATATATATATTATGACACATTAGGTTGTTTGTATTCATGAACTTGCGTAGTCTTTAATTAAATTTTTTATTATTTGATATATAATTTTTTTTTCTAAAAAGAGAGAGTAGGCATGATTTGAATTTAGGTAATTAGTCAAAAAAAGTTGAAAATCACTTGGAAATTTTTAATTTACATATAATAACTAATTTCTTTGTAACAAATGAATATTAATAAATTATTTGTTAGAATTTTATAGATTATATATTGTTTTGACTAAATTTTTGAATTATATTAGAAAAATCAATAAATGACATTTAAAGTGCAAATGTAAATAAAAAGGTTGTAGAGGTAGGTGATCCTAATTTCTCATCTTTTTAGGTGGAATTATGATTCCCGCCATTAAGAGAATGAGGGTTCTTTGATAATCAATAAAACAATGTCTCTTTTGGTATTAAGGTGCTAGGACTTAAAAAGTATAATTGTTATAGAAAAAATTCTGTATTTATGAAATAAAAATTAATAATGTATGTTAAAGATAACTTTTAATTAATAACTTTGACAAAAATCATTAAATTGTGTTATAGGTTTTTTTTTATCATATAATTATATTATCAAATTAATTTAACTTTCAACCCCACAACAACAAGTGCTTAGTAAATATTTCAGTGCTATAACTTAAAATGCTATTGCTGTCCCAACCATAATATCAAACATGCTCCTAGCGGTAAGTTCGAGCTTTAAAAATATCGAGGGCAACAATCTGAGGTCACATCAGACTCTCTCTCTTTTAGCACAAAAATATAAAAATACAGGTAGATTTTTCTCCATTATTTTTAGAAGTATCAATAGATCCCCAGTTATAATAAAATTTATGTGGATAGAAACCATTAAGTGGCAATGAATCTAAAATAAAGTTAAAGTTTATTATTTTTCTATTCCCACATGTTTCTATTTCCAAGAATAGGATTAATTCTTCCAATTTTCATAGGAATACTGGAGTAAACGTTTTCAATAGCGAAATTTGTGAAGAATCATCTTTCTAATCAGATGCGATAAATGATAAATGATAGTTTGGTTGTTTATGTTGGAAATGATACTTTTAATAATGCTAATATTGAGTATATTGCATAATATTTTCAAAATATGAAAATGCGTTGAGAACAATTATAAATGTATTAGCAAATGTTCAAAATTTTGGTTTTTAGATTTTGTTATTATCTAATTTAGCTCCCGGTATATTATCTTTTTGGATCCACCATTACAGATGCAGCCGATTAAAATAAACCATTCGCTTTAAAATATATAATGTAAAGTTGCTTCTGGTCATTTTATGGAATCACTAAGGAATTAATACAACTTTTGAGTTTCTTCGGAAAGCAAATAGTTTGTTATGATGTTACCTAATAGTAAGGCAAAACTATCTTGCAATGGTGGTATCGTACCACAATTATGCCCTATTACACAATAGTCTTTCTTGCTTTTTAAAAATAATAAAAATGATAGATTTTGAAATTTTAACTTATGAACCCTAATTTAAAAATTATTTATTATTTTTTCTCTCTTGTTGTCGATTGTTTAATATTAATGTTGGTTCTTTATTTCGCCTCCACTTTTCTTTTTTCTTTTTTAATCTAGTTTCTTCTTCTCTGTTTTCTTTTAGAATTTCATAGATAGTTTTTATATTTTTGAATTTTCAAAGACAATAGGAGGATTCATAAAAAAGAAAAAGAAAATAAGAGGAGTTTATAACAAATCAATCAATTGGATTCGATTTACTGTTGGCTATCTTTGGTCTCTTGTTTTTAAGTTGATTTTATTAAAATGATTGGGGGGGTGATCTCTCATAGATAATAAATAAGCTTATTTGGTCAATTTTGGACACAACCAATTGGTTTAATGATTGATTTTTGCCAATAGCAATAAACATTTTTTTTTTTATTGAATATAGAGAATGAAGATTCAACTTTTATCTCTCTTTATACTTTCTAATCCTTTTGATATCGAAACTGAATATGAGTTATCTTAGGGTTTTAAAGATTTTGTGTTACTTGTACTTTACTGTTAGTATATGATTAATATTTAACTAACTTTATCTTTTAATTTTTTAACTACCAATTACCTAGTGATTTTTTTTTTCTTTTAGAGAAGATTAGATTATGAGAGAATCCTAATCTAATTACCTTGAATCACAAAGTTTCAATCATTAATGTTAGAAAGAAAATCTTGTTAAAAATTCATTAGGATTTAACCACCTTTTTTTAATTTGATTGAATACGTGCAAACAATAACTGTCTCAAATTGTATTATATTATTAAAATCTTAAACCATAAATTTTTTGTCTAATTTTAAAGAAGTTTAACTAAACACTGAGTAACTATTTTAGGTTTTGACCAACCAGAAGAACTTTACTTTATTTGTTTCTATCTCTTACACAAAAAAAAAAAAAAAAACTTTTCAATTTTCATTTTGGTTCATAAAATTCAAGTCAACCAATTTATTAGAAATCTTTACATGAATTATATCATCGTTAAACTCATTATAACTTTATAAGTCTGTATTGATTTTACCAACCATACATAAAATGATAAGGAAAAAATACCTCTGCCAATACTTAGCTCCATCATATTCCTATAATAAAACCAGATAAATAAAAATAGAGGAAACAATAACTCCTTTTCATTTTTCTATTAAGTTTTAATGTTATGTACTTTCTTGATATTATGGATAATTGACTATAGAACTAGATATGGGAAAGATAGAAATAATTGGAGAATTATGAAATATCGATGTATTTGTGGAATAAATCAAGGGATTTGTTTGGGATGGCAATGAATCGAATCTGACCGAAAATCCACTTGATCTAAATCCAATTGGATCGGATTTGGGTTGGTTTAAAATGGATTTGGATTGGATTTAGATATTGATGCACGGATCTAAGACAGATATGGAGCAGATCTAGATCTATCTTAATATCTAGATCCATATCCATATCCATCTATTTTTTAATTTTATTTTAATTTAAAATTTTCTTAACAATTGTGTAATTATAAATGATAATAAATTCCATTTATAGCATATTAGTGGTATTTACCAAGTATTTAAAATTTCTAAAACTTAAATATTAGTTTGGTAAATTTTAAAGATAATAGGATAAAAATAATTAAGGTTAACCAACCTTAAAGCATGTACATATAATATTTAAATTGCAAGCCAAGTAATAATACTAGTCAATTTATTTTATTATATTGATCAAATATTTTCTAACGAATTTGGCTATTTCTCCCATGCACTAGCCAATTTATTTTATCATATTAATCAAATATTTTCTAACGAATCTGGCTATTTCTCCCATGCACTAGCGCATTATGTCTCAAAATTAGGGGTGGAAAAAATCTGGTTCAGATAAACTCGATAGGGTTTGAAGTTGTTTGGGATGGACAAAAAATAATCTGAATGTAACTCGAACTTATAACCCGATCCAATTCGATTTGATGTATATTTGGATCGGATTGGATTGGGTCAAAAAATTGAATTCAATTCGGATAGAATCGGGTTCAGATTGAGTTCGAGTCAATTTGGGTTAGTTGAAATCGGGTGAATTCAGGTTCGAATCAAATCAGGTCAATTCGAGTCAAATCCAATTAATGCAATTTTGAGCTATTTTTTTTTTCTATTTTTGTGGTTTTTAGATTGGTTTTAAGTTGTTTTTCATAATTGTAGTCATTTTTACCAATCTTCAACCAACAAAAAAAAAAAAGAAGAAAATGCTATGAAATCAAATGAATAAAATTAAAATGCTAGAATAGTATTGCCTAATGCCTAGAATTATTATTCGCTCAACCAACAAAGTCCAAACTTAATAAAAGTTAAAATTAATACAAACTTACAAAGTCCAAAGTTAATAGCCTATTAGTCTCTATTCAAAGCAGAATTTTCAAATATTAGTCTTTCAAACACAAAGTCACAAAATTTGAACATAATTAAATTGTTTCTGAAACATAAATCACAAAGTTGAAAACATAACAAAGTTCAAACATAAATACTAAATAAGCTTTCTTGGTTCCTCCACCACTCCACGCAAGCACTTCGACAAGTTCTAACTTTAAAATCTTGTACTTCAAGTTGAAGCACCGATCTCCTAGAGAAGAATTGAAGAAATGTACAATAACTATTTTCTATAAGCCACGTTGCAAATAAATAAACTCAATCCATATATTTAATTGAGCAAATAAAAATATCTTTATACTTTACAGTTTGCAACTTTACACATCATATTTTTAATTGAGCAAATAAGCCAAATTCATATCTTTGCACATCAAACACAAACACAAATAAAAAAAGAAATCCAATTCATATCTTTAATTGAGTTAAAAGGGCTGTTACAATCTTTCTAATTTCTATTATATCATTATCATTACAAATAAATATAATATGTTTAGCAAATTCTTTAATATAAAAAAAAATTCATCAACAAGTCAAGTTAATAATAAATATGTTTAGGAAATAAATTCATCATCACAAACAAATATGTTTAGCAAACACTTGGTTAAATATAAAAAAAATAAAAGTCAATCATGCTTATTTTGTGGCATTCATCACCAAGTCAAGTTAATAATAATCTTAGTCTCCTAGACAATACTATTCTATCAACTTCAACTTGTCTAACCAAAACAATTACAAAATTACAATGTGACAATTAGACTTAGTTTAAAACTATAACAACTATAATTATAGTTTAAATTACAACCTAAAAGTATAAGATTAAATTATGAATAATAATATCTATTAAAAGTTACCTTTTAAATATCCATAATATTAATGTCAGCGCTCACCATTTCCATCGTTGAAGCTTGTAATCTTATAAACTCTTTAAAATACAAAAAAAAAAAAATTAGTAACGTAAGTACATATAAATGTTATATATAAAGTTATAATACATTTTAAATATATTATGTATTTAATGTATGATAAAAATGTTACCTTCTTGTAAATCCATATGAAACATTTGCTCTTTAATATCTTCCTGAAGGTTGTAGTTGGGATTGGCAAAACGTTTAGACTGCAGCCAATTTTTAATACATATCAATGCCTCAACCGTGGAAGGAGTCAAAATGAAATGCTAATTAGACTACCTAAGAGGGCGGGTGAATTGGGTTTTTAAACCAAATTTAAAAACTAAAACGTAAAGCAAATAATAAACTAACCAAATTCAAAATAAACAAATTAAGATGTCAATAAACCTAGCTTGAGGATTTCACTAATCGAGCCTGCAAGGCTTCAACAACTCTTACAATTGACTTCAAAGGTATCAACAAACCTTTACAACAAGAGATTTTTCCCAATCTCTTAACCCAAGTGTATCCTAACACTCACAATCACTCAAAAATAAGGATTATAAACAAATTATCTTTCACACAATGTATATGGTTACCAATAGAAGCTCAAAGTGTGAATCAATGAAACAAAAATAAGTTTAAAACTCAATAATAATTGTATACTCAGTAGCAAGCTCAATGATAGCTATTTGAAATTTGAATTTGATTGAGCCATTTTATAGTTGGAATTGAAAACTAACCGTTGTTGACTTTTTGTTCAAAGTCGGATCACCGTTAAGAAAGAAAACAGACTGCCGTTTTGACTTGAGCAAGTTATCGTTGTGCCAAAGTTTCAAAATGTCAAATCATCATCTTTATTATGTCGGAGTGCCGTTAGTGTCTAGAGACCTACAAGAAATTGTTGGTATACCATTTTATACAAGTCAGTTTACTGTTAGTATCCAAAAACTAAACTTTCAATTATGTTCTATGTCGGTTAGCTTGTTTCAAATAATCGATCTACCGTTATTGTCCAGAAACTCAAGTTTCAATTATGTTAGATGTTAGTTAATCGATTTTAATTAATCAGTTTGTCGTTATCATCCAGAAACCCAACTTTCAATTTTTGCAAGATAACGGTTAGACGTTTGAGGATATTGGTTAGCTAATATATTCCTGAATCAAAATCTTCTTTTAAGAAAAATATTTTGTTAGGAATTCATTTGTTTTTATTCTTTGCTGAATTTATTGTATGGCTCTAAGAATTTTGATCAAATTAATACCTTATCCAAACTTAATCTTTAATAATACATGTTTGTTATCATAAAAATCACTATTATAAAAACACATATGTTAACAATCTCTCCCTTTTTTATGATGACAAAACCTATCAAGTAGTAAAGAGAAAGATTACAAAAAATTTACACTTACTTCCCCTAAATACAAGCTTCCCTTAAGTTGATCAATTCATTAAGAACATAACTTCTCAGAAATTTCTCCCCCTTCATCATAAAAAAAGAGAAGAACTTACCAGAAGATTATAAGTGTTACTTATAGTTTTTAGCTGAAATTTTAGCTGAACCTCCCCCTAACTATAAGCATACCCTTAAATACAAAAACGGTTAATAACACTTCAAAAATAATCTCAAATCATCCCATCTTCAATAACCAAGCAATCACATATCATTTCAATACTTCCAACAATTCAAGCATCAAAGATATATAAAATATCCATGCAATCAAATGTCATCAAATTAGAGTAAGTATATGTTGGGTGATTTCTTAATATATAGGTGTTAGTGCGTAAGTGTACACAACAAGTAATAAAAGTGATAAATATTCGACTATCGTCTTCGTAAGGACTAATGCTATAAGAATTGCTATAACAAGTAATTGTGGTGCAATTTCAATTAAATCAATTTTTTTAACAACTAAATTAAACTAAAAAAAAATCTAAATGACAAAAAATAAAGTGCACTAAAATAAATCAACACGTCTCACAAGGATGTAATCACTAAAAATTATGTAGTTGAGTGAATTAACTCACTTAATAGTATTGACTGTTTTTTTTGTTACAGCACTATTGTTACAGCAATTACTACAACACTGGGTAGAATCTTAATACATTCTCAACTGTCACTTGTTGGATTTCTTATATCTATATGCAATCTAACAATGACCAGTTGATAAATCACACAAGATATAGCATTATGCGATCAAGGTTCTTAATTACCGTACAAGGTGAATTCCTATGTCTAGTTCATCACTAATTTTAAATTAAGCATGGCTCTATTCAAATTGAGTTAACCCAATTTGGGAAACCTAATCTAAAATCAAGTATTGCTCTGATATTTTCCACTAAAACAAGTCATTTTGTGGCTCTCCTTTAGCTTGTATCACTAAATAGGTGGTCAACCGAAATAGTGAATGAAATTAAGCACTATCAAAACAAAATACTATAGCAATCATGCAACAACATATAATTTCAGTCAATAAAACATCAAGCTTGTCATTCACTCAACTATAAATACATTTAGTTCATGATTTGTATCAAAATAGAAAATAAAATGAGTTCAGCCATCAAATACATCATCATTAATTAAAGAAACAAGAAAGAATAAAGATAGAGATGCAAGGCTGCTCGTGATTATTTGTTTCTTCTTCCTCATGCTTGCAATCTTCTTGTTTAGCCCTAGAGTTTCTTGTTTCTCTGCTGTTTTCCCTTTTGCTGAATTTTTCTTGTGATTGATGGCTCTCTTTTTCTTTTATGTGCGCTTCTTTTTTATAATTGAAAACTAGGGCAACTGAACGCCTAGGGCACACATCTTCCATATTTGGAAACTGCATATTGCAGATTTTTTCTATGATTCACACTAATTTTTCTCCTTTGTTGTTCAGGATTGTTACAGCAATGCATTGTTTCAAACTAGTTTCCACCTTTCTGCAGCCAATTTCCTTCTTTATTTTTTCAAGCCCATTTCATAACATTTCTTCTTTGAATTTGCATTTCTAGTTGCCTACAATGTAAACACATACTCTAAGCACACACAATTTATTCTAAAATCACCTAATTTATTACAAATAACTAAAAATATATAAATATACAAAATTAAGCTAAAATACAGCTAAAACACATCATTTACTCTTTAAGTAATTTTGATTTAAGTCCAAAAGTGACATTGATAACTCTCATTTCATAGAGTTATTAATATAACAAAATGGTAAAAACATGGTCCAAAACACAAAATGACTGTAATAATATATGTGCGAAATCAGAAAGATAGGACTAAAATTGAGATTAGAGGGAAACTATTGAGGTAGCTGAGACGATGACTCGAGTGGAGGGAAACTAAGGGTAGAGAGATTGCGCTACTGATCATCCAAAATCTATTGCAGCTGACGTTGAAATATCTTAAACTAAGACTGAAGTTGTCGCTGATGCTCAGAAATACTCTAAACCTCTTTAAACAATTGCAGTATCATGTTCTAAGAAGCGAGAAGAGCCTCTAGAATAGCGGGCTTACTAGGCTCTGCTGCCTCTTTATCCGAGAATTGTGTTGCTGCTCTGCGAGGTGCTCAAGGTCTAGCCTCTAGTATGAAGTCAGGTAACTGATCTTCTGAAAAGATATCGTTAAGCATTTGATCATCTGCAAGAGCTACCAAAATATCCTTATTCCTAGCAGATGGAGTCTTAACCCACTCTCTACGCTGCTTATGGAATCCAATCATAGAAATAATCTCCTGACCTAGCTTCTTAGTTTCAGTATAAACAGGCTCCATGAGAGGGACATTAAAATGTCTCAATATCGTAGTAATAATACTGCCATAAGGAGGGGATCTGTTGGTCACTATAAATGTGGACAACATGTGGCATAGAATAGTATAGGATAAGTTTACTTATCGTCTTTGGATACGGGATTCTAGCAAACCAACATCCAGCCTAATAACTTCGTCACTATGACCTTGTCTAAGTGTAACCATGTGTTGAAGTATACTATAGAGTATATGGACCTGAAAGAGTAGTAACTGAGATCTAAAGGACAATGAACATAGGTTGTCAGAAAGATCACGATGTCTACAAATGCTCTGCACACCATTTACATGATTGAAAGCATTAAAATCAAGCTCTTTTCTAGTTGTGTAAATCTCTAAGCCCTCATATCTTATCCCAAGAATACCAATAAGTTCAATAGTATCAAATTTAATACAAACTCCGCTCATATGAGTAATGATTCTATCTTTCCGAGTAACGAAAAGTTCCATGTTAGAATAAAACACCCTCACCAAGTTTTTATAAACTCTTTCTTCCACACTCAAAGTTTCTTCCCATTGACATAGAATTTGAATAATTGTTCTCTCATATACAATAATGTCAACAAAATCATCAAGATCAATGTAGTAAGAGGGAGTTACCGTTTTGCTCATAAAGCTCGTGTGGAATCTTCGAGCCATGTGAAGGGATGGAAAATAGAGATTGTCAAACTCCTATGTATTGACCCTAGACGAGTTAGGATTTCTTGGAGCAGCTTGTTTGGTTCTCACACCTTTTCTTGGTGGTTGACTACTGGCCATTATAGGGAATTTTAGAATTTTTGAAAATGGAGAAGTTTAAGGGAAAGGTAGTTATGAGCTCAATTTATCCAAAAATAGAAGAAATTTTGGCCAAATTGGAGAGAAATCGTTCAGCTAAACCTAGGTTTCAATTTGGGATTTTTTATTTTTAGGCTTACAAATGAGTTTTGATGGTGAAGAAATGAAGTTTAAGGTGTTTAGAATGAATGTGTATGCTTAATTTTGTAAGAAAACTAAAGAAAAATGGTCTATTTTAGAGAGAGAAATCATTGTTGTCGACTGGGGAAAGAAAAAGGTTCAAGACCAAAGAGAAAATGAAGAAAAAAACCTATAGTGTTCTAATATCGTACGATAACAGCGAGTCGTTTTTGTCATATCGACAAGCCATTATTGTCCAAAACCTTATACACAATTACTAGAGATATCGGTAGATCATTTATTTTTAACGGTGAACCATTATTAGGCAGAATCTAAATCAAGATTGTTTTCAAAGAATTTGATTTCTTAACAAAGATTTCGCATATTCATTTTAATATTTAGCTAAGAGTTAATCCATTCCAGGATCATTTCATTGATCTTAAATGTCTTAAAAGCCATTTTAATGCATGATTCATGAATTAAACACAACATTAATCACAACATAAAAAAAAAAAAGGAGATAGTCTTGATATCATATAAAACTATGTTAATGTGCAATGTTCATCATTCTAAGCTCATGCTTAATTTTAGTAAATTGTTCTTCACCAAGAGGTTTAATAAAAATATCAGCAAGTTGTTTTTTAGTTAAAATAAAATTCAATGAAATATCCCCTTTTTAAACATGATCTCTCAAGAAATGATGTCTTATCTCAATATACTTGGTTCTAGAGTGTTTTCTAGGATTCTTAGATAGGTTCATGGCACTAGTATTGTCACATATGATAGGAGTATGATCAAGATTGATACTATAATCTCTAAGATTGATGAAAATTTCTTTTTCATTTTGTTTTATTTGTAATATAAGAAAGTACTTTAATTCTCCCATCATGCTCATCTCAAATTCTTTGCTCATACAAGATGAGAATTCCTCACACAAAAACTCATTAATAGAGCTAAAAATAATATCATCAACATAAATTTGAACAACAAGAATATCTTGATTCTTATGCTTAATAAATAGTGTAGTATCCATTCTTCCCATTGAAAAATCATTTTCCAAAAGAAATTTACTAAGCCTATCATACCAAGCTCTAGGTGCTTGTTTTCATCCATACAATGCTTTTGATAACTTATAAATATGATTTGAAAATTTTCATTTTCAAAACCAGGGCTTGTTTCACATCAACTTCTTCCATGATATAACCATTTAGAAATGCACTTTTAACAGCCATTTGACACAAAATAAAATTCTTATGACATGCAAATGCTAAGAGCATGCTAATAGATTCTAATCTAGCTATTAGTACAAAAGTTTCATCAAAATCAATTCCTTCTTCTTGGTTGTAACCTTGAGCTACTAATTGAGCTTTATTTCTTATAACCACACTGGATTCATCCATCTTATTCCTAAATACCCATTTAGTACCTATGATAGATTGATTTTCTAGTTTAAGAACTAATTTTCACCATTGTTTCTCTCAAATTAATTTAACTCTTATTGCTGCCATAATCCAAGATTCATCATTTTCCGCATCTACAAACGATTTTAGTTCAATTTGAGATATGAATGCAGTATGTGCACATGTGTTCCTAAGTGATGATCTTGTAGCTACACCTCGTAAGGGATCATAAAAAATTAAGTCTTTAAGGTGAGAAGAAACATATCTCTGCTCTTTGGGGAGTGTTTGAGAATTATCTTCATTTTGCTCTATATTAGTTTGTTCTTCTTGTTGCTTTTCTTGATTCTCACAAGATGAAAATCTTGTTTGATGTTCAAAGATTCTTCTTATTGTACTTCTTCATCTGTATCATTATTAACAACAACTTTCTCCATAGATGAAGGGTTAGATTTATCAAACGTAATATGCATGGATTCTTCAACAACTAAGTTTTTTTTATTGTACACTCTATAAGCTTTGCTAGCATTTAAATATCCAAGAAAGATACCAACATCAAATTTTAGATCAAATTTACCAAGATTGTCTTCAATATTCAATATAAAGAATTTGTATCCAAAAATTTTAAAATAACCAATGTTTGGTTTTCTATCTTTTCAAAGCTTATAGGGAGTTTTATTAGGATATGGTCTAATCAAATCACGATTCAAAACATAGCATGCAATATTAACACTTCGGCCTAAAAATATTTTGGTAATGCATTCTCATTCAACATGGTCCTAACCATCTCTTGAATAAACTTATTCTCTCTTTCAACAACTCCATTTTGTTGTGGAGTCTTAGATGATGAAAATTGATATTTGATACTAAAATCATTACAAAAACTTTCAAATGCATAATTTTCAAATTCTCTACCATGATCGATTCTAATGCATATAATAGAATAGCCTTTTTTATTTTGAACCTTTTTACAGAAAATTTTAAATACATCAAAGGCATCATCCTTATTAGCTAAGAACAATACATGTGTATATCTAGAATAATCATCCATAATTACAAATGCATAATAGTTACCACTTAAACTGGCATATCTAGAAGGTCCAAACAAATCCAAGTGAAGAAGCTGAAATGGTTTTGAAGTAGAAACGTGATTTTTGTTTTTGAAATAAGTTTTAATTTATTTCTAAATTGACATGCTTCACAAATTTTATCTTTTTCGAAATCAATTTTCGAAAGACCCTTAACTAAATCATTTTTGGAAATCTTTGAAATCAAATCCATGCTTGCATGTCCTAGTCTTCTATGCTATAAACAAATATCATCATATAATCCGGAAAAACATTTATCATGAGTATATGCACATTCTATGTCTATGGTATAAACATTGCCACATCTATTTCCAACAAACAAGACTTTGTTATGACATGGATTTTCAATAACACATCCAGTTTGATCAAAAACAACTTTATAGCACTTATCACATAATTGACTAATACTAATCAACTTGTCTTTCAAATTTTCAACCAAACATACATTTTCAATAAGAGTTGAGGAAACTTTACGGACATTACCTATTCTGAGAATCTTTCCCTTTGAGTTGTCTTTAAAAGGAGAAATCTCCACCATTTTTTATCTTAGTAAAACTTGAGAACCATGTATAGTTTTAAGCCATATGCCTTGAACAACCATTGTCTAAATACCATTTATTTTTCTTTTTCTTCAAACTCTACAGAGGAAATCTCAAGTCTTAGGTACCCAAATCTTTTTGGGTCTTTGAGTGTTAACAATGGTTTCTTTTAGAACCGTGACACATTTTACTACATAATATGTATTTCTTTTAACTGGAGATCCAAGCTTCATGTGACCATTTTGATTGCAATAATGACATATAACATGATTATTAATGGAGGTACTCTTCACAAAATAGTTCTTATAATATTTTTTGTTTCAAATTTGACTTATAACCAATACCTCATTTGTCATAAACAGATTTTGTAAAGTTGAGAAATTTTTCTAAGTTCTTTTGACCATGTGTGAATTTTAACACAATCTCATTGAACTCATTGCTCTTCATTTTAAATTCTTCATTTTCTTTGATCAAATCATCAACATGTAATTTTTCATGCTCATTTGAAGAATTTTGTTTACTTTTTAAAGATGCAATCCTATCATGCAATATTTTATTATCTAATTCTAGTTCTTTGATCTTTTCATTTAATAAATCATTACATTTTTGCAAGGCATCTTTTTAATTTGAAAGTTCTAACATTTTCTTCTTAAAACATGTATTTTTCTTACCAATTCTCATCATATCATTATGCAACTCTTTAAAAGCCTCATACAATTCATTATAAGTTGGAAGATCATTTACCTTATCAAGTTTATCTTCTCCTATTGCCATAAGTGCCAAGTTTGATACTTTTTGCGATTGTTCTTCATCATTTTATTTTTCATTACTATCATCCCAAGTTGTCACCATGGCTTCCTCCTTGAGTTTGTAGAGAAGAAGACACTTTGATTTTATATGGTCAGGCTTCTTACATTCATAGCATATGATTAATTCCTTCTTCTCCTTTTAGTTATTGAAGTTTCTGAACTTTCTTCGCTCACCAGATTTCTTAAAAAACCTCCTAAATTTTCTAGCTGTCATGGCTATTTCTTCATCCTTAAATTCGCTTTCCTCATCACTTTTAGACTTTGATGCTTTCAAAGCAATACTTTTCCTCTTTTTATCTTTGTTTCCTCTTTTGGTTGCCAAATCTTCTTTATAAGAAATGAGTGAGCAAATTAAATCATCAATAGACAAATTATTTAAATCTTTAGCTTTCTCAATAGCAATTCTCTTAGGTCTCCATTCTTTTGGTAATGACATAATGATTTTCTTTACCTTCTCGTTATTAGAAAAAGTCTTACCAAGTGCGCCTAGAGTGTTTATAATATTTATAAATCTAGTACACATGGAATAAACATTCTTATTTTGTTCTATTTGAAACAATTCATATTGCCTAATATATCTACTAATTTTGGATTTTTTAACCTGGTTTGTTCTTTCATAAACTACTTCAAGTTTCTTCAAAATCTTACAGGCATTAGAACAACTTGAAACTCTTTTTTTATCTAAGGTACAAAACATGGCATTTATAGCTTTGGAGTTTAGAGAAACTTTTCTCTTTTCCAGCTCATTCCATTCACATGAAGGTTTCGAAATATCTTCCCCTTATTCATCTTTAGTGGTAGGCATGAATAAACCATCGCAAACAATTTCTAATATTTCATAATCTAAAGCTTGTAAGTAAATTCTCATCCTAATTTTCTAGTATGGATAATCATTCTCATCAAAGAATGGTGGTCTAATAGTGGATTGTCCTTCTCTAAAGCCAGAATCATTTTGGGTTGCCATGAATCTTTTACTCTTAGATGGTTAAATCTTAACAGGAGAACCTTGCTTTGATATCAAATGAAATGCTGACTAGGCTACCTAAGAGAGGGGTAAATTGGGTTCTTAAACCAAATTTAAAAACTGAAACGTAAAGCAAATAATAAACTAACCAAATTCAAAATAAACAAATTAATGTGCAATGAATAATAAAGCGACAAGGTAAGAGAGAGCAAACACACGATTTTTATATGATTCGGCCAACCGTGCCCATGTCCACGCCTCCAAGCTCATCGAGCTTGAGGATTTCACTGATCAAGCATCCAAGGCTTCAACAACTTTTACAATTAGCTTCAAAGGTGTCAATAAACCTTTACAACAAGAGATTATTCTACTCTCTTAACCCAAGTGTATCCAAACACAATCACTCAAAAATAAGGATCATAAATAAATTATCTCTCACATAATGTATATGGTTATTAATAGAAGCTCAAAGTGTAAATCAATAAAATAAAAAACAAGTTTAAAACTCAATAATGATTGTATACTCAGTAGCAAGCTCAATGATAGCTATTGGATCTCTTGAAATTTGAATTTGATTGAGCCATTTTATAGTTAGAGCTAAAAACTAGCCGTTGTTGATTTTCTGTCCAAAGTCGGATCATCGTTAAGAAAGAATACGGACTGCCATTTCACTTGAGCAAGTTACAGTTGTGCTAAAGTTTCAAAATGTCGGATCACCGTGTTCATGATGTCGAAGTGCTGTTAATGTCCAGAGACGAAATTGTAAGCATACCGTTTTCTACAAGTTGGTTTACCATTGGTGTCCAAAAACTAAACTTTCAATTCTGTTCGATGTTAGTTAGCTGATTTCAAATAATTGGTCTGTTATTATCGTCCAGAAACTTAAGTTTCAATTTTGTTAAATGTCGGTTAGTTGATTTTAATTAATTGGTCTGCCATTATCATCTAGAAACCCAACTTTTAATTTTTACAAGATGGTAGTTAGCCATTTGAGGATATCGGTTAACCGATATCTTCCTGAATCATAATCTCGTTTTAAGAAAAATATTTTGCCAAAAATTCATTTGTTTTTATTCTTTGCTCAATTTATTATACGGCTTTAAGAATTTTGATCAAATTAATACCTTCGCCAAACTTAATCTTTAATACGACATGTTTGTTATCATCAAAATCATCATTATAAAAACACATATGTTAACACAAAGAACTCCTATACTCATTAATAGTACAACGCCCAGTGCTAAATGTAGACTTAGATGCCACTGTGAAAACAAGAACAATGAGGACATCCCTTGTAATTTTCTCCAATATTGAATACTTTGATCCATTCACTTTCCACTAAAGCAAAACATTAAGTTTAAGGTCGCGAGGATCTTCAACTGGGTCCTTTAAGTAGCTTTCCACCTTAAATGCTACTTTCTTACCTTCATTCTGAACAGAAACCTTCTTAACATATCCAAGGAAAGGGCAAGCAACTTGAAAAGTGTCATCACCTTCACCATTAGCAACGTCCATCAAACTAACTTTAGTTGTAGTACGTTAAGAAGAACTTGTACCACTATAGCTGCCATTAAAACCACTCTCACTATACATTGGTGGTGTGAAACCAGAGAAGAATGCACTATATGCACCATAAAGCTCATTCAACAAGTCTTTCATTGCTTTGGTAATTTCTTCAACTATCGAGCTATCATTGCCAAAAATAATCTCAAAAATATGTTTAGCAAATTCTATTTTAGCTCGTGGATCAAGAATAGAGGCAACAATCAATATTTTATTAATCTTCGCCGAGGACTCCCAATACCTATCAAAATTTTTCCTCATATTATAAGCCATAGACGACACCGAAGGATCTGTAATTGCTTGTAATACAGTTAAAAAACTCTCAATTAAGCCAATAGTATCATAACAAAGATTGGAAGTCACACTTAAAGAGGCAAAAAACAACAATATGACATCATAAAATACCTTTAAAAACTTCACAATTCATTGGGCACTCTCCTGATCCTCCGGTCTAAGTGGGTCCACCCTTTTAACATTATTTTCTTCTCGGCAAAGTATGCCTCATAAGGTTTATCCACTTCTGCCATTTGATCAAATGCCACTTGATCAAATGCCACTTGAAATTTCAGCGAAGTCAGCAACATTAAATAAGTGAAATTCCATCAGGTCAGACAATCTAAAACAACAATTCCTTTTGGACAATTCACTTGTTCAACATATTGTTTAAATGTCTGCAGCCTTTGGTGGAAGATCTCACATACTTCACAACATTCTGAATAGCGGCAACACTAGCATATAACTCATTAAACCCTAAAACAACAATCAAATTCAAAATATGTGCACAACAATGTACATGCATATACTATCTTGTCAACACAAGTGCATCATCATTCCTCTAAGCAAGCAATTGTATAGTGACATAACCAATGACAATATCATTTGTAGTGGCATTATCAATAGTTATTGCAAACAACCTCTCTATCCCTTAATCCTGTAAGCAAGCTACAATCTTTTATTTGATCATGCTAAAACTAATAATCCTCTTATTCAAACACCAACCACTATCAATAAAATGAGCTGTGATCACCATTTAACTCATGTTTTGAATAAAAATCTATATATTTGTCGTAAGAGACACTCGCTGCTTGTTGTTACAAATCAAACTCTTCAATATTGTCTTTTCCTCCAAAAATAACTCCATATCATCCCTACCAATAGTTCTTTAAGATGGCATAACGAACTGTGGAATAGCTACTCTACAGAAATGCCTAAACCCCTTGTTATCTATAAAACTAAACGGAAACTCACCCATAATAATCATTTTAGTTACTGGCCTTCTACACGCGTCTTGAGTCCATCCTTTAGCCAAAACCATATTGCTTGCATTTTCTTTACCACCCTCAACTGTCAAGTTCTGTTGACTTCCACTTTGTTGTTCCTAAAATGTCTTGTATGCTTCACATGTCTTTATATGATTTCTCATATTTGCAATCCCATCACACCTTGAATGACATTGATATTTTCTACTACAATAGTTGCACTTAACATTTTTTTGGATTATCTTCAAGCAAAATGAAATGATTCCACGTCTCGAATCTTTTCTTCATTGGCAGTCCTTTCTGCTTTGCCTTTTCTTTTTTGTTTTGAGTTCTTTCCATTTGTATACTTTGTTCTTCATCATCACTCATCGAATTCGATCTTGAGTGTCCACTCATCTGAATATACAAAATACAAAATAATATTTAATAATCATTAATTCAAAAATCGAAACACAAAAATATTATTAACATAATCTAATTAGTATTACAAATCAATTCAAATATTTATTAATTTAATTTATGATACTTGTTTAATTTGACATTTCATATTTCCATCATAATATTTTTATATAATTAGGTGTATAATTGTATTTGTATATGTAAAAATTCAAAATTGTTCATACTCCATAAAAAAGAAAGAAATTAATGATTAATTAATTAATTTATAATATCCAATCATCCATTCCCCATAATAATGGAATATTATCTGCCTATCCATGTCTCAATTCTTATTATAAACCCTTAAATTTCAAGCCCAAATTACATGTACTTACCATATGATTAACATATAATTAAATATTAATTGAATTAGTTAATTTTTTTAAGGTTGAAGCTACTACACATAATCACATAACACATATTATAATTATATAATATATATAACATAATATTTAATATTAATATTTAATCTACATAATTTGTTAAAAAAAAAATTCAATTGTTAGCAATTATTAACAATTAACAATATTTCAATTATTAGCAATTAACAGAATTTTTGTTAGTTATTAACAATTAACAAAAATCTATTCATATAAAAATTCATAAATACGCCAATTTTCTTGATTTTATTGTTAACATTTAAAATACATAATTACAATAATCAATTGAAAATGTAAATGTAATTATAGTATATTACTGCTAATTTACAATTTAATATAGTAGTATACCATCACAACTTAAAAGGCCAAAGCTGAAAGCTTTAAAACTATTGGGGGGAGGGAAACTCGGGTGGGGAACTAGGTATATAATCTCGAATCGGGTTGCACTTGCAGCAATTGCTGGGTTGGAGGCTTGGAGCAGCAGATCGAGTAAAGAGTAGTGGTGGCAGCAAATTGGTGGGCTTTAAAACTAAAGAAGGGAGGGAAACTCAGGTTGGGTAGTGGGCTGATAGTCTCAAATTGAGTTGTACTTATAGCAGTTGCTGGGTTGGCGACTAAGAGCAGCAGATCGAGTAGAAAGCAATAGTGGCAGCAGATCGGTGGGTCGGTGGCAGCAGATCGAGTCGCGTCGCATAGCAACAGATCGATAGCACTGTGGCAAGCTAGAGGCAGATCAAGTTGCTGGGTTGAAAGTTGAAACCGTGAGGCTCGATTGAGGCTTGAAGGGCATCAAAACCATGAGCCGTGTCCCATGAAGTAATTTGATGCTGGAGGAAAGAGTTTTGTGGCTTCACTTGTGTACGTTTTGTGACAATCTATCGTGTCTTGTGTGTTTGGCCTGTGGCTATGTTATGTGTGGCGTGTGTGTTTAGACCCTTTTTTTAAGCAGCCCGATCAGGTTTTCAAATCGGATCAAATTTTATTCAATTTGATCATAACCCGATCGAATTTCATTAACAACCCGATCCGATCCGAACTTAAAATTTTTCAGATTGGATCAGGTCGAATCGGATAGGGTCGAATATTTTTTCCACCCCTACTCAAAATTAACTTTCCAAATTTTCTTTGAAAAGAGGCTCACCGCTTATAAAAGCATTTAAAGGAACATCTTATTTTCTTTTTTTTAATTTTGGACTTTAGTTTGCCCTAATTTCTTTTAATTATTCATTCTTTACTGTAATTCAATGCCAACCTTGTTTGAACAAAAAAATTCAACATCAACCTCTTTCTCTCTTCAATCTACTCTCATTTCTTTATTCCGTTTGAATGTTTGGATCTATCCTTTAATTGTTAGGTAAGCCTTTGGACTTAATTTTTTTCAATTATTTTCTCATACTGTTGTTCATGTTGTCTAATCACTAATTAGTGGTGGCTATCTACCATAATTTAATTAAATAATATTAAATTAGGAATATGGCAATCATCAAATTAAGTATTAGTTTTCTATTATCGTTACTTGGTTTTGATTGTTAACCAATATTATATACATGTGGGCTAGCTTTTATTTGAATATATTTTAAATTTTGACAATTGAATTCATTAATAAAGGATTAGTGTGAATGAAGATTAAATGAGAAGATTTCAATTATTTATTTAATTTATGCTCCTACTTTTATATATTCATTGACAAATAATTGTATTTCTTTACTTGTCTCACATTGATGCCTAATAATAATTTTTTTCAATGACATAGACGCTTAATGTTTTTTATTATTTCTTCATTTAGGTGAAATAAGAATTTCAGTCCTAATTTACTACAGTCAGAAAATGATGATGATGATGGACATGATGCTGTTAAAGTAATTGAACCATCAAATAGGATAAAGTTGAATTCGACTTCACTAATTCCTAGCGATGAAACTGCTATTGTTAGTAATAAGTTGAAGTCTATTATATGGAATCATTTTATGAGGCAAAAGATTAATGGATAGTTGAAAGCAACTTGTAACCAATGCGATGAAAAGTTAGCTATAGAAGTTGGAACAAACCATTTACATAAGCCCTTGATAAGATGCCCACGACGTAAGCAACCAACAATCAAGAATGCTATGTTGAATGCTACTATAAGTAAATGGAAAGTCCAAGTTGGGGCATTTTCTTTTGATCACGACACTTGAAGAAGAGTGCTTGCAAATATGATTATCAAGCATGAATACCCTCTTAGTATGGTTGAACATTTTGCATTCAGGAAGTTTGTTAGTTCTTTACTACCCATGTTTAAGATTATTTCTCAGAATATGTTGAAGAAAGATATCTTCAAGCGATACGAGTATGAAAAGTCTAAAATAATGAATTTGTTAACAAGCAATCAAAGTAGAATTTCTATTACTACTGATTTATAGACTTCTAATCAGAATATGGGTTATATGGTTGTCACCACACATTTTATAAGTAATTCTTGAAGGCTGCAAAGTCGCCTTATAAAGTACCTTCTATAGCATTATTTACTTATATCTTTGTCGTTTTCTTTTCATTATGGTTAATAAACACTCAATTCATATAATAATATTTTTTGTTCTACTATTTGTCATTTTTATTTAGGTTTATACATGTGATGTGTTCACACACGGTTGAGGTACTTTCTAATAATTTAGTGGAGTGCTTATTAGTTTGGAATACTAATGGAAAATTGTGTTCTTTAACAATTGATAATGCCATTGCTAATGATGCTATGGTTGGCATCCTCTTAGAAAAACTTTCTAATTCATTGTCATTAAATGAGATGTTGTTCCATACGTGTTGTTGTGCACACATCTTGAATTTGATAGTGAAGGATGGGCTAAATGTCATTAGTGAAAGTATTGAGAGAATTCGTAATATTATTTTTTATTAGAAAATGACACCTAAAAGGCATGAAAAATTTATGAAGGTTGTTCATGAATTAAAAATTTCAAGCACCAAGCAATTGATTCTTGATTGTAAAACGAGATGGAACTTTACCTATTACATGCTTGACACTGCTTTAGTTTATAAATATGTCTTTTCTTGTTTAAAACCGTGAGAACCGTAATCTAAATCATTGCCTAATGAAGAAGATTAGGAGTTTGCAAAAGAAATTTGTTGTAGGCTTGAATTATTTGATAAAGTTACAAAGCTATTTTCTGGTACGAAATATCCTACAATGAATTTGTATTTTTATTATATTTGTGAGATTAGGATATCTATCTCTGAGTGGCTAAGTTCTAACAATGATAAAGTAAGGATAATGGCAAAGAAAATATTAGAAAAATATGACAAATATTAGAGTGTGGTTAATGAGTTGATGGCAGTGGCAACTGTTTTGGACCTTAGATATAAAATGAAACTAGTAGAATATTATTTTCCTATGCTTTATGGAGTTGATTGTGAACATAGAATTAGGAGTGTCCACAAATATTGTTACGATTTAGTGAAGGAATATCAGTTAAAGTCAAAATCATGTGGACATGTTTATCAATCTAATCAGCCTTTAGTTACTCAATCCCCAATTGAGGCATTTCATTTAAGAAGGGAACAACATTGAGCTAGTTTTGAAACATTTGTTAATCAAAGTACTAATATTGACCATGTGAAGTCAGAGCTAGACTATTATTTGGAGGAATATGTCTTGCCTTTAATTGATACCTTTGACATATTGGGGTAGTAGAAGGTGAATGGATCTAAATATCTTACTTTGTGTAATGTTGCTAGTGATATTTTGGCTATTCCTGTATCTACAGTTGCATCTAAATCTGCATTTAATACCAGTGGTAGATTTATGACACCACATCGTAGTAGACTCCGTCCAAATACATTAAAAGCTTTAATGTGTTGTCAAGATTGGTTGTTGGCTGAAGATGTTGGTATGAATTTTCATAATTGAATTCTTTATTTTAAATTAATTATTTTTGTCTAATTAATTAAAATTTTTATTTAATTTTTGTGCTCAAAATCAAATTTATGTTCTTCAACACATACTAGATTTACATATTCAAAAGATGTGGACATGGGTGAGGTAAAATTAACTATGTCATTCATATATTTAGTTAAATATAGTCATACTAAAAATAATAAATAATTGAATATAAATCATATTTAACTTATATATCATTATCTAATGTTGCAGGAATGATGATGGTTGTGTCTTGATATTAAGATGATGGAGACAATAGAGTATTAGATTGATCTCACTCCTGCAATTACTTTTTATAGATATTTTATTATCTTTCTTATTTGCTTATTTTGATGTAAAAGCATAAGCTTCAATATTTATTAGATTTTTTAGACAAATTTTATAATTTAATTGTTATCAATACATTATAGTCTTTAATTTTCATTCTAAAAAATTATTACCCTTTTATTGTTGAGTTTTAGAATTCAGATGAATCTAAAACAGATTTGGATTTTAATATTTTTTTTATTTAGAGCAAATATGGATATTTATTTCTTTTTTGCATCTAGATATGGAGTGAGAAACATGGGTCTATGATAGATCTGGAGTGGATATAGAGCGAAAAATATGGGTCTATGATAGATTTGGAGTAGATACAGATTTTAATTTTTATTATGGATCTGGATCTGGAGCAAAGCAAATCCAACACATATCTACCCCATTGCCATCCCTAGGATTTGTCTTTTTGAAGTTAGGGAGTAATTATAAGCTTTATTTTGGATTTAAGAGGTTGTAGCTCTCATGGATGTGTACTGAAACAGTAACTCCTCTTCATTTTTTAATTCAGTTTTAATGTTATGTACTTTCTTGATATTATGGATAATTGACTATAGAACTAGATATGGGAATGATAGAAATAATTGGAGAATTATGAAATATTGATGTATTTATGGAATAAATCAAAGGGTTAGTCTTTTTGAAGTTAGGAAGTAATCATAGGCTTTATTTTGTATTTAAAAAGTTGTGGCTCTCATGGATGTGTACTGAATCATGCATTATAATTACCTAATATCAATAATAAAAATCCTCTCAAATTTCCTACTTCTTCCTTATTTATATTATTTAATAACTTTGTGGATAAATAAAAATATTTACTAAAAAAGTAAGATAAACAATTAAGACAGAAAAAAATGAAAATCTAAAAATTACTCACGGGTTGCGTGAGAAAGAGAGAGGATGATGATTATTGCAGGAGGTAAGAGAGTAAAATAATAATAATTATATTTTTTTTTCCAATTTTATAGGAAACTAGGGGGATTGCAATGTTAATAAACCTGAGTGAACACATCCTACCATTGCATTTACTTTCGGGATTCTTGGTTGTATCCAATAGTTGGATCACAAAAGACAAGAAATTGGTACCATACCACCGTCACAACATACCTAAGCGATTAATTATAAAGGAAACATTAAAGAGAGGATAATTTAAAGAAAAACAAAAGTTTTGGAAAGATGCAAGCTAAGTACTATAAAGAGAATGCTGGAAAAACAGCTTATTATATTCTGGTCGGTGTGGGTCTGGAATAAATTTTCGCTACAATTCAAGCACTATTTAATGTTTTATAACAGAATCCAGTCAACAATTAGACTATGCCAAAACGAACGACCAAATCTAATCCAATTACGTGTATCATCGACGTGTTGTTATATAACAAAAGCAAAAATGAGGTCCGTACGAATTAGATTAAAATACTAATAACTTAGCTAATAATTGATATATGACAAAGAAATAAAATTTAAAAAAAATCGATATCTGACAATGAATTAACTATCAAATTAATTTCTAATTGGTGTACAATTATTTTGTTTTTTTAAATTACTAATTAATATGAGGTGAATGTTCATTTAGTTCTATATTTTGAATTAAGCATCTATTTAATATATATATTCAAAAAATACCTCAAGACATTAATGTTATTAAAAATGTTACACTCTTATCTTTTTGTTTTATTTATAATAATACATTACAACATTCTTAGGGATATTAATTAAAAAAATGATAATTTATCAAATTAACCTTAAAAATAATTTGATAAATTATTATTTTATAAAAAAATTAGTAGTAATATTGTTGTAAGAATATTAAACTTTACTTTGAATTGATTGATATTAATTTATTTATAAATAAATATTAACAAGATTGTTGCATAGGTATAAAAAATATTATTTCTTTCATACTAATATTTATCGGTTAATTAGCTAATTAACTTTTTATAGATAAATTAATTAATGTCAAGAATATTGTTGGAAGGATATTATTATTTAAAAAAAGTATAATAATATAATATATTCAACTGTAATGAGATTTTTTTACAAAAATATAGGAACTAAATGGATAGGTAAATCAAAATGTAAAGAGCAACTGAGTTTTTATCTTCAACATAATATAAACGTGTCCATGCCCAATTCGAAACTCAAACTTTACAAAGCGAAATCCGATTTGTAAGGAAATTCAACTAGGGGTGGGCATTGGATCGGATTCGGATAGATCCAATCCAATCCGACCCGATCCGAATTAATTCAGTTCTGATTTGGATTTGAAGCTAAATCTGAACGGATGAAATTTGTGCAATCTGATCAGATTTGATTTGAATCGAATTGAATTCATATCAATCCGAATCATTCAATCGGATTTGCACTTTTTTTTTTTGCAATACTTAAATAAAAAAAATTGACTAAACCAAATTCACCACTCATGACTCACAAGTTCATTGACTTCACTAACAACACTATCACATAAACAACAAACAAGTAAACGAAGCAAAACAACGACAACCTAACTAAGCAAGAGCAACCTCATTCGTCTCAAAACCCATCAACCCTTCGCTAACTCGCGAGTCCCATAACCACACCACTGTCACCATAGCCTCGTCCATCTTGAAACCCAGCTGCCGCTTACACCAATCAATCAAAATCTAGCCGAATCAGACCAAAATCAGCATTGCCACAGAAACAACAAGCACGTAAACAAAGCCAAACAACCCAGCCGAGCACAAGCAGCCTCATCTGTCTCAAAACCCATCAACCCATCAACTGACAGCCAATCCGCGAGTCCAACAACCACACCACTATTACCACAGCCTCATCCATCTTGAAAAGCAACTACCGCCTACACCAATTGATCGAACTCCAACCGAATCCGAGCAAAATCAACACTGCCACGGAACAACAAGCAAGTAAACAAAGCCAAACAACCCAACCGAGCACGAGCACCCTCATTAGTCTCACAACCCATCAACTCACTGCCAACCCGTGAGTCCAACAACCACACACCATTGTCACCATAGCCTTATCCGTCTTCAAACACAGCTGCCGCTTGCACCAATCAATCAAAATTTGGTTGATCAAAATTTGGTTGAATCCAAGCAAAAACAAGGCGAACAAAAACCTAGCTGCTGTGGACACAAACCGACCGAAACCCAGCCACATCTTCAACTGTCAATGAAACAATAAATTGTCAGCTTGTTTTCATTTTCATTTTCTTTTCATGGTTAGTAAGTTTTCATTAATTATAGATTTCATAATTTTTTTGTGAGAATTATCATAAAGGTCCCAAATCCGAATTAATCTGAATCTGAAATATAATCTGAATCCAAAATGTAATCCGAAATAAAAATTCATCCAATCCGAATTAATTCGGTTCAAATTCGAATCAGATTTAAAGTCATATTGAATTCGGATGAATTTTTTTCTGATCCGAATTATCTAAAATCCGGCCGAAATTGCCCACCCCTAAATTCAACAATAAGCAGCAAGGCCCCAACGTTGGGCTGCTTGAATGAGTATATATACCATCCCAAACCTAAAGTAAGAACCAGCACAACTTGCTTGTTTTTCATTACAAAAAAGGAGTTGCTTTTTGAATTGTCAAAAAGTATATGGAAACTAATTTGTAGGTATTTTATAAGGCAAGTTCAATTGAATACCACTTTTAGTTCTTATATTAGTAACACACACACACGAGAAGTGATAAAGTGCACTAAAATACCATTCTATATCACTTTGTATGTAGATATGGACTACAATCTTCAAAAGTGTAGTATTACTCTTTTGTGTTATGTTTAAATAAATAAAGGACAAGTAAACTATAGTCGGTCCATTGTGTGGGTGTTGTTTGCTTCAACTAATAATAAGGTCTCTTCAGGTATACACAAGAGATTTCTTTGTTTGTATGATGTACTTTGATTTTCTTTAAAAATAAAAGCTCATAGTATGTGAAAGTGTTGATTTATTATCATTATTATTATTTTTGCAAAACCCTCAACTAATAAATGAGGAAATTTATTAGAGAAAAGAGAAAGAATTCACAAAGTTAAAAAAAGAGGACACATTCACAAGGTTAAGAAGAGAGGACACAGGCTAAGCACTAGAAAAAGAAGCTCGTCAAAGCAAAAACAAAAAAAAAACACATAAAGATTGTGGAAAATCTATAATTTGGGAAGAGGATTGTGCAATCCCGTCCATCTCGGTCCGCAGCCATCCCTGATGGAGAATATTGAATGGGCTAATCTGCCAAAGATTTTGGAGCATGGTAATTGAAAATTCTTTTACCAGCAATATGGCCAAGAACTAATAAAGGCTCTTGTACCACTTAATGTGAGTTCAGAACAAATCAAACAGGGAAGAAAAAAAAAATCTTGATCAAAGATCAAAAATCAAATTAAACACAACAATCCAGAAACAAAACGAATCAAAATAGAACAGACACGAATGACCAACTTGTGAAGGAAACTTAGCAATTTTTTTTTTTGTTTAATTTCTCGGAGCAAGACCAATGTCTTCAGAGAATTTACAGAGCTAATGAACAAATCAGAGGAAAAGTAAAATAAGAAAGAAATGAAAGACAACGATCGTGATGAAGCATGTCCACTAATCAGCTTCTATTTCAGGTTCTGGGTAATTCTAGGTTTGTTATGAAGATAACTACTTTAACAGAATCAGTTATCCACGTCAGCATTCTTTATCATATCAGTCTCTCAACTAAGTGCTACGATTTTTGTTGGTTTGCAAATAGGACTAACATTCTTTTCTAGATTAGTCCATTCAACAGTATGTTTTATTTCAATATACTATAAGTTTTTAATCATACAAATGTGAAATAAAAAAAAAAATAGCTTCCAAATCGTAGCAACAATAATTTACTAAACACTTTTTTTTAAAATTTCCTATTTATTATGAATGACTGATTTTAATTTGTTTTAAATAGTCTTTTCTTATTAGCAAAACTTGCATCGATGTCTAATTAGAATTAAATATTTGCTAACAAGATAGCTTACCTTGTTTAAGAGTATACAGGGTAAACAAAAGTTGGTGTTTATCAAACTATTCAAATGATTATTTTATTTTCGAAATATAGTATTGTGGATACGTAATTAGACTTCTTTAAAATTTACTATCATCTTAGAAACTAATTGTCCTATTACATCAACCATGTATTTAAATTAATTTGACTAAAAAATTAGAAAAGGGACCAAAAAAAAAAAGGACCTCACAATTTGTCCAACTAACGCAACCATTTGATATTGTAATTATTGAGTTAAAAGCTATCACATTATAGTACCTCCGCTCAGTTTCAGGAGTCATTGGTTAAGGGTAATTTTTGGATACCTCCCTTGAAATTTGTTCTTACTACACTTAAAGAGAATGTATGCATATATTGACATATAACACCTTTAAAGTGTAGAAGCGTTAGGAGTGCTGTTTGGTATGAGAGTTAAAGTACAATAATACCCTTCATTCTAGAGTTTTATTTTTGGCGCCAAATGCTTAACATTGAAAAGACCATTATACCCTTAAATAATTTAGTTCGACATTACATAGTCACATAATGAGACATACTAATATCAACCTTAAAGAAATGTTAACAGCGCTTAGATCACTTAAATGCCACCTAGTCCTTCAACAATCTTAAATATAACTGGAAGAAAATATGTATATACAATGCATGAGCTCTAATATTGCAAATTTAGCAATTGTTGACAAGAAAAAGAAAAAGATACTGACATAAGGCATGGATATAGATGAGATCCCAAATTCTTGACTCAATAAATGTTATAAACATTATTAAGTGAATGAGGTACAAACTATTACAAAAAATTAAAAATGAGTGATGTTCATTCATTTTTTGAAATCTTGCAGACAGTGAGTTTATTGCAAGCTCTATAACTAATTCTTGTCATACATTTTAAGGAAAACTCCAAAAAATAATACGCAATTATTATTTTATTAGCATGAAGTGCAAGTCACATAACTTAAAAGTGATTTTTAACTCTCAAGTATAAGAGTATCTTATTATATTATAGCTTGGTGAATCCGAAGTCAATTCACAGAAAAAAGATTTAATTTGTTTATTTTATTTTATCTAAAAATAAAAATAAAACTTGAATTTATGCAACTTAATTTAAGTAAAACTATAAAATTAAATCAATTAGGGTTATGGATCCACTCTCAGTACTAAATAAAATTTAATAAATACTTTTTGCCATTTTATTTAGATTTATTACCCAAAAGATTAATTGTATAAATTATCATTATTTTCCCATTAATTATATTATGGATCAAGTATTTATTATGCAAAAATTTAATTTGTCTATAATAAATCAAAATAATATTTTACCATACCTTATATTGAGATATTAAGAATTTATTGTGTCAAACTCTGTTGTTTGTGTACGATAAATCAAAATTTCAAAATATAAAATATGTATAAAATTAAATAGAAAATAATTTAATTTACATAATTAAGAATAGATTTTGATTAAGTATTTATTGTTGCAAAATTAAATTTTTTTACAATAAATCAAAATACTATTTTACCATACCTTATATTGACATATTAAGAATTTATTGTGCAAAAGTCCATTGTTTGTCTACGATAAATCAAAATTTCAAAATATAAAATATGTATAAAATTAAATAGAAAATAATTTAATTTATATAATTAAAAATAGAATTTGATTAAACCATATTTTTTTACTAAGAGTTTCACCTTCCCCTAAATATGATTATTTAACTAAGCATAATTAAAATAAAAATAATTAAAATTAAATTATGCATAAAAAAACGGTATTTGAAAATTAAAAATAAAACTAGTTTTATTTATTGAAAATATATTACAAAAGGAGATGAGAAGAAGAAGAATTTGAGGGGAAAGTGTACCCTCTTCTCTATTTATACTAATACATGATTAATCTATACTACACACATAAATAAAATTAATTACATCATAGCCATACATTTGTCCCACTAACAAGACATAAACATAACTTAATCCACTCAAGTATATCTAATTCATTCCACTAACAATTACCACGCCTAACACATTAAAAACTTATAATTTTACAATTACCACATTTAACGCGGTAAAAACTTATAATTTCACAATAAAAGTCACGGATACTCCTTGATAATGAAATAACTTCTCAGACCTTTGAAATCTAAATTTGACATCCGTGCATTTGTTTAGGGCCTTAAATTGTGTGAAATTTTTATTTTTACCTAATAAACACAAAAAAATACACAAAATCAAATATTTATAAAAATAATTAAAAATTCACAGTATGTTACATAATTGCAAACATAAATTATAATATAAACACAAAATGATATTTTTACCATTAATGAACATACAATAGTTAACACTAATCACACCTTCCAACCAGCTTATTGCTAGTCCCTATCAATTAAAGCGTTATATTGAATTAAGGTTTATAAAATTCACATGCAAGTTAATAGTTGTTCATTTAACCTGTAAACTACCAAATAAATAAACTCTCCCAAACTTCTTTAACTCTTTATCATTCACTCATTATCCAGGACATCACTAAACATTCTTTTGTGCTCAAGTAATTAACACAATATTTATGGGGCTTCATTAAAAGAAAACAACATTTTTGTTCTATAATTCATTAGAAACTCTATTTTTAGTAGCAGATTATTTACACATTTTAAAATATTATATTTTTAACCCATGTAGTGAGCTTTAGGTCAGTGACACCTAGACCAGATGGCCTTAAGGCATTTTGTGTTGAAACACCCCTATGGACTTAATTACTCATGTTTTTATAAATAAGTAAACAATATATCTATAACCCATATAGCGAGTTTTAAGCCAATGACTCTGAGACCAGTTGGCCTTAGGGCATTAGGTGTTAAAACACCCCTATGGACAATTTTTTTTTCTTTTTTTTTTTTTTTTGCAATATACACTTTGTACTACCTTAGATATTATCTCTAATAAATCAAAAGAACTAAATGTTGTAAAAATTTTATTTACAATCCACTACTATTTGTCATGGTGTGTGTGTGAAGAAGATTTAATAATACATGTTAAATGAGTAAACAAAGTGACTTAATAACTAACTGAAGAGTTCACAAATTAGAGTAATTCAAAGAAAATGGAACAAAGACAACTTATTATGAATTTCAAAATCAAAATATAATGCAACAGGACTATTAGGATGTGTCTCCAAAGTGTGACTCTTTACACAGCCATCCTAGAAAAAAAAATTGATATTTTTTTTGGGATTTTTTTAAAAGAAAAAGAGATAAACACACCTATTTACCATATACGTCAATTATCCCCTCCCTCAAACCTAATTCAAATATTATTTATAATTTAAAGATATGCATGCAAAAAGTGAAAAAAAAACATAAATAATGAAAGAAAGGGTAAAAAAAAATCATACCTGAATTGGCTGCAGAAGCTTGAAAGAAGATGACCAAAAAAAAAAATATTGTAAGAATAAGAAGATGTGTTTCTAGAAGTATTGTATTCTATATTCTCCCATCTTTGACTCAAATTTATCCAAAGTTAGGTTTTACAACATCACCAGGATTGAAATTTTCACAATTATTAACTATTCCCTTCCCCCAACCAGAATAAGACTTGTCTTCAATGTCTTAAAGGAAAGAAGTAGAGTTTAGATGTCATTATTTGACTACTCCAAGAAAATAATCACAAACAAAAAGTTAAATCTAATTTGCACTTCTTACGAGGGCTACGGTTACCATCATTAGTCAACCATTCCAATGCCAAAGTCCTGAGATCTGGCTCTAGTTTGTAAGCTTGTCAAAGATCAAATAACTCATTAGCAGTAAAAGCACAAATAAAGAGTTTTTTTTTGCAAAAATTAGAATAAAATGATTCTTAATTGTATGGTTAATGAATGTTACGCATGTTGTGCAAATTTTATTGAACTCGGAAGTGCACGAATCTATTGTAGAATAGATCAATGGTGACGAGTGTCGATCCCACGAGGAGGTGGATTTTAATTGCTTGTAGAATTAATTTTCTTAGTGGGTGATTGGATTTATAATGAGAATGATGTAGGCTATCAATTAATTTAAATTAAAGTGATGGAAATAAACTATTAAAATAAAATGCTTTGATATCTGGATCTGTCTCAACATGCACTATCGGCTTAACATTAATTATTAGTACCAATTAAATCATGAAGGGGGAACTTCCACTATCATGAACCACACTCTAATAGATATGGTGCTAAGAGCTTCCCGTGCCAAATAGTAATAACCTTGCCTAGGGAGGCGGTTATTCCAGCCGATATTCAGACAAGATTATTACTACCTGTCTACGAAAAGTCAAAACAACCACATAAATTAAAGGGGAATGAAAAGTAAATTTACCAAATTAATCCCATGGAGCATGTTGAGACTTCATCTTCAACCCAAGCTTGAAAGGAAATTAGCCACTCATATTTGAACTAGGGGTAAAATGGAAATTTTATTAAAATACATAGAAAATACAAGATGGAGATGGAATTACAGAAAATTGAGCTCAAAATTGGATTCAGGGGTGTCAAATTAGGGGGGACCCCCTTTTTATAGATACACTGAGTAAATCATGGCCATCGGATTAAAACAATTTGGACGCTCAGGATTGCGCCACGTGGCAAGTTCCTATTGGATGGAACACATCATCAGGGCTGTTATTCTGTGTATATGCATGTACCGTACACACATTTTTTCGGTCCACTAACATTCTGCCACGTCACCAGTCAATATTTTTTGTCCAATAAGATCGTGACACGTCATCAGTCAACGCCACATCATCAGTCAATGCCACATAAGCGGTCAATGCCACAGCATTCGTCCAATCAAATGCCGCCACGTCATCGTATAGTGCCACGTCAGCATACAGTGTCACGTTAGCATACAGTACAGGTGAACAGTGCGTGAACAATGTCGTGTACAGTACCGTATATATCAACCGTACCGTATATGTGAACAGTATCGTATATGTGAACAATACCATTTTTCTTTTTATGCTCCTCCTAAGGTTTTCGACTGTCCTGAATTCAAAAGTGCTGTCCATTTTTTCATCTGATCTTGCGTTTATTGTGAAATGACCATGATATCCCCTAAAATACATAAAATACTTAATTAAAATAAAACATACATAATTAAATTACAAGGGACTTAAAGATATAAAAATAGGGATGTTAGTCAGACTTGGAGTGTAAAATGATGATTTTCTCTACTATAAATACATACTTTCTAGTACTCAACAACGCAAACTATCATAAAAGTTATTAACATTTAACAAACTAATGATTTTTTATGGACATTCAAATGGACGCAAGATGCAAATATAATTAATGCCTCTAGAGTTACAAGAACTCCTAGTAAGAAAATAAAAGCGTCAGCATGATTTAACATTTCAATTATTCTCTCTTTTGTACCTAAGACAAATAATTCTTCTCTAATTGGTGGGCTAGGCATGCATATTAGAGGTTTTAAAGCTTGTGGAATGATGCCTAGCACTTAGTTTCCTCTAGTAAAATTAACTTCTGAGACAAACTCTGATAACCTTTGGTTACCTCCTCCATATACAAGGTGTAATTTTCTTTCTGCTATAACATAACTAAGATCTACAGTTGCACGAACAAACTCCTTGTATTTTCCATAATGAAATCCAAAAACACACAAATGTTTTTGAATTGTCTACTTAAAGATGATGTCATTGGAATAATCTTCAAAAACAAGTTGTGAATATTTGAAAAAAAGAGCTCATATTTAATGATCTTGGTGACAAATATAATGATACATAGTTGTAAATGGGTTGGTATATTTGTCAAATGACACGTAAAGCTCGTGGCTTAATAATTTAAAGGCAAACAGTAAAAAGAAAAAGTAAATAGTGACTTAAAAAAATAAATAGTAAAAGAAAACATACAATAATTAGATACAAAATCACAGCACTAACTACAATAATGCAAACAATAAAAAAACAACAAAATCAAAGGATATGTAAAGGTAGTTGTGATTATGGCTCATATCTTTCTCTGGTTTATGTCCAGTAATGGCTTAAACACCCTCTATAGGTAGAGAATAGGCTTCACATCTACTTTTCTTATAAACTGGCAAACAAGGACTTTTTGAGTCAGATTCTTAAGACTAAATTGTGCACTTTCTTTTTGGAATAGTCTCCATAAATTATGAATCTCACGTTGTACATATCAGGCCATCTTTAACGAATTTAATTTTATCTTCTTAACTATCAGAAATCACTCCTAAAGATTTACAAACTTCTCGTTTGTAAGGAAGTGTTACACAGTTTAACAGTTAGAGTCAAGTCTTTTAGCTCTTTTTTTTTTAACAAATGTAATTTTACCAAAATTAGGCATGTAAGAAATAAATGGATAAAAAAACTTGCCAGCTAATTGCACCTTTGCTTCAATTAACCAATGAATATCAGCAAGAATTCCATTGATCATTAACAAACAAATTCGTTAACAACGAGCTTTGTAATTTTTTTTTCAGGCATTTTGAGGGAGAGAAGAAAAATGCTTATGCAATTTATATTGTATTTATTCTATGTCTGATTTTGGGGTTTCAATTATTGTGGGAAACTAAAAATACCTATTTAAAAAGTCACAGAGTACCGTTATCGGCTACCTAGATAGGAAAATAAATCAAAACACACTATAATAAAGAGAATCAAATCTGAAAAATCAAACGTGAAAGTGAACAAAACAAGAAACCAAACAATGTCAAAAAGAAAAGTGGACTTAAATTCGTCCTCTTATTAAGTTAACCTCAAGTTTCAATCGAAAGTCATATATGCCATCCTCTATTTCCCTGAGTTGTCTTTCAAGATCCTCAACATATGACACAAAAGTTGGTGGTCATTGATCTTAAATCGGATGTGATTTACAACTTTGTATCAGGAGTCTCAAGTGAAATTTCACTAGTAAAAGTTCTCCAAGACGTTTGAAAAGGAAATTTCTTATCAAGGTGCTCATGATGTACAATGACGAAAAAAAATACAATCATTAAACACACTTAAGCATAATAACGCATATCATAGAAAATAGTCAAACAATTCAAACTGTAAAGTAATAGTAAACAGTTAAATTATTTATTAAAAATAAAAAAAAAAACTTAATCAAGATTTGGTGGGTCACTTAAATTTATTTCGATGCTTTCTTAACAAGGTTGATATTCCAGATATGGTTTTAATCTTTGTCCATGAACTTTAAATGTGACACTGTTATTTGGATTCTCAATTTCTACAACCCTATATGGATATACATTTTTTACAATAAATGGGCCACTCTACTTTGACTTTAACTTTCCTGGAAACAAATGAAGACGGGAATTATAAAGCACCACCTTTGACCAATCTCAAATGTTCTTTAAAAAATTCTTTTATTATGAAGAGCTTTTGTTCTTGCCTTAATCATTCTTGAATTTTCATATGCACAGTTCCTCAATTCCTGAAGTTCATTCAATTGCAATTTCCGCACATTACTAACATTATCTAAATTTAAATTAAAATCTTTAATAGCCCAAAATGATTTATGCTCAAGTTCAACAGGTAAGTGACAAGATTTACCATAAACTAGCTAATAGAGTGACATTTCTAAAGACGTCTTAAATGCAGTACGATAGGCCCAGAGTGCATTAGTCAATCAAACAGACCAATCTTTACAGGTTAGGTTAACCATCTTTTCTAAAATTTATTTTATCTCCCTATTTACTAATTCAACTTGACCATTTGTTTAAAGATGATAAGAGGCAGTAACTTTATGTGTAATTCCATATTTTTTCATAAAAGACTCGAATGATTTATTACAAAATTTCTCTTAAAAATTTAACCACAGTTTTGCTATCATTATTTTGACAAGAAATTGCTTCAATCTATATTCAAACATAATCAACTGCAACTAATATATACACAAATCCAAAAGATGGTGGAAATGCACCTATGAAGTCAATTCCTCAATAGTCAAATATTTCAATCTCGAGTACGAGATTTAAAGGCAAACATGTTTCTTTTAGTAATTGATCCTAATTTTTGACAGTTTTCATAAGTTTTACAAAATTCATATGTATCTTTAAATATAATAAGCCAATAAAATCCACATTGTAAAATTTTAGCCGTAGTTTTTCTTGAAGAAAAGTACCCACCTTATGCTTTAGAATGACAAAACTTAATGATACTACTTACCTCATTGTCAGGAATATAGAGCCAAAAAATTTGATGAATATAATATTTGAACAAGTAAGAATCATCTCAATAAAATTTTTTTACTTCAACCAAAAATTTCTTCTTCTCTTAAGTATTCTTTTGAAAAGACATTTTACCTGTAACAAGGAAATTAACAATGTTAGCATACCATGGCATTAAAGTCATAGAAAATAGAAATTCATCAAGGAAAGAATCATTAATGGGTGTTATATCATAATAGATTTCAAATGTAAGTCTTGATAAATTATCAACAACAACATTTTCGACACCCTTTTCACAATTCTATCCCTTTTATCCCAAAGGGTGTGGTCAGTTGGTTGGCAGTGTAGCTGTCGCCCTTCACACCCGTATGGACTCGGGTTTGATTCTTAGGGGTGGTAAGAGGGATAAAAATTGATTTGGGTTTGCCCACTCCCTTACCTTTTGAAAAAGAAAAAAGAAAAAAATATTTTCGACACCCTTTTTATCTTTGATTGTGAGTTCAAATTATTCTTTGATCGGGTTTGATTCTTCGGGGTGGTAAGAGGTGTAAAAATTGATTTGGGTTTGCCCACTCCCTTACCTTTTGAAAAAAAAAAGAAAAAAATATTTTTGACACCCTTTTTATCTTTGATTGTGAGTTCAAATTCTTAAAGTATTAAAATCCAACGAATTATCCTTCATTTAGTATCCTATTTAGTCATTAAATATCTTACAGCAGGGTGATCAGTAAAAACAATGGATTTAAAACCAAGCAAATATGAACAAAATTTGTTTAATACAAATACCACAGCAAGTAATTTTTTTTTAGTTGTTGAATAATTCATTTGAGTACTATCCAAAGTCTTACTCGCATAGTAAATCACAAAAGGCTTACAATCCCTTCTTTGTCCTAAAATAACACCAATAGCAAATTTACTTGCATCACACATTAATTCAAAAGGCAAAAATCAATCAGAAGATTGCATAATGGGTGCAAATATTAAAAGACAAAATATTTTCTCAAAATATTTTTGACAATCATCAATTCATTCAAATGTTGCATCTTTTAATAAGAGGTTACAAAGTGATTTAGATCTAGTATTAAAGTATTTTATAAATCTCTTATAAAACCCAACATGTCCTAAAAAGAATCTCACATCTCCAATTCTTTTCGGTGGTGGCATTTTGGATATGACCTCAATTTTTACTTTGTCAACTTCAATTCCTTTAATAAATACAACATGACCTAAAACAATTCCAAAAGTAACCATGTAATGACATTTTTCCCAATTCAACACAAATTCTTTTTCAGCACACCTTTTTAAAACTTTTCTAAATTATCAAGGTAATCATCAAACGAATTCCCAAGCACAGTCAAATCATCCATAAAGACCTCTAAACAATGTTCAACCATATCGTTAAAAATATTTAACATGCATCTTTGAAATGTTGCAGGGGCATTACAAAGTCCAAATGGAATTCTTTTAAATGCAAATGTTCAAAAATGACATGTAAATGTGGTCTTTTCTTGATCCTAAGTGCTATAAGAATTTGATAATAATCCGAATATCCATCTAAAAAGCAGTAGTAATTATGTCCAACTACTCTTTCTAAGATTTGGTCAAGAAATGACAAAGGAAAATGATTTTTTCTAGTGGCTTCATTTAACTTTCTATAATCAATTCACATGCGCCAACTAAATGTAATTCATGTTGAAATTAATTTACTTTTTTCATTCTTAATAACAGTGATCCTAGATTTCTTGGGCGCTGCTTGTGTAGGGCTTACCTAATTACTATTAGAGATAGGGTAGATAATTCCCGCATCAAGCAATTTAAAGAATTTTATTTTTACTACTTTCATGTGTGGGTTTAATCTTTCTTGGGTTATTGGCATGTTTTAGTATTTTCTTCTAAATTGATTTTTTGTGTGCAAATTAAAGGATTAATACCTTTAATATCATTTAAAGTCCATCCAATTGCGTTTTTATGTCTTTTAAGAACAGATAATAACTTATATTCTTGGTCGTTTGATAGAGTCTAAGAAATCACAACAGGGTAAGTTTGTTCTTCCTCAAGATAAGCATACTGCAATCCCTCCGGCGAAGGTTTTAATTCCAATTTAGGTGCTTCTTGTTGTTCAATCTTTTCAATGATTTCAAGCTCGTTAAATTTTAGTTTCTCATCATCATTTTGTAAAGTCTAAGCAGAGCCAATCAACAAATTTATATTAGAAGTATCATGTTCAAGTTGCTTATTTAATTCAATTGAATTAACCAAGCAAACATCTCTAAGTTTAGAAAATTTCCTTTTTTTGAATATTTTCCTCTATATAAGATTCAAGTAATTTCTTTTGTTCATCAATATCATCTCCATTCTCATTTTCTTCATTAGGTTGCCTACATATGTTAAAAACATACAACTCCAAAGTCATATTTCCGAATGACAAATTCATTAAACCATTCCTAAAATTAATCAAATCATTAGCAGTTGCTAAAAATGGTTTGCCAAAAATTACAGGGATTGGTTTATAATTATTTATAACATGTTCAGTTTCTAAGACAATAAAATCTACAGAGTATATAAATCTATCAACTTGCACTTAAACATCTTCCACTATTCTTTTTAGTACTTTAACTGATATGTTGGTAAGCAAAAGTGTAGTTGAAGTTGATTTTAAGTCACCCAAATTAAGTTGAAGATAAACTAAATATGGAGGCAAATTAACACTAGCACCAAAGTCTAGTAAAGCATGCTCAATTCTGTGATCACCAATAATACAAGAAATAGTAGGACAACTAGGATAATTATATTTCAACTTAGTATTAGTAGACAGAATTGTACATATCTGTTCAACCATGAAAGCACTTTTTTTTGCCTTCAATTTCCTATTGACAGTGCATAAGTCTTTTAAACATTTGGCATATGAAGATTGCGTCTAATAGAGAAATGTTAACTTTCACTTGCTTAAAGATTTCATAAATTTCAAAAGAGTGGTTTGATTTCCTTGGTTTACTCAATGCTTGTGGAAATGGTGGTTCAGATGAAACAATGGTTATTTCTTCACTAGGTGTGAGTTTATTTAGTCCCTCCTTACCCTTTGAATTTTTATCTTCGCAAGGTTTAGGAATAGGTCTATCAACAATCTTACCACTATGAAGAGTTATAATTTACTTGACTTAGTGCATGGGTGGATATTATTGAATCTTAGGATTTGATTATGGTTGGGCTAGAAATTTACCTTTTTCTTGAATTGTAAGTGCAGAAGCAATTTTAACAAGAGTGTCTTTCAAATCAAAAAAGGTTTGTGCATTTTGATTATTAATACCATTTTACTTCCCAATGAATGAATGCATTGTATCTTCTAAATTTTTCCATGGTGGTAGAACATATGGTGCATAAGGTTAAGTATTTTGAAAATTTTGTAGAGCTGGTGCTTGTGAAGATTGTGCATTATTATTATTGTTCTAACTAAAATTTGGATGATTTCTCCAACTAGGATTATAAGACTATGAATATGGATTTAGCTTGATTATATAGACATATTTTAAGTGCAGGCAGAGTGGGACAATCTTGAGTGAAATGATCATTAGAACTACAAACATTACATGTAATTTCTTCAACAGCTTTCACTTGATCACTTTTTTTATTCTCTAAAGCTTCAACCTTCGTAACTAGAGATATAAATTTTTCTTCTAAATCATGATCTTCCCTAAGGTTATGGATTCTTCCACTGGATGGAGATGGCTGTTGTTTATTTGTCAATTCAAAAGATCCAATAATATCTCAATGTTGTGCATTTTCAGCTAATTGGTCAAGATAATCTAATGCATCTTTAAGATTTTTATCTCTAAATTCACCATTACACATCATTTCTACAACTTGTCTACTTTAGAGTGTCAAGCCCTCGTAGAAATAAGTGACCAATTGCTAAGTTTAAAAACCATGGTATGGACATATGTTAAGCAATTTTTTAAATCTATCCCAACATTGGTATAATATTTCTCCATTTTTTTAGTGAAATAAATTATTTACCTTTTAAAAGAATTGGTTCTATGAGGTGGAAATAATTTTTTTAAAAATTGATCTTGCATGTTATTCCAAGTTCTTATTGATCCAGATCTAAGGTTTTGTAACTAGGTTTTAGCTTATCTTTTAATGAAAAAGGAAAAAACTTTAATCTAATTATATTCATGCTACAATTTTGGTTTGTGTATGTATTACAAACCTCCTCAAAATCTCTTAGATGCAAGTATGGATTCTCATATTCTAAACCATGAAATGTTGATAAAAGTTGGATAATACTTAGTTTGAAATTGAATCGTACTACTTCTAAAGGAAATACTATACACGAGAGGCTCAGGTTCTGGTTGGATTCATGTAGTCTCTCAAGGTTCTTGGTTGATTCTAATCATTTGCATTATGTTGAGAATAGTTGTCTCCCTAATTAATTTGAGGATTAAGTTGGCCCAAAAGATTTTCGTCTTGGATTTCATCTATGATTGGTGGTGGTGATTAAGATCTACAAATTAATCTATCACTTGAAGTTCGAGACCAACATCTCATGCAATGATGATGATGATGTGTGTGTAAAATTATATTGTAAAGATGATAAAAAAAATAAAAAAAATACACAAATTAAAAATAAAAACAAATTGAAAATTAAATAAATAAAATAAATGTACAAACAAAGAAATAAAAATAAATAAACTGAAAATTAATTAACTGAAATTAAAATAACTAAATAGGCGTTTAAACCAATCATAGAAACAAAGTAATTAAATATAAAAAATAAAATAAAAGATTAACAATTTAGACAGTTGAACCGGCTATATAAATAAATAAAGTAAATATAAAAAATAAAGAAATGTGAAAATTAAATTACATAAGTTAAAAGAAGAAAGAAGGAATACTTACCTCAAGGTGCAAATTATTTTTTTAATTTTAAAAATTACCAGCAATTAAATAATTAATTCAAACTATTGGGCTTTTATTGTAATTTTCAAAATTAATGTTTAGTTTATTGAGTTCAAATAAGATCCAATTAAGTCTAAGGATAGTATAAAGTCGTTCAAGTTATAAGTCCAAATTTGATTATTATGGAAAATTTCGGTAAAGGACTTATTCGTAAACGTTTTAGAATTTTATGGTCAAACTGCAATTATGAGAAGAATGAGCTGGAAATAAAAATTATTGGGATGAAAGTGAAATTTTAAAGAATTTTATGAACATAACACAATTTAAGAAAAGAAAAATGGGGTAAGTGAAAATTTATAAAAAAATAAAAAAAATAAAACAAAACAAATACTTTTGCCGAACAATGGCACCAAAAATTTGACATAACTTAAAAGTGATTTTTAACTCCCAAATATAAGAGTGTCTTATTATATTATAACTAGGTGAGTCCAAGGTCGATTCACAGAGAAAAGATTTAATTTGTTTATTTTATTTTATCTAAAAATAAAAATAAAACTTGAATTTATGCAACTTAATTTAAGTGAAACTATAAAATTAAATCAGTTATGATTATAGATCCACTCTCAGTAGTAAATAAAATTTAATAAATTCTTTTGTCATTTTTATTTAGATTTATTGCCCAAAATATTAAATGTATAAATTATCATTATTTTTCCATTAATTTTATTACGGATTAAGTATTTGTCATGCCAAAATTTGATTTGTCTACAATAAATCAAAATACAATTTTACCATACCTTATATTGACATATTAAGAATTTATTTTACCAAACTCTCTTGTTTGTCTATGATAAATCAAATTTTAAAAATATAAAATATGTATAAAATTAAATAAAAAATAATTTAATTTATATAATTAAAAATAGAATTTAATTAAATCATATTTTTTTACTAAAAGTTTCACTTCCCGTAACTATTATTATTTAGCTAAGCATAATTGAAATAAAATAATTAAAATTAAATTATTCATAAAAAATCATATTTGAAAATTAAAAATAAAACTAATTTTATTTATTGAAAATATATTACAAAAATAGATGAGAAGAAGAAGAATTTGAGGAGAAAGAAGTGAAGAAAAGGTGTAGAGATGTGTGTTCCTCCTCTCTCTATTTATACTAATACATGATTAATCCACACCACACACATAAATAAAGTTAATTACATCATAGCCATACATTTTTTCCACTAACAAAACATAAATCTAACTTAATCCACTCAAACATACCTAATTCATTCTACTAATAATTACCACGCCTAACATAGTAAAAACTTATAATTTTATAATTACCATACTTAACGCGGTAAAAACTTATAATTTCACAATAAAAGTCACGGATACTCCTTGATAATGAAATAACTTCTCAGACCTTTGAAATCTAAATTTGACATCTGTGCATTTGTTTAGAGCCTTAAATTGTGTAAAATTATTATTTTTACCTAATAAACACAAAAAATACACAAAATCAAATATTTAGAAAAATAATTAGAAATTCACAATATGTTACATAATTACTAACATAAATTATAATATAAACACAAAATGACATCTTTACTATTAATGAACATACAATATTTAACACTAATCAACAATCTATTATAGAGGAAAAAAAAATTTCGCTAAGCATTTTCTCAACAACAACTTTGAACTCTCAGATGCAACAAGTTTTAAACCTAGTCCATGAATCTAAAGCCCAGGCCATGTTATTTAATATTTTCAATCCTTTTAAAAAAAACAAGAACTTTGCTTACAACACGAGGTGAAGTTCCTAAAATCAAACAAGAACATGTTCATATAATAAGCATTATTATTTACCGAACTAGGAAATGGTAACAAGTTTTTGAGGAAGAAGGCTATTACAAGCTCTATAACTAATTTTTGTCATATATCTTTAAAAAAAAAAATCTTTCGGCAAGCATTTTCTCTGCAACAACAACTTTGAATTCTTAAGAAGTTTCACCTTTTTGTTGGATTTTTAATCTAGCATTGTTGGATCCTTAATCCAATGTTGGACTTATATGTGAATAATTATGTGTAGCGGACTGTCATATAAGGTTAAACATAATTAAAAATTATCTATTAAGATTTTTGGTATTACGGGCTTTAATGTATCTAATAGAGTGTAGGTCTTTAATGTATAGAGACCCAATAATATTTTAATTATATGATTGGCAAAATTAAAAATACCTAATGACAACATGAAATAGCTGTCTATATAAGTGGTCCTAGTCTTTAGGTCACACATATCTTTCTATTTTTTTTTATATCTCATCCTCAGAGAGAGAGCATGGGGAAACTTAACGAATTTTTTAAGAAAACGTGTAGATCTAGAAGACTAACCACACAATCCTAGAGAGCCATTTTATGTTAAATCATTGAGAATCAAATTTATTTTTAATTAATGATTAAAATCTTTGGTGTTATCAAATTTAATAAAATCAAAATTATTAAAATTATTGAGTTTGAGAATAAATTAAAGATTAAATATTTTTTGTGTTCTTAAATTTAGTATCATTCAATTTGAGAACAAATTTGTGGTTAAATAAATCTAGAATTTGGGATAGATTAAGGCCTTTTTTAAAAAAGAATTAATTAATTTAAAAAAAAAAAAGGAAAGACAAATTCGGTTTTAAAGATACAAGCTGGCAACAGCCCAGCCACCGCCGACATTTGGAAAAGGAATCCTCAGCCTGTTCTGGTTAAAGTGGCATCATGGCTGCATAAGGCCAAAGGGAAGTGACAGTATGGCTGTTGCCGAAAAAGAAAAGGAAAAGAAGAAATTAAAGTTTTATGGTTAATATTATAGAGGTCCCTGAGGTATTACAAAATTTCTTTTCGACAAGAATGGTTATGAACATTTTCATTTAAGCCCTAAACTGCTTTGGCCATAATGAAATTTAAGTTTTGGGCCCAATATATTGGGCTTGATAGATTAATATTAAAGGGCTGGTCAATATTAGTCCATTAAAATTGAATTAAGCCCAACCCTTTAAAAAAAATTAAGGGTTGGTTGATTTGTGGGCTTGTTCAGGATCATCTGAACCGATCTAGCCCTGACTTGGTCAACAGTCAACATTGACCATTGACTTTGACCGTTGATAAAATTTTGATGTGAATATTTTTATTTTTTATTTTTTTGGTAATTTTTGGTATAATTTTAAATTCAAATATTTGTACATTTGTATGTATTTTGAAATGAATTAATTGAAGCGATATGTTGTCAAAGTGACCTCTCTTATAGAAATTAATTTATTTTGGAATATAAACAGTTCTGTATATGTAATTTCTCTAAATATCAATTAGCCCAAAAGAAAGTTCATGTTTAATAAAATTACATGTGCACCTGTAGTAATAAAAACGTGATAATTATTTAGTTTTACATTTGAACAATAAATTAGCTCAAAAAAAGATTCATTGTTTGACATACTCTTATTATCAGTGTTTGATTACTACACCAAGATATCAATTACAAGTTAATATTTTGTCTAAAGATGAAATATTGATGGAGTGTCTGATATCTTGAGATGGGGTTTACCTTTATTTGAATTTATTTTTGTTTTAAGAATAATTTGAGTTTGTTCTACTTGTTTATTCTTCTCTATTCAGTTATGTCTATTGCTAATATTACTGCCAATATTAATTCTATTCCTATATTAAATGGCTCTCACTTTAAATCATGGCATGAGAACCTCTTAATAATTCTCGCAATCATGAATCTTGACCTTGCGTTAATGGTTGATTCTCCCTCACCTCTTACAAATGAGAGTACCCTTAATGATAAAAAGGAAATGGAAAGGTATGAGAGATCTAATCGCATGTATATCGTGATCATGAAAAAAGGTCATTCTAGAAACGTTCGAGGGCTTAATAATTGAAAAGGCAATTACAACTAAGGAGTTCCTTACAGAAATTAAACAAAGGCTTGCCAAAAATGAAAAAGCTGAAATTAGTACAATCTTGACAAGCCTAATTTCACTAAGGTATAAGAGCAAGAACAAGGGCAAGAAAAGGAATAAGGATAAGGAAGCTACAAATTCACTACCTCAAAAGAAACAACAAAAAAAATCAGATGATCTAGTAAGCGCTAGTTGTTTCTTTTTTAGAGCTGAAAGACTTGACTTGGTTTATTCTGAGGTTAATTTAACTTTGGTACCTAGATATATGTGGTGGATAGATTATAGTGCAACCACTCACATCAGTGTGTCTATACAGAGTTGCCTGAATTTCTAAAAACCCAGTGATGGTGAAAGATACATCTATGTAGGCAATGGTAAGATAGTTGAAGTTGTAGCAATTAGAAAATATATATTATTATTAAAGACTATTTTATTTGGATCTTGATGAAACATTTACCGTTCCATCTTTTGGGCAGAATTTAATTTTCATTTCCACTTTGGACAAATCTAGTTATTCTTGTTCATTCAGAAATAGAAAATTCAGTTTGTTTCGTAATTCAAAATTGGTTAGTTTCGTTTCTTTGTCAGGCAATAATAATCTTTATATGCTTGATACAATTATTTCATTTAATAAATCCCTGCAATCAAGTATATGAGATTTAATGAGAAAGTTAACCAATAAAAATTTGGCTACATTATGGCATAAGAGATTAAGTCATATCTCCAGACGGAGAATAGAGAGACTTATGTCAGATGAAATTCTCAAACCCTTATATTTTACAGATTTTGATATTTATGTTAACTGTATCAGGGGAAAACAAACCGATAAAATGAGATTTAGAGCCAATAGAACTTTGGATATCTTAAAACTTATACATTTAAACATTTATGGGTCATTCCCTGCACTTGCTTGGAATGGTCAACAATATTTTATGATGTTCATAGACGATTTTCTAGATATGGCTACATATATTTCCTCCATAAAAAGACACAGTCTTTGGATATATTCTAAAACTTAAAGACTGAAGTTGAGAACCAATTCGGCAAAAGAATTAAAAGCGTCAGACTTGACCATGGTAATGAATACTATAGTAGATATGACAATTCAAGTGAACATCCAGAGTCATTTGTTAAATTGTTAGGGAAATACGGTATCATCCCACAATACACTATGTCGAGTCCGCCCACTATGTATAGTGTTGCTAAAAAACGAAATAAGATGCTTAAAGACATGGTGATGAGTATGATTGGTCATTCTACCTTACCAGAATCACTCTGAGGAGAAGCACTTAAAATTGCAGTATATATCCTTAATAGGGTTCCAACTAAAGCGACTGTCAAAACCCCTTAAGAGCTTTAAATAAGTAATGAGCCTAATCTAAAGCACTTGTATATTTAGGGAAGTCCAACTGAGGCAAAGCTTTATAGGCCTAATAAAAAAAAAATAAAACTCAAAGATGATGAGTTACTATTTATTGGATATTTAAAATGATCCAAAAGGTACAAGTTTTATGATCCTATGACTAAGTCGATTTTTTAATCAGGAAATGCTTGGTTCTTTGAAGTTGTCAAGTTTGCAAAAAGAGATACAGTTAAGGACTTTATCTTTAAAGAGAAATATGTTGATATTCTCATAGGTGTTATCAGCATTGATCAGGGTCTCATTTCTGACTTTGTTCAACACATAACAAATTAAGACAATGTTGGAGAACCGCTTATAATAACAGTTGTTTCAGAAGAATAAACTCTACCATCTCAAGAACCTATGCCATTAAAGAGATCCACTAGAGAAAGAAGAAGTATAATGCCAGATGACTGTATTGTATTTCTCTAAGAACATAAGGTAGACATCCGCGTGATGGAAGATAATCCAATCAATTTCTGTCAAGCTATGGAAGTTGATTAGATTATCCAATCAATTTCCGTTAAGCTAAGGAAAAGTGCAGTGCCAGAGGACTACATTGTATTTCTTTAAGAACATAAGGTAGACATCAGTGTAATGGAAGATAATCCAATCAATTTCCGTCAAGCTATGGAAGTTTTAATTCTCAGAAGTAGATTGATGCCATGAATAAAGAGATGAAATCTATGAAGGAAAATGACATATGGGATCTTGTCCCATTGCCACAAGGTGCGAAACATATTTGCTGCAAATAAATATTTAACCCTAAAAGGGATTTGAAATGCAATATGGAGAGGTATATAACACGTCTAGTTGTAAAGGCCTTTACACAGAAAGAATGCATCAATTATAAAAAGACTCTAGTCGTAAAGGCCTTTACACAGAAACAATGCATCGATTATAAAAAGACTTTCTCTCTAATTTTTTTGAAAGATTGTTTCAAGATTATAATGGCATTAATGGCACATTTCGATCTTAAGTTACATCATATGGATGTAAAGAAAGTATTTCTTAATAATGACATTAATAAAACGATCTATATGGTGTAGCCAGAAAATTTTATGTTCAAATGCCTAAATAATATAGTTTGTAAAGTTAAGAAATCCATCTATGGGCTCAAGCAAGCATCTTGATAATGGTATTTTAAGTTTCATCAAGTGATCATCTCATTTAGTTTTGAGATGAATTTGGTTGATAATTGTATATACCATAAGTTCTATGTGAGTAAGTGTATTTTTCTGATTTTATATGTCGATGACATTTTGCTTGCCAGTAGTACAGGCTTATTGCACAACACCAAAAAACTTCTAGCTAAGAATTTTAAGATGAAAGATCTTGGTGATGTCTATTTTATATTAGGCATATAGATACGCTAGGATCGCTCTCAGGGTATTCTGAGATTATCATAATAAAGTTATATCGAAAGAGTTCTCAAGAGATATGGCATACAAGATTGCAAACAAGGTGATACCCCTATTGCTAAGTCTCAATTAGTGCCCTAAAAATGATTTTGAAAAAAAGAAAATGCAGAAGACTCCTTATGCGTCAGCAGTAAGAAGTCTGATTTATGCTCAGGTTTGTACGCGACCAGATATAGAGTGCGTTACTGGAATGGTGGGTAAATATCTAAGTAATTCAGGAGTAAACCATTAGAAAGCAACCAAACAGGTCTTACAATACTTGTAGAGAGCAAAAGACTACATGTTCATATATCAGAAGTCGGATAAGCTTAAAATCGTTGGATATACTGACTCCGATTTTGCTGGATGCCAAGATAGTATGAAATCCACTTTGGGTTACATATACCTACTAGCTAGGGGTACTGTCTCTTGCAAGAGTGTTAAATAGTCTCTTATAACCTCTTTTACGATAGCAACAAAGTTCATAGCATGTTACGAGGCATCCAATCATGGAATATGGTTATAGAATTTTGTCACAGGACTGCGTATAGTAGATCATGTTAATAGACCACTTAAGTTATTTTGTGACAATAAATCAGCAGTGATGTATTCCAATAACAATAGAAGTTCAACAAAGTCGAAGTATATAAATATCAATTTCTTAGTTGTTAAAAAAAGAGTTCAAAATAGATAGTTGTCTATAGAGCACATCAGTACAAACTCCATGATTGTGGATCCACTTACTAAGGGACTACCGCCCAAGATATTTTTATATTTTTACTTTTATTAATTGATGCTTATCGAACAAATGCCCTTGTATTCTAGTACTATAATTAGTTTTATTTTATACGCAATGCAGCTCTACTATTACTCCAACAATATTAAATATTAAAAATTTGTTATATAATTTCATCTGTACAATTTGGAATAGTGCAACATGATCAAACTGAAAAAACAAAAGTAGATAATATTACTATTACATAACCTATTCTCATTTGTTAAATTTATTTTATTTTATACGTATTATTCCAATCATGTGATGACATATCAATTTGCTTTTATTGATGAATTTGCATAATTTTTAATTCAGTTGTGTATTTAATACTTTTTTATAATTTGATATTTTTTTCAAAAAGTAGAAAGTGGGCAAAGTCAAATCCTATTCTTCAAATTTGAGTGGCCAAGTGGCAAACTAAAGAAAGCTGCTTGTCTACTACTTGCTAATTTTGTAATTTGTTTTATATTTTAGATATGATTACTCCTTTCTTTGTAACAAATGAATATTATTTCTTTTACCATTTTACAAATATATTATTTTTACTAAATTTACAAATTATACTAGAAAAATCATTAAATGATATTTAAGGATAAAAATGTAAATTAAAACATTGCAGGGTTTGATAGTCCTAATTTCTCAACTTTTCATATGGAATTATGATTCCCACAATCAGCGGAATGGGGGTTTCTTCACTATCATTATTCTTCCTGCTTTTGAGGAACGAACAAATAATATAATCCGTATTTCAAGCTTTCACAACACTCTATCTCCATTTTTTCACAAAAATATTGAAATATCATTAATTAGAAATAGATTTTCAATTAAATCTAGATACATATGTAAGGATCAAGGTAAGGTGCAATGGGTCCACTATATCCTTTTTTTTTGTTTTTTTGTGCTGCCACCATTGGATCTAACACAAAAGTAGTTTCAATGGCAAGGATGTGTTTATTTGGCTATTAATAATACAACCCATATTGTTTGGTGCAAATTTAGAAAAACCAAAGTTTATAAAATTTTGCACCAACTTCTTTCTTACCGAATACTTTTAGTAGGAATCACTAATCATTAATTAATCGCCATTGTATTACAATATATACTCTCACAAGTTATAATCAAAAGATTAAATATATTGGATGCATCAACAAAGACAACAAGAAACTAATATGAGTTTTGAATTTTTGTTAACGCTCACACTTTTGGTCATTTGCAATTTTTTTTTCTCAAAGAAAATAAACCTTTGACATAATAATGAGAAGTTTTACTTATAAAAATAATAACAATAAACCAACTATTGGAAAGCCTTAGAGTTAGATTGCTTAAAGAGAAAATGGAGCGACGCACGGAAGAGAAAAGAAAAAGAATACAAATAATAAAGATAAAAACTTTAATTTACTTGCATCTTAATTTCATTGTAGATGATAAATAGAGTATGAGTAAAAAAATATATTTATGTGATTTTTTTATATAAAAATTTCAATTCATTATTGCTTATGTGATGTAGAACAAATGAATCTTAAGGCAACAAAAAAAATAGCTTTAATGAGAATGTCGACTTCTTATTGATTGCAATCGGTTGATTACATGTTTAATTGAAAATGGCGAGAATATGGAAGATGGTAAAGGTGAGAGGTGAAAGAAAAAGGACAACGAAATTACTTAACTGTAAATATAAAAGAAAGCGAAGGGTGCAATGAAAAAAGATAAAATAGGGGTATGGTGTACCTGTTGCACCATAGCTTGATCACATATTTAAAAGTATCAATAGATCCTAAATTATAATAAATCTACTGATTGTAACCATCTAAAAAAGAAAAATCGCCTTTCTATTCCCCCTCTATTCCATTCAACCAAACATGCTGAAGGATCATTTCGGTTGGTCGTTCAAATATTAGTTCTCTATTGGACCGGCAGCTAATAAGTTAGATATGGGGTTAAAGGGAGCCAAATTTAATACATACCAAGCCAACTAATTTGAGTACAAAATAATTACACAAATCCATCAAGAATCTTCAAGTAAATGTTTTCAATAAATATATGAATAAATACACTCTTTTATAGTTACTCAAACCCCTTAATCCTCAAGCAGGCAGATCAACTCACCCCCAACGTCGATCAGCCACAGCGTTGGGGCTACATTTAGTTTTATGGTTAACTTGGCAAAGTAATTTGTTTGCTACATTTATTTTTTATTTGCTCTCTTTTTTTTTCCTAATTTGTATGGTTTCATTTCTGTGTTGCAATTTGATCTAATCTCGTTCGGCTTGTTCTGAACTCATTCGAATTTGAATTCAATTTGAAATATTCATCCAATTTGTTTTCGACTTAATCTAAACCTTTCATTAAATCTAAATTCGATCCAAACATGCGATTCAGATTTTATTCAAATGACATTTTTTAAAATTTGAAATTTGATTGAATTGACCAGAATCTGATTTTGCGCAATCCCATCACTTCCATTGCCTTGACGATGGCATATATTTAAGAACGAAAAAAGTTTTGATGACCAAGTGGCGTGGCAAAACATGCGTCAATATTAAGCACCATTAAATCTTCTAAAGGTTTTGCCACTAGCTAATATTCCCGCACTCCCTTCAACAAGACCATCTGCGTTAACTTTTATCCATTAAGCAAACAAGGAATTATTTTTATTTTATATAATTAGTTATTAGTATGACATAATGATGGCCAACGACCCAACACAGCTTGTGCAACGAAGGCCCATTAGGGCCCATGGGCTTGCACGGCACATCTCATTAATTTGGTGGGCCATATCATGTCGTGTTCAATTTTTTTTTATTTGATGGGCCATGTTGTGCCATACCCAAATTTGTTTTTTGAAGCCAGGCACGAGCCCACTCGTGCCGTGCTCAGGCCATGCCATGAGCTGTGCCCAAAAAAAACTCATCAACTTCTTTTTTTTCCCTCAATACTGTGTGCTTTTTTGTCCACGTATTTTTTCAAACCCATCAGTCTATATAACAACAACAATTTTTATTAACTATTAAGAGAATAATTATTAATATTTTATTATTAATTTATCATAATTTCATAAATATGTATTTAAATATTTAATTTCATAATTACAATTTATTAAAAACAAATGGTAAATGATAAACATAAAACAATTAGAATTTTTTTTTAAAACTAAGACTTAAAGTAATTTAATAAAATATATTAAAAAATTTAATTTTAAAATATTTGTAAAATTATAAGTTCATCACATTTTATTTTTACTTTTTATTAAAAAAATTTATCTTGATATACTTTGGCTCACGGCCCGCAGCTAGCCTACCAATGAAGTGTGCTTATTATATGTCTTTTCTCGTGCCGTGCTTTGGCCCACTGCTAATCATGCCGTGTTTTTAAGGTGCATGTGCCTAAAATTCTGAACCTGACTCGACGCACGTGCGTGCAGTGCCGCATGCCCTATCGAAACATGCTCGTGCCGTGTCGTGCTGTATGGGCAAGTGTCTTGCCCGTGTTGTGTCTCGTGCTGACCGGCCCGTTGGCCACCTCTAGCATGACATTATAATAGAAATATTTTAATTCAAGATTTGAACTTTATTCAAGCCCAACAAAAATATTAAGTGATATAGTTTAATAATATAATGAACAGAAAAATTATTAAACCATATGATAAAGTAATATAATGTCATTAAACTAATAATTATGTGATTTAATAATTTTTTCAGGCTTTGATAAAGTCTAAAATTTTCAATCATATCAATATTCGACATTAGAATATAGGAAGCCTAAATAATATATTTGTCATATCAAAGTTGGGAGTACTCAATAATTAATTGATTTTTTTTTAAAGAATAATATAATTGATTTTAATTAGTGATTTCCGTTGCCATACCCATAACTTGTTGACCGTTAGTTGATGTCTCAAGCAAACGTTAGGTTCCGAGCACGACATCGCGACAGATACTCCCGCCAATTTTCAACGGGATGTATGGGACCCATATTCCGTCTACGTGGCAAAATCTTGCTAAATTTCAGGTATGATTATCCTCTGCTTACCGTGTGCCACTCAGTAATGTGGTAGACTGTTCCATCTCCTGCTAAAAAGTTTAAAAATTTTCAAAAGAAAAGGATGATTGGACTCCATCATTGCATTTATAATCTCTTTCCAACCGTCCCATAACTAGTTTTCAATCATGACCGTTGCTGTTACATCACTTTATGATTTCGACACTTGTCAAAAAGACGAATGGCCTCCTATCTCTCATGTTTCATTAATAATAAAATAAAATAAAAATAAAGTTGATGCCACCGTTGGTCATCATCATATCCCACAGATAAAATTAGGGGTGTCCTTACAAGGGAAAAAAAAAACAATTAGTAATACGATAATAAGATATTTTTAAATTAAAAAAAAATTAATGAAAGAGTGATACTTTGGTTCCTTATCATTTACATGAATTTTCAGTCAAAATAAAATTCAAAATTACAAGAGAATCCTGATCACGCTGGATTAATTACCCAATTTTCGTTTCATCTGAAACATGATAATATTAGTTTAAGAAATTTTAGAATACCATTTTTAATAACTAAAATATAATTAAACCCACATTTCTTTGAAATTACAAATATACCCCCAACTATCCCACTGAAACCCTGAATAATAATCGAACGAAACAACTTTGAGAGCAACGTAATTTCGTATTTAGAGAAGGTTGGCGATCCAATCAAAAGACAAGGAGTGGACAAAGCAAAAATGGCAATTGTCAAAACATAACAAGGCAAAACAAGTGAAAAAGGCATCTTATTTTCGTCCTACCGTTTTGATTTTGAACTCCAGACTCGCCGTTCATTAAAAACCAAAAACGAAAAATAAAAAAAGAAAATTCCAAAAACGAAAATAACGGAAAAGCTCAAAAAACCAAAATCAAGGATCGGCTACTAAAAACACCTGTAAGTTCATCAGTTTTTTTTTTCAATAATTATTTATTATTATTTATCCTAATCGGTTAATCAGTCGTGTGAGCAGGATCTGAGCTTAGCTTATTGCAGGATTCCCTTTTAGACTGTAATTTGATTTACTATAATTTATTTATTTTTTGTTCTTTTGCGTTGATTGGATTTTAATTTGTTGCTTGTGAAATGAATTTCATTCGCTAGGGAAAATGAAGATAATAATTTTAATTTACAATCGAATTTCAGATTAGGTCGTGTTGTTTTGGAAATTGGAAGTATATATATATATATATATATAGTAATGAAAGAATATTTGTATATGTGGCTTGGATCGTGATTAATAAATAATCTGAACTTGAATGATTTAATTAGGGCAATTATATATAATGTGTTTATGTTGAAGGTGGGACAGCAAGTTGATGAAATACAAGAGACGCAATTGAACTGTCGTCAACAGATATATATATATTATAGCAGTTGTAAAGGATGGCTTGTAGAGGATGCCTGGGGTGTTTATTGAAGCTTCTGAACTTTCTGTTGACCCTTGCGGGACTGGCAATGGTTGGTTATGGGATTTACTTGTTTGTTGAATACAAAAGAGCAGACGATATGGATACAGTTTCACCCATGAGTGGTGACGAGGGCTTCATACAGCTTGGTCGGCCCATGCTTATGGCTGTGTCTTTAGCAGACAGTATTTTTGACAAGTTGCCAAAAGCTTGGTATGAATGCCTCCTCTGATTTTCCCTTTATTTTAAAGCCCTTTCTGAGTACATTGGATATTATATTTAATCTTGATTTGCAGTGTAACAGAATATTCTCTCAGAGACTGTGATAAACAATGTCCTGCTTTTGAGATTTCAAGCACAGCCATTTCTCAGTCCATTTACTTCATGGTTATTTTAAATTGCTCTAACAAATGTAGAGTTCTTGCACATTTTCCTTCCTGTCTTACATGATTTGGAAATTTTCTGGTAATCGATAATATGTACAAGGAACGTAGCCTTTACAATGATTACAGAATTGAAATAAGTCTCCCAACAGGGAGAAGGGGAGAAAAAAAAAAGGCTTTTCTATCTTTCACAGAGAGGGCAACTGATCAATAATAAGATAGAGTGGTTAATGATATGAATTTAATTTTTTCATGAAATGTTTTCTTTGAGGTTGGCAAGAGGTGCCGCGTGATAACCCAACTTATTACTTGAATAGTTTAAAACAAACACTTGATAACCATATCATGATTGTTATTGGATTTATTTTTTTATCTTTTTACTACTAGCAAGAGACATAGACATTGAGCCTGGACGAACACCTAATTAGAATATAGATCATATACTCATTGCTTTCAGTACATCAAGGTCAGCATAACTGATGCCTTTGTTGGTTGCTAAAAAGTTAGCAGAGCAAAAAATAACATAATGTTATGCTACATTTGTTATTATGTCTGCAGTTTTAACCTTTCTATTGAACAAGTCAAGGAAAAGTGTTATATTGTTAAAATTTAGAGGTTGAATTCTACATCTAGTCTTTCTTGTCCTTTGGTGATTATGAGATTATACGTATTCATTATTATTAATTTATGAATTCTGATGAGTACTTGATTGCACAACTTACGTTTTTTTTCTTTTTCATATGTCTTTGCAGGTTCATATACTTATTTATTGGTGTTGGAGTTGTTCTCTTTGTCATCTCTTGTGTTGGTTGTATCGGTGCTACAACACGGAATGGATGTTGCCTGACTTGTGTATCCTTAGTACTTTTCCAATCCTTTTTAATTCTAATTATAGGGATTTTGATTTCTATCATCCATCTATTTCACATGGCAATGCCAATATTATATTGATATCACGCACTGCGGTCTTTCATCATTTTAATAAGAGTAGTGCCATATATTCCAAAAGTTATTGCCGAAGTGCATCCCAATTGGTGTGACTGATTGATTTGTGCAGTAAGGTACATTGAAAATTGTGAATCCAAATGATGAATGCTGCAGCACTTGCTATCTTATTTGGATGCATTTTTCCAGATAAATATTAAACATGTACTAGTAATCTTTTAATCATTCAAATGGCTAATTATTTCTAAATGTCTTATGTAGCTTATTTCCCTCTTTTTTCTTGGTTATTAATGATTTCCTTAAGCCCACATAGTATTCAGTGCTGGTGATCTTGTTGATCTTGGTTGAGTTGGGATGTGCAGCCTTCTTTTACTTTGACAAATCCTGGAGAGAAGTGAGTAGTCTGTTGACTGGATTTTTGAATCATAATGGTATTCATTGTTATCTGAACTGTACAATAAATATTTTCTTTTGTTTTCTCCAGGAGATTCCAGCTGACAGAACTGGTAATTTTAACATGATATATGATTTTCTGAAAGAAAACTGGAATATTGTGAAGTGGGTCGCTCTGGGAGTTGTTATTTTGCAGGTAAGATAAACATGGAGTCATTTGCTTTATGTGAGGATATAAGAAAAAGATACTCTCTCACTTGCACTCATCCTGAATATTGACCAGCATTCTGATGGAGTGAGAGATTGTTCATTTTTTAAAATGTATCTGCAGAACAGGTTTAGGATGGGTTGGGTAGATCTTACATTTAAATTTCCCTTGGATGTAGAGAAATAAAATAAACCTGTAATATGTGCACTTTCTTTTTCATTCGTGCTTTATAGAGAGGCTTTATTATTCTTTTGAAAGTGAGATGTGATTTTTTTCACATAATTGGGCCGGCCTAGAATATTTGGCGATTCTTGCGTTCAACCCACTGTATTGGAACCACTTAATCTTATTTATCATTAGTAGGATAAGGGTTTACCATTCATGATTGTTTAATTTTCAGTTATAAGGCTGATTTAGGACATCCTAAAGGCATCTTACGTGTTCTAGACATAGGCATAATCTGCTCAGATCATTTTAGTAGCTGTGTTAGGATTTTCTGGGACTCATTATAATACTAATATGTCTTCATGAGATATTTTATCATAATAAAGTTACTTTTGCTTTATTATTATGACAATGCCTTTTCTTATTGATTAAGGTTTTATTATTATATATTACTTTTTGGATTAATATGTATATACAAGAGCCCTCAAGACATGAATGAATTTATTTTAAATATTTCCTTCTCTCAATGAATTCTTTCTAGTTCTTCATTTCTTGTCTTATATCCTTTGTAAATATCCCTCATTTCTTTCTAAAGTTCTTTATTTCCAATAAGCTTCTAATGCTACAAAAATTTTGGTGCATGGAAACATACAACCATATTTCATACTTTTATTCCATGTAAATAAAAAAAAGTGTGAGCCAGTGAATGATGGAGTTAGAATATGAATGTCATAGCCATATCACCAATTATTAGGTTTTAGCTTAAGCCAGAACCGCATCCTCATCCATTTATAGTATCTTAGATAGCTAAGATGTCCTTACCAGTCACTGAGAGATGTCTTGTTTCTCTCAAATTGGGTTCTTACTCTAAGGATATCTATCGCAATAGTGTTCCTATGGATGTCACTCATATTCTGTTAGTCAGGTCATGGATTTTGATCACAATGTTAAGAATTTTGGATGAGATAACACGTGTGGTCTCCTGTACTTTAAAACCATTGCCCTGAAGCCTGCCAAACCTGATGACACAGGGAGTTAATCACCAAAGTTCTAATAATGGTGGAGGTGAATACTTTTTAGGTCATTTTGAGGGGTTTTGGTGTTTTTATGGGTATACACTTTGGAGACAGTGATTAAATTAATTAGTTTGGTTAAAATTGTGGTGGCAGTGGTGTTTAAAAAAGGAGATAAAAGAGAAGAAATGGAGGGAAAACTAGAGAGAATTCATAGAAGGAAAATATTCAAATTCAACTCGTTCATGTCGTGATTTATATCAAGCACTCAGTCCCTCTATAGAGGGGAAAAAGGAAACATACCTAAGTAGAAAAAAGGGATATAAAAATATTAAACCAAAAGGCAATATTACCATAATTAAACCTTAACCATTAAGAAAACGAATTATTATAATATAAAACCAAGAAGTAATGTTATTATAATAAATTCTCACATAAAAATACATTATTATAATCATACAAGTCCCAAAAAATCCTGATATAACCAAGGGAAAAAGAAACTTCTAGCAATATACTAAGTCCTATGCCTATGTCCGGTGTATGTACGTAGATCTCTAGGGTGTCATACATCAAAAGCTTTTGAAGGGCACAAAAACTATAGCACTTATTGGAGCATTTGGTTGACTTTAATCCAGGGTCCAGAGGAATCTGTGTAGTTTTGGTTTCATATTTCTTCAAATTCTGGATTTACTTGATTTTGGCACTCTTTTCCTACTTAAATTCTGCTACTGTCTTCTGTAGTGTGATCTGTAGCATCCCATCATTTTGGTGTTCTTTGAATGTGCTTATTTTTCACGTGGATGTGGTTATTTTTTATGTATGTATGTATTTCTTTCCTTACCAATTGAAGTACTGCTTCATGGCGAATCTGTTTATGGGAAATTGTATTTCTAAGTCTTATGTTTCAGCTCTTCCCATTCTTGATAGGACCAATGATATAGGTCAGAAATACTTAGGAAGTTTTCTGTTGAAGTTATTGAAAGGGAAAATCGGCAGGCTTTTGAAAATTAGACGCTGCTATTATCTAACAGAAGAGTCCTGCACTCCTGTGAACTTGTAAAATCGGGCTGCAACTTGGCTGGGTTTTACAGGCTCAAAGTATCTGTTTCACCTCTTTGCCCAAGACCTTCCTCATGTTCGAAATCAATTTGAACTAGTGTTTGCCCAGCTGAGCTCCACTAATTGATATATATAGATTTGGTCATGCATTCAGTTGTTTCCTCTTGGGTTGAGAAAAAGGGGAATTCATAAATCCGATTGAAGATGAAATCTAGAGTTAAACAGTATTTTAATTTGTAACCCATCAGTCTGCAGAAACAAACCTGAAAAAAAACTGGAAAGAAGGGGAGAGAAGTTTTTTTTTTTTTTTTGGGGGTGTTGTGTGCTGTGGGAAGAAAAGAAAAGGCTATCAATTTGACTCTCCTTTTTTGCATCCCTTCCCCTCTCTTTCTTGGGGTGATTACAGCAGTCAAGCTTCATACCTAGTTGGTTTTCTTATTCAAATACACATGTTCTATTGACTTTAAGGGCATAAAGGCAGTAGGATATGCATTCCAAGATGTATGTAAATGCAAAACATAATACTATGGATTTGAGTTGAGCTTCTTAGTCCATTAATCTAAGGCTGGTCATATATATCACAGTGTTTTTTTTCTGTATGTGCAATGTCAGACTGGACTAGTCATAGAATTTTTACCTTCTAATGCTCCCGTATGGTAGCTCTTATGAAATGAATGAACCTTGGAATTTGCAGGCTTTGATTTTCCTGTTAGCTATTATAGTCAGGGCAGCAAACAGACCAGTGGAGTATGACAGTGATGATGAGCTCATTGCCCCAAGGCAACAGATTCGGCAGCCTTTGATCAATAGGCCAACACCTCCTGCGACAGGTGTGCCTGTTGCTGGTTCCCTTGATCCACGTCCTAGCAGAAATGATGCTTGGAGTACCCGTATGAGAGAAAAGGTGTGTGTTCTTTTCTTTTCTTTTCTTTTCTCTTTTTTTATTTTTTAATCTAGCAACTTTTTTTTAATAATATAGTAAAACCTTTGTATAATTATACACTTTATAGGAATAACCTATAAACATAAAAAAGATTGGTCCTAATTTGGGTCAATTATAAATAAGAATAAACTTCACATTGTAATAAGTTATATATAATTTTTTTTAGATTCTGTCTTAAGGAATTTGCCTCCACAAAGTAATAATTATTTGTATATTCCAAAAGGTATGTGCTATTTTATATTAAAGGTTTAAGATGAAAGAAAATTATTTTTTAAAGTTGTTTGGGTCAATGATTTATACAATGTACAATAGAGAAAAACATATCAAAGAGATTCTAAACTTTTAGACTTTTTAGATGATTTTGCATAATGCTAGTTTTTTGAAACTATGCCTATCTCTTTTATCTATACATTGGATTTGACATGTTCCTCTAATTATTTATTAATGTAGTGCATACTTTGTATCACTTGCACTTAGGATAACTAAGTTAAAACATTAATTTTTATAACTACACCTCTGTTAAGTTATAACCTCTTCTTAGTAATAAAATTAGTTTGGTCCCAACAATATGACAATAGAGAGTTTTTATTGTACATAGATCATACAAGTGCTTCATCTGGCTGTAATCATGAATAACTTTCAAGAATAATACTTGACATTCAAACTCTACAAATGAACTAACCTCTGCCAACTGAGGCAGCTTAGAATTAGTAAATCGAAAACGCAAAGGTGAATGAGAGTAGATGATGGGTTGATAATATAATAATGCCACATCAATTCATATGAAAAGAGAGTTGTATGGAGTGTTTGTAGTTGTAGTATTATTCAACTGGGGGATTGTAGCTTATCTAGGTGTTATATTAAAATATAGAGAGTGCACATGATAGGAGGATATTCAGGTTGCTATTTATTATTAAAATGAGTGTTATGGCCAAGTTCTGCTTCTGACACTGTAATGTTGTTCTTGAATGGACATAAACCAGTATGGGCTTGATACGTCTGAGTTCACGTACAACCCGTCTGAGTCACACAGGTTCCAACAGGTGGCTACACAGCCAGCAGAAGAAAGAAGCCGCTGCACCATCATGTAATGAGTTTCTGGATGTCCCTCAAAATCTAAACTGAATTCGAGTATTACAGAAGACAGTCTTTTCGTTTTGTTGAGTTTGTGTAGAAAACACATTGTTCAGGAGTTATAACCATTCTCCCACCTGTCTTGTTCCATTTTTTTTCTTCTACAAAACAAAACTTGTTCAAATGGACAGCCAATTTGTGTGTAAGAGTATAATGTTATATTAGGGTTTATTATGGTGTTAAAAGTCTGAGATTAAGCTTATATTCTTTTTTCGTCAGATTGGATATGATATTTTTCGTCCATGAACAAGAACACAGTACAAAAGCACAATATCAACAGATATTTTTACATAATTGCCAAAAAAATGTGTAATAGAAATTGATTTTGATAATACATATTTCATTTCGTGTTATTTTTTTTCAAAAAGGTTGAAGAGTGGATAAAGGTTAAATCCACTTTTTCCTCTACATCCCTCACCATTCAAATTTAGCCTGCTTGCTTGAAAACTTGTTTATTTCACTTTCCATTTCATTTCCCTAAATACTATTATCTTAGTGGGAGTCATTTTCGGTGTTTGGTTCGGCTTTGATTTGTTTATTTTTTTTTTCTCTATCATCATCTGTCAGTTTGACATTGTGGTCCAAACGCGGAAAAGATAAGTGATTTTTTTATTTTTTTCTTCCCAAGTTGATTTGTAATTTGGTTCCATAGTTTCTTGTTGGATCTTTTAATACATTTACAAGTAGTTGGTGTTGGTGAAGAGTGATCTCATGTCTTGTTGAATGACAAACCGCCATTACACAATGCCTCCAACTCAACTGTTTCTCCATTGCTCCTCTTCGAATCATTGACACACGTTCACACACTTGACCCCTACAGAAACAAGAAGACAACTTATTTGTTATTATTATTATTATCATTTCAAAGAAGAGGGTATTTTTTTATCTTATCTCAAACCCATGTAACTTTTGTCTTAAATTTAAAATTTATCTCAACTATGTGGTATCTATTAATAGTTAATGAGGTGATACAATTAATTTATTTGAATTATAAAAAAAATTGTTAACCACTCAATTAATAATGATACATGTATAAATTTTTTGATATAATTTAAGATAACAGGTTACATGACATTAAAAGGTTGGTTGAAAAATAAATACAGTTACTAAAAATTATTATGAGAATCTTACGATAGTTTCATTTAACCAGTTACTAAAAATTATTATGAGAATCTTATGATAGTTTCATTTAACCACTTTTTCGCCACGCAAGTCGCTATATCGGATTGTAGGGAAGAAACAAAATTATACGCACAGTGAACAGATTTATAGATGTATCATTATTTTTCGGACATTTTCCTGAACCTAACCGCAGGGACAGCCAGGAGTCAAATACCTATAGAAGCCCGGTAGAAAGATCCGTACTTTGTACCTTGTGTTCACGAGCTCAATACTTGTGCTCCAAGCTCACTGTTACTTTATGTCATACTTTCTAGACAAATATAAAATCGAAATTGAATAATAGAAAATTTAATTTTGCATATTATTCTTTTTAGGATAGAAAAAAAGATACTTACACCCCTAAAATTTAGAAAAATAATCACAAAGGCTCTCAAGTTTTCAACAAGGGATATTAAGACTCTCTTTTGACCATAATAGCCTTTAACTTTATAAACAAAAAAAAAATGATCCAAAATTTTATAATAAACAGAAACATAATATTAAAAGAAAATTATTAAAGTTAAATTATTTTGAATACTACATAGAAAATAATTTTAATATTATTAATAGGTAGATATTTTATTAATTACAAAATCTATTTAACCTAAGGATTTATTTAAAATTTTTATAATAAATACAAATATATTATCAAAATAAATATAATAATTTAAAATTTTAATATTATTTTAAATGTTAAAAATAATTTAATATTATTAGTCCATTGGATAGATTATATTATTTATATTATATTTTTATTAATTAAAAATTTTTAAAGTTAGTGTTCTAATTACCATATCAAAAAATTATGGTAAAAAAGGGATCTTGACATCCCTTTTTGAAAATTTGAGGGTCTTTATGATCATTTTCTCAAATCTTAAGGGTAGGTGCCCTTTTCTCTTTTGGGACTAATATACAAATTTAATGTCAAGATTTGTCCATAAAATTGAATGACATTATCAAAATTTCATTTTCTTTTGCTCTTTGGATGTTGTAGCTCATTTGACCATGAATGTATATTGCACCTATCTATGATCAATTGAGTTTAGTGATAATAATACTGAGTTAGGGTCGATGTTAATTTGGTAAGATTTCTCATCCCTATCTAAAATTTTAAAATAAATTTTAAAAAAAGAGAAATAAATCATAAAATAACAATATAAAAACACTAGTCATTATTACCATGTACTTTTGATAATTTTATATCACAAATTAATTGGTAAAACTATCTTAAGTTTATCCACGAGGCCTAAGGTTCCAATTCCACGGATGGAGAAGAATAAATTTAAATTGGAATCTTTATGCTTTGAAAATATGTTTATTCAATTAAATTATTTCTTTGTGTATGTTATATAATTAATCACGTTGTTAATTATCAGAATTATGTTGATAAGGCAGACTTATACCTTTTTGAATTTAAATTTTCTCTCATTTTGTCCAGATTTATGTCGATGAGGGAAAGTTATATATTATTAATTCAAGATTTTCTCACTTTATTCAGATTTAAAAAAAAAAAAAGAAAGAAGAAAAAAAAGAAAGAAGACTGACATTTATTTAGCCGCAAATACCCAAACATCAAGCCGCGCGTGGCAAGGCAGCAGCCAGCGGCAGCATGCATTATTAGTATATGGGTTGGTGGGCAAGTTGGCATTTGCATAATTCGTGAATTGCCAATTTTCGACTCATATTTATATATCTTATGGTTTACATTGACCTTTCACTTTTAGTGCCCAAAATTACTTTATTAATTATAGAATGTGTATGCTAGCTTGATGATCTACAGCTGTTCTGTTGATATTTACATGCCATTTTATACATCCAACTTGAATTACATTCTGTCGTTTTCTGGCTCAAATTCACAGTTGAAGCCATTTTTCGATGTCGCTAAAAATTAGAAAAATTTTAAATTTTTTATCTTTTGTTAGGAAACTGATTTTGTTGTCGTTTTATTTGTTCTTATTATTCAAATTTCTAGAACATTATTATTGGATTAGATTACAAATCCAATTATTGTGTCAGATTTAGTAGTATAAATTAAAAGCCTAAAGGTTTTAGGTTTGTCATTCTTTCTTCAAGCTAGCTAGCACATGAAGCCATGCAACATATAAATATTTATAGCATAGGAGATCGATAAAGAGCATGTTAATTTGTCCAATATATTCGAACAGAAACTTTTTCTTTCTTTTTCCCCTACTTTTTCATGTGTAGCTAGGTCATTTAATGTACATAAAACTAACCCTAGTTCTTTTCATCTTCATCGGGGTGTGTGTATACTTTTGATATTATATTACAATTAATTTATTACTATGAGACTATTATTGATATTATATTAAATAATATTTTATTTAAATTAATTTACAATAAATTTTATAAAATATTATTTAAATTTTTATCTTTTATTAATATCTGAAAAATGTTTACTTCTCTTACATTTTTTTAAAAATATATACCATCTCCACTCAGCTATTCAACGATTGAGACAGGAATAATGTTCATGCTTAATAAAAGAAACTGTTAATGGCTGTAAAGGGTTACTTTGAGCTAAGATATGGGCAACTTTTTTCCAGATGCAAATTGGAAACAGTGGTCAATGCAGTGGGCATTGATGATCAACTAGCAAAGAAAATTAAAGTGATTCCACCTTTATTCCGTTCCATCTAAATCCAAAGTCATTTCATGTGCCTTATCTTTAATTTGATCTCAACTTTTTGTTTGTGGGCACCATGCAAGAAAATCAAAGAATAGAAGAATATAGAACGGGAGCCCTCTTCTTATACACAAATTTTGACACAAGGTCTTACCCGTTAATCACGATAATTTTGCTGATTAAGATTGTTTTCTATAGGAATTAGTTTGTGAACAAATAAAGTCAATTAATAATGGATCTCACAACTATTATTACTACTCCTAAGTTTTCTCCTATTTACCCTTAACAGATCTTTATATATTTACTCCCTTTTCTTCCTTCGGTTTTGTTTCCTTCTCTGTTCTTCACGCCGCATGATAAAAAAAAAAATTAATAGTGAATCGTTTTTCCAAGTTGTTATTTCTATATATCAGAAAATTACATAATATGATGCAAACGATTATACTTATACTTTTTTTTTCCTTTATTTTTCACCCAAAGGATCGGGACCCGAGCTTCATATTTCTGCAACTATCCTTAACCGTCTTGTCGAAAGATACTTCATCAAATATTGTTACAATCGTTGAAAATTTATTTTTTCCCAATTAATGTTCATATTCAATATTGCACTTGGCTAGACTTTGGTTTCAGAATTCATAACAATGGCTCGTATATTTCAAGCACGGGCCTGCCAAAATATAGTTTAATCCAATGCCTCCTTAATGATCATTAGGAAACAAGTCTATAGTATCACCCACTAAACAATTCTGAGAACAGAACAGTATATTCGGTTTAAGAACCATAGTAATATGTGTTTAATAGATAAACTCCTATATTGGTAATAGTAGAGGGGATAGGAGAGATAATCGACGTATTAATAATAGTTGTTGTGTCCATTAGTTAATTTTATTTCTTTACAAAATAACCCTTATCAGTAATAATTTTAGCCATCAAAATTATTGTAATTTATCGAATAAGATCATGTGTCAAAATTTATATATAAAGAGAGGGGCGCCAGATCTCAGCCATATATATATATACGACAATTAACTTTGCAACAAGAAGAAAGTTTTGCAATTTTGCAATATTTCCTTTCCATATGAATGATAAAGGTAATTAAGTCTTTTGCTGGACTTCATCGAAATTGCACTAAAAAGGAATCATCCTACAACAGTTTTCGATTTAGGGGACCAATTGAACTATATTAAGTGGAAGAGAATTAATTGGGTGTTAGAGTGGTGGAAACACTCATATATATATATATATATATATTGGACCTTAGATCAATGGATTATCCTACTGCCAAAACCAACAACACCTTTTCCTTCTTTTCATCTTAATGTTGTTCCTTTTGTTTATCAAAAAAAAATGAAAAGAAATTGAGCACATATAACAATATTACAAATTAGCTGTTGTTAATTAATTATCATGTTTTTGCTTCTAGTTAAAATTAAGCATTAGATTTCGCAAGTGGTCCCAAAATTCAAACACTCTGTACAACTATATGTATTTCAAGTTCCTCACTACACACAATCTGTTTTGCATACTAAAATGCATTTTAACACTTTATAATAATAAGGGAGAGACTGCAAAATTCCCTTTTTTTTAAATGAATATATACCATTTATCTTTTTATTGTTTTCATAATAACCAATAATCTCCTTAATAGTATAATTTTATAATATTATCCTTATTTTTAAATACAGTTTTATTCATATTTATTATAAATAAAATAAATTATATTAATAGAGATTAAAATAAAAATTTAAGTATAAAAATAAGAAAATATATATTTCTCGAGTGAATAAAAAATTAATAATATGATATTTTTCTTATAAATTTTGTATTTTTTTAATTTTTATAATAAATATATATTTTTTATTCCAAGTTAAATCATCAAGCAAATAACTCATTTACTCATCTTTTCCTTTAAATTTTTAGTGTCAAGGGATTTAGCTATTATGAAAACGGTAGAAAATAAGTAGTATATATTGATTTTAATAGAAGAAAAATTGACAATATCCCTATCAAGGGTGACATTAATTGTGTTTAAATCATGTGTGATCATTTAAGTTTTGTTTGTGTCATTCCAAACAAAGGTTGAATAATAATATATTAGGATGATATGAATTTAAATTTCTTTATTAATCAAATCAAGGATATTAAATATATACTAACCTAGCACAATTATCAAAAAATTTACAATTGTGGTGTTGTTTAATATATATTTTAAAAATATTTGTGGCTTTACTTACTGAACTCAATTTTAGTCCAAATATATAACTAAATACTTCTTAAAATACAAAAAATGTAATATAATCTTATTACATAATATATATGTCGATAGAACAGGATCAAGAGTCAACAATATGGAATTAATAAGATTGTTAATTATGTCATAAACAGATTCATTTATCGAGAACTAAACTCCAATCCGACATTTTATAGCTCTAACTTATTTAACTTCGTGTCAAAAAATACAAACCCTAACATTAATAATTAATTCTCAATCTCTCTTTTTTCCGCTTACCAATTTGTCTAGTTGAGCAAAATTCACACTAGATTAAAGGAAAAAAAAGAAACACTTGTTTAACTTATATAATATAGCTAGTAGCCAAATATAGTACGCAATTAATCATCATGCAATATTTTAAATGGGTAAGAAAATTCTTGATTTGTGGTCCATTCCATTACGTAGGTATAACATTGGCATGTTATGAATAATATATCATTTTTTTTCCGGTATCATATTAACTTAACCATCTAAGCATTAGATCTGCTAATTATATAAATATGTATATTCATAGAATATTCGAGTGGCATGAATATTCTAAATATTCAAAGGCTTGGTGGGTTTATTAGCTTCTTGTCATCAACATGAAGAGATAATAATGTGCATAACTTATTTGTATTAATTAAATATGTGGGCTACAATGGACGTGTGTATTATTGTATATAAGTCAACTTGGCATATAATAACACCATTAATTATTAGCCAGCCATGCATGCATTAATCCCTTCTTTTTCAATCAAATAGAGCCGCCTTTTTAGTCTTTACAATTACATCTAATCTTACGTTATATGTTAATTTATACATGTGGATCACGATTTTTACCATTAATTGTATTAAACAAAAATAAAATAAAATTGTAATGCGAATTTTAATGATTGAAGTGAGAGATAAACAAGAAAAATCAATAGTCTCAAAAATGAAATTAATTTTGTCTTAAATTATCAAAAATTGACAATGACTAAGGTTTTGAGTCCTTTTATAGGTAAATCGTGAATCATCCAAATTTATTTATCAAAATAGGCCAGTTAAAATTATTTTATCATGATAAATTACTATTGATTGAAATAAATAAAAGGAAAAAGACATTTAAGATTGATAATAAACTATTTCATCTTTACCATATAAGTTTAAATTTTGGGCTTCCATAGTAGAGGTCGGAGAGCTTTTTTCTTTTTTTAAAAAAATTAAATTCTCTAAAATGCCCTTTATTTCAAAATTTTGTCCCTTTATTTATTTCATAATTTTGTAACATATTTTAAAAATTTAAGTAATTTTACAATTTTAAATAAAAAATCTCATTGATAACTAAACAATTAATTTTTTTAAATAGAAATTCTCTTTGGATAAGCTCTATTTAAAAAACTATAGTGTGTGTAATTATTCTCAGATGTGGGGTCCTTTATTTTTTTAAATGCAAACATCTTATTAAGTTTTATAGTTTAATAGTATTAAAATCTGACTTTACTAAACTTCATAACTTAAAAGTATTTCTATATAAAAGATATAAGACGTCCACACTAGAAAATGATTATACATACATACATACATACATACATATATACATACATACATACATGCATGCATACATACAAAATCATTCTCAAGTGTGGACGCATGTATTTTTTTTAATACGGACACACGGTTAAACTGTGTGATTTAAGAAAATTAAAAATCAACCCTCTTAAACTCCATACTTTTAAAGTGTGTCTGCATAAGAAAAAAATAAAGGCACCTGCATTAAAGAAATATTACACGCACATATATGTGTACACACATAATATGTATGTATGTGTGTATATATATACACACACATATATATATATCTGTGTGTGTACTTCAAACAGCTTTTTGAGACTTTTCGAGGTTCTAAGAAATTCAGTAAAAATTTAACAGACATCGCAGCAATATGAGCAGCATGTTTGAATCCTCTGGTCTGGAATTTTGACAAAATCCCACACGCATCCTCATGCTATTTTCACGACCATTTGAAAATAAGTAGATTGCTTTAACTTGGAAAACATTTGGAACGAAACACTTAGACCCGATACATTTTGACCAAACCATTGCAATCAGGAAAGAAAATAAATAAATAAATAAAGGGATGGTTTTGTATCAAAATGATTAACTTAGTCAGATTAATTAGGCTAAATTTTAGAAACAATCCTACGATCCAGCGAATTGACCCATCATGACCCAACTCGATCATGTTAAACTCAACAGTTATTTATTGGTGGTGATTTTTTCACTTCACTCTCAAGAAATAATTACAGTACTTTTTATTCTTTTAAAAAATAAAAATAAAAAAATTTAGAGATTTAATCCAATAAAATTAAATACTTAAATTAAGCTCATTTTTAAGGACAATTTTGCTATTGGTCACATAAACCTTAGAGTGGGACTATTTAAACCCGTCAAATTTCTCTCTACATTCATTTTAAAAAAATTCATTATTAAAAATTTAAAATTTAAAAATATCATAATTATCCTTCTATTATCTCTTTCTCTCTCTACCTTATAATTGTATATTTTCTTTTTACTATCACATTTGCAAATTAGATACACAATTTTATTCTCTTTTGAATTCTTTTTGGTAAATTTTAATTTTTTGATGTTCATTTATTTTTATGACTGATAAAAATTAATTGATGTTAATTTCTAAACAATAGGTTTTGTTCCTTTTAGTTAGTAATACCAGTTATTTATAGATAACATTTCTAAACAATAGGTTTTGTTCTTTTTAGTTAGTAATACCAGTTATTTATAGCTAATATATATATGAATGAAAGAATTGATGAGAATTTGTGAAATTAAGAAGAGAAAATAACTTTTTCAAAAATTATTTAGATAGTAAAATTCTTAATTAAAAAGAAGGTGTAGAGAGAAAATTTGTGAGCTCAAATAGTTCCACCCCAAAACTTATTTAAAGCAACTTTAATGATCAAGAATACCTATATAAAAAATGTTATAATAAGAAATTAATTGATTAATTGTCAAAAAATTTAATGATTTGTATATTTTAAAAATAGCGATAGTTTATTTTATTATTTTCTACAAGTGAGGTGAAAAAAAATATGGGTGGAAATATCCCAACCCTTATTTTTGTCTAAGCAAATTATTTTGGTATAAACTTCTATAGGACATATAATTCTTTCATGCAAGTGTATAAAGAAAAAAGTATACAAATTAAAATTTGGAAAATTCTATAATGCGGTAATGAAAATTACGGCATCAATACCATGATAAACATAAATATTGTAAATTACACATATAACTAGAAAAAGTAAAGTAAAACCAATAAATTCATACAAGATTATTAATTATTTAAAAAATTAACATTGTTTCTACATAAGTTTTATTCATTTACAAGAAATATTTTCTTTAATTAAACAAACAAAAAAATTACTAATTAATTAAATAAAAAATTATACTAAAAAAAGTGGAATAAGTTTTATTGAATTAATTTAACCATAAATTTTATATTTATTCTAGGACATTTGTATACCTTTTTTTTTTCATTTTCTTGATGGGTGTCGAAGCCAGCAAATATAAATACCTACTCTAACAAAATTGTGTATAGTGATTGAGCAGGGTCGTGTCCACAGAGATTGGTAAGTATTAAATCCTTTTTAAAATAAAAATGTAAAATTGGGGGATTGTTGACAATAATGAAAATCAATTTAAATTAATAAGAATGCAAATTAAAGGTGTAATTCAAAATGGGAAAACTCTGGTTGAAGGAATTAACTCAGCTTTGATTCGACTACTGATCATCGATACAACTACAAATCATTACTGCTTATGAATAGACCGGTTATAGCTATTGAGACACTCTAATAGCCAATCTCTCCTTAATTAGTTGATAACCAAGGTACGACCGTTGGTTATTTCCCTAATCAATAGACAATCCTAGATACGATCATAAGATTTAATCAATTGACAGCCTGAAAAACTAGAGAGACCCAAATCCTAATTAACAAACGCATACGATGGTTCATTTAAATTAGATTATTTATTCTCATAACACAACGCACTGCTATGTTATTTGCCACAAATATCAAAATCTTCATACGATGAATCTTTCAATTGGCAATAGACTAAGTTGATAATTAAATAGTGGCCAATTATCTAATTAACAAACATAATCATGACAATAATTCAGAGAATAAACAAATACCCAAAAAAGCAATAAAACAATTAAAAGCACAAGAAAGATCTCACAGTAATGGTGAATCAAAGCTTCATTAACCTTCAACCAGAAAAATAAGTTTAGTTCCTCATGGAGAAAAAGAGAAAACCCTAAAAAAGATAAAAACAATTAATAATCCAATTCTCTTTTTCCCTAATCCTTCTTTATCTCCTCTTTTATAGTTTTCTTAAAAAGGATAAAGATAAAAATATCTAAAATCTTATCTAAACTTACAAGAGTAGTGAAAATATAAAACACGTTTAAAAAGAAATAAAAACGTAAGTCCGCAATTGATAGCACGCGCCCACGCCTTATCAACAAACTTCTTCTGAAATCGACTATTTCTCCAAGAAGCCATTTCATCCTCAAACATCATCTTGTAACTCAATTTAGCACTAATCAATAGAATTGCACCTATAAAAATAAAACACACGTAAATCACAACTATTGAGTGCAAAACATTGATATTAAAGGGATTAAACAATGCAAAATTAGTGCATGAAATGCACTATAACATTTCTATAATAATGTCTATTTATTACACATGTTAATTAAGCACAATTATTTATCTCGATATAGATCAAGCAAAAATAAAATAAAAAATATTTTTATATTACTAGACACATATTTGATATATCAATAAATTAGATCTGATTTTGAGTTTTATGCATACTTCATGTATAATATCATCATCTTACAACAACTATGAAAAATATTAAAATAATATTTTTTTCAAAATCTAATTTTGAAAATAAATTTCATCTTTAATAAAACATCACATGTATTGTGTAAATGCAAAACTGGCATTATTCAATTTAAATAAAATAAATAAATAAATATATAAGGTAATAAATATTATAATAAATTTTATTTTACAGTTGTGAACTTTTTTTTTTGGGCAATAACTCTTAAATTAATTTACTTATTTTATCTTTTATTCATAAGTTTTAGGCATAATTTGCAAAATTTATATTTTATTATGCACTTAATGTTGATTTACTTGTCTCATATTATATTTGTAAGTTTTTGTTTTATTTATCAGTAATACATCAATTTACCAATTTTATAGTAATTTACTTATTTTACATTTTTTTTACAAGTCTTATATTATATTTTTAAAATTTATGTTTTATTTTACAATGAGTGTTGATTTATTAGTTTTACGTTATATTTGTAATTTTTGTTTTGTTTACCATTAATACATTAATTTACTTGTTTTACTTTTTATTAACAAGTCTTATATTCCATTTCTAAAATTTATGTTTTATTTTGTACTTAATGTTGATTTACTAATTTTATGTTATATTTGTACGTTTTTATTTTATTTACCAATAATACATTAATTTGTCAATTTTATAGTAATTTGCTTATTTTAGTTTTTTATAAATATTTTGTTTCATTTCTAAAATTTATATTTTATTTTACAGTTAATGTTGATTTGTTAGTTTTAAGTTATATTTGTAAGAGTTTGTTTTATTTACTAGTAATACATCAATTTACTAGTTTTATATTAATTTACTTGTTTTATCTTCTATTTAATATTTTATGTTTAAATTCTAAAATTTATTTTTATTTTACACTTAATATTTATTTACGAATTTTATTTTATATTTGTAAACTTTTATTTTATTTATTAATAATATATTAATTTATTAATAATATACTAATTTATCAATTTTATATTAATTTATTCATTTTATTTTTTATTTAAACATTTTATATTTTATATTTAATTACTGTATTAATACGGTAACTTTAATCACAATATAATAGAATGAGCCATAAATTTTTATTGATAATTAAACACACATGTGTCGAACGAACAGTTAAAAATTCAGCAAAGTCCTCACCAACAATAACCAAAAAAAAAAAAATCATAATTCAGCCGTCAACTGTAGTTGAACATTACTCTGTCCCCCTCTACAAACAGTGCACTTGCCTACACACTACCAGCTTATCCACAGTTCACAACTTCCAGCTAGTTAGTTAACCAGTTTGATTTTTTTTTCCTAATTAATTGACATACATTAATAAATCTTCAATAAATTAATTTGTTCGCCCTGGATTGCAATATAAGTTTAATTGTAATTCAATTAATTAATATTCACCTAAATAATAAACTCTTGTTAATTCTAAAGGTATTAATTTATCAAAATTATACTATAATTCGAAAGGTATTGAAAAATAAAGATCTTGCTTGCATGGTTTTCTTATAAAAGAAGTCTCTTTATTCTTAAAATCAACTTCTTAAGTCACCACATCATCCGAAAATTTATAAACAAATAAAAACAAAATACACGTAAAAAGTGGCTTTTTTTTTTTTTTTCAATTGAAGGCAAGTCGTTTACCTTCACATATAGTGCGATGAGCTTGAGCCAACCTTTTTTTCTGTGACGGTGGTCCCTTTGAATCAGTTCAAAATTCATTGGTCAATCTTTTCATGCACATATTTTATTGTTATTTATTATCCATATTTCGTTAACATGATAACCGTCCAACCAATCTGTTTACAGTTGTCCGAAATCTTTTTTAGTCCTTTGGTTTTCTTCCTAATTTTAGTTTTTTTACTCATTTGATTGCCACTTTGACTTGAACTTCCATTTTTTAGTGTCAACCTTTGCTTAGTTTAACTGGGCAGTTACCTGTTTCAAGCGTGGTGGGGTCTTTGCAAATCTTGTAATGTATGATCATTTACTATTATCATTATTTTTTTTACACTTTGTTTTTCTTATTTTTAATGATTGTGTCGTTTTCAGTATTTGATTTGTCTTTAGTTGTATAAAACCGTGTAAGTTCCTAAATTTGCTTTTGGGTCTCTGGTGGGGATGGATAATGACTTGTTTAAAGCTATATATATTTTATTTATTCGGGGTTTCAATTTGTGTGATTGTTAATAGCCCGGTTGGATTTTCTTAATTCTTAGGTGTAATCACCTTCTGTGTTAATCCAACTTTGGTTTTTCTTTCTTTGCATTGCTGAAACTAATAATGGCTGTGGCATCTTTTGATTTTTGGATTAGACTTTACTATTGTGTGACAATGAAAGTGATATTTTTGATTTTTTATGGGTTTGTTTTTTCCTCAGTTTTATTGATTTTTCAGTGATAGTGTTGCCATGATGTTTCTGGGTTTGTGAGAGGGATGTCCATTGGGTATTTCTTTTTGAGCAAGTTGAGGCACTGCGTGTATGTCTGTTAAATATGTCCACACTTTTTTCTCTGTCCCTTCTATTTGGCAACTTATTATGAATCTTCCTTGTGTTTGGCACCAAACTTCCCCAACCAATAGATCTTGTTTTTTAATGATCTCTAATGCCTCTTATTTAAACATTAATCCCCTTAGATAGTGAGAGTTGGATTCCAGTGCATGGTTCCATATTCGAGTAGTTGTTAGTGGGATTCCATTCGGAAATTTGATCCTGTGAGACAATGAGAACCCGGACAGGAAAGCGTTCTGAGGTGTGCCTTTCGGCTCTCTGGTACTTGTTCTGCTATAACATTTTGCGATTTTTAGGAACCAGCATTTAGACTAATTCGAAGATTCACTTTCGGTTTTGCAGGCTTTTTGGCCTTCCATTGTCATGAAGAAATGGTTGAATATAAAGCCAAAGGTATATGATTTTAGCGAAGATGAGATTGACACGGAAACTGAAAGTGAAGATGATGGTACGGTTGCAAAATATTTACATTGGCTGGTTATTTCTGTGTTTCTGCTGCTTTTTCTGTTGTTGATATTGTTTTCTGCAAAACAAAAAAAATTTCCAGCTTCCTCTCTTAAAGATGCAAGAGTGCGCATACGTGAAGATCATCTACATAAGGCTCAGGAGAACCATTCTGATTGTCAAAGCCAAATTTCAGGTAATACTTGTATTCTATATGTCTACTTTGGTCTTGATAGGATCAAACCCTCTTTCTTTCTTGATTATTATTATTATTATTGTTGTTGTTGTTGTTGTTATTTACTATCAAAAGCAATTATTTTATCATCCATAGTGTTATCAGATTCCTGTATCTTCATCCAGTGCTCATTCCTAAAGAATCTTGATATGAAATTCTCGTGCCTTCTTTTCCTTTTCTTGTTTGTAAAACATATTTTTGTTATTTGGCACCTTACTATATAAATTACCTATCTCTTTTTTCTTTGCTCTGTTTTTCTTTTTAATATCTAATTGTTTAAGTATCAGTTGCTCTTAAATTTGGGTGAAATTCTAGAATTGTGGTGTGACCATGAATTAGTCTAGGACTTGAAGATGAGCTCAAGTTTTGATTTTTGTGATGCAAATGAAGAAAAGAAGCCACTTAGAAAAATCCCTCTTCTTGTTTTATTAGTTTCTGGGTAAAAGACACAAATATCCTTCCTAAAGTGTTTAAAAAATTTTTGTTTTCATTTAAATCTCTAGACCTAAATCGGGTCCAGTTCCTGTAAAGTTTTTAGTCAATCCCATGGGAAGTTTAATGATCTTGAAGGCCTAATTAGTTTTTCACTTGATTACTTGTAAGTCTCAAATTGCTTTGGTGTTTCTTTGGTCCAGATACACCTTCTAAGGGCTATCACCTAAGACACAGGAGAGGGAAATCAGAAACGCTGCGTGTGCAGTATATAAATACCAAGGATGTCAGGTTTGGCTGTAACCCACTTAATTAGCTAACTCAGCCATAACTATCTGTCAGATTCTGACTGAGAAAGCTCTTGTGTGCAGGGTAACAATAGGCACTTGGAATGTTGCTGGAAGTCATCCATATGAAGATCTTGATATTGATGACTGGCTTTGTACCCAAGAGCCAGCAGATATTTATATTATTGGGTGCGTATTTCATACTTTGGCGAACAGTGAGTGCATCCTGTCTGCCTTTGTTGTGGCTGTTGTGTCAATCTGTCCATTGTGCTATTCAGTGAGCAACATCTTATTTGAAGTTCCAGTTTGTTTTTCATAATAGTTCCTTGTGCATGTGCAGTTAAATAGATTAGAATGGTTCTATCGCATCATAATCTACATTGTAGTGCTTGAGTTAATGGAACGCGGAGTGTAAACCTTAAGGCTGCATAAGTTTGAACAACGAGACTAGGTTAGGTTTTATGACCTATTGATCTGTCTTGGCAATATATTCCACATCAATCACATCAATCAGCATTTCTAGAATTTGGTCATATTTACTTAATGCGCCTGTGGGGCACATACATCCCTTTTTAAATCTAGCTAAACTAAAACAAATGTTTTAGGTAAAATGATTGGCTTAATGCTCATGTCATTTTAAGGGAGTACTAGCACTGGTTTCAGACATGAAAACACCCAAAATCTAGATGCAGATGATGGCCATATTGGAGTTGATTTGAGGAATTTTAAAGGAGTTATTCTACACGTTCAAGCTATTTATTCAAACTGACTTGGCATAAATTCAATCGAAGTGTCAAAAAAAGAAATAAACAAAACACAATCCAAAATAAATGATATTGCAGCACCCATACTATTATATGCGTTAGAGCGTTTCTAATCTCATGTTAATAATGTCTACCTTTCGCAGCTTCCAAGAGGTAGTCCCTCTGAATGCTGGTAATGTTCTGGGGGCAGAGAGTAGTAGGCCAATTCCGAAATGGGAGGCAATCATTCGTAGAACTCTGAATAAATCTGCGGAACCTGAAAATAAACACAAAAGCTGCAGTGCCCCACCTTCTCCAGTGCTAAGAACCTCCTCTGTTGCTGACGAGCTTGCTGATGAGCTTGCTGATGAGATTGATGATCTCCCTTTGGGGATTACTAGCGAGGAGTATGTTAGTATTACAAATGGTTGCAATGTTGAACTAGAGGATTTGAAGAAAGTTATTAGTATTGGTAAAAACTTACATTTGAGTAGAATATATGGTGTCGACTATGATCGTAGATTAGACTGGCCTGAACGTTCATTGGATGCAACCCCTCAAGTCATCTCATCTAATTTGAAATTGCGGAGGGTATTCAGCAGTTCTGCAAGTATTGGCTTTACTTTGACGGACAATCCCCCAATGTTGAGTCCTCAACATTTTGCATTAAATGGAAATGGATTGAAAAGGTCACACCACAGCTATGGAAACCTGGTCTCAACCTGGATGGAGCAGCAAGAGGAGCCTGAAGTTGTTGAGTCTGTATCTGATGTGTCGGATGGTTTTTCTGATGAGGAGTTTGATGCCTTCTCTGAGACACCAAAGGAGAAACATAATGATGTGGCCATTAGAGATAATGCAAAGTCACGTCCTAAGTATGTGCGAATTGTCAGCAAGCAAATGGTTGGGATATATGTGTCAATTTGGGTGCGGAAGCGGTTGAGAAGACATATAAACAATTTAAAGGTCTCACCTGTTGGAGTTGGTCTTATGGGCTACATGGGAAACAAGGTAACACAATTCTTTCATGCTCATGATGCTCCACCTTATAAAATAGAAATTATAGGAAAGTTGAAATATTTGTGGTTGTATTTTTTCTGAAACACAAAAGCATGGATGCATTTTTTTCCCCAAGAACACTAACATAGTATTACATTTGTGTCATTATTGGGACATTTAAAACTTGAACATTAGTGAATATGACTTTGACAATCTGTGCTAGGAATTACGAATTGGGATCGTGTTATAAGCATTTATAAAGTGAATACACTTGCTGTCACTGCAATTTACATCTAAGTTGAGGTTTCTGATGCAGGGATCTGTTTCAGTCAGCATGACTCTGTTCCAATCACGGCTGTGCTTTGTTTGTTCTCATTTGACCTCTGGTCAGAAAGATGGGGCCGAACAAAGGCGTAACTCTGATGTCTATGAAATCATACGACGGACCCGTTTCTCATCAGTCTTTGATACAGATCAACCACAGACAATTCCATCTCATGAGTAAGCATTCTTGGCATTTGAGTATCAAATTACATAATATATAATTTATTCACGCAAGCTTCATTTGAAATTTCTGTGGGGCGCATAACATAACTCGTTCAAGAATCCATGTTTTTGTATTTGAATGTGCTTTCATGGAATTCAAGGTAATTTTGTATGATATTTATTGCGGATTATCTTATTCAACTAAATTGTACATTCAACATCATTCTGGTAATCTGGTACGCAAGTATTGCTTGTAAATTTCACATTTGTACCTGAGAAATTTTATTAGTTGCATGGAATATGTGTTTACTATTTTCTTCTTCTTTAAACAGTCAGATATTCTGGTTTGGGGATTTGAATTATCGTCTCAATATGATGGACACAGAAGTTCGGGAGCTTGTTGCTCAGAAGCGGTGGGATAAGCTTATCGACAGTGATCAGGTAGACTTGCACACAACTTTGACAAAATTATTCACTTTCCCTTTTTGTACTCACTAAGCTAGCAGTTCATTTTTAATAGACGTTTCCTGTTTACAAGGTAATAACAGTTTATTTTATATCCACATTTTGGTATAACTCTGATGCAATAAACATAATTAGATTTCACTCATAGTAGAACACGAATGACCTTCTTACTTATTAGGTAAAGAACTGTTACTTGTGAATTCAGAGAACAAATAAATTGCCTCTAAGCGTTTTTGCTTTTATAGCCTTTGCACCAAAAAGGGAATCATTTCTGAAGCAAACAATTTTTGTTTTTTTTAAGATATTACTTTTGCGATTGCCTAGTTTTTGTTGTTAGTGGGTTGTATATTTTATTAGACAAACATGATTTGTAATCATTACATATGATTTTCCAAAAATTGTTTGAGCTTCCATGTAAGTGATGTCTGCCTCTAATTAATTTCAAAATTTTGTAGTCGTGAACATACCTTATCTTCTGATAGTAACATTGTTTAATTGCTTTGTTTTTGTTCCAGCTAAGCAAAGAACTCCACAGTGGGCATGTCTTTGAGGGATGGAAAGAGGGAGTGATAAACTTTCCACCAACTTACAAGTATGAAATAAATTCTGATAGATATGTTGGTGAGAACCCAAAAGAAGGGGAGAAGAAAAGATCCCCAGCATGGTAAATATATGTCAGCCTTTTTGTTGTACTCGTGAATAGACCTTTATAATTTATTATACCTTGAATTATCAGGCTAGTTCCTTTACATGGGATGTTATGCAGGTGTGATCGTATACTTTGGTTAGGAAAAGGCATAAAACAACTTGCTTACAGGCGAGCAGAGATAACACTGTCTGATCATCGGCCTGTTAGTTCAACGTTCTTGGTTCAAGTTGAAGTCTTAGACCATCGAAAGTTGAAGAGAGCCCTCAATGTCAGCTCTGCAGCGGTACATCCTGATATTTTCTTAGATGAAGATGGGAACTAGAGCTTCAGCAATTACCAGGTAGAATATACAACTTTCGTTTAACATAACTTAGGAACATGTTCTTCAACTTGAAATTAAGCATGATCTCATGCTGTGACAAAGCACCAGAAATCTTCTTTCATCTACAGTTTTTCAAAAAGCTGTTTGTCTTAACCTTAGGTGTGACATAGTTGTAGAAAAGTCAAAAATTGCATTTTTCTTCATCTCTTTAGTTCTCCGGTCATAGTTGTTTTACCAGAAAGGTCATAGTTAGATGCCACTTTATATAAATCTACTTTTGCATACATATGATAACAACCTTTTTTTTCCTTCCCCTTCTTTCTGTAGCAGGGGATCGCAAGTTGTTTGACTAACATTGGAAGTTGACATCAAATCGATATATGGGTATGGACATCCACCTTCAGGTTGAAGCACAAACAACATCAAATCCTTGTGACAATAGCAAGGAAAAGAAGTGTTCTGTATAGCCTTGAATCGCATGATACTTGATGTGTAGTCAATCTATAGATATGGCAATGTGCCAAAATATTTGTTTAGGGCAGGTGAATGTATAGAACGTAAACAACAATTTTTTTTTTATTTGGGTTTTTTAGCTCTTCTTCAGATAACTCTGAAAAAGAATAATGCTTCTAGTGGGGTCTATCAGTTTTGACTGGGATGCTTGTGGGTCTGTATATCAATAGTTTTGTCAAGTTTAAAACTTGTAAATTTTCTTCCTCTTTTGGGATGGTGTTGGAAGCTCCTTTTCAGTAATTTAGTTTACATTTCTAACTCCATTGTGGTTCACAGACAATGCAAATACCTGCATGTGTTTTTTTTCTTTTAATTTGTCCAGATTTTTTCAAGTTCCTTTGAATATTGTATAAGGAAACACTCAATTGAGTTTGATTTATGGAATACAAATTCAATTGAATAAGGAAAAATTTACTTTTCAACATTTTCCTTTCCCTTGGGAATATTATACTGTATGGTTAGGCTGGAAAATTGACTAATAATGTTTTAATACCAAAACCATGAGGTTATCTTAGATATTCTGGTTTTGATGATGATGTATGATGAAGATTTTGCACATAATATTGCACCAAGCTGCCTAGCTATAAACCTGGGTGGCCAATTTTCACAACCCAATAGGCTCTGAAAGAAACATCTTTATAAAATAACCTAAAGAAAAGAATAATTAGGTTGAGTTAGTTGCATCAACTTTGAATATTAAGAGCCAAAAGGAATTTTTTGGAAGAGAATTTGGTTTGAACACATAGTAGCAATATCAAAAACAGTACAAGAAAACATCAGTGTCAAGCTCTGTAGGCATAATATATATGTTATAGAGATGTTAGTGCAACAATCCTCTCCCCATGCACTTGATCTTGAACCAGTTGTTTAACTTGTACATGCTGAATCACTCAATGGACTATTGTTGAGTGTATTGATGTTCATGTTGCATGGCAGAAAGATTTCGAGTGAAGGTGATGGAGTTCTTGTTCAGGATTACTACAAAGAGACATGCCCCTTAGCGGAAGAGATTGTGAGACGTACTGTCGAGAACGCAGTGGTTAAAGATCCTCGTATGGCAGCATCACTCCTTCGCTTACACTTTCAGGATTGCTTTTTCATGGTTACATTTGATCCCATCATCTCTCTGTCTGCTTTACAAGAGAGAAAATGCAAACATTTTTTTCTCAAGAGTTTTTGTGTGTTGAATTATTTTGGAGATTAGGGCTGTGATTGAAAGAAATGGTTATTGTTCAGTTAAGAGAATTTTTGCAGAGAAAGATTCATTGTATTTCTTCTGGAATTTTTACATTATAAAACAGAGAGTTAATAACTCTGTATATATATATATATATATATATATATATCAATAAAACTAAGTAACACTTGTAACTAATTTCTTAATCACTAAGTCATTTCCAGCCAATTACATTTCACATACATCTTGCATGATTAACAAATTTTAAAATTTTTGATCTGTCAATCTTCTTAACAAACTCTGATGAGCTGGCACTGCTGACTTGTATCAGTAGGCTGCAGCTGGAACTTCTTCTTATTCTTTGTGACTTCAACACAATGAGCTTCCTTAACAGTCCCCCTCAAACTCAAGGGGCATGGAAGCACATTGAGTTTGAATCTTAGGTAATTGAAATGAGTAAATGAGAGAGGCTTGGTCATGATATCAGCAATTTGTTCTTCACTAGGAATGTACTGAATGTTTAGCTCCTCTGCAATAACTTTGTTTCTGACAAAGTGTATATCCAGCTCAATATGTTTTGTTCTTGAATGAAAAATAAGATTATGAGCTAATTCAGTTGCACTAATGTTGTCACACCAAATAGTGGGTGTTGCTGCACAATAAATCCTAATCTCAGAAAATAGGGATTGTATCCAACTTATCTCTGCAGCAGCTTATGCTAAAGCTCTATATTCACTCTCTGCACTTAACCTAGCAACAACTGATTGGTTCTTAGATGACCATGATATTAGATTGTTGCCTAAATAGATGCAATATGCACCAATGGATTTTCTGTCATCTAAATCACATGCCCAATCTGCATCAGTAAACCCTGTCAGCATCACCTCTCCATGTTGAACAAACCTGAACCCATAATCTTGTGTGGCCTTTAGATATGTAAGCACCCTTTTACATGCTACAAGATGTTGCATTGTTGGATTAGAAACATATTGGCTTAGCTTGTTTACAGCAAAAGCAATCTTTGGTCTCGTTAAGACTAAATACTGCATTCCTCCCACAATACTCCTGTAGTGTGTAGGATCAACAATACACTGACCAAGATGTCCTTGAACTTCCTTTTGCAACTTGAGTCCTGTGCTCATAGGTGTATCAAATCTAGTAATTGCACTTTAGATAACAAATCTCTTACATATTTCCTTTGAGACAGATAAATGCAGCCTGCATCATATAACACTTCTATGCCCAGAAAATATGAGAGATTACCTAAATCTTTTAGTGCAAAGACTTTACTAAGCTCAACAATGAAAGAGTTTAATTCAGTGTTGTTTGGCCCTGTAATTAAGATATCATCCACATATATAAGGACCATTATCATAGATGATCCAGTATTCTTTATGAACAAGGATGAATCTGCACTTGAATTCAAAAAATTCCATTGTGATAAACAGCCTTTTAACTTTTCATACCAGGCTCTTGGGGCTTGTTTGAGGCCATAGAGTGACTTGTGAAGCTTGCATACAAAGTTTGGTTTCTGCTCATCCACAAAACCTGTTGGCTGATCCATAAAAACTTCTTCTGTCAAGTCTCCATTAAGAAATGCATTGTTTACATCTACCTGCCTTATCTGCCACTGATTCATGACTGCTAAGCTGATGATTATTTTGACAGTAGCTGATTTCACCACAGAACTAAAAGTTTCGAAATAATTGACCCCTGCAACCTGTTGAAATCCCTTAGCAACTAACCTTGCTTTATACTTGGCTAAACTTCCATCTGAGTTGTGTTTTACTCTATATACCCATTTGTTTCCAACAATCTTTTGATCAGCTGCTCTTGAAACTAAAGACCATGTATTGTTTTTAAGTAGAGCATTATACTCTTCTTTTATAGCTTCAAACCATTTGGGATCTTGCATAGCTTCATCTACAGAATCTGGCTCATTATCATGAAGTGTTACACTGTAAAGCTTATGTTTAAAGATACCAGCTTTACTTCTAGTAGTCATAGAATGTGTATTAACAGGTGCTTTGAATTGTTATATGTTTGAAGGAATAGAAGTATGTTGAACAGGTTTAGGTGATGATTGTAATTCAGGAAGTGTAGTGGGGATTGATCTGGTTGGCTGAGTAAACAAAGGTATGGAAGATTCTGTATATGGCTCAATGATTTATGGCAATGAATAAGAGTTGCTGTTCTGATTAGGATTAACTGAGTGATGAGAACTGCTGCTGGTGAAACTTGCAGATTTAGAATTATGAGAGCTGTTGTTATCTGATGTTGAAGAATTTGACAAGGTGGATAGATGATACACCTGTTGAGGAGTTAATGATAGACTTTGACATGTATTGGTTTCATTGGAGTGAAAAACAGACTCTGAGGAATAAGGAAAAGAATGTTCATAAAAAACAACATTTCTGGCTATATAGATTTGTCCAGAGGGATGCAAACACTTGTATCCTTTATGAGAAGGACTATAACCAATGAAAATACATTTACTAGAATGATATGCAAATTTATGCTTGTTATAATCTCTCAAATAAGGATATCATGCACAACCAAAACATTTGAGCATTTTGTAATCAGGTTTATGTTTGAACAATTTTTCATATGGTGTAAGGTACTCCAAAGTTGCAGAAGGCAACCTATTGATATGATAAACTGCTGTTTGAAAAGCTTCCCACCAAAACATAAAAGGTAATTTAGCTTGAGCTAGAAGTGTAAGTCCTGACTCAACTACATGTCTATGTTTCCTCTCAACTATCCCATTTTGATGATGTGTATAAGGACATGAGTGTCTGAAAATGATTCTATTTTGGTTCAAAAATTCAGTAAATGATCTATACTCTCCCCCCCAATCAGATTGCAACATTTTAATGGGAGATTGAAACTGTTTTTCCACTTGCAATCTGAATAGTTTAAACACTTGTAAGGCTTCTGACTTTAGTTTCAAGGGATAAATCAAAGTGTATCTACTAAAATCATCTACAAAGCTGATATAATAGGTATATCCAGCTCTAGAAATACTAGGTGAGGGACCCCATAAGTCAGTATGAATGAGTTCAAGGACTTGAGCTGTTTTGGTTGTGGTGGCAGGAAAGTGTAATCTATGAACTTTACCCATTTGACATGCTTCACATGTTTGTTGTGCAGCTTGTTTAATAAAAGCATTTGAGAGATTAATGGATTTATCATTCTTAAGTAAATGCATGAGTATATCATGATGGGGATGACCAAATCTTCTATGAAATAGAGTGATTTTATTGACTGATGTATTACAAGAAGAGACATTAGTTTGATAACAAGTTGTAGGACTTGAATGATTATTTTGAATATTATTCATAGCAGAAGAATAGAAATGACAGATAGAGAGCATAGACAAAGGCTTGTTTGCAGGAGGTTGACATATGAAAGAAGATGGATAAGTTTGTGAGGACTTTAACAGCAGCTTGTATAATCCTTTCTCAGCAAGACCTTGCAACAGTACTTTCCCTTTCAGTGAATCCTTTACATAACACATATTGCCAACAAATTCAATGGAAAGATTGTTATCAGTGGTTAGCTTGGATATGCTTATTAAATTCTTAGTAATTGATGGAACTAATAAGATATCCTTAAGTGATATAGGTGTGTGTTTGTAGGTAGAATGAAAATTCTTATAATTCAAGCAAGCATCACCAATATGAGTAATGACCAAACCTTGCCCATTTCCAATAGTAAGTTGATCTGAGCCTTTAAACTCTTCTCTCATATGCATATTGGCCATATTATTTGTAATGTGGTGTGATGCCCCACTGTCGAGATACCATCCTTCATCAGTAGAGCCTTCATGATTAGCAACATAAGCTTCAGGTAGAGTAAATTCTTCTGTAGGATAAGATGAGACAGGATTGTAGTTCATTGGTTGATAGTATGAGTAAGGAGCTTTATAAGAACATTCAAACACTGATTGCTGCTCAGGAAATGACTCAAAATTAGCCATATATGCCGCTTTTGATCCCAACATTTTACCTCTGCCAAATGGTTTAGGTGATGGTAAATAAGTGTCACTATACTTATACCAGCAAGCAGCAGCAGTGTGACCTTTCTTGTGACATATTTGGCATATAAGTATTGCTTCATCAAATTCACCAGTAGGAGTGAGTGAATTTGGAGCTGGAGGGAGCATATTTCCCACATGTGATAATCTATGACCTGATGTAGACTGATTTCTTCCAAAACCTGCCATATATCCTCTGCCAAAACCAGTAAGAGTATCACCACTAGCAGGAAAACCCCTTGGATGAGAAGTAAAGAACATGCCTCGACCAATGTTTTATCCTCTGCTGCCAACTTGACCATAAGATCCATTAACATAAGTGTGTCTCCTAGGATTGCCTCTCATATGTGAATAGTTTGCATTGAACAAGCCCTGAGGATTCTGATTTTGTTCCAGCCTAGCTTCATGTGTTAACAATAGGGCATATGCATCATCATAGCTCATTTTGTTAGCTGTGATTATTGAAGCTAGATCTAAATAACCAGATCCTAATCCATTAAGTGTCCTTATCAGCAAATCCTTTTCAGTTATGTTATCACCAGCACAGGCAAGTTTATTAACAAGTGTTTTCATTTTCGAACAATAATCTTCAATAGTCATTGAATCTTTTCTCAAAGTATCCAGTTCATATTGAAGTTGCATCACTTTCGCTTCAGATTTCACTCCAAATTGTTTTTCGATTGATCTCCAAACATCAAATGAAGTTCATAGTTAAGAACTGAACTTAAGATACCTTCACTTATTGTTGAAAGAAGCCAACTCAGCAGAGTTTGATCTTGAGCTTTCCAATTACCGTAAGCTGGATTTTCACCTTGCTCCACAGATCCATCATCTCGTGATCGAGAAAGATATTGATCTGGAATATTTTGAGTTCTTGAGATTAAACCTTCAAGTCTATTTCCTCTGATTGAGGTTAATACTTGTTTTCGCCAGAGGAGAAAATTGGATCGATCAAGTTTTACTGTTGTAGCAAACGTAAATGAAGTTTGTGAAACTTGAAGTGAATTAACATTTGCAGGATTTTGATGTGTTGTACTGGAACTAGCCATGGATGGCTCTGATACCATGAAAGAAATGGTTATTGTTTAGTTAAGAGAATTTTTGCAGAGAAAGATTCATTGTATTTCTTCTGGAATTTTTACATTATAAAACAGAGAGTTAATAACTCTGTATATATATATACATCAATAAAACTAAGTAACACTTGTAACTAATTTCTTAATCACTAAGTCATTTCCAGCCAATTACATTTCACATACATCTTGCATAATTAACAACTTTTAACAGCTGAAGCTGATATGTCAATCTTCTTAACAAACTCTGATGAGCTGGCACTGCTGACTTGTATCAATAGGCTGCAGCTGGAACTTTTTCTTATTCTTTGTGACTTCAACACAATGAGCTTCCTTAACAGTGATGCATTGGTTTTTCTGGAAAGCTATGGAGGCATGGTCAGTGAAAAACAAGCAGGGCTAAACTTAGCTCTGTGCGAGGATTCGAAGTGATTGATTAGATCAAGTTCATTTCAGAAGATGCATGTCCCCACACAGTTTCATGTGCTGATATTCTAACCATTGCTACTCGTGATGCTGTTGCGGGTTATGTCACTGTCTTTGTTCAGCGGATTACAATAAGTTACGTTGCTTTGGGATGAGAATTTAAGGAAAAATCCTCGTGCCACTGTATGTTTATGCCAATGTTCATTGGTATATTAATATCAATTCGACCCGAGAACTATTATTGTATGTTTAGCTAATGTTTATTGGTATATTACAATCAATTCAATCCGATATCAATTATTGTATTTTCTAATACGTTTTAAGTATTTCTAAGTCTCTCACATATAAAATTTAGGTACAATAGGTAGATTTATATAAAATAAAAGACTTTACAACTCTTAAAATTCAATTAAACTTACAACAGTGATATAAAAATCTATCCAACAAAATCTTTTAGATTGTTTTTTATATTCGACTGGTCCAACCATTATGGGTGTCAATTCCAATACTTTTCTTACAAGTTTAGGGATATATACAAGCGTCTGTTTTTTATATTATTAGCGAGGAGGACGACATAGAAGGCCTTGCTTGGAAGGAAAGATTCACTAAAAGCGAGCTTTGATAGAGCCAACAAGTGCATTCCTTCTCCCAATTCCTCTCTCGAGACTCTTATTGCAAAATTTGAACATCAAGGTCTTGACATTAGAGACTTGGTTGTTTTATTAGGTCAATCAATTTAATGTGAATTAACAAAGCCACTATCTTACATCCCAAGTTTCAAAATTTGTGACAAAATGTTGAAATTGACTTTAAAAAAAAACTGTCAATTGGTAGCCACAGAATTGGTGAGGCACGATGTTTGAGCTTCAGGCAAAGTACCTATGACGTTAACATTAAAGAACATTATGATAAATACAAAAGGATATACAACATTTCGGAGAATCGTACGGTCATATGCCTTGAGTCAGGAAGAGATAACGAACCAGCGCCCCTTGATTATACGACTCCTGCAAGGTTTGAAAACCATTATTACCTCAACATTCTTCAAGGAAGAGGTTTGCTGCCATCAGATAATGTACTAGTGACTCAAGACCGTCGTCAAGGAGAAATAATTCAGCTAGTGTGAGCATAGGCCTCTGATCAGCAATTCTTCTTTGGTTCCTTCGTAAATTCTATTGTCAAGATGGGAAATATAAATGCACTCACCGGCCACCAAGGGCAAATCAGGAACAGCGGTAGGTCTGTCAGCAAAGAGAACTAGCTACGCGGGGGAATAAATCTGCTCTGATTGTATTCTTTAGAAAATATTCTTGGATTCTAATTTATATATAGATTTGGATTCAATGTGTAGTTGATTTTTTAGAATTGTATATTGTTATACATGAATGTGTGGTCGAAGATTATGAAAAATTGAGCAAAAATCAACTAAGTACTGAATTTAAATCCTTGATATAGGTAGATTTATTTAATATAATACTAAAAAAAATTAATTTTAATTTTAGGGTTGATTTAATCAATTACCATTTTCTTTTCTTTTCATTAATGTCTCAACATTTATGTAAGGGTATTATTATAAAAGTGAATAAGAAATAAGGGTATGAATGTAACTTCCATATTTAATAGCAAGGATATCTTAGAGGTTTTTTTCAAAATATAAATGAAGTGACATTTAATCAACCCAAAATACATACAATTACTAGATTACCTCTCCAATATTAGTTGTAGTAAATAAATTGTTTCTAAATTTTAATTTTTGAAAATTTAGATTTCTTTGTTTATTAGTTTTATTAATTAATGCTAGCCTTTGAATGAAGGAAATCAAAAAATCATTTGCGTGTGTTAATATATTCTCCCCCCCCCCCCCCCCTTGTGCAGCTCTTGCCATAAGGTTGTGTTTGAAATACCATATTACATCACATTAAAACCCTGCATAGTATTAACTTAATACAATAACGTGTTTGGTTGAAAAGGGATATGCATAAGGGATTGAGCAAATGTTGCATTAGCTTGTCTTTTTTTTTTTTTTTTTTTACTTTTAATTTATAATAATAATAATAATAATAATAATAATATAATATTAATTTTTATTTTTATTTTATTTTACATTATAATTAGTAATATAAATTAATAAATTTATTATTTATTATTCAATAATATTATATTATTTTTATTTTTATATTATAATGTATTAATAAATTTATAATTTAATATAACAAATAAAAAAAAATTAATATAAATAATAACATAAAAATTATTACATACACTACAAAACTGTTACTTGGATTATTGAGCATAATTCATTTTATTAGTGAATATGTTATAACAATTGTATCATTTTATTATTTTGTGATTATCATGTGGTATGTATAAATTTTTATTCTATCATCCTAAGATGACTTTTGAACTAATCTTACAGGTTTTAACTATTTATTTTTGTTGTTATATTATTTAAATGTTATTTGATTAAATTATTTGCCTCGATCTTTATTTCACTGGTTATATATTTAAAAAATACTGAAAATAAATTTTATGCTTTCGAAAATTAAAGGCTAGAAGCTTTGATTTTTATGAAGAAATATGATTTTTTTAACATTTACCTAAAAAAATTATTAAATTTCTAAAATTTAAGATTTCTATATATAGTATTTTTTAGGTATTAATAAATATTATTTTCTAATTATATAATTTAAATTAATCACAAAAAATTAATACAATATAATGCAACACTAAATATATTCTAATTAAAAATTAATACAGTATAATGTAGCAACAAACATTATATAGAATTGTTATAATACAATGCTCATGCAACCCAACATAATACAGTACACCAGTATTAAAATATTGCAATAGAACATAATATTAGTCTTCTTTACAATGAACAATCTAACATCTGAAAACATTGTTGCACATGGAATGTTTTCAAAGAACATTTAGTCTCACTATTTTTTTTAGGTCGCAATATAGATCATCCTGGAAATCTTAAAGCCATCGGCATCTTAAGAAAAGGACATTTAGACATCATCCATTGACTGATTCAAGTGTTGTTAATTGTTTATTTTGTGCTCTCTTTTTATTGCTATTTTGTAAAATTCTGATAAACCATGAAGATCTTAGTGTGATCCTCAACCAAATTGGAAATACATGGACTGAGTCAAGGGCTGTAACGTTCACAAAAGAGCAAGTCCTACTTTCATGTGCAGTCTAATATTCCACTAGCACTTAGTTGGCTATATTCTTGCGAAGTTGTTTTCATGTATTGAGTGTCTGTTTTATGCACTTAAGTTGTGGGCGTGAAAATATTAAAGAGTTGCTAGAACTTATTTGTATTTATAAACTCCTTTAATGAATAAAGAGAGGCATGAGAAAATTTCCCAAACATTGTGGTTTGTTCTCACCCAAAGAGAACTATTTCATGTTATTATTCCTTAAGCTTTGACTGGGACCTATCAATTGGTATCAGAGCCTACTATGGCAACAAACAGAGAGCGAATCGAAGCTTTAGAATCATAACTCAGTAGCATCTAAGACGGGGTACAGCAGATGGGGTTGAGGATGAATGACAAGTTACACTAAATTGAAAATGCCATCAACCTCCTTTCAGATGCTCTGCTGCACAGTAAAGAGTCCTCTAATCAACACAACAATGAATGAGGAGACCACTCTTGTATTAGTCAAATCGAACATGGAGGCAGTCATGTTGTGTTCTCTTCTAAAATGGCAAAACTCGAATTTTCACAGTATATCGACAACGACCTAACTAAATGGTTTAATCGTGTTGGACAATTTTTTTATTTTCAAGGTATAAATGATGAACAGAAGGTGGCTCTAGCCTCATTTCACTTTGAATGAGAAGCCAACTAGTGGTGGCAGTGGCTGCACCGAGCATATCAAGAAGAAGGAGTTACAGTAACATGGGATATGTTTGCGGAAGAGCTATGGGCTCGCTTCAGGTCTTTTGAATGTGAAGATTTTGATTAAGCTTTATCCAAAATTAAGCAAAAGGGTTCTTTAGGGATTATCATAGAGAGTTAGAGAAGTTGGGAAATAGGGTCCAAGGCTGGACATAAAAAGCACTTATTGGAACCTTCATAGGAAGTGATAATTTTATGAAATGAGAGTTATTATGACATTTTTAGACTTAAATTAAGATTACTTAGAAAAATAAATGCTGTGTTTTTATTGCATTTTAGTTATATTTTGTATGAACATTCAGTCTAATTTAATTTTTTTTTTAAATTGAGTTGTTTAAGAATATTTTATGCTTAGATTATAGGCATAATTGTAGGTGACCGAAAAGCTCGAGTTTTAGAAAAGAATGTTGCTGCAACATACTTGCAAAGTTAATAAAAGAATTTGGTTACAGAGGAATATCATCAATCTATGTGGAGACGATCTGAATACTCATCATCATATTACTTGTTGTGTACACTTGCATATTGACATCCATAGTAGTAAAAATAACTCAACAGGGGGACTCAAACCCCACATAGCCGACGGAATCCGAATGTTCAAGCCGAAGTCACTCAAAGAAGCTATTACTTTGGCCAAGATAAGAGAGGACCAATTGCTCCCCCAAAAACGGTTTAAGTGAACATAGTCAGCTAGTTGACAGATTCTAACTTTTTCACCAACAGAGATATCACAGCCAATAGGACCCGTGAAGTGGCTCCATAGGAGGAAATGCAACATAGGAGAGTTCAAGGCCTTTGTTTCAATTGTGATGAAAAGTTTTCGTTGGGTCATAAATGTAGAGGGCTGAAACTATTACTCTTGGAAGGAAATCTTGATGACAAATCAGGAAGAGACAATGATGAGACCATTGAGGCTAGTACCAATCTTTCTTTTGATCCCGAAATCTCATTACACGCCTTAACAGGATGGATTGCTGCAAAGACCATGCGGGTTACAACCAAGATTAGGCATTATGAAGTTGTGGTTCTCATCGATAACGACTCCATTAATAATTTTATCAGTGACAATGTGGCTACTTTGTTGCGTCTACTTGTGATACCTACTGAACCCTTTAATGTTCAAGTAGCAAACGGACAGCCATTAAAATGTCAAGGGAGATTCGACAATATCCGTGTACTTCTCCAGGTAAACCTTTTTTCATAAACTTTTATTCTTTACCATTAACTGGTCTAGATTTGGTGTTGGGTGTTTAATGGCTTGAGCAACTTGGGTCGGTTGTATGTGATTGGAAGAATATGACAATGGAGTTTAAGTGGGCCAACAAAGCTTGCTTGCTACAAGGAATTAACTTTCAAACCCTTCAGCAAGCATCACTGGAATCAATCTCCAAGGAAGTAAGGCATAATAATACCATATTTGCAATCTGTATGCCATAACAAGATGAAACACAACAATTCATTCCGCCAGACATGCAAGCATTAATAGACGTTTACATTGATATCTTTGAAGAACCCAAACAATTACCACTAGTTTGAGATGTTGACCATTGTATCCCCCTTAAAAAAGGCACAGAACCAATCAATGTACGACCCTACAGTTATGCCTATTTTCAAAAAGTTGAGATTGAAAAGCCAGTTCATGACATGTTAAATTGGGGCTAATTCGACCAAGCATCAGTCCTTTTTCATTTCCTGTTTTACTTGTTTAAAAAAAAAGATGATACATGGCGTTTTTGTACAGATTATCAAGCCCTTAACTTTGTTTCCATTAAAGATCGATTTCTTATTCCAACTATTGATGACATGCTTAATGAACTTCACGGAGCTTCTTATTTTACCAAACTTGATCTACGGTTTGGCTACCATCAAGTATGAGTAAACCCAAATGATATTCATAAAATTGCATTTCGTACTCACAATGGTCATTATGAATATCTTGTTCTACCTTTTGGTCTTTGCAATGCTCTATTTACTTTTCAAGCTATAATGAATTATATATTTCGCCCTTATCTTCACCAATTCATTCTCGTATTTTGTTATGATATTTTAATTTATAGCCCCAATTGGAACACGCATCTTGAACATGTTAAGCAAGCTTTTGAAATTCTAAGGCATCACAAATTCTTTCTTAAGCTCAGTAAATGTGCCTTTGGTAAACAAGAGTTGGAATTTGGGACATATTGGTACTGCTCAAAGAGTCAAAGTGGACCAAAACAACATACAAGCTATGTTGACTTGGCCTCAGCCCACTAATATTTCTGATTTATGTGGCTTCTTATGTCTTACAAGTTACTATAGGAAGTTTGTACGCAACTATGGGATCATAGCTCGACCTTTGACTAATCTATTAAAGAAAGGCCAATTCAAGTAGAATGATGAAGCTGAAATTTCTTTCAAGCTCCTTAAACAAGCACTGACCACCACCCCTACACTTGCTATGCTAAATTTCCAGCAACCTTTCACTATCGAATGTGATGCTTCTGAAGAAAGAATTGGAGCTGTACTCACACAACAAGAGAAGCCCATTGCCTTTATGAGCAGAGCCTTAGGAGTATCCAAATTAGCATGGTCCACCTGTCCCAAAGAGATGCTAGCAATCCTACATGCAATATGAACTTGGCGGCCTTATCTTCTAGGACGGAAATTCTATATTCAAACTAATCAACAAAGCCTCAAATGCTTGCTAGAACAACGTGTGATTACACCTAAGCAACAAAATGGGTTACGAAATCGCTCAGCTATGAATATGAGATATTTGTATAAACCTGGAAGAGAAAATTCGGCAGCTGACACTCTTTCTCCATGCCAAGCTCCCCCACTCTTAATGCTTTATTTGTTTTGTAGGTTGCCATATAAGAGACAATTAAAGAAGTCGCTAAGAAAGATGCTTACATGGAAAGGATTAACAAGATGGCTGCTGAACAGCCAAACTGACCTTATACAAAGCAAAATAGGCTAATCTTACACAAGAATCGAGTGGTGGTGCCTCCAAAATCTCATATCATTGAACAATTATTGCATGAGTTTCATGATTCACCTTTTAGTGGCCACTCTGGAGTCTTGCGCACATACAAAAGAATTGCCCAACAATTTTATTGGCCTTCCATGTACCAAACAGTGAATAAATATGTCTTCTCTTATGATGTTTGTCAAAGAGCAAAAGCATTTACTTTGTCTTCTGCAAGCCTTCTACAACCACTGGCCATTCCTTGTCAAATGTGGGTTGGCATAACCATCGACTTCATCGACAACCTACCTCCATTGTAGGGCAAGGATACAATCTTGGTGGTTGTTGATCACCTAAGCAAATCATCACACGTTTTGGCTTTGGCTTATCATTTTACTGTTAAGATGGTAGCTGAAAAATTCATTGATGGTATAGTTAAATTACATGGCATGCCCAGATCAATCATCAGTGACCGTGATCCAATTTTCATTAACAATTTTTGGCGTGAGTTTTTCAAATTGTCGGGCATTGAATTGAAGATGAGTTCAGCATATCACCTGCAAACGGATGGTCAATTTGAGGTGGTTAATCAATGTGTAGAGCAATATCTTCGATGCTTTGTTCACCAACAGCCACGAAAATGGCACTCCTTTCTTCCCTGGGCAGAATTTTGGTACAACACATATCACACATCGACGGGAATGATACCTTTTCAAGCTTTATATGGATGACCACCTCCCGTGATTGCTCACTATCAATTTGTCGCCTCTCCTGTTAATGAAGTGCACAAGAATTTGGCAGCCCGTGATGATCTCTTAAAGCAACTAAAATTCAATTTACATGCAGCTTCCAATCGCATGAAACAACTTGCAGACTCGAAGCGGCATAACATCTAATTCAATAAAGGTAATCTTGTTTTCCTCAAATTTCACCCTTATCGTCAACAGACAGTGTCCAAAAGGGTATACCACAAATTAGCCAATCGGTTTTATGGTCCTTTTCCAATCGAAAAATCCGTTGGTAAGGTGTCACATCAGCTCTGACTTCCTGAAGGTTCTTGCATCCATCTAGTGTTCCATGTGTCCTTGTTGAAAAAGAAAATTGGTGATTGTTGCCCCACTTGTCCTCACCTACCAATTCTCAATGATAATGGTGTCATCTTAATAGAACCTGAAGCAATCATAGATACTCGTTGGATCAAAAAAGGGATGAAATTTTTTGAGGAGAGCTTGGTAAAATGGAAACACCTGCCAATCGAAGATGCCACTTGGGAAAGTACTGCAGAGCTGCAAGACAAGTTTCCTAAACTAAACCTTGAGGCCAAGGTTCTACTGAAAGGGGGGAGTAATGATAAACCACGAAGATATCAGCATGATCCTCAGCCAAATTGGAAATACATGGACTGAGTCAAGGGCTGTAACGTTCACAAAAGAACAAGTCCTACTTTCATATGCTGTCTAACATTCCACTAGCACTTAATTGGCTATTTTCTTGCAAAGTTTTTTTTCATGTATTGAGTTTCTGTTTTATGCACTTCAGTTGCGGGCATGATAATAGGAAAGAGTTGCTAGAACTTATTTGTATTTAAACTCCTCCAATGAATAAAGAGAGGCATGAGAAAATTTCGCAAACATTGTGGTTTATTCTCACCCAAAAAGAGCTATTTCATGTTATTATTCCTTAAGCTTTGACTGGGACCTATCAATTTCATCCATTACATTTATATTTTTTTAATTTTTGTAATACCTTTTCATGATAGATAAGGCTTATTAAGCCTCTCTGTCAAGTATATTCCTCTTATTTCAATTAATAAATTCTCCCTCGTACCACTGAGTTTTGCCCAACATGTGCATCCCTTCTGTTATGTGAACGAATTGCAAATGGCAATTGCTTTAGGTAAGCAAAACTGTGCCTGGTATTGCACAACACTATCTGTTGGAAGAAGAACCTTTACAAAAACGATTAAAGAATAATTAGGTTAAGTTAGTAGCAATGAATTTTGATTATTAAGTGCCTAAAGGATTTTTTTGCACGATAAGTTGGTTTGAAAAAAGCATGGTAGCAACAGCAAAAATAGTAATATTATAGAGATGTTAGCGTACGAAATTTCTCCCCCATGCGGCCATGCACTTGAGCTTGAACCAATTGTTCAACTTTTCCGTGCAAAATTATTCAATCACTGGAATTTGAAGAGATCCATCAACAAGCAAGTTTTGTTTCTCTTTTTTGAGTGCTAAATAGTCGTCAATCACGGGGTAGCAGAAAAAGTGGTTGAGAAGATGAAGATTGACATTGAGGAATTCTTTAAGCTGCCATTAGAGGAAAAGATATTGAAGGTTATGGACAAGCTTTCGTTGTTTGCAAAGACCAAAAGCTTGACTAGGGAGACATGCTTTTGCCTTCTCACTCAGCCTGCAAGTATTAGAACCATGAGTCTCTGGCCGACCATTCCTGCCACTTTTCAGGTAAATCACGCTTTTGTTTTTCTGCCAATATTAGAACCATATTAGAACAATTCAACTATGCATCGGTTGGTGATTTTGTTAATGTCAGAGCAACCCTAAGGTGGTGTTTGGTTTTAAGAAAGAGGAGAGGAGAGGAGAAGAGAGGAGAGGTGATGAGAGGAGAGGAATATGAAAATTAATTGTTATTATTTGGTTTCACATTCAATTTGAAAGGAAAATAAATTATAAATTTTTTATGTTAACAAATATACCCATTATCTTTAATGTTAATATTGCTAATAAATAAAGAATAATTAAATTATGAATTTATTTAATCTAGAAAATAAATTAATAACAAAACATTTAATTTTATATTATATTTTTAATTAATTCATTACTATTTTATAATCAAAATAAGTAACATTGCATAACTAGTTATATGATCAATTCAATTTCTAAATATTTATAATTATTGAAAAGAATAATATATTAGCTTATTGAAATTACCTAATTAAATAAAGAATTTTATTTTTTAAAATAAAAAATTACAGATTAACCGCCGTTGACCGTTGTTGACCGCCGCCGTTAACCATCATTTTTTATCATGTTAAGTTCATAATAATGATAAAAAATGAATGATTTATTTATTGAAAATGTTAATTTTGAAGAAAATACATTGTATAATAAGAAATATGAGAGTTAAATTTTTTCCAAACGTTTAAATAAGATTTGAGGTAAATAATAACATATATTAGCATTTCTAACTTCATAAAGTTGTAGATCAGCTCATAAGGATTCTATTGGTACCGATTTTGATGGTGAAGCGCGTCTCCGGTGAAACTCCGGCAAGACTCCGGTGACTTTCCGGCGAATCATTTTACTGCTTTTTCTTTTTTTAAATAAATTTATCCTATTAATTTAAGAAAACAAATATAAATTATTTACATTTTAACTTATTTAAAATTAATTTTATTTAGGGGATAATTTTGAAATTTTTGCATTCTAATAAATGAGTAATTTGAAATCCTTACCCATTGATTAGGAATATAAATTCTTCAATTTGATGGAAATTGAATTTCAATGGAAATTCAATTCCATTAAATTTGATCCAACCAAACAATGAAAAATAGAAAAGAAATCAAATTCTTTCTCTCCCCACTCCTCTACCCCTAAGCAAACATGTCCTAAAGGAATACTCTTCCGAGCTGTGAAAGGGTACAATCTTTCCGTTGAATTTGTAACGATGCAGAAAGGTAAAGATTGATAAAAGATAGAGCAACAAAATTTCTGAATAATTAGAAGAGTATTGATAAGTTTAAATTAAAAAAATTAGGATTTTGAGTTATTTTATAGTAATTCTAAATATCGTAAATTTATTATAATAGGCAAACTCAAAATATTATTTTATAATAAAAGTCTCTTAATATAAATAAAAAAATAATACTCAAATATGATATTTAAAAAAATAAAAATAAAAATCCTGACAATAACAAGAAAAAATAATAAAATATAAATGGTAAGATAACCACAAAAGAGACGAAATGTTTGACTCGATTATAGATAGGCAAAATAACTAAAACTTCAAAATAGTATATTATATGCATAAAAGGATACCTATAACTCGAGTTATGATTTCATAAAGGTACCATTTTTGGCCTATGCAGCCATCCTGCATCAATTTGAGAGGATTGAACTTGGAAAATTTGCATGCGTGTTTGAAGATGGGATACGAGGAATAAGAATGAATTATTATTATCTACCGTTTGCCCAAGCCACCAAGTTTATTAGGCTCAGGCCACCCTCTGACTCTATTGCATTAACATTGTTGACTCTATTACACACGTCAACATAAGGACATCTATTGACAATTGTACCCACCAATCTTCGTACAAACTCCTGACAACTAAACAGAATTATATCAAATAAAAGAAACAAATATAAATTCAAAGTCAATATAGGAAACCAAATGTACCCAAAACTTGGAGCAATTTCTCTCTCAAATCTTTCTTCAGCGTGATAACCCACTTTTTATGCCATAAAATGCATGTTCTGAAACGCTATACTTTTGTCTTATGCAAGAAACCAAGTCGCCAAATCCCTCGGAGCCTAATTCTGGTTGGCAGAAGAGCAGAGAAAACAGCGTTACTCGTCTGCATTACCCCCCATAGCATAAACCCAAAGAAAGGGCAATGCCGTTGGATAAAGACGATGATCGTGATGATGAGGTAGAGGAGGACGGCAATGATGAAGAAGCCGACAGCTCGCGGTCCCATCTCTTTTGTTCGTGGTCGGCTTTGGTGATTATTGGATTCTTCCTGCTCCACAGGTTGCCAGATTGTCGGCTACAATACGTAAGCCGTAGGTACTTGTTATCATAGCTGTCCATTTCGGTTATTATGACTTGAATCCACGATGGAGGACCCAAACAAAATTACAAGTCAGAGCAAATGAATATAAATGACGTACACTTGCCTTTCCCAGCCAGTTTGTTTGAACATAGCTTCATGATTAGTGTAAAAGGGCAGAGCAACTGTGAGACACATAATAAGAAACCCTGATAGCTGATAAGAGATTAAGACCAAAAGGTTGTTGTGACAAATTTGAATGGATAGGGCTCTTAAAGAAAACCCTACTAATTTATAGTGTCTTCATCTTCCTCGGGCTTCACAAAGAACTCAATATAGGCAATTCGACTGGGCTGATGATACCCAGCAGAATCAGTATGAGACTGTTGATTGGATGTTCTCGCAACAGAAACCAAGTGCTGGACTTTCAACATTCCCCCTCTTCCAATTGTCAGCTTACTTCCTCTATTCTCTTTAATTACACTACCAGGTAAGTTGGAAGTTGTAGCCCGGAGAAATTTGTACTTATACCTGTCCACAACATTGGTTGAAACATCAAGCCTGGTTGCTAGAAGCGTGCCCTGATGCATAAAATATCAAGAATATATATATTCAAACTTAAGGATACCTGTAAGAGACTTGGCGATCGCAATGAAACGCTATCAAAAGGTCAGTATTCACATAATACATGAAATCTATCTGCAGAAAAGACAACAAATATTGCATGTAAATTCTAAAACCCTTGCAACAAATTTTTTGAAGTAAGTGAAACTGAAATAACACCTGCAAATCTCCATGACCTTCTCCTTTGAAAGAAACAGAAGGGTGGACTGGTTGCAGTTTAATCTGGATGCTTGACCCTGGCCACTCAAGGTCATCAATTGCTTCCTTTAATGCTGCAGACTGCAGTGTCAATAGACCGCAGTCTCTGATTATTCCACGACCTTATATAAATAAATATTTCTTAAACAAATGATATTTATCATCTTACAATGGGAACATCTGTCAAAGAGTCATTTCCATTCGTAAAATTATCATCCAATAGAGAAGAAATTTCTATAAAATTTATTATGTATTACACAATGCTGGGTACAAAACCTTAGAAATGAAATTCAAATTATAAACATTAAGACATTTGATGATGTTTTTTGCTATAAGGATGCCTCAAGTGTAGCTGATACATACGAATGACTAAATGATAATATTGATTAACCCTTTGAAAACCCCAGCCCTCCCTTATAGAGTTCTCACGAGAGTGTACCTTGACAGTAAAAGTGAGAGGTGTGCTTCCTGCAGGTTCAAAATTATAATCCCATGAAATCATGTCGGGAATTCTTGTCCTTACTTCTGCATAAATGCAAGCATCCGGTGAATCAACGGACCTAACATGGCATTGAAGAAAAGGAAAATGTAAGTAATGGCATAATTTTAGTTATTCTACTATATATAGATTCAAAAACTAGTTGAATTATGAAGGTGAGAGTCCAGCAGCCTTCAACAAACCACCAATTGTCCCAGTATAAGTATTTTAACACTTAAAAGTACTGGCTTTCAAATTTAGGTGTCAAAGCACCCTCTGCTTAGTCAATCAAGTTTATTGACTCTTGATCATTGTCAACTATTAGAATTGGGAAAAGAGATATATAGATGAAGCAAAATTTGAGAATTTTATAGAAGAAATATTCAAAGGTCCTCCATCTCTCCGATTTCAAACTGTATAATCTGAAATATTTTCAACGTAATATAAAAATAAGGCTTTCTAACTGCAGAAAATGCACGAAATGACTTTCACCACAACTATCCCAACCATTGTCAGAATTTGAAATAATCAAAGAATAACAATAATAGACATCCCAAAATTTTATCTCAAATTTCATCCAAATGTTGTGCAAAGTAATGTGTCATTCATCAAGTGATTGACAATTTTCACAAGTTCCAAGGGAAATAATAAAATGGCACAACATTTGGGATCAAATTTTAGGATGGCTAGCACTACTCATAATCAAAACCACATTCAGTTAGTGATTACAAACCCCTTTAATTACAATCAACAATTGCTTAGTTTGCTTCCCTGTTCACACTACTCATAAAAATTTCGGATGCTGATAGCAAAGAAACATGAGCATACTTGACAAGGAGCTGCATGTCAGGTCCAGGATATCGAATTTCAATCAAGCTAGAATGGCCGGGAGCTGAAAAAGTATTTAAGCAATCAGCAAAAAGTCCCAAGCTCACTCCAAACCTAGGGCGCCCTCGTGCGCTATACTCATATCTTACAAAAAGCTACAAGCACAACCCAAAAACTCTCAGTTAAAAAAGACAAATTCAATTCAATTCCATTCCAAACTCCCAGCTCCAGATTAGAAAAAGATGGGGAGGGGAGCGGGGGTGGAGGGTGGAGGGTTTGGCAATCAAACAAAACGACGCCGTCTTAATACCTCGCGCTGAAAATACACTTTGGCTTGGAGACAACCGGTTTCCTCAACGATCAAAATGATGCCGTGTTCGGATAATTCGATTACCGCGTCCTAGTTTAAAAAGAAAAAAACAGATCAACAATTATGTATAAGCTTACTTTTTCACATGATTTTCCTAAGAACCAAACAGAAAGTCATGACGTAGATAGTCCTCGTGGTTGCTCTCAGACCTGGTGGCGCTTCCATCTGACTGCGGACAGGGCGTCAACTATACCTTGAACGTTGTCATGCTGGCACACCAGATCAGGTGATTCTGCGTCGACCGCCGACGAGCTCATAATTTTCTCTCCTCTTTCCCGCCAAATTTCTCCGTACTTCCCCCTTACTCGCTTTCCGTCTCCTCTCTTCCTTTATGCCACCTGTCGTTGGGCTGCAGATTGTAGGGCAAGCTCCGTTAGAATATGGGTGGGTAATTATTACTTACCTCCCCTGAGGATGTGGTTTTTATGTGACATTATCACTTTACTACTTAATATTTTTTAAAATATTATTTTATTATTAAAAGTTTTTAATAATTATTTTTTAATTAATGTTTCAGCTTTTATCATTTTATTACTAAATTATTAACTACATAATTAAAATGCTGATGTTAAAAGTGTATTTCAAGAATTTAGTATATTTAATATTTTAAGAATTTAACATGGTATAGTATTTACAATTTTTATCAATTGATTATTTTATCTAAAATAATTAATTAATAAAATTATTATTTATTTATATATAATTAAGTTTGGATCTCTTTTAATTTAGAGGGTTAAACTAAAGTAACATAGTTTAGTGTTAAAATAAACTTTTACTATAATTTCGATTAAAATTCTATTAACTTTAACGATTTGGTAGTAAAATAATAAAAAATAAAATACTAAGTGAAAAAATAATTGTTAGAAAACTTTAGTAATAAAGTGATATGTGAAAAAATTTTAGATCTTAAAAACTAAAACAATAATATCTCTTCTAGCAGGGATGGTAATGGATAGCATCTGATTCAAGATCCATCTGATCCAAATCCAATCGAATCGGATTTTGATTAATTTAAAATGGATTTGGATTGGATTTAGATATAGATGTACGCATTTAAGACGGATTTGGAACTTGTTTAGAACTATCTTAATATCTAGATCCAAATTCATATATACCTATTTTTTTATTTTATTTTATTTTATTTTAAAAATTTCTTAACAACTGTTAATTATAAATGATAATAAATTTCATTTATAGCACATTAGTGGTATTTATCATGTATTTAAAAATCTTAAAACTTAAATATTAGTTTTGTAAATTTAAATGATAATATGACAAAAATAATTAAAGTTAACCAACCCTGAAGTACGAACATGCAATATTCAAATTGCAAGCCAAGTAATAACGCTTGACAATTTATTTTATTATATTGGCCAAATAATTTTTATGGAATATAATTATTTCTCCCATAAAGTATCATGGTACAAATTTTTGATGGTACAAATTATCTTAAAATTAACTTTTGAAGGATATTTTATTATATTTCTTATTTGCTTGTTTTGCTATAAAAGCATAAGCTGCAATATTTATTAGATTTTTGAGACAAATTATATAATTTAGTTTTTATCAATACATTTTAATCTTTAATTTTCATTCTAAAAAATTATTGCTCTTTTATTGTTGAGTTTTAGAATTCATGATAAATTTAGAACATATTTAGATTTTAATATTTTTTTTTGGATTTAGAGCATATATAGATATTTATTTCTTTATTGGATTCGGATATAGAGCAAAAAACATGAATCCATGATGGATTTAGAGAAGATATGGATCTTGGTTTTTCTTATGGATCTAGATCTAGAGTAGAGTAGATCCAACTCATATATACCCCATTGCCATCCTTATCTTTTAGTTAGATAGAATGATAGATTCTTTCATTTTAATTTCACATACCTCTCTTGAGTGTTAGACTGTTAGTGTATTCATCCATTGACAGTCAGTTGATTATCAAAATACCAAAATACAACTAACATAAAAAAACATGGATGCTATGAAATGTAAAAGAACTTGGTTTGAATTTTGGCCCAATTAACTTGATATAAATTTTTCAATTTTGACTCGAATTTAAGGGTCATGGGTTAGGCTCAAGCCCAAATATTATGGCTCAATTAAATTTGGATTAGGGTTTGAGCCCTGCTTGACTTGACTTGACCATACCCTAAAACTTAAAAAAAAAAGACATGATGTTTGTTTACATTTATTCATTATTTATATAATTATATGGTTCAGACCTTGAGTAACTTTTATATTTATATTAAATTTTAATATATATATATATATATATATAGGAGGTTATCCATTTTTTTATTTTTAATTATTTAAATATAAAAAAATTAAAAAAATTATAGCTGGCTCAGAGAAAATGCAATTCAACCCTCACCAACATTAGGACGGGTGACCTAAAATTCAAATTATCAAGCTTTTTTTGGGTTGGGTTTTTTTTATTTTAATAATCAAGTTGGGTTTGCGCTTGGCATTGCCATCCCTAATAATACTGACACTTACGAAAAATTTTCAATAATGAGGATGAACTCATTTATGATTAAAAGATTTTTTTTAAGAAACAAAAAAGTTTTATAGGTTTTCAAATTTTCTTTTTCGAAATTCATTTTATTTTTTTAAATTCTATTCATATTAGTTTTAAGTTTTTAAACACTGGCCATTTGTTCCCCACGGGTCCAGCTGCTTTGCCCCGAGAGTAACGTGCCCTTATTTTTATCATCTTGCGGAACGACCGTTAGATTGCAATCAAGACTTGCATAATGTAAACTAACGGCTGCCATTTAAAAATTAACAAAATAATCAGTTGGGAGCCTATATACAAAATCTGTAGCCAAAAAATATAATGGCAGAGAGTGGTGTTCAAAGTTAGTGGTTCTGCACTAGTTGGGAACTGCCAAAATATCGACCCCAAGGTGCAATTCTTTTGTCCCCTTTAAATAAAATTTGATGTGGTTTAAATTTTGCAATTAAGGAAACATTTAGTTAGATGTACAGTTTGTGTCATTTCAGCTTGTTATATGGTTGTTTTTACCTAGGGAAACCGACCTACATATGGTTTCTGTTATTAGGTGGTTATGCAGATTGCCAGGGAAGTAGCAACAGCCTGTCGTCTTGGGGAAGAGGTATCGCCTAAACTTTCTGTTTTACATGTTTTTATTGCTCAAAATGTTCCTCTACTTGTGTTCCTCTTAAGTTTAGGTTGTAGATGCTAATTATTATGTGACGTTTAGTTGGCAATTGCTCTTGGAGGTCGAAGCTTCTTTTTGCGGAGACCCGTGTGGTTCTGATACTGGCTTCAATAGACCCATAGCTCACCAAGTTTGGTAATTCCACCTATGTTATTCACCTTGTTTTTTAACTGCCATCTCCATCTTTCAGTTATAGTTCGAATCTATCATGTTGATTGTATAGTGAGTGAAGAATTAGGATGTCTTGTTTAGTATGTTAAAGACCATGCTCACATGGTTGGTAAAGAGTGAGGAACTTTTGTTAGTATGTTAACATGTTGACCATGTTCATACGGTCAGTAAAGAGTTGAGGAAGTTTTGTTTACTGTGTTACAAAGTTGGCAGTTCTATTCTCATTTTCTCCTATTTAATGCTTCTATTTTGTTGATGCAGTGATGAAGTTGATTTGTCAAATTATAACGGTCGCTGAATTTATTACCTTGGTCAGGCCTTGGACATCTTTGGTGCTCAAATGATCCGTATGCTTGCAGGTTGCTTAAATTTCTCCCCAATCTTATATTGCCATTTACATTGTGTATTGTGACCATGACTTCATTTCAGAATGATGGCAACGGTTATGAGTTCTCTATTGCTCCAATCACCCCCGGAGAAGCTGGAAATTATGATCAAAGTGCAGTTGCTTTGCCAGGGGTTGATGACCATACAGCGGGCGGAGAGCCATCCGACTTATTGAAAAGGGAAGAGTTGTGATATTTAGTGGCATTCGTGCTGGCAGTGGAAATCCATTCTTTACCACCGATGCCGCTGCTGAACATAAGCTTTTTTCCTTTTGATTAATGTTCTTAATATTTGTTGCAAAGGAGTTATTGTAAAATAAATAAATAAATAAGGACAAGTATATAACAAAATTAAAGCTGCGATATCTTGAGATATTTTTTCAAAATACCTATTTTGAAACCTATTTACTACACCCATATCATAATCCTCGATTTTATTTTTCCCAATTTCATCAACTTTAGTCTAGAATTCTTAGATTACAATTAATTTCCTTACCAAACAAAATTCAAACGTCCGGCATATTTAATTTTTAAATATTCATTTCGATCCAGATTTCATGAGCCATGAGAATTACAATCTTGCATATTTTATTTGTTAGCTTATAAACGTGAATTACGAAGGATTTATACATTTTGAAGATTCTTTGATTGTATGTTCCAAATCGTGGAAAAAATGGTTCAAAAAAATTCAATGTTCTTCCAGAATGAGATGAAAGAGCGGACCTTATTCAAATGATGTGAACAGCTTTTGAGGTGAATTATTTATTTATTTAACAAAAATATGCCACCAAAAAATTGAATAAATATAGAATCTATATATAACACACTATTTGTGGTATACAAACTTGATCTAACAAACTCTAACAAGTTCACTACTAACTCTCTAATAGACTTGCTAACACAAATTACATCATAATTTAGTTATACAGCTGGTAGCCATGCTAGCAATACAACAAAGTCAATGAGCAGATATCATAACATTCTCATCACAATGTCGACATTTAGATGTTTTACCGACTAGTTTCGATTGACCGGCAATCCACCTAAGCTCACTTTATTCTTTAATGTGAACCTCAGGAAATTGGTATATCAAGTACAGCTCAATTGTTTATAAAGGCGTACATGAGGAGCGTCGGGCAGCTATCAAGACATTGATTTAGGCATATATTTGAACCAATTTTTTTTAAACTTCAATAATATTTTGATAAAAAGGATTGTTCATTTGAGGATACAATAGAGATGAAAACTAATTGCAATTGTTTGTAAATGGTTAAAGAGAAAAGTAGTTAAAATTGTTTATATCAATTGTTTATTATCTACCACCATAAGTAGGGGATTGCACATGGTGATTTGAACGACGAAAATATTCTATTCAAAAGTGGAACTAATAGGTGGCAAGCTAAAATTGATATGAATCTAACATCATTTTATGTTAGGATTTAAGAACTGCCTACTTATAAATAGGTATGGTACAAGCATTTTCATACATTCAATAGTTGAAGAGAAAAGTAACAGTTTGGGAGTAATTTACTTGGCAAAAAGAGGCCATTGTTGGTGTCACAACTCCGTGAAATTAATGTACTGCTTAGTAATACAGTTCTCCAAAAGTTTCTTAGCATATTTTACCTACAAACATGGTATAAGCGTACTGTTTGTTTTTCACTGTAGGCACAGTGGGTCGGCTATCCCCTGAACTCTAATGTTGCCATTGACAAACAAATCTAATTATGATTGTCTTGGGATGGTGTTATTTAATTGTCTCACTGTTGGGGAACATCCACCTAAGGGCACGACTGACCGAGAGCATGGGAGTTCTTAATTGAGAGATGTCATTTGTTAGATGCAATTCTATGCGCAAGAGCAGTTATAAGCTGTTTGATGCATCGTAATTCAAGGAAAAGATAAGCTAAACCAGTATTATTAAGTTTTAATTTATAATATTCTTGATGATTATTGAAAGTAGTTGTTAGGGAATATTAATAGTAACCCCTTTTTGCCCAAGATGGTTTGCAATTTTCTTACTCAGTTTTAATTTATTATACTAGGGGCGGACCCAGAACTTTACAATGTCTTGGGTTAAATTTAAAAAATAATAAATTTGTACAAGTGAACATGAAATTTCATATATATTAGTGACAAAATGCACCTAATAACAGGAGACATTAGAAGCCTTAGCAGTAAGATCCATATTATAAATAAAAATAATTTTAAAAAAGTAGTATAAAATAAAAATACAATCCCAATACAAATTTACTACCGAACTTGTACTTTTTGAGGCTTTGAATTATAAAAATTATCAATTATAAAATCTGAGTCAACAGTATCAATAATTTCTCTTTCAATATAAATAACCATACAATCTAAAAAAAAAAAAATCATTTTCCATTTTACTACGAAGTGATGTCTTGATAAGTTTCATGTCTAAATATGCACATTTTGTTGTGGCCAAGGAAACAAGAAGAGTCAAGACTAGATGAATTACTCTATCAATAAAAAAAATAGAGTTGTGACTTCTTTGTTTAAACTAATTATCAATATAGCTTAGAAAGGGAAACAATATTTTGAAACCGTGGATGAGAAAGCACATCAATTTTATAATGTTTTAATTCTCTTCTCAAAGCAAGCACCTTATCTGGAGTGAAATCACAAGGATAAAATTTCTCAATAAGCGAACAAATATTGTATATATCAAATGATTTGAACCCAGCAATTGAATCCAATGCTGAGCTTATTAAAGTAAGGAGTTCCACAGTTTGCTCTGAGAATCTACTATTTAACTCCATCAATGGAAAATCTATTATGACATTAAATGTATTAAAGTGATAATGATCTTCAACTGTAACATAATCTTTTTGTTGACAAGAACGCCTTGTACCTTCCATGTAACAATCAGTCATATTGAGTATAGTAATATCATATTTTTCACAAAAGGATACCACACTTATAATAATCATTCCATCCACTATCTCGAAACTCTTGCAAAAGTCTTTTTGTACTTGAGATATAATTCAAAGCATTCAATATGTCGAATGACATACTCTACTTTCTTGTCATTCAAACATCGCCACATAGGTAAGGTATATCCTCATTGGTATAACACCCTGTCGACCAATGTGTATCTAGTCGTCTAACATTTAAGCTTCCTCGCTTATCCTTTTTCTGCAACTAGAATTCCATATCGGATATATGAGATTATCGGATCCATCCACGATTTTTCTGCATCTAAATACATCACTTCTACTTTTTGCTTAATACTTGAATAAGTTTTGATCTCTACCATAACTGATTTAGGCATCTTCGCATTTGAGGTTGTAGCCATCCTTACCAAGATATTTCCTCCAAAATTTTCTACCCTTGGTATTTGTTTGACCTCTACTGCTTTAAATTTTACCATCATCTGTCTAGAACATTTAAAGTATTGTTCCATTTTTTCATCCTTCATTTGGAAGCTTTCATTGAGATGATTGACTACTAGCTGAGAGTCTGTTCAGACTTTTACTCTTTTCGCTTGTAGTGCTAGTGCTAGCTTTAACCCAACAACAAAGGCTTCGTACTCTGCCTGGTTATTGGTGGCTTTAAATTCAAAGCTTACTGCATAGGAAATTTCCACACCTTCTGGTCTAATTATGACCACACCTGCTCCTGCCCATTGTTCCCCACTAGAGCCATCTACTATCACCATCTAGACTCCGCTGGTGTTTTCTTCGTCTACTCTATTGTTGCCGAATTCTTTGTCTGCCTTAGTACATTCAGCAACAAAGTCAGCTAATACTTAGGCTTTGATTGCAACCTAAGGTTGATAGTTGATGTCAAACTCGTTTAATTTCACCAAACGCTTTACCAAATCCCCAAAAGATTCCAATTTGTGCAACATCTGTCTCAATGGTTGGTCCGTCATTATAATTATAGGATATGCCTGGAAGTAAGATCTCAACTTTTGAGTTGCAACAACCAGTGTCAAAGCCCACTTCTCCATCATTGGATGCCTGGTTTTCGCAGTGAGTAGCGCATTACTAGTGTAACATACAAGATGTTGAACCCTTGCCTCTTCTCTTACCATAATTGTGCTTGTTGCCCACTTGGATACGACCAGATATAAATACAGCTAATCCTCTTCTTGCAGTGTTGATAATAGTAGGGCCTTAAGTAGATATTGCTTCAACTGTTGAAATGCCTCCTCGCACTTTGTTATCCATTCCATTTTCTTCTCCTTCCTTATGACCTGCAAAAAGACATGGCATTTATATGTTGCTCATGATATGAACCAATTTAAAGTAGCCAATTTTCCAATAAGACTTTGTATCTCTTTAATTGTACAAGGAGACTTTATCTCTATAACTGCTCGAATTTTCTTAAGATTTGCTTAGATCTCCCTATGGCTCACCATGAATCCTAAGAACTTTTATGAGCTCACCCCAAATATGCATTTATCTGGGTTGAGCTTCATTTTATACTTCTTAAATAGCTCGAAGGTCGTCTCTGTTAAATGTAGCGTATGCTTTGTCAGGTCTTTGGATTTCATGATCATGTCATCTATGTACACCTCCATTGTACGCCCAATTAGCAGTTTGAAGATTTTATTCACCAGCCTTTGATATATTACACCTACATTCTTAAAACCAAATTGCATCACCTTGTAGCAAAATAAACCAACGTTAGTAACAAAAACAATGTGCTCTTCATCTTGCTTGAACATCGGTATTTGGTTATAACCTGAAAAAGCATATATAAAACTAAGTAGGTCGTGACCAACTGTTGAATCAACCAATTAGTCAATTTGGGCAATGGGAAGCTATCCTTCGGCCATGCCTTATTGAGACCTGTGAAGTCCACGCATATTCACAACTTCTCATTTGCCTTTTTCACTAAAATTACATTGGAGATCCACTCGAGATACTCAACCTGCCTAATCAAGCCTGCTCGTAACAACTTCTCCACCTCTATGTTTATAGCGTTATACCTCTCTTGGTTGAAATACCTCTTATTCTATTTCACTGGTGAAACATCTTTTTTTATTGTTAACTTATAACAAGCTATTGTAAGATCTATTCCTAACATGTCATCATACAACCAGGCAAATACATTGGCATATGTATGTAGCAATGCACCGGTTTTTTCTTTAATCCTTTTTTCTGCTTTGATCCAATCTTAATAGTCTTCTTTGGATCCTTGCATTTTGTGTTCATTGTTTATACTTCTTCAACTAGCTTCTGTTGGCCCTTTTTAAAGTCTCCTCGTGTGTCCAACGAGGTGATTTGTATTGTCTTCTCTGCTGCCGTTGCATAACACCCCTGACAATTCTCTAATCACCTTTTATAACTTCCAACACCCTATTTTTACGATATTTGAGGGTTAGGTAATAATTAGACAGTACTGTTTTGCTAACCTTTAAGAAAGGCCTGCAAAAAATTATTTGGAATAAGTTATCTTCATCCACTACTACGAAATTCAGCATCATTTTCTTCTGAAAGGGAATGGAGTCTATTGTGACAGGAAGCTCGACTGCATTGAGGGGAGTCAATTTTCCCACACCAAACCCTTTTAACGATGTGTTGGTATTCTCCAACTTTAGATCTGTGATTCTCATCTCGTCTAAGGTTGACTTGAATAGAACATCCATCGAAGTCCTAAAATGTACCACTATATGGTCGAACTTTTTACTCACAGCAATAGCACTAATCACCAGGGCATCTTCATGTGGGTACAACACCCTCTCCTCGTCGTTGTCTACATGATAGGTATTTGACTGGTCTTTTCTCACTTCGTGGCTAGCATATTAAAAAGAACATCTTTGCTGGTAATTGCATATCTTAAATAATTCTTCCTAGACCTGTTTGAATCAACAGCCAATGTTGAGCCTCCGACGATGATCCTAACCACAGGTTGTTTGTGTCAACATCTCTAACATTTTCCTCTGTTCCATACTACAGGTCTGTAACTACGTGAGCACCATCAATGAAACCACCCAAATAGCGATTCTTCACCAAGTCCTCTACTTGATTCTTGAGGTCTTGGCATTGAGTTGTGGTATGACCATGGATGTTATGGAATTCATAGAATCGACCCTGTTTAGCTTATTGATGACTTTTGCTATTGAGGCTAGGGGATATAACAGGTCACAGTCCTTGATCATATGATACAATTCTTCCGAAGGGACTTTTAAAGGAGTATATTACTTGTAAACCGAGCTTTGGTTGATCATCTGCATAGTCCTGTCCCTGGAAAATTTATTATATGCGTGGTTGGGAGGTGGGGAGTTTAGTCTGTTAAGTTTGATATTTTGTAGGTAACGAGTTATCAGAGGTTTATAGCAAGGGCGATTATTTGGTTGGCTGGTTGGGCTCTTTTCAATTATCACTATTAGGAGAGCAAGGAGGTAGGATCCTACCGTGCTGAAATTGAGGTGGTCTTGGAGGGGATTGGTATAGGAGTGCTCGACTACTTACTCCTCCACTTGAGGATGATTTGTTGTTTTGGTTAATGGACTCACCTACCTTCTAGACTTTTTTCTCATTCTTTTTTTATTCTTCAAACTACTTAGTTCTTATCCTTGCTGGCTTTTCTTCCTCAATCTCGATGTCTTTCTTCACTTGCTTGTAGGCCATGGAATACGATTACATGGATGGATTTCTTAAGTTGTACCAAAGTCGACCTATCTTCACCCATTCTTTAAGTCCTTTCAAGGCCTATGGATGGTTCAAGGCTCCAAGGTCAAACACGACTCAATAATACCTTTTCAAAAACTCTTTAAGGGTCTCATTCTCCCCCTGCTTGATCCCCAACAATTCTATCATATCGTCTTTTGGAGCTATTGCCTTGTGAAATTGTTCTGTGAATTTTTAGCATATCTACTCAAAGCTCCTAATACTCCCACGAGGTAGTTTTCGATACCATTCTTATGCCCGTCCTTCTAAGGTCAACGAAAATGCTCTACACTGCTGAGCTTATGTTAAGTCTTGCACCCCGGTCATATCATTGAAAAGTTCGATATAAACCAAAGGGTCGCGTTTCCTAGGGTACTTGAAATTAGGAAACCAGAAATCTGTGGGATTACCATGATCATGATTTCCTTTAAAATAGGAGATTCATTATCCAGCATAATTCTCCATCTTGGTGCCTTTTGTCGCCCTTGTAGCTCGTTGATCACCTGAACTAATATGCGTACCTCTTCCTCTAACTCCACAACGCTCGTGCTACAACCTAATTGCGTTCCCGCTCAATTTCATTTAGGTGTTGCCTCAATTCTCTTTCCTCAGCACTTGTTCCTCTTTCGTTATTTAGTTGGTCGTGAATTCCACCTGGTTGGTCTCCCACCTTGAAGGCTCTGTTCGCCACAGAATTAAATCCCCTCTTCGCGACTCTACTCTTCTCGGGCGACTCTATTATTAGGGTTGGAGGCATTGGGATTTTCCATATGGGATTGCTCCCCAACTCTCTTCTGTCCTTGCCTTAATTCTTAAAGAACATTAGTGAGGGCCTCTATTTGTTTCTCTATTCGCTTCATTCGTTCATATATTAGCCTATTCTTTTCTTCACTTGCCATCCTTTATGAAGCGGCTAATTCAATTACTTTAGAATTAATTTCGCGAGCTTTGTTCTCTCATGTATCTATTTTACTTATCTTCCCGTCAGTTTACTTTGTTAGCAAAACCTTTTGGTTCATCTCCCATAGACGATGCCAAAATGTTGATAGAGAAATCTAGTCGAACTTGTGATAGCAACCAGGTTGCCTCATCAATATTTGAGTTGTTTTAATGGTAATCGTTCGATACTTCCTTGATAGAGTCAATATTCTCGACCTCTTTTGATTTGTTTTGTTATCTCTTGTAATCACAGAGAACTGTCAAAGGATGTCAGATATTTTTTTGGTGAAAATCCTTCGACACTCAAGTTAGTAATCGAGTTATTTTAAAAAAAATTGTGTCACTCTTCTCGTGATCTTAATTGTTTTTACTTTTCCCTGTTCAGAAGGAATTGTTTTTCTTGACTTTTAGAGGATAATTTGCTCGGAGAATTTTTTTTTTAGTTTTTATCCCCAAAGAGAAAACTCTTCGTTTTCTGGATTTTTTAGGTTCTTATCGGCACTCGAAATTATCACATCCTCTTCAATGTGTGGCCGTTACTGGGCTAAATGTGCCGTTTAAATCATAAGTTAATGCGTCCATTTCAAAGTAGTTATTGAGTTCTGGATATAATGCTTGAGCGTGCTTAGACATTATAGTTGAATTTTCAGGATGAACCCAACAGTTCGGGGTTATTCGAGGTCTTTGGAATGATCGACCTAATTCTGGTCTCCTTATAGGATTTTACTCGATCTTGCGCACGCAACCAACTAACCTCTTCCTTGGCGCTTCACATCATTTAGAGGCAATTTCAAAGTGAAAGCAGGTTTCATTCTGCTAATATCTAGTAGTGGTATTTCCTTATCCCAAACACCCTTGTATCCTTTGGTATTAATATTCTTTCCCTCGTTAGGGATTTTCCTAATGCTTTCATTTGGCTTCTTAGCAAATGAGACAACATTTCAATTTCTTTCATCAGTGTGATTTCCAGAATGATAATGGTATTTATTGTTTCTTTTTTTAATGTAAATGAATAGATCTTTAATCTCCATCCCATATGTTATTGGAATAAATGAAAGATCAATTGAAAAAATTTTCAAGTAATTTTTTCTCAATTTTAGCTTTGTTTACAATGAATTAATAACCTTTACCTCATGTGTCGACTTTACAGTTGATAAACAACAAATTTCCAACAACTAATCCAAAGCTTATATGTGGGGTGTCAACCAATTACACTATTCTGATATTAATTCTTAGTTATCGGTATCTCAAAACAAAGTTTTTGTCTAATGCAGTTGGAGACTTGGGGAGCTCATAGGGCAATTCGGATTTTGATCTGAATTTAATGACAATGATAAGTCATTCTTTGCTTCATGTACCAATTTTAATGACAGTAATAAAATTATGTACTATACCTATAGAGACAAAAATTTTACCATAAAAGGCCAACTACCGGGCAATTGAGGCATTAAACATTGAGATATAGCAGACATTTTAGTCCACACGACAACCAGAAAATATAAAATATATGCGAGTGTACATAAAAGCTAGGAGAATAATACCCAAAGAGAGTTGTGAAACGGCAATTGCAATTGATAAGAAAAAAGTCTATGGTGGTTATTTACCAGTAGAAAATGTTCAAAGTCTTGCATCTAGTTCCAAGGACATCCCATCCCGGTACATTCGACTAGAACTTGATGATGACTGATGGATCTCTTCATATTCTAATGATTGATATGAGCAAGTTCCAGGATGATGATGATGATGAATTGGCAAAGTTCCATTTGGCTTGCAAAGACTGGGGCTTCCTTTAGGTAAGATAATTTTGTTCATCCATGTTCAGCAAAACTCTATGAAATATTCGAATCTAGCTAAACTAATTGATTATCTCTTTTGAGTGCTACATAGTTGATCAATCAGGGGGCACCAGAAAAAGTAATTAATAAGATGAAAACTGACATTGAGGAATTCTTTAAGTTGCCATTAGAGGGGTAGATGACTTGTGCACAACTGCCAAATAGCATTGAAGGTTATGGGTAAGCTTTCGGTGTCTTACAAAGACTAAAAGGTTGACTAAGGAGACATGCTTTTTCTTCTTACTCAACCTGCCAATATTAGAACCATGAGTCTCTAGCCTACCGTCCCTGTTTCTTTTAGGTAAATCATGATTTTACCTTTCTGCCAAAACTAGAAGTTTAGAACCACATTAGATCTCCACCAATTCATATATGCATTTGTTGGCGATTTTGCTAATGTCAGAGCAACCATGGAGGAATACTCTTTGGAACTGCAAAAGGTTACAATCTTTCTATTGAAGTTGATGGCTAAGAATTTGGGGATTGAACTTGGGAAACTTGCAACCTTGTTTGAAAATGGCATACAAGGAATAAGAATGAATTATTATCCACCGTATGCCTAGGCAAATAGGGTTATTGGTCTTACACCACACTTTGACTCTGTTGCATTAACATTGTTGATTCAAGTGAATCAAGTACAAGGTTTACAAATCAAGAAATATGACAAGTGGGTATTAGTCAAACCAATCCCAGGTGGATTTATTATCAATATCAGAGACATCATTGAGGTAAGTAGTAGTATGTGTGCATCACATAACTAACCAAAAGAAAAAAAAAAGGTAATTGTAGTAAGTGCATTTGAAAAATTAATTCTAAAGAAGAGACTGACCTCCTCTGAAGCAGATAGTGAGCAATGGAGAATACAAGAGCATAGAGCACAGAGCCGTTATGAATCTAGAAAAGCAATGCCTTTCATTAGTAGGATTTCACAGTCCAAATATGAAGGCTACTATTGGTCCTTGACCAAATTCCATAAAGGATAGACCAATTTACAAGAGTATAACACACGAAATATTTATAAAGCTTGTTGCAACCAGCAAACTTGATGGTAAAAAACTATTGAGTCATGTGAGACTTGAGCCATAAATGGTCAAAGAATTTCACCAAGAGTGTGCCCCTTAAAAATGCTATGGCATCTAATGCTCGTTACAGATTAAACCTCTAAGCACTTTTGTTTGCTTACTGAAATAAGCAACAACAATAAAAGATTTTACTCATAATCTAACTTTTTTTCATCACAAAAGCCTCATTTCAGTAAAACATCCTACATAGCATCGAAAACATTGTATTTCATTTTTATGCCAATCTGAGCATCTACTAAGAAAAATTCTATCTAAAGCTTACAAGACAAAAGCATGTATATTTCCTGAACATATATAGAAAGGAACATTTACTTGTTTTCACACATTATTACATCAGTAGGTCTAAAATTCGCTAAATGATCAAATTATATAGTCATCTAAGTATTAGAAAGTTCAATCTAAATACATCAAATGACAAAGATTTAACAATTGTAAGTATCAACGTATTGATAGAAGATTCTGATGACTAGATATATCTCAATCATGAAACCAAAGAATTGCTAGTCCATGTTACACCAAATCTAGGTCTAAGCCAAAAAAGAAAAAAATCTATGACTATGTACATCCACTCCTACTATCCATTAAAAGTCCTAAGTTTTGTCACATATCGTAGACCTTTCTATGCAAAAACTTCAAATTTGTAACAAGAACCTTGAGAGTTGTTACAGAAAGTGAAAATGGCTATATCATACTAGTTTAATGGTAGCCTAAGAGTACAACAATCAATTATAGGGAAGAATGAAGCAATTCAATAGACAGTTTTTGAAATAAGAACAAAAAAACAAAAGAGTTGTAAAATGTCTTTCTCAATTCTAACCTTTGTATAAAACTATATTCCTAATAAATAATTGGGATGTCATTCTAATTTCTAGGACATATTGCATGTAAGATTATAGAATACCCTCTAACAACCTTAGATCATTTGCTATACACCTACATACTCTTTAAGTATAAAATAGAAAAGTTTCTTCAAGTATTCATTAGATATCAACAAATAAGGCAAAAAAGTTTCAACCACAGGACAAAGCCAATTAATGGTTGTGAACTTGCCTTGTAGAGAAACTTTTATGTTATTTGACTTTCAACAAATATTTTCAAAGTAGAATGCACATTCGTAATTCTATTTGCACAAAAATATGCATAGAACACAGATACAAAGGGCAGAGTTAGGGATAAGTATGAAATCCCATTAAATTGTGATTTGGAGCTCAAACTTTAAAGCTTTTAAAATGCCATGCTCACTTTATGTGCAAATATAATGGTGCTACTAAAATGTGTTCTATGTCACAGTTAAGAGTACTATTAAAGCATACAATAACATATTTATGTCTCAATTTACAAAAATGGTCTAAGTCACAATTTACAAAAGGATCTGAATCCTCTACTTGTTTTAATTTCTCCTCATCTCTCCTACACTTTTACAGATTTAGAGACACATGGCACCACAAAAGATGTGACTTAGATTCTATTTCATTCTACTTAACCTAAAAACTTTCCCAAACCTAAAATACCTAACTAAAAATTTCATCTATCTCTAGCATTCAAATATGGCTTCTCCTTTGTATCAACAAATGGCACTTGATAGCATACAATTGCAATACAACAATCAAATTAGGGGGTAAGAGTTATTCAAATACTTCTCTACAAATAAAAATTTTCGTATGGTTGAAACTCATCCAAAAATTTCAGTGTTGTTATATCTCATTCAAACCAAAAAGTTTAAGTATTCTAATCCAATACAAGAATCAAAGAACATGCATAAAACAAATCAAAGTTCTTAGAATTTTAAGCTAACTCATGCAAGTACTTGCTTGAAAGAACACATGCAAAATGATATCATTGTAATTGGTTTACCCACTTTTTTTTTTTTATCTTTTTTAATATTTTCCTTTGCAGGTGATTGAAAGCGTGAAAGAAGAAATTAAAAAGGAAAATAGTAGTTTCAAAAAGAGTTTTGAGGTTGAATTAAGTAAAAAATGAAATAAAACAAAACTTGAACAACATAATTATAGTCATGCCAAGTGTCACTAGAATTATTATAGTGTAGGAGGAACAAAGAAAGAAAATAACAAGAGGATCCTAATCCTTTAAGATAACAATTTTCCTTGACACATACCTTAATGACACAACATTTTTACATAACAATTCTTTGTTTTGGATGATAAATCTTAAAAGCCATCCAAATCTTTCATTCAAGCCATTAAATATATCAAATGGCGAATATTTAACTATTGAATGTATCAAATGAATTTGACAAGAATAAGATAACTTATGACCAATCATAGGACCAAAGAATTATCATTTTTCAATACTATTATTCTTGTCTATTAGGCCCTTGCTTGGATTAAAGCAAAGCTATTAGAACAACTAAAAAGGAACATAATTCCACCCAAAATCATAAGGGTAAAAGTCTACCAAGAAATTCAAACCTTTTCACTAATCAGCGACAGAGAAATAAAAACCACCCAACCAGTATGTTACAATCACATGTGCAATGTATTTACACTAGTGCCATTTATCAATAGCGTAATAATTTTTCTCAAACCCAAACCCAACTTTGGAGGGTATTAGTTCGCCACTAGGCCATTAAAGCCTTAGCGTAATGGTGGGCTAGTGCCCTTCAAAGTTGAGGGCACCAGTTGAAGTCTCCATATCTCACCAGGTGTAAGGGTAGAGGCTCCTATCTAATCTGAGCACTCCAAAGATCTCCATACTACAAACTCCAGAATTCATCGTGTACAATTATTGGATATAAAAAATAAAATTGAAGACTTTAAGAGCTCTCAATAATTGGGTGATTCTCACATTCCTTCTTTCGCGTGAGTGAAGGAGTTTAAATATCCTCGAGAGTTTTCAATTGCTGAGGTGGGTCACAAAGATAATGCGTTATGATTAATATTAAACCTATATTCGTGATTAAGCCGTAAAGTATACAAGTATGGTATACTTATCTATACTAAATGACTTGGAAATCTTTGAAAATTCATCACCCAAAAAAGAGAAGTGTGATTAACAAAACAATGAATATTGTAATGCCTCGGTACAAAGACAAAATGAGAAAACATCACACTTAAGTGAATTAAAATGAGAAAAAAAAATAAAAAGCACCAATCCCCACCAAGATGATAGCATCAATGAAATAGTTCAGAAGCAAATTACCCAATAATAGTAATTGTGTTCATCAATCGCCCTCCTCTCAATCGCACCAAAAACTAGCCTTAGACACAGAGCAAATCCAATAAGACAATTTACTAACAATAATGTCAAATAGTTCTTCTTAAATATGAATAAAAAGAAATCATGCAACATGAAAATAGAACATGAGCATTTGTTCACCATGGAGATATTAAAAGTTTCAACCCAATTATGCTTTAGGCCTTACTATTTTTCCAACAAAAATTAGAAGTTAATGGTGTAATTCCATTTAAGCCCCTAATTTTTTACTTTTTCCCAAATAAAGACGTGATTTATTTATTTTTGTGCATATTGTCACAAGATAATTACTTTGTGCAACAACTCATATGGTATTTAAACAACTTCTATCACAAAAGTTGCAAAGTAAGCTTATCAAACTTCTCTAGCTGGTCAAGCGATATACTTGCAAAAAAACTAGAAAGAACAATATAGTCAAAGCAAATTTTATTACTCGAAAGAGAGAGTACAGGTGAGTTTTACAAGTATGCTTAAGTTGCTTGTGCTTAGTGTGGTGTAGAGGTGGCCAACTGGCATGACCCATTTAAAGAGGTCCATTTGTGCCATGGGCACAACCCACTAATTTCATGTGCACAACAAGGCAAAAAAAAATTGAGGCCTGGCATGGCCCATGGGCAAGGCACGCAGGGGCCGTGGCAGTGTTGGCCTATCGTGCCTCATGGGCCCCATAATTTTTTTTATTTGTATTTAATTATAATTTGTTTAATGGTATTAATTTTTAGTTTTAAAAATATAAAAACTCTAATTTGTTAAACAAATTCAATTTTGATTTTTATTTGCAAATTAATTATATTTACAATTACTAAGTTCAATTACAATTAAGCTATAATAATAAGAATAAATACTAATATTTGATAAACACTAGAATAATAACATCTTTGAAATTAAAAACACCTAACAACTTAAATTCAAAATATAAATAATACAGGACAACAAAAATATTTTTAATGAGGTGCATTAGCACCACTTATCTTCCTTCGATTAAACTCGTTAATACCTTCAAATATGGGTTGATAACGATTAATATGACACTTTAAGGATCCTGTACCATTACAGACTCTATAGTGAAATATGTTTTGGAATAGTTGCACTGAAGCTTTTTCACCTCATCTTTCGATTCAATTAATGTAAAATGATAAAAAAAACTTTTGGGCAAGGACTTCAGAATTCATTGCCTTGAGGGGGTTGGTGCTCATTACCTTCAAGCTCAGGATGAGGATACTCATTTTTATTGTTATTATCTTCCATTGAAAATTCAAAGTAAATGAGTGATAGGAGAAGTTTAAAACTTAATAAGTAAAAAATTGAATTTTGGTGTGCCTAGTGGGCTAGCCCGATGGGCCCTTAATAGGGCAATGCTCGTGTCATGCCTATGTGGCCAAACAAGAGGCTCGTACTGTGCCATGTGCCCGTACATATGTGGGCCATGTTGTGCCATGCCCAAAGCTTGGTGAGCCGACACGGCCCATTGACCACATGTAGTGTGGTGTGGTATTGTGTGTTGTGCAAAATAACAAGTGTCATGCCCTATTTATAAAGAGATTTGCCTTAGTCTAAAGGTTCCAATGCATCTTCTACAACATATCTCAAGTTTTAAAGAATTCTATGGCCCAGAGAGTTCTTAATCTAAAAATAGTGTGCTTAATCTAAAAAATTCCTAAATATAGTATTGTAAAGAATTTTAGAAACAAGTCGAACTTGCTTACTTTGACTTGTACTTGGGCTTAAAATCTTGAGCGGCTCACCGCTGAATGCACCAAGACTCACTAATATATTAGGCGACCTATTGCTAAGTGCACTCTAGCTTAGAGGTGGCCAATGGGATGACACAAAGGAAAGTTTATGCATGCTCATGTTCATATCGTACCGTGTCTACTATGTGTTTCGTGTCATGTCATGCTGTGCCTAATTTTTTTTTCTTAGGCCCGACCCGGCACACATGTTGTACCCATTTGTGTCGTGCCATGCCTAGCCTAAGAAAAAAACCAACTAAGCTTTTTTTTTCTTTTTTTAAGAGCGCATACCAAGTTGGCGTATATTTTTCAAGTTTATGTACCTGTTTAGATCCATGTGTCTTTATTCAAATTTAATAAAATCGAAAACTTAAAACTCAAGTCAATATTCAATAATAATAAATTAACAATAATAAGATAATGTAATATTAATTACGAAGTTTGACTCTATAGTATTAAAATTCTTTTATAATACCTAACAACAACAATAATAAATTTTTCTTAAGAGTTAACTTAATTGTTCACTTAAAATTATGTATAATCATATATTATATTTCATAATAATATTAATAAATATTTATAAAATCATGATATTTATAATTTTATTTATTAAAATCATGATATCAATTATTTATTTAATAAATTATAAACATAAATCAATTATAATTTTTTTGAAACTAAGAATTAAATAAATTTAAAAAACTTTAATAAAATATATTAAAAGATTCAATTTCAAATTATTTATATAATCATAAAATTTTAAGTTTACTTTCATTAAAAGTTAATTGTATTTATTGCATTCTTTTTTGCATGTCGTACTTTGACTCATTTCTAATCGTGCCATGCTTTTAAAGCCCACGTTTCTAAAATTTTAACTCTAACCCGATCCATGTGCGTGCTTTACCGTGCCGCATGCTCCACTGAAACATACTCATGCCGTGCCATGTCATGCCTCATGCTGTCTGACCCATTGACCATTTCTACTTTAGCTATTGAGCATTTCGTGCCTAATTTTTATTTTAGGCTAGGCTCAACTCAACCTGCGTGCCATGCCTAATATTTTTTCTTAGCCCGACTTGGCCCGAGCACATGTGTTGTGCCGTGCCTAAGAGAAAAACCCACTAAGTTTTTTTTTTAAATTTTCTTAAAAACACATACCAAATTATTGGCATATTTTTTTTTAAATTTATGTACATTTTTATATCCATGTGCTTTTATTCAAATTTAATAAAATAAAAAATTCAAAATTCAAGTCAATATTCAATAATAATAAATTAATAATAATAAGATAATATTATTTTAATTATTAAATTTGACTCTATGGTATTAGAATTCTTTTTAATACTTAATAATAACAATAATAATAAATTTTTCTTAAAAGTTAATTTTAACTTAAAATCACATAGAGTTATCTATCATTGTTTATAAATAATATTAATACATATATTATAAAATTATGATATTTAAAATTTTATTTATTAAAATGATATCAATTATTTATTTAAAAAATTATAAACGTAAATCAATTATAATTTTTTAAAACTAAAGATTAAATAAATTTAAAAAATTTAAACTAATAAAATATATTAAAAAATTTAATTTCAAGTTATTTATAAAATCATAAAATTTTAAATTTATTTTTATTAAAAATAAAATATACTTATTATATATTATCATGTTTTGACCTATCTCTAATAATATCATGCTTTTAAAGCTCACATCTCTAATATTCTAAAACCAACTTAACTAACATGCATGTCATGTTGTACCACATGATCCTATCGTGCCATATGTCGTATCAAGCATCGTGCCATCTAGTCGATTAGCCATCTCAAATCCTACCATAATGTGCTACTGACCATCCCGCTGGGCATCTCTAGACGCAACGCAAATATACCAAATTGTATGTATTCGATTGTATGAGATTTATCGTTTTAAATGAGATATAAATTTAAAACTAGCACATGACGTAGTGCGATCTCATATAAACTTTATTAGTCACATCAAAATAATATTATTTTCTTCTATTGATTAAAAGAAATTATCATTTTAACAGCCACCATTAGCCATTGTCTTTTTATCATATTTATTGTTGACAAAATCCTCGCCTTATATTTATGATCAAAATTTTGTTATTCAAAAATTATGATTGTCAATTATTTGTTGATCATTAGTTAATGAAAGCTGATCAAAATTTTGATTGTCGATCAATAGACAATGGAAGCTCCATTGATATTGATATGTATCAATGAATTTTTCTACTTTTTTTAAACCAATAAAAGTGAATTTCTTTTAACATCACAATTAATTATAATGATTAATATAGCTGTACAATTAGATCACAAGTTCCTAAAGGAGTCTCCTCCATCCAAACTTAATTGGAATGTTACATACGAACGCACAAGCTTTATCTGAATAACAGGAGGATGTAAATTTTCTCAAAAATTACTCATTACCAAAAACCAATCACAATCCAATGTTCACGTCAAAATTGTAAAGCTTAAGGTCCAAAATTAACCATTTTTATAGATGATGAACGACTAAAAATAACCTAATCCGTTATTCTCATAGATGATGAATGAATGAACCACACGGCTTATCTTAAACATTTACATTTACAAGGTCCATAATCTCAATTCAAATGCCAAAAAGCCTAATCCGTAAGTTTAATTTACAAACTCATGTGAAGTATTATTCAAAATTTTTTACAAACTCTAGGCACAAAAAGAAATGATAATTAGTTCAGTCTATAGTGAAAATGAATAATGGAATTCGATACGACTGAACAAAAACAAAAGAAATATGTATTCTTTCAACTTCTCATTTCTGCTTATACTTAAGGTTTGTAAAAAAAAAATTTAAATAAAAATTAAAACTAACTTATAAATTAAATTAAACTTATGAATTGAGTATGTGGTGTAGTTTACAAAATTCTTTATCCACAAAACTAAAGAGAAATGAGAGTATGCAATTCATAGACTTATTCACTTGCATAACAAATTTAAAGACCAAAAGAAAAAAGAAAAAAAGCAAATTTACACTTAATTAACGAGTTATGATTAAATTAAAATTATAAAGTTGCTGATGCCACACTACACTCTGCACTTAAGCCCGTTGCCATGTACGTCCACACAAACTCACAAAGCCCCAATCTCATGGACTAGGCTTTGCAATTAATTATGAGGAGTTGGCAGTGGACTTGAAATGTTTCTAAGCTACTATCTTCTGCGTAGAGACATTTAAACTCACAAGTTTTTCCTCTACAAGCTCTTTTTAATTAGAAATTTTACTATCTAAATAATAATAAATTTGTAGAGAAAAGTTTAATGAATTCAAACATCCCAATCCTTAACTTATTATATACACAATTCTAAATTTTGGCATTCCAAAATTAACCCTTTAGACTCTTAAGAACTCATATCATCTGAAAACTCTCATTCACTGTTAAAATTGAATATCAATCAAATCATGCAATAGCAATCAGAAAGAAGAATCAAGGCATCAGTCCTCCAAGTTGATAGCATGGAGAAGCCATCATTTACGCTAGTTTGAAAATTAATTAAATTACGCTAATTTTTCAATATAGGGCAAATGGCTCAACAAATGGTAAAACCATCATTTACAAATTAAATGGTGAATTGAAAGAGGAGCGTTCTAAATAATGGGTTCATATTCTGTTGAAACATTTATCCCACGTTAAAAAATTAACAATCCCAGCACTGACAAATATTTATCAATAATAAACTATAGAATAAGGTATTAAAGTACTTCAAATTTTTTTGATCTATCTTATTTGTACACAATTCTAAAACTTGGTATCCCAAAATTAACGCTTTTAGACTCTACAGAACACCAATCATCCAAAAACTCTCATTCACTATTCAAATTATTTTGAAAATCAATCAAATCATGTGATAGCAACAAGAAAGAAGAATCAAGGCATCAGTTCTCCAAGGTGATAATAGCATCAAAGAAATAATTCAGACGCAAATTACCCATGAAATAATAATTGTGTTCATCACTTGCCCAAACCATCAGACTCCATCTGCACCAAAACCAAAAAATTAGATACAAAAAAGAAGACCAATAAAGCATTTTACTTACTCAAAAAAAAATCATAATTGTTTCCAAATATGAATCAAATACATTAAAAAAAGTATAGGCAAATGGGCATCAGTTCTCCAAGGTGATAAATAGCATCAATGAAAAATTTCAGACGCAAATTACCCATTAACAAAAATGAGATTCATCAGTTGCCCACTCAAACTAACAAAATATAAAGCAATAAAAAGAAATTTAACTCTATCATAATAATCCATTTAAAATCAATGCAAGCGATCAGAACCTGTCGGGATTCATAATAACAACACACTTTTTAATTCAGTGGATTGACAGACTTATGAATTTTTATCATCACCTCGCTTTTATTTTATTTTATTTTTTAAAAGAATATGAACAAAAATTGAATGAAAAAAAAGAAAATAGTTAAAACAAGGAAAGCTCAGAACTTCTTAGAGGGTTGTGTTGCCGTCACAAACGGGCTCAATAGAACCCGTCTCTGGTACACTATGAAATTTCATCATTGCATCAATTTTTTTTTTCCCAAAATTTGAAAAAAAATATGAAAATTATTAAACCCAACAAAACAATTTTAAAAAAGAGAAAAGAAATTTTAAGTTCTGAAGAATATGATGGGAGGAGTAGAGCCGATTGAAAACTGTGTGAGAATTGATAAGTGAAGGGTTTTATAGACTCGGGGATCAGAAAACCCTAATCGATATGTAAGTTGATGGGAGTAACAACATTGGAACCCTTCATGTTTCATAACTTTGCAACCAAGGACATGATTTGTTCATTTGAGGTCCCTAAATTGTATTCAAATAACTCAAATACTCTTATATACTTGGGGCCAGTTTAGTTATACAATAAATTTTAAAATAATTACTGTTAATTATGTCATACAAATAATCAACTATAAAAAAAATTAATTAAGTATTTAATTTTATTTTTAAAATTATTTTAAGTTTTAAAAGTAATATTATGTATTTTAGTAAGAATATATATGACCAAATTAGACATAATATTAAATTAAATTTATGTACACATACATACATACATACATACATACATACATACATACATACATACATACATACATACATACATACATACATACATACATACATACATACATACATACATATATATATATATATATATATATATATATATTTATAAAATAAGTATTTTATATAATTAATTTTATTTTTATTTTATTATCTCAACATAATTAATAATAATAATAATAATAATAATAATAATAATATTTTCAAAGTTACTAATTTTATTTCATAAATAATAAAGACAATTTTGAACTTTTGTAATATTTATAAAATATATATGGAATTATATTAAATATGAAACCAAGTTTAAAAATGAGAATTTGAAAAAAAACTTCTTTCCTATTTTTTTAAAATTTATTATAGGATAAGATAACTTTACCAAAAGTATTTTTAAAAAAATTGTCAAACATCAAAATTAATTTTTAACCTTTGAAAATATTTTCTAGTCTCCTAAAAATAATTTTAAATGGTCTCTAAATAATAAAAAATAAATATCAATGTTACAATGGGATAAAACTCGTGAGTGAAAGAAATACAACTCTTAAATAAATCATAAAATAATTTTGAATGTGCTTAAAATAATATTGGACGTGCATAAAAAAATTTGGTGGTAACATTTGTATATTGATTTGAAGGTCGTTCGCATGTGCTTTGAATGTGATAATACCATCGACATTAACCTAAAAAAATTTTGCACTTGCTTTATTAGAAAAAGATTGCAAAGGGTTCCGTGGTGATTTGAGACTGTGCAGACCGAATTAGTACCGTTAGTACTAATTTTTTTTTTTTAATTACAAGACCGTTAGTACGTATATTACTCCTTTTTTTTTAAAAAAAAATTTAGAACTTTTTTGATGGGTGACTAACAAACATTAAGGACATTGTGAATAAAGCTTCAAAAGAGAGAACCATTTTTTTTTTCCTTTCCTTTTCAAAGCTAAAGGTTTCGATGAAAATAAGATGTTAAGATAATCGAAGAAAAAATTAATTGGCTTTGATTTTTTTTTCAAGGTTAAATCTATAGATTAAGAGGAGTTCCATTTACCAGGACATACATTGTGGTATTGTTATAGCAATGGCAAGAAAATTATGCAAACAAAACTCTCAAATCCAAATAAGTTTATTTGTTGGGGTAGGAGTAGAGAATGTGAATTTTTTTCATTTCAATATTTATTTATTTATTTAAGGAGGGAAACGAAAATCCTACTCCATGAGTTCTACTCATTTCTTGAGTGAGCAGTGATATTCCCACTCACATGAAGGAGGCAGAATATAATCTTTCTTTTTTACTCTTCTTTTATTAAATATAATACAATTAATATTTTATTAAAAAATAATGTTAGATTTACTTAAAAATTATAATATCACATTTACTAAAAATAATAATATTAAATTATTTAAATATAATATTATTATATTTACTTAAAATAATAATTTATATAATCTAAGATAAAATTATTTTACAATAATATTATCATATTCATAGACAATTAATAATATTACCATATACTATCTTTATTTGAAAATATAATATTATTATGCTTATTTAATTTTAAAAATATTTTATTTATTTAGTACTAATAATTAATAATAATAAATATTTTATTCTCAAAAAATATTAATTTTGTAAAATATTAATAATAATAGTGTTTCATTTGTTTTGTTCTTATCAATAATTTTTAATTTACATAATTAAAATTAAAATTAATAAAAAAATTTATAATATACATAATTAAGAATATTAGTAAGTATTATTCATATATTAATTAAAATTAATAATAAAATAAATAATTTATCTTACAAATATATTTTTGATTCACTTTATAATTAAAAAATACAATCCTTCAAATAAGGATAAAATAGTAATTGAAAATAATTTGCTCTTAATACAAGATAAAAATAAATAAATGAGATTCTAATTTCTACTCTACACTCTCATTTTACTATAAGTAAACAAGCTACTCTCACTCCCAATCCATACTTTTAATTTCAGGATTCTCACTCGTCAAAATTTCTAATCCAATTTAAGAATTAAACGCTACCTAGTTCAGTACATAGCTATCAAAATCTTTAAGATACATATGCAATTGACTTGTTATAAAAGATGTAAGACAATCCATTAAATGGGAATCTTCATTCAATAAGAATCTTCGTTCATGATGAAACTTTAATGCCAAATAAAAATACGGAGAAAATTAAAATTAAACAATGAGAACACGTATAAGATTAATTTCTCCCTTTTACTAGACTACCTTAAGATATGAGACCCCACTCGATTCTACGCATCTTACCAGTTGAAGCAGCTACCATCACAAGATATCTCCTTGACTTCATTGAAAAATGCTACTCACTGAACAATCATCGTGAACACGCCATATAGTCTCACCCAACAGGTTGGCTACAGAAAGAACAGTCAACTCAGGGAAGTAGTTCTTCTCTGCTACTGGGATTGTATTTGTAACGATCACCTCTTGAAACAGGCCGCCTGACAACCTCTCTATTGCAGGAGGGCTGTGATAAAATAGAAACAATTATAAAGTTTACACAAAACAGATTCTAATAAAATTCAATTCTAACCTGCATATCCATTCATAATAATAATATGGCATATAGCGGCCAATTATGCAAGGAAGAAGAGTCTAATCAATGCGAACATTTGGAACATTTTAAAGTTTTCAACAGTCTATACAACTAAGATGCCACTACAAAATCCACATAAGAAAATCAATTTTTTTTTTTTTCAATTGTTCATTCCTGGGAAGAGGAAGAAGCAGATAGAGCAAAGTCTCCCCCTTCCATCTGTTCTTTCCAACGTGAGCAAAAGATGAGAATTTGAAATAGATAGTATGAAAGTCTCCATCTGGGCTTGATACACTGAGTTTCTTCCTCTAGTTAGGGGCTGTTAATAGAAGGTGATGGCAAAAGAATCAGAATTGCGATCTAATCTATTCGTTGGCATGTTAATAGGTCAAAGGAGATCTAATTGATAAATTTATGGTTTGTAAACCAACCTGCAACTCTAGTGCATCCCTCCCACTACCTGACTTTGGTGGAACCACTACTGACTAATGGCCTTTTTTAAATAGTTTACTTTGAAAATTCACTTCAACTTGTCATCATCTGTAGCAAGGAACTACAAAGTAGTCATGGAACATTCCTTCAAGTTGTCATCCAAAATAAGAGGGTGTTTGGGGGGTTCGGGGGGGGTGGGGGTGGTGTGTTTGTTTGTGTTTATAAGATGGAGTTAAACATTTCAGTGCAAAATAAGCTGGCACTAGACAGCAACTTCTAGTTAGCACCAAAGCAGAGCTTCTGTTTGGAAAATAATAGAATCTTTCCCATAAGGTCCCACAAAAGTAGCCTTAATTTATTTCTCTTCCTAGAAGAACATTAGCTATTCAGGCTGTTTCTTCTAAGAAGAGTCAAAAGCTCCTTAACCATACCAAACTAATAGGGAGTATACTAACAGCAGATACAAAATTCATAAATTCTTGGAAAAAAATACTTGAATGGAAAATACTATGCTTACAGAGTAACATAATAAAAGATCAAATGCTGATAAATTTAGCTGGTACCTGAAAACTGCATGCGTGCAGCATGCGTAAACTTCCCTGGCCCCTTCTTGATGTAAAAGAGCTGCTCCTTTTGCAATAGTCCCTATCATCCACATACACTTCAGGTTAACAGAGCACCAAAAGAATTGATTATTTACTATTTTATTTCATGGCTGGTACAAAATCCAACCTAGAAATTCAAATATAGAAGTATGAGAAACAAAGGCAAGAAATATTCCAAGATTAAAGTTGCGTTCCCAATCACAGTTACTGGTCTATTATGATCTAGATTGAAATGAAGTTTAGTTCACCAACCAGCAGTGTCAATCATGTCATCCACCATTACTGCAACTTTTCCTTTTACATCACCAATAAGGTTCATCACCTGAAGTTTAAATGTTAAGCATAATGAGGATGTGAACGATGTAATAATGTACCAAAGAATAAATAACATGAGAAGACCAAGTATTTCTTTCCACAGGATGTGAATGATGTAATAACCTAACAAAGAATAAAGAACATAAGAAGAGCAAATATTCCTTTCCATCAACATATGATTATAGAAGTTAGCAGTAAAGGAAGAACTGAACATGCGCACAAACAATAGGACAACTGTCACTCTGTGAAGGACAATACAGCATCAATACTTCCACTTTGACACAACTAAATTATATTCAAAGTAGTCCACAAAATTAATCTGCATTTATCCGCATCCTAGCAAACAAGTTATTGAGACAACAGTTTATAACTGTTGACATGTCGTAGACATTGGAGATTTTAGGGGTGAAAGAATTCATAAGGGACAGTACAAAAGCAGTTTGAAGCAAACATAACTGCAACTGATTTTGACATTTTCTAGAAAATATGTAAACTTGAAAATTGTAAAAGGAAACATAATGCGAGCAGAGTTGTAGTACAGTAATTACCTCTGCAACATTGTGTCCATGACGCCTTTTATCTACTATGGCTAAAGGTGCATCAGATAACTTTTTGGCAAAAGCACGTGCTCTTGCCACTCCACCAACATCAGGTGAAACCACCACTAAATCATTAGAAGAAACTGTCTTGCTAGCAAGGTAATCAAGAATCACAGGCTAGAGTGCAGAGGATAAACCATCATAATAAAGTCAGAGAATAATACTCTTTCTGATCATTGAGTGATAATAAACCAGTTACGCTCCAGGATAAAATTTTGTCTTGATTACCTGACAGTATACATGGTCCACTGGAATATCAAAGTAACCCATGGATTGCCCGGAGTGAAGATCACAAGCAAGAACACGGTCTGCACCTGCCTCTGTTATAAGGTTTGCGACGAGTTTGGCAGCAATTGATTCTCGCCCTTGAGTCTGGAAAGAATATATATAGACCCATACAAGAAAGATAATGCATAAGCAACTACGAACAGAAATATTTTCAAAATATCATTGTCTTGCTTTCAATGCAGTTTCAAAGACAAAGAGAAGATATTAAGCAGCTGCTCACCTAATTGTATAGGGCATTATTGATATGGAGAGCTTATCAGATCTTTAAATTATTCCATACTCAAATGTATGTCAAACTTCCCTTTTCAGTTTTGGAATCCATTACCTCCAAGATATTAAAAAAATAAATAAATAAAGTTTTGGCAGGTTACACTCGCCTTTCTGTCAGCTCTAGCATATCCAAAGTAAGGAATCACAGCTGTGATATTCTTGGCTGAAGCTCTCCGACACGCATCTATCATTATCAAAAGCTCCATGAGATTTTCATTTGCTGGAGGGCAGGTGGGCTGCACCAAATAAACATCACATCCTCTAACACTCTCTTGCAACTGAACATAAATTTCACCATCGGCAAATCGCTTTATGTTGATCTTTCCCAGTTCCACGCCCATGTAGCAAGCAATTTCCTAGGAAACAATAATACATAGTTGTTAAAAACAAAGGTTTTAAGTATTACAAGAAACTTATACTCCTTAAGAAAAAAAAAAAAATTGGAAAGGGGAAGTTTTGGAAGGAACAAATAATTGGAAGCATCTTTCATATAGCTAAAATTATTACCTATATTTAGAATTTTACTAGGCACAAACCACAAAAAATAAGAAAAATGCAAATGTCTAATGAAAAATATGTAAGGAAACTATGAAAGCTCTATGTGCCAACATTACCATGATGGTACAAGTTGTGAAAAGCTAACATAAGGATGACGGTTTAACAAGAGTAAGTATTTGCAATTTGACCCCATAGCTGATGTCAGTGACATTGTCCTGAAAACAATTATGCAGAAAAACTAAAGGAGCAGAAAAAAGAAGAAGGAAAACAACTCAGGAAATTTCACAAATCAGGTATCTGATGGTTTTAGATCAATAATGGTAGTTATAGCGAAGAATTTGAATGGATTTTCAAATCATGTTATATTGATGGTACCATAAATAGCAAGGGAACAGCCATCCCTTCAGTTGAAAGCATTTTAGTTAACAATATGTTTAATGAAATACCTTAGAATAGGAACACCTAATCATAACCGACCATAAACATCAATGGGTAGAACTGAATCCTAGTAATAAAGATGGATGAAAGTTTAAAATGGGACATTCTGCCATCCAAAGTTAACATAAAGAGTATAATACGAATGTTGTTATCACACTGCACTGTGCACTTCATAATGTAAGTAAAGTTGGTCTGCCCCTTAACAACTTATAGATGGAAAACCAATAAAACCATGTATTCAACTAGCATCTTGGTGATTAGCAACACCAAGGCATGACATGTTTTGAACAGAAACTCTTCTTAGGATACTAGAAACTTCAAAAAAGAACCAACACGTGGGAAACACCATCTTGAATAGAGAGGTTCTGGTCACTTAATTGTGTAAACTAGTAATTCTGTCTCCAAAAGTATTACTCAAATGATTTTAGAAATTTGGAAGTGCAGGTAGGTCTGCTTTATAAGGAAAATTAATCAAAATGGACAACAAGAAGTTCATTTCAACACTATAACAAACAGCTAGTACAGGGGCTTCGATATTTTTCATTCTTGATATGCAGTCTTGATATGTAGTCCAACATTCGAATGAAACATGACAAACAAGGTAAATTTCAAGTTTAAAAACCCCCTTTAAAAAGACAGCTAAATGCAATTAAAACTAAATAAAAGTACCTGGGAAAGAGCAGGATTGGCGGTGCCGGAGAACAATTTGATCCTGTTATTAGTAGTTCTGTTGACAGTTTTCTCCATACTCGCCGTTTCCAAAAATTTGGGCAGCGTCCGTTCATTTAGAATTGGAATATTAGGCTTCCCATTCGGGAAATTCAATGCCTCAGCCATGTCACATCTCTGTCACAATATTGTTTTTTAAAGAAATTAAATGTCAAAAAAACAAAACAATAACAAATTAATAATCAACAAACATACATACATACATACGTACATACACACATACTATATATATATATATAAAATATTATGACGTGCTTACAACGGCGGCGGCGTTACAGACGTGAATTCGAGAGCGAGAGTCCCTGAAACTGAATGAAAAAGTTGGGTATTGGTTACCAAGAGAATAGCGAGTCAAGATAGACGAAGAGCAAGAAGCTGACGTGGATTGTGAAGAGGGTGGCATCGTCAGCGAAGCCATTGTTAGCTGTTGTGTTGTTTCAGCTCTCTCTCCTTTGATCTCTCTCTCTCACCTCTTTCTGTTCTTTCGTTTTGATTTTGTGGTAGCGGTGAAGAGGCAGAGCGAGAGCTTCAGTTGCTTTTTCTTCTTCTTTGGCTATTTTGCTTCGTCGTTTTGGATTTTCATAATATTTTTCGTCTTCTATTTATATAGATGATATACTGTCAAAGTGGAGGTGGTTTATTATAGAAACTACACGGCGCTGTTTTGTACTTCCGCAAAGGCTATCAATCCCCTTTTACTAGGTTGCAAAAATACCCGTTCGATTCGGATTCTGCCCACACCCAAATGATGTAGATTAGGTATTATCGGGTTTTTGGATCGAAAAAAGGTCGATCTGAAAATATATATTTTTATATTTGTACTTTATTAAATTTAAAGAAATAAATTTGATAAATTCATAATATTTTAAATTTTAAATTTTATTAAAAAATTATATTAAATATATATTATTTTTAAATTTTTATTTTATTTATTTGACATAATATAAGAAAAAAACAAAAATGATTGAAATAGTTGATTTTACGTGTAAAGAAATTTAAATATATATATGAAAAATAAATTTTAGGGATAACATTATAAATTAAAATTTATAATTTATGTCTAATTAAACTTAATTTTATTAAAATAAATTTAAAACTTATAAAATTATTTAAAAAATAAAAAATATAAAATATTATAATTAAATAAAATTTGATTCCTTGATTACACAAATATAAATTTTTAAACACTTAAAGTTTATAATTTTATGTCAAATTTTATTAAAATAAATTTAAAACTTATAAAATTATAAAAAAATAAATATTATAATATTAAAAAAAATCCTGATACCCAAATTAAAAGTCAGCTGGTGCCAGGCTTAAAAAACCTAGTCCGGGTGAAAAAAATTTACACCCGAATCGAGTTCGGATATTGCAATACCCAGACTCAAATCCAGATTTTGCCAACCTTGCCTTTTACATTCATACCATATAAAATTATAAATTAAAATAAAAAATTTAGTAATATTGGCTTCTTTATTGGAGAGTATTTGCGGGTGTATCTTTGTTTCTCTCTCTCTCAAGGATCCCGTTATATTGGGATTGTTTTATAGTAGAGCACTGTTAATGATCGTGTAATTATAAAAATAACTATTAAATTTACACTTATTTTTATAATTTGACGGCTATCATCAATGTTCTACGTTATAGCAATTCTACCATAACCTTTGACTTTTCTTTATGGTTTTTGTTAGTTCAATAAGGTGAATTTTATTTTTTGATTGGAAAGTAGTATTCAAATATAATAGAAGAATACCTTATTAGATTTTATTGTGTGGAGTTATAATAATAATTATTGTTTTAATATAGGGAATTTGGCAATTTGCAGTGAATAAAGTTTATTTGTTTATTGTGTATTTATGTCCTTATGCAGTTAAATGCTGTTGTAATCGACTGTATTAAGTTGAATCTTAACTCTTAAGTGTTATATTTGAGCCCGATCTAGCCTCCGATAAATATTACTAAATATGTTTTGAAAGTCAAATTTGAAAATCTACGCTGAAGGAAAAAACAAATAAATAAATATGCTTCATGTACACCGGGTGTTCAAATCCTTGAGGGCAAGAAGGGATCCACTTCTCAATTAAAGGAGTGGTTGGGAGGTAATTTTACATAATTGAATGAGAGTAAAAAGCAAACACATACTAATTTTTCAACTATTAACCAAAAACATATTGAAATTTAAAGACCTTATTTGGTGTTATAATTAGATAGTTGTAGTTCTTAAGGTATATTTTAAAAATATTTAGTAAACATATGTGGTTTGCAAGATATTCTAGAATATTTTTGTTATACTATATCTACTTAATACATATATGACATATGTGTATAAATTAAATATAACTATTAGTTGTATAATATTTTTTAAAATAAATGAATGAACATATACATATATTGTATGGATATAGTACAGTAAGAAGACTTAAAAATTCTCATGATTTAGAATATTTTTTTTTATCAAAATTATTATTTAAAACAAATATTTATCACCGACTATTACTTTTTTATAAAACACGACATTACCAGTCAACACAAAATTTGTGTCAAGAAAGAATAAAAGAACATACGGCGGCGAGTAAGTGCTGGGTCACTTTTTTGAAAAAGCAATTGACGATGGATGTCGCAACTCGCAAAACAATTCCGAGTACTTTTGGTCGGTTTGTGCCACGTGGAGAATCCAATCCCAATGGGCGATTTTTCTTGTTATTGGAAGATCAAAAGTCGCTGATGGCTGGCTACAATTTGGTCACCCGGTCAATGTGGTAAGTAATTCTTTGGACCATAACGACGGAATTTTTGTCACGTTTAACTTTTGTGGAAAACGAAAAGAGGGGGAAAAAAAAGACCGATCCTTCATCTTTACAAGAGCATTTTTGTGAGAATAGAAATACAACATGCACCCCCACGATGTAAATACCATTAAATAATTTAAAAAAACTAATAAAATATAATAAAGTTTGACCATTTGAGAATATTTAGATTATTAGGTATGATAGCCCTATAATCTAGATAAATGCTCGTTTTCTTATATTTTAAAAATTATTTAAAACCATCCTACTATTAAATATAATACATTCCTATCCTTATTTTTTTTACAATAATATCTTTACTACAACAATATTCTTTAGGATATTAATGAAAAAAGAATTAATTCATCAAATGAACAATAAAAATAAATAGTAATGTAAATTTTTATGCTATCATTTCACTTTTAGAATTAATTTAGTAAATTAATTTTTTATGTATAATTATTAGTAAGATTATTGTAAGGATATTAAACATCATTTTAAGTTGGTTGATATTAATTTATTTATAAATAATTATTTAGCAAGATTGTTGCAAAGAAATAAAAAAAATACTAGTTCTTTCATATTGATATTTATTTGTAAATTTACTAATAAATACATGATTGGATAATTTGTTAATTAATTTTTTTATAAATAAATAAATAAATATTAAGAATACTATTGTTAGAATATTATTGTAAAAGAAAAGAAAAAATAAGGACAAAAATATAAAGAGGGTATATTGAAATATTTTTTAAAATATAACTACTAGACAAGCACTTAAATTAAAATATAAAGATTAAATAGACATTTACATTTTATAATAATATAATCACAATATTATAATCATACTAAAATCAATATGCATCATTTACCCATTGCTATAATTAAAAGTTCAAGCTCCTCCCATATGGTAGATAAAAAAGTTCAAGCTCCTCCCATATGGTAGATAAATAATATCATATTGATGATATTCATGAATTGTTTATAGTCATGGAATTGACGTAATGAATGACAGAATTTAGTATGACATGATATATTTAAACATTGATGTTATTGACACATGTGAGATATTCGCTGACATATATATATATTAAGTAATTTCAGTAATACACAAATATATAAATAAAAATGCGAGATTTTATTTCAATCACAAAAGATGATGAATGTATTATGCATGAACCGACAGATATTGGTATTTCTTCACCAACTTGGGGATGACTGATTCTTGACAAATTCAACTATTAAGTAAAAGGAAGAAATGGTAAGCTAATCAATCAACATTTGCATGAGATAAGGTGACACTTTGAGCCCATCATACTAATAGAAAGTCATTAATGGTTTGGCCTCCTAATTTCCTTTACAACTGAACATTTTTAACATTTTGTTACAGGTACACGGGCTGCCTTAAGAAGCAACTACTTGCCATAATTAAACTTTTCGAAAGAGTTTGTACCGTATAAAATAAGAAATGGATATAATTTTTTTTTTTAATTTTCGAACTTAGATGGTCAATAAAATAAATTAGACTAAAATCTTATTTAGTATTAAGATTGAACAATTATAATTTAAAAGATATAGAACAACTTAATTTAGAATTGCGATAGCTGATAAAATAAATTACTTCTGCTATATGAATGAAATAAAATACTAATTGAAAACAACTTAGTGTTTAATAAACTAAGTTGCTCTTTTATCATGAGTTTAAAAAGGAGTACATGTATTAGGCAGATTTTATTATAAAAATGTTGTTTTATTATATAATAACTAAAATTTAGATTGCCTTTTATTTTTTTTAAAAAAATATTAAAATTACAATAGAAACTGTAATAATGTGTGATGACTCATTTAATAAACTGCTTATAATGAATAATCTCCTAACTACTTCTAAAAATTACTGTTAAAAATGAAGAAAATTTATAAAATAAACAATTTTTAAAAATTTTATCAATGACTATTTTTATCAAAACTCATAAAATAAGCCACTTATAATGTTTTCAACCAATTGAGATTTATAGTGTTTGATAAACACTACCTGCTATGATTTAAAAATCAAATTAATTTAATCTACCAATTATATAATAAAAAACTTATAATATATTTATTTTTTTTACCAATCACTATTTTTATTAAACCTCATAAAATAAACCACTTATAGTGTTTTCAAACAATTGAGACCTAAAGTGTTTGATAAATATTATATACTGTAGTTTAAAAGTCAAATTAATTTGATCTACCACTTGTATGATAAAAGACTTATAATATATTTATTATTTTTATCAAAATTATTATTTTAAATTCATATTTACAACACATTATTAACTTTTATTTTATTATTATATATTTTTTTATTTTTATAATAATTATAATTTAATAACTATAATACTTCAATACCAAACAAGACCTAAACCTTGAAGGCTGAAGGCGGAATCCAAAAGTTAGGAGAACAAATCACAGACGTTTTGTTTATCAATTGCGTGTTTCACATAAGAAGTCCGTGTACAAGGTAAACATTTATTCGTCATGTCTGTGATTTGAAGCCGAAAATGACACATCTAAATATTAATCAAACGTGAGACTAGTAAAAATGAGTTTCAAAAGTCAGGAGAACAAAAAAGATCAAGATGCACATGTTCTCCAAATTGCATTCAAAGAATAAATGGACCACATTCTATACACGGCGAGGTTGATGGACCATTTTTGTAACCTTAAATAGGGTGTAACTTACTTCAAAATCAATCGAGCTCCACCAGAAAACCGATTCCTCTGAGATTGAATTAGGCACCAATTAAAAGCCTTAGTCTTAACGTGCTGCTAAAGAACTCCCAAGAATGGTTCCAAAGTTTGGTCTGTCAATGCTTTGCTCCAGGTTGTTTTCCCATCTCAGGTTCCTGCAATCAAATTGAATTTAAAACAAAGAAATATCACTATGGAGCACTAGGATTAGCATGCTGGTAAAAAACTCCGTACAATTGACTCCACACTTTGTCTGTCAATTCACTTCAGGAGGTTGATTTGCTGTCTTAGATTCCTTCAAATATCAGTTCGAATAGTAGGTATTAAAGTGATATAATTACATAGGGAATCAACAGTGGATCATTGATGGAAAAAGCTCTAACTGAGAAAAAGATGGGTTAAGAAGAGATGAGGTTTATACCGTTTCAGGCAAATGTGCTTGAGAGAGAGAACTAACTTGGCAGCTCTCCATATTTGCAAGTAGCTGGGAAACAGTTCTGAGATGAGGAACACTGAAAAGTTTGTAATTCAAATAAGGAAAAGGTGTCAGAAACAGGGTGCTATTGAGTTCATTAACAGTTACCAAAAAACTAGGGGTAAATCATACATAAATGCATATAAAGGTATTCTTTTAACTATTACACGTGCAAGAAATTTGGTGCTAGTTGCAAATCGTCATTTCAATAGCTTACAATCGGTTTGGTTTTGGATGGTATAATCGAAAGACCTAGCCATTGTATATCATTTACAACTAGGTGAACTCCCAAATCATACAAACACAGGAAACATCAAACCGGCAACTTAAGGAAAGTAGGAAACATCCATTCATTCAATAACACGCTATTGACTTGCAATCTGATAAAGTAACACCTAATTTAACATGATTCTGTAAGCTAAGGCTTTGTTTGGTATCGTGATGTGGGCAATTGTAGGTTTTAAGCAACAACAGTAAATTATTTGTAAGCACTTGCTGCTGTAGTTTGGAAGTTAAGTCGATTTTATCTCAAAACTTATATGATGAAATCCCCATAATTTCTTTATTATTTTTGTCAAAATTATTATTTTTAAAAGTCATATTTAAAACAAACTATTAACTTTTATTTTATAGTTACAGCTTTTTTCGCATAGCATTTGTGGCTTTAAGCTACATCACCTCAATACTAGACAAGGCATATGTCACTAAAGCAAGTTTTTGATATATGAAAAACAGCAGGTCCAGTTGAATACCAGCAATGATCTAAACAACAAAGGATTTAGGAAACAGAACCTTTGTAATCCATTCTCGACATGTGCATCTAGGGAGGAAATAACCTGAGGCATCTGCTCTAATACCTGTGTCATTAAGGAATGACAGGAAAAGGCTTGTAAGGAATATCTCGCAAACAAGAGTACTTTTTCAGAGGGTCTTACATACTTGCCCTGTATTCTTAATCGTGGAGGTTTTTGCCAGAAGGTTCTTTGGGAGCTTCGTTAGTTCAACCTGCAAATCAGAAAAAGGATAAGCGTATGAGTGATCATGCCCAACAGAACAGAGCAGCAAAGTCAACTATTGTGCATACAAAACACATTGGTAAAAGAATGAGTTGTTGGACATGCAATTTACAAAGACACTCAACATTGGTGAGAATGCAAGGGTGATAAACTTTAGTGATAGCAATTCAGCCTATTAAGACAGAAGATGGTCCAGTGTTTGGACAGCGAAGAGTTCTTCCATTGTACTTGTATTCAGTAGATGTGTTCATCCATTGTGCTTGTATTCTGTAGATGTTGTGACTTTTTGAAAATTTAAGTTAAATGAAAAAAGCTGTGTCTGCCAAAATGCGCAAACCTAATTTCCCTTGCTTGTTCATTGTTAAACATATCGCGACTGCATATATCTATAGAAAAATCAACACATATTGCACTAATGAAAGTCGAGTTAGGACCACCAAATAGTCTAGATATATTATGTATGTCCAATTCTACCGCAGAAGGTTCCTTAGATTCTGAAGACCAGGAAATTCTCAGATTTTAATTCCTAATGAGATTCACTAATTTATATCATGAATTTCATAATATCTTTCTCTTGCTCACACACACAGAGTGGCGATGCCATGTTGGGGCTAACAGGGGCTGATGCCCCTGCTTGGCTTTTCAAAATTTATAAGCTTATTTTGATATTTGTCCCATTTTTAATTTGATTTAACATAAAGCCCCTGCTAAAATTTAAAAATAAATAAAATATCAGATATTTGTTTTCACACTTCCAACTCACAAAGAAACATTGTTGTTCTGAAATCCCTAGGGCCTTAACTCTCCTCGCACAAAAAAAAAAAAAAAAAACTATTTCATCTTGCTGAGCTTTATCCAAATGATTTCTCTTCAAGAGATCTTATGGCACTTGAAATTTAGCTCGATGTTTACATTATGGAAGTGAGTTCTGCTAACAAATTTTTGGCACAGAAAGGGATTGGTGAGTTAGTAAGAAAAAATAGTTGATACTAAGAGAGGTAAATTGTGTTCATTAATTAAATCTATTATGACATTAGCATTGACTTTACTAGTTGCCACAACTACAATTGAGAGGATATTTTTAGCTATGAATTTTGTGAAAAAATATTTGTAAAATCGGTTGAGAGATCAATAATTGAATAATAGTATCGTTGCATTTATTAAAAAAAGAACATATATTTTGTAGTCTTGATGTGAGGTTATCCTTCAACATTTTCAACATATGAAAACATGTCCAGCTCAGTTGCAAACGCATTGAATTGAATATATTAATGAATTTTTATTTTGGCATTTGTTATTTGTTGACCATTTTTCAAATTATATTATTGTTTGAACTTATCCCTGCTAGATTGAATTGTTGGGACCGCCACTGCACGCACACATGCACACTCCATACTACCGCGCCCAACACATCAAAGGTAATATACCTACCTAACAGTGACTCCAATCAAAACTCTCAAACTAGAATTAGTTGATCCTCGAACTTATAAGACCATTTCAGCCCCATGGCTACGATTGAACACAATACCTAAGCCTAAAAGTTCTATATTCATAGAATAGAAAGAAACCCCATGAATTAAAGGTTATTAGCGAAAATTGATCAAATAAGACAATCCGTGAATGAATGAATTTCCATTTTCCAGTAATCATCAAACGAGAAAAATATTGGGCTCTGAATCAATCAGTAAAGAAAGAAAGAAACCTGAGAAGGAGAGGACTGTTGCATCAGGTGAAGAAGATTGGAAGTGGACTGAATTGTCTGAGAAATTTGATCAAACACCATTGCTTTTGCTGTTCCTTCTCTACTACCGCTGCTTCCGCTTGCCGCTGTTGTCGAGCTTGCCATTCTTTTCTTTGTTTTACACCTACGAATCTCACTACCAGCCGCTGCACTAGCACTCGGATTCCTTAAATAGAGCTCTCATGTTTTTAGTTATTTTTATTTTCCAGCCCAGCCCAGCCCAGCTATGTTTTCATTGTAATTTTAAATCCACCTAGATCCAGCTCAATTGAAGCATTTTCTGTTGTTTCGAATCCTTCGATTTTCTTAGAATTGGAAAATAGATAGATCCTCGACAATTTCTGCGCGAATCTTGCAATACTAATGTATAGTGTAGATGTATTTTGTTTCTATCGATCGTGGATTTCCAAAAGGCAAGATGAATGAAAAATGGGAATCTGGCAGATCACATAAACTGGTTTCGTCAAGCTCAAATGAAGCCTAACAAGTTATAGGTAGCTTTGGCAACGGAATGGGATGGGTTAGGATTTATCGATCTTAATTGATAATTAAGACAAAAAATATATCTCAAATCTCATTTCAAAAAGTAAATTGGGACAAAAATATGTCTTATTCTCAGTTTGAATTAGATTCGAATTGTCCTGAATGACATGGGATTTACGTTACAGTTTCAATCATTAATGACATGTCTATAAACATTATCAAGATGTCATATATATATTATTATAAAAATAACCTATTATACACAGTTGATTGATATGTTAGATATATATGATCGACTTGTCATGTATTTTCAAAAACCCAAATTTTAGTCCATTTGAAATGTTGATCGGAATTTTTAAATGTTCCGAACCATATCCAATCAATAAATCAAGATAAATTTGAGACTTGAAGCTCAATCCAAATAGTAAATAGGGGCAAAATTTTCTACTGTATTCCTTCTTAAATGGGTTAAGATCTTAAATACGGATCTAGATTTGGTAAATTTTTGCCAACCCTAGTTATAGGCATTGATAGGGCATAAAATAGTTGAAAATTTTTGTCGTGTGTAAAAATTGTAAAATAGAAAACAAATTTTTAAGATGATTCTGAATAATCCAGATCTTTCAATTGCATTAGGATTTGCAGGCGGGTAGTGACTGACTGACAATAAATTGATATTCTTCAATTTAATTAATTATCAATTATTTACCATGAATTTTGCGAATTAATAGTTAATCCACTTCTGAATCAAGGAAGCTATAGTACAATCAGTTGATATTACAACAATAGAACCATTGTGAGCGTAAATTCATACAATTATTACATTTCTTGGAAGACTGCATTTACTTGAACGTATTAATCTAATATGAGAACATTTCTTTGGCTTATAGTTGCAACCAAGGAGCAACACCGCACATTTATGATGGCTACTGCAAACACTGTATGTCTGGGCAAAAACCCAAGCAAGCAAGAAGTATGGACCAGAGAGCCCTACAGATTACGTAACAAACGCAATACTTTCTGCAGTGTGCACAAACAATGCTTCGCTCCACTTAAGTGGGAAGTAATAGTCAGTTTCCATGGCAGTCCAAGTGAACAAAGGCCCATTAAGACTTAATGCCGAGTCATTTCCACCCCATTTCATATCAATCAAAACTTCGTGCTTGCGTAAAGCATAATGTTCCGTTCTAACCCAATATCTCAGATTCCAGGAATATTATAAGAGCCTTAGCTGCACTTACTGTGCATGTAATAATGAAACTCTCTTACATGAAGTCAAGAGAGTTAAGTTGGTGAGGCCAAGTTCGTAGCACAATAAGGATTTTCTTTAATTCCTAATTTACATTTCTAATTCTGTAACTGAGTGAAGAAAAGCCATTCATCATGCAGAAGAGTCTTCAAATCCACGAGTATTAAGGGTGTTCGCGGATCGGATTTCACGGATTAAACATCAATCCATATCTGATCCATGATTTTGCGGATTATAATTTTTCAATCCAATTCAATCCACGGATTGATTAACTTCAATTCAAATCCAATCCATACATCTGTGGATCGGATGCGGATTTGACTTAATCCATATCTGATCCACCATTTTGCTCATTAGTTTACGGATTAAAAATTTTTAGTTCTCTCCAATCCATGAACTAATGAAATAAATCTAATATATAAATAATTTTACTACCAATTAAATTCAAAATTGAATAAAATTTAAATAAATTAATTGTTTAAATAAAGCTAAAACAATACATTTAAAGTTTTAAAATATAATATGCCGAGATTAAAAGTTCAAATAAAGCTACAATAATATGTTTAAAGTTTTAAAATATAACACACCAATATTAACTGTTCAAATAGAACTATAATAATACATTCAAAGTTTTAAAATATAACACTGAAATTAATTGTTTAAATAAAACTACAATAATACATTTAAAGTTTCAAAATAAAACACATTGAAAAGAAAAACGTCCACCTACAATTTGTGTTTCGTACTTTAAACTAAACAAAATAAACATAATTGAAATAAATAACAAATAAAAATTTTATTTAATAAAAAAATTTAATTAATATTTACCCTTACCATCCCATCAAATGCTATTAAATTTCATTAAATATGTTCTTATCATCTCCCAAAATCTCTGTATGTGTAAGATAGAAAAATATCAATTTTTAAAATAGAATAAAAATATAAAATCAAATAATAATCAATAAATAAAATTAAAGTTAAATTGTTATATTTTACTTATCTTAATATGTTTAATCTCATCTATTACTTTATCATAAAAAAAAGTCAATTTTTTTTTATTTTCTATTATTTTTGAATAATGGATAACGTATATTAATATTATGGTGTTAATGTAAGTATGTAAAAATTATCACATAATTACTTATTTATTAATAATGTCACATTTATAATTTTTTTTAATTATTATATATATATATATATATATATATATATATATATATATATATTTTTTTTTTGCGGATTCACAGATTTTTACGAATTTACAAAAGTCAATCCATATCCGATCCACCAACTGCGGATTTTCAAAATTTCAATCCAATCCAATCCATTTAATCCATGAATCGAATTTTAATGGATCGGATCTTTGCGAATCAGACGGATTATGCGGATCAGACGGATTAAACGGATCGGATTGGATTCTGAACACCCCTAACAGAGTATTCCAAATGCATTCTTCTGGCTCACTCAGCATACAAGATCACAAAACCAATTTCAATATATTCACATTTTGAATGCAAAAATTTGCGATGGGTATATGAGGGAAAAGCAGCAAAACGCTCAATTTACAGACTAATCTACTACGCATAACAAATGCCCTAGCACTATAACCGAAAAAGTCTTGCAAAATAAACCAATGCCGAAAAAAGTTAGTGTGTCATTTACCTTTCCTAAGATATTAGCAATTACAGCCAAGATACAAAAAAATTTATTGTCATAACTACTGCAATGGACGTCCCATGTTTTACAATAAAAATAACTAAGAAAGTGGCAGAATTTTAGATAAAACAAAAACTTGATTACTATACATATGGCAAAGGAATAGCAGAAATTATACATTTGCAAACATTTCAAACCTTGCTAAGAGGAAGCAGCCTTAATAGCATTCTGCAACTGAGACTCCAAATCACTAGCCTGATTAACAGACTTCTTATATTCGGTATGACCATTCTCTTCACCTTTTTTCTTGTTCCCCGGCCTCTCAAACTCGCCAAAACTGTCACTTGATGCTTCACCAAAACTCTCACTTGAATATGGAAATACCTTCTTCCCAATACTATCACTTATTCCATGAAAATTCCCTGAGGAAACCCCCATTGCCATCTTCTCCAAACAATGCTTCATATCTTTATTTTCCTTCTCCAATAGCTCCAAATCTCTTCTCATCCAAAAACACAGTCCTTTCAGCAACTCCAAATCACCCGCATCACTCTCGACATTCTTCTCCCTTTTCACTTCCTCCACTTTCTCAATCCCAATCTTGTTCACAGTTAAATACGGCATTTTAACCTCGGAATACGCAGGCAAATTCACTCCTCACCTCAAATTCATCATTACCCTTTTAGTCACCGGCAACACTGTTCTTGCTTTTACAGCAATCCCAACTAAACAGCCACCTTTTTTATCATCATCTTTCAACAACGATGTTCTATCTCTAACAAACCCAATTCCATCACTACGAATTGAATCAACCACATTAAAGAAACTACCATTCCCATTGCCACTACACGGCTCCAATTTCAAATCTTGCCACCCGGACGAGTCGTTCGAAATCGACCTATCTGCAAACTCAGTATTTGAAGGCCACCCAGATTGCAAATGGGACCCAGAAATGAAGTGGGGCCCAGAATTTGCAGGATTAGGGTTTGAAGACGACGTAGTTTTGTGAAGAGAAAAGTTGCCAAATTGAGGCCTGAAATGGAGCAAAAACGTAGGAGTGAAATTAGTTGGGTTTGTGGAGGAAAGAGAGAAGTGGGCAGAGAAGATAAGAGGAGAGTTCTGGGGTGAACCAAACAAGCCAAGGCCTGATTTCAAAGAGAAAGAGAAAGGGGCTGTGCTTGTGCTCGTTGCAGAGAATGGTGTATAGTTGAGTTTGAAGGAAGGACCTGATGGAAAGTTGGTGCCGAGGGAAAAGGAAAGGTGTTGACTGCCGGCGGCGACGATTGTGGTGGTGGTAGCAGTGGTGGTGAGAGAAGAAATGAAAGGTTGATTGAAAATGGTGAGTGGTATTTTGGCCTTTAGGATGGGCGGATTTTGTGTGTTTTGGGAATCATCTGGGAGTTTCAGAGACAGCTTCATCTCTCTGTCTCTCTGTGTGTGTGTGACTGAGGATTGTGGAAGATGGTGATTGGCTTTCAGTCACGAGAGCGAAACTCAAAATAGAACTCGGTTAATTTGGTTTTTTTTATTTCTTGTACTTGTTTATATATTTACAAATATTTAAGAAAATTTATTAAGCTTGAAAAAAAAGTCTAGGTCGGCCAAGCCGAGTTAGGGTTGGCTTGATTTTGCAGGTTTTAAGGCCGGTCCTCATTATGGATTTAAGAATATAAATTTAAAAATTTAAAGTCTATTAATAGTAGATTTGGTTATGTGTTTAATTTATAAGTCGGACTTTATATTATATAATATATAAAAAATTTAAATTTTTAAAAAATAAAATAAAATAAAAATATTAAAATCTAATATTAGTTTATTTTTTATATTAATATTTATGGTTTATTATGTTTTATTATTAATATTTTGTATGTTGGATAATTTATATATTTTATAATTATTTATAATTTTTTTTTAAGTTTATAGTTTTATATTTTTAATAAAAATTTATTTTAAAAAATTATAAAAGCTCAAAACCCAGCCCAAGCCAGTCTAGGCTCTGCCCGAGCCTGAGCCTGAGCCAAGCCTGGTTAAGACTGGATAGGCTTTTCGTGGGTTTGAGCCTATTTTTTGATGCATAGGCTTAGACTTGGGCTTGCAAAAGTCCAGTCTAGGCTCGTAAATTGCCAACCTTAAAATTGATCTTGATCACAAATATCAACTCTGATTGATTTTATTCTCTGGTTGTCTTGTATCAACTCTGATTATCAAGTCAATTTTTAAATCAAAATTTAATTTTGACTTTTTTAAATATATATACACAAAGAAAGAGTATTTTTATTAACCAACTTTGAGAGTAAGGACTTGAGTTATGGGAAGTTCTCGAACTAAAATAATAGGTTTGGTATATTCCAAAGTTATCTTAACTAAAGAGTGAGTACTAACATTACAAGATCTTGGCACATATTGAATTCTACAACTATTAGAACTTTTTAATCTATCTTGAGTATCTAAAATGACTCAATAAATCTTGATTCTCCTGCCCTTCTTGTTTGAGACAAAATCCACATATTCTAGGAATCAGTTCTAATCACTATTGGAAGTAATCTTGCACTATTTGTAATTTGATATCCCAAGTTCATTGCCTAAGCCTTTGCAAAGGATACATTCCCATTAAAATATGATCTTATGACAATAATTCTGATTATTATGCCTAGGGCTGATACCTATTTATCTGCTTTGACAACGACACGAACGTTCACTTCATAAATAACCTTTGAGAGTTGGTGGGTGGAGGGTAGGCCAAATCTGTTGTCTTATGGATTGGGTTAGCTGTTGAGTACTAGAAAATGTGTATTTATAGTGGAGAAAATCATCATTTTACATTTCAAGTCTCACTAACATCCCTATTTTTATGTCTTTAAGTCCCTTATAATTTAATTATGTATGTTTTATTTTAATTAAGTATTTTATGTATTTTAGGGGATATCATGGCCATTTCACAATAAACGAAAGATCAGATGAAAAAACGGATAGCACTTTTGAACTCAGGACAGTCGAAAACCTTAGGAGAAGCATAAAAAGAAAAATGGTATTGTTCACATATACGGTGATCTTTGTTCACACATATGATGACGATTGATATATACGATGATCGTCATACACGACATTGTTCATCATCTGCATCGTAGGCCGACGTGGCATTATGCGATGGCGTGGCGACATTTGATTGGACGAATGATGTGGCATTGACCGAATTATGTGGCATTGATCGATGATGATGGCGTTGGCGTTGATGACGCGTGTCACGAGCTTATTGGACCAAAAATGTTGACCGGTGACGTGGCGAGAATGTTAGTGGACGGAAAAAAATGTGTGTATGCATACATGCATATACAGAATAATGTACGGCCGATGATGTGTTATATCCAATAGGAATTTGCCACGTGGCGCAATCCTTAGCGTCCAAATTGATTTAATCCGATGGCCATGATTTACTCAGTGTATCTATAAAAAGGGGGCTCCCCCCCTTAATTTGACACCCCGGAATCCATTTTTGAGCTCCATTTTCTGTAATTTCATCTCCATCTTGTATTTTCTACATATTTTAATAAAATTCCCATTTTACCCCTAGTTAAATTATGAGTGGCTAATTTCCTTTCAAACTTGGGTTGAAGGTGAAGTCTCAACATGCTCCATAGGCTTAATTTGGTAAATTTACTTTTCCTTCCCCTTTAATTTATGTGGTTGTTTTAACTTTTCGTAGACAGATAGTAATAATCTTGTCTGGATATCGGCTGGAATAACCGCCTCCCTAGGCAAGGTTATTACTATTTGGCACGGGAAGCCCTTAGCACCATATCTATTAGAGTGTGGTTCATGATGAGTGGAAGTTCCCCCTTCATGATTTAATTGGTACTAATAATTAATGTTAAGCCGATAGCGCATGTTGAGACAGATCCGGAGATCCAAGTATTTCATTTTAATAGTTTATTCCAACAGCTTTAATTTAAATTAATACATTGCCTACATAATTGTCATTATAAATCCAACCACCAACTCAGAAAATTAATTCTACATACAATTAAAATCCACCTCCTCGTGGGATCGACACTCGTCACCATTGATCTATTCTACAATAGATTCGTGCACTTGCGAGTTCAATAAAATTTGTACAACATTAGCTGTTGTACATTAACTCTTTAGTAGGACTTGACCATAGCTTTTGTTCCAGCCATTGCTGTTTTAGCATCCAAACGCTTGTGTTAAAACATAAATTGGTTTCTTGGTACCTAGCACAAACCAATTATTAGTTCCCAATTTGCTTTACTTTTTCTCTTTGCTAATTCCTACAGTATATATAATAAATCACGTAAGCCAGAGTTTGAATATCAACTACATATGGATTAAATTTCCATATTTTATAGCCAACCTTGCACCCACTTATGTCTTACAGAGTTAACACAAAGGTTCTCAAAGCATCTACCTCTTACATGCTTCTTTGCTGTTGGTACCAAATTCTTGGTGGCTTTCTACGTGAAGATTTTTATTTTTTCTAGATGGTCATGTGTCTATATGGCATTCCAAGATGAGGACTTGTCTTCTAAGCAGCTTGGTTTGTCTGGATTCTTTAATCTCAAGGCAAATTGATAGCTACTTTTAACCGAATAATGGCCTTTTTTCTTCCTTTATCAAGATGCCACATGATTTGGTCTTCTTCATGTCTCCTTAGAAGAGGTATTTTGATGATTTCTTTGCATTCTCATTTAGGAAATGTATTTAGGAAATGTTGATGAATTGTCCTCACGTCCCATTGATTGTCTTGATTAATTAGAGTTGATACAAGACAATCAAATGGTAGAGATGGTCAAGAGACAAGTTTAAAAGTCAAAGGCTAATGCAGCCAATTACTTTGATAGATTTTCACCTTGTTGCTATTGCCTATCCTTCATCTTACCCCTGTTTGAATGATCTATATGCTTCACAAGATGGTTATCTAGATAAATGAAGGCTTTGACCCCAGATTTTCCTTTAAAAAATTAGTGTGCTTGAAATACTTTGTTTGTAGGATCCTTGCCATTAATGAGTCTGGGAATGGAAGAATCCTCTAGCCTTGTTTAGCAATCAAGACTTGATTAAAACAGGTAAAGTCTCTAAAACCATAAGCTAAGTCATTTGCTTTTAGATTGGCATAGCCTTTCCCATCAAGTTAGCGGATATTCTTCTTATCTCTCTTAATCCCCTACCAAAATCTAGATATAATTGTTTGGTATCTTAACATAAGCCCATAGAGATCTCGAAGACACTTATGGCATACGTTGGAATTGCTTGTGCTATAGCTTTATTTAAAACCTCTTTGCCTTCGTTTGAGAAAAATTTACTTTGTTAATTAGATATTTTGCTGGTAACTCTTGGCTTAATATCATTGAAGAAGCTTTTCCTCTTTCTACTAATCAATGAAGGCAACCTTAAATATTTTTCATGCTTGGAAACTATGTCGAGTTGAAAGATGCTTTTGATAATTGAGATCAAATCAGCCTTTGTGTTTCCATTAAAGAAAATGAAAGATTTGTCATAATTGAAGATAAGAAGTAAAGCAGTTGTATAATAGTAAAAAATATCTTTCAAATGGTTGCAATCATCAATTGAGGCATTAGAAAAGACGAGTTTATCATTAATAAAAAATATATGTGTAATTGTGATGTCTCTTCTAAATTTCAAGCCATGGATAAGCTGTTGTCGTTTTGCCTGCATCAGGAGGTTTGAGAAGACTTCTGCACACGAGATAAACACATAAAGAGACAAAGGACAACCTTGTGGACTAAATCAGGCCTTTTGACACACCATCAATAAGCACTGACAAGGATGAGGTTGTGATACAATTCATGATCAACTTGATCCATTCTACCCTGTCTTATGGCTTGTTTATATCACGCTAAAGAGCTACTAAGCAATTTTCTTTCCTTTACTTTGTCTAATTTTGTGTAGACATTCTTGGCTAATGATTATGTTGTCAATGATAAGCCTACTTGGAATAAAAGCATTTTGAGTGAGGGAAATAATACTATTTAGTTTTAGGGTCCAACTACCAAGTTGTTGTGGTAAGTACCCCAATTTTGTCATTTTCTAAATCAACCATCAGATTAATGAAAAATTGCACAGCTGTAATTAAAAATGGCCAACAGGTTGGGTGGCATGTGGCACTACATGAGTATGTTTTGGTAGGGCACACGACATGAAATGATATGCATGTGGGCTGAGCTGAGCTTAGAAATTTTAGGCACGTGGGCCCTAAAAGCACAATACGTTCAGAGATGGGCTACAACACGACATGCGAAAAGACATGTAATAAGCACGCTTTATTACTTGCCTAGCATGGGTTCATGAGCCATCAATAGTATGTGGGTCAAAGTATATCAAATTAAATTTTTTTAAAGAAAAGTAAACATAAAATGTTATGATTTTACAAATATTTTGAAATTAAAATTTTTGATATATTTTATTAGCACAAGCTTTTAAAAATTAATATAAATCTTAGTTTAAAAAATATTCTAATTGTTTTATGTTTATAATTTATTAAATGAATAAATGAAATTTGAATAATTTCTTTGAATATTTTTATATGTTGGCCACTTGAGTTTATAGATTTGTACTAATCATTACTATGATCTATGGAATTAAATTTATATATTATTATATTATAAGTGGTTATTGTGAAATTAAATATATACTTGTGAAATTAAATATATACTTGTGAAATTGTAATAAACTGATAATGAAATGTTAATTATTTCCTTAACAAAAATTATTATTGTTGTTGTTGTTATAAGTGCATTGGTTGATGGGCTTGAAATAACACATCAGGTGTGTGGGCTTGAAAAAAGAAAAAAAAAAGGTTGGAGGGCCTTTTTTGGGCATGTCTTAATGCATGGCCTAAGCAAAGCATGCGTGGGCTCGTGTCGTGGGCCATGCTAGGCCTAAAAACATTTGGGCACGACATAACACGTCACAACCCGTTCATTTGGTGGCCGTGCCATGCCAGCCCATAGATTGTAAGAGTTTTTTAGGTCGGAGTTCAACTTTTTATATTGCAAGGGCTTGGGTTTTGTCTTTTTCACCTCTTTCAAATATAGATTATTGCTCAACCCATGATATCATGAACAGATGAGGCTTTTGATCAATAGGATTAATGACTGTGTAGCCAAATCCTTTAGATGGGAAGTGAATGGGGCAAAGAGACTAAGAAAATATGTTCTCAACAATAAATCTTCTCCTCTTTAGTCATAAATAAAGAAATTATGGCGTTTACCAAAAGGTAAAATTTCAATTGGTTTGGTATACTTACAATTGTAGAATTAATCTCCATTTGCTGTTACAAAGCCGACTTCTATAGGAAAATGATATTTTTTAGCAAGCATTTTCCATGGATGATTAATGAGATTGATCTAGTGTCAATTAATGCAATAAGAGCAATCTTTTTATTTTTTGAGATTTCAAGAATGACCTTTACATAAGGTCTGAATGCTAGTCCAAATTTCATTGTAAGATTGACAAATTGATCTTTAGTAAGAGTGAATATTGACTCTTCTTCTGAATGTTTATCTGAATCATCTAAATCTATAAATGCATTAGACTCTCAATACTAAAAATCTAATGCCAGTAATGAGCTTTGGGGTTTGTCAGACCATCTCTAAAAATCATCATGAAAGTTTGGGTCTTTGATCATTTGTAAAAGTTTTATAGGAATCTTTTTCTTTAATTTGCATTGTTTAGCAGAATGTCCTTTTTAACCACAGATGAAGCATTTTTTTTCTTTATTTTGGAAGTTTTCATTTCTTAACAAATTGATGCTTTGAGCATTTATATAGTTTCAATATCTTTCTTCTTTCGTGGGGGTTTTTTTTTTATAAGAGCATTATGTACTAAAATCATGGCATCCAAACTTATGTGGCCTTTCATTGTAATGCTTAGATAGAGATGTTTTCCCTATTTGTTTAATATGGTTCTTTAACTTTTAGTTCCTATAATGGTTGTGGATTAATTCTCTTACCATTTGGTATAATTGTGTGAAGCTATAATTTGATAATTCTATAATTTCTTCAGTTTTAAGCTTGGCTTCTGATATTTTTGTTACTAGACCAGGCATATTAAAAATGAATGTCCTCTTGATTGTATTTGTTAGCTCATTAAATATAAAATAGTAGCACTTCTTTTTCTATATAATAATTTTCAAGTTGCTTGACGTCATAACATTTATTTTGCAAAAATTACTTTTCTGCAATGTCACTTTCTTTTTCTCCCGTGCCCATTAAATGTGTAGCTAATAATTTGACTATGGTAAGATAGGGATCAACTTGGTTTATTACATATTCCTTTTGATCATCAAGTCTAAGGGTAACTGGTTGTTTGTTGAGATGAGGGGCTCTTTGATATTCTTCTTTACACCATGCCATCATTTGTTCAAAATATACAGGCTTATCTTTTCGCTTGACATCATGAATGTTTTAAAACATTTTTATTGTTGAAGCATATGGGATCTGTTCATGTGTTTTCCATTCTTCTGTTTGAGCAGCCATGGGTTTTGTTGTGCTCCAGCTGTTGATGATACTTCTAAAGCTTGAGCATTCAAATGTTCACCTACCTCTAGTATAAATGGCTTGAATTTTCCTTTAGATCCATATATGCTAGTGTGACTAGAATATGCGGTTGATTTTCCATCATGATTTGATTTGGTGAAAAAGATGAAGATTTTATTGTTGAGGTAAATTCAGAATTGTTGCTGAGTCTTTTATTTCCTGACCAGTTGTTTTTATAGGTCATGGTTATGCTATTGGTACTTCATAGTTTCTCGAAAATGCTTTAGAATTACTACTTAAAGAACTTGTTTCCCAAACATGTATTGGTTTATAAGCTTTGTCATTTTTTAAAGATATTTTCTTCTGTCTTTTGAAGTATTCTTCTTGGTCTCTCAATGTCCATAACCTTTCATTGTCATTTTTTGAAGTATTTTCTTCCCTTGTTAAATATAATGATTCTTTTGGGGAGTTCATGCAAATCTGATAGTTGCTATGAGTTGTTGATATTTTCTAGTCTTCTTGACTTGTCTTTACAATTCCTGTATTTGTCTTGCAATCTAATGTTATTGGGTGATGATTTCTTCTAATGCTCAATTTTGTTCTAAACCATTTATATTGTTATAATTTACAGCCTTTTCAATAGGCCAGAAATCTACAAGATTTATTTTATGGACTATCTATTTGACAGCCGCATAGTTATCAGATACTCTCTTAAAGAATTATTCACCAATTTTTAGAGTGTTTATCATTTTGATAGTCCTATAAATCTTGTTGAACACAATCTTCGAGGCGTATGTGGACAAGACTTTGGATGCTTTCCTTCAACTTGATAATTTTCACGTAGATATAAGGGCCTTATCTTTTTAGGAAAAGAGAATAATATTCTCCCATTTGCTAGTCTATCAACTTGTCCGGTTTTACGGATATGCAAGCGTTTATTATTCTGTTACTATTGTTTTATCCATTTTGGTGGAAAGACAGTCGGTTTTGTTTGAAAGTTTTAGGCTGAATAATTCTTCCTCCCTTAATAGTAAATCTAGTTGTAGAAATATTTATATGGCTTATGGAAAATGTATAGGTCTAAACTTTATAAGTCATAAAATGGTGAATTGCAAAGGTTGATTCATCTTATTTCATGGTTAATCCATTTTGCTAGATTAAGAATTTTATGGTTTTTAAGAAGGTAGGTTTACGCAGATCTAGGTTGAAATTTGGTTCCATATGGATAATTATATGTCCTTGATTGAGTCATACTTCTGTTATTGAGATAAAAGCCTTTTCAAAGGTCTGTCATCTTGTATCAAGGATTGATAAAAAACACATAACATTTTTACTTTCATAACATTTTTACTTTCAAGAAACAAAAGCTGTAGTCCGATCTTGATGGCATTAAGATGTAGTCCTCTGTAACCTTTATTCCTACATTTTTTAATGTCTTGTTAGGAAAGAATATGATGGTAGGTTTCTTCGGAATTAGAAGAAATAGATTGTGCTGGAATCTTAAAGGATTTATACACAAATTAAGTGCAAGTTATTTAAAAGGAATAACATATTTTATAAAAGAGATTAGTGTATTTGCATTATAAAACTTATAAGGATTTAATCGACCTAATCTATGGGGTTGAGTGGCTTTTTGGTTGTTTTCTTTTTGGGTTTCAAAGTGAAAGTATATTATAGAGGAATGACTGTTTGAAAAAGAAAAGGGGGAGGGAGCTGTCATACTAGAAATATGTATTCTAAATTGGGTTATGTATTGGTTATCCATAGTCCTAGACTACCCTAATCATAGGTCTTAATATGTAGGAGGATATACAACATAATTCTTTCTTGCTTGTAATAACCTCAAAACATACAACTTTTCTTAGCTTGATAACTAGATGCCACTCTTACTCAAAAGAATTCTAATCATATATCACTTGGCCAAAATAATATGATCTTAGGAATATAGCTTTTTTAGTTTTCTATAACGTTTTTGATGTGGAAGATTTGATTTGATGGTAACCACAAAGCATACTTTATTATAGAAATTATGAAAAGACTTCTTTTAGGAGTATTAGCTCTGATACCAAAATATGAATATTAGAGACAAGAGGAAATATTATTAGAAGATTAGAGGATATAAGAGAGAATCCAAAAAATTTTGATCTCCAGCAATGTTAAAGGGTTCCTTTTATAGGCATAAAGGGAATATCCTTTTACAGGACACATCATCATACCTTATCTCTAAGGAATCTTATTCTACAACTAAATACTACTTTATATTACATTATGGAATTTTTCTTTATAACTCATATAGATGACTCATCAAACATTACAAGTGACCTTTCACACTTGTCACTTATTCATTATTATTTATTATATATATATGTATGTATGTATGTATGTATGCATGTATGCACGTATGTATGTATGCATATATGTATGTATTTATAGGTTCAAAAGAGTTAACTATGGATGTTTCGCAATAGGGATGGCTAGAAAAGGGTCAAATAGATTAAACATGGTCTTTCTGTCATCTCTTAGAACTCAAATAATCTGTCATATCTACTAGTTCAATAGACTTTCAGATGTAGCAACAGATATTTTTTTTCAATTTTTTTTCAGTGGTTGACTCAAAAGAAAAATGTAGAGATCATATATAAAATAATAAACTATTAAGCTATGAAAAATAGTAAAAATGAAAAATTACTCTTCAAGAAAAATCAAGGTTGAAAAACTCACTTGAAACTTATTATGACACGTACATTTCTTTAAATAACTCAGTCAATTTCACTTATCAAATCTCTTAATTCACACTTGTCACCAATACCAACATGCAAATTGGCAAACATGGGGTAATATAACTCAAAGTCAAAGATAATACAAATACTAAAATTTAAAAGTCATTATAACATCCAATGTCAAAAGATCATATAAAATGCCTTAATTTTTTTTATAATAATAAACAAAACAAACATTACCCCTACTCCTAAACTTATTTTAAACATTGTCCTTAGCATTTTATACTCTTAAGATATGCACGCAAAAAAGAGAAAAGATAAAGAAAAAATATTAAAAGAAGTTAGAAAAATCATCGAATATGGCTATAGAAACTTAAAAGACAATGACAAAGAAGGAAAATGTGTTAGAAAATAATTTTTTTTAAAAGGGAAACAAAACTCTAAGACTAACAAGATGCAGATTCGAGAGTCACACCACACTATATTTAGCCATCTTTGGCGCATGTTTATCCAAATTTAGTTTTTACAACAAAAATTAGTAAAAACATCACTAACGAACACAAATATAACTTATTCCATAATTATCAATTGTTCCTTCTCTTTAACTAGAATGAGACATTGTCCTTAATGTCTTAAAAAAAAAGTAGATTTTCGAAGACATTACTTGAATGTTAGAAGAAAATATTTATAAACGAAGAGTTTAATCTAATTTGCACTTCTTACTAAGGCTACTACTATTACCATTAGTCGAACTATCTAAAGTCTTGGGATCTAGATCTAGTCTGTAAACTTGTAAAAAAATCAAATAATTGATTAGAAGTACGAGTATAAATAAAGAGTTTTTTTGTTGTTGTTAGTGGAATGAAATGATTGCTAATTGCATGGTGAAAAAATGCTATCAAGCCATCATAAAGTTAACAAACCAATGGGTTTGTGATGAAAGTTCAAGTGGGCCCAAGATGCAACTATAATTAATGCTTATAGAGTTGTAAGATCTCATAGCTAGAAAATAAAAGTGTCCACTACAAAAAATATCATTTATAGTAGCATTTCACGGTAGCAATTTTTCTATTAATGTTACCAAATGCCATTCTATAGTAACACTCTATTAAAAAAATGCTACAATTGACTATTCAGTAGTGCTACGTTATTTTTTATTATAATTTTACAGTCAATTTATAACATATTGTTAGTGCTACATTTTATTTTTAATATTATAGCACTTTAAAAATGCTACAAATTAATGATATGTTTATTAATATTTTTATAGCAGCATATTTATAAGTGCTACAAATATTATTTAATAACATAGCATTTTAAAAATGCTACAAAAACGAATTTAATTTAGTGAAAATATAAAAAAGCTACCAAAAGAGAGGGAAAAAAAGGATGCGCGGAGAAATTGTCGATCGCGAAATGAAAAAAAAAACCTTCAAAAATTATTTTAATTATTTTTTGTATACAATCTATAATTTCCCTTGGAAATCTAAAGTCACCCAAAACTCTCAATCTTCTTCCCTCCTTTAAGTCCCCTCTCTATTAGATTTTGAAACCTAATATCCTTATCTTTTATAATTTCTTTAGAAATCATTTTACCCAACTAGCCCCCATAACTTGCTGAGCTATTGTATCCCCAAATGGCTTGTGTTGGATAGAAAAAATTGATGGGTCTTGATTTCCCCAAATATTGCTTGAATGCAATGGAGGTAATTTATGGGTTTTGCTTTAAGTTTGTTAATTTTTGTTATTGATACTTAGGATGATGGGAAGTTGCTTAGAGAAAATGGTTTGATTTTGAATAGATTAAAGAGTGACGAAGAGGCTGCAGATTTTTGAAATGAGAATAGTAAGTCCATTAGATTGACAATATTTTGTCCATAGGGAAAGTGATTGAACATATTAACAATTATTATGACTGTTGATGCTGTGTTAGATTTGGGAAATTTATGAAGTATCGATTTCAACTTTGTTGGCTGCCATTTTGCTCTTGTTCTTGTTTTGTGCAATTTACAACTGTTTTCATTGAGCACGTGGAACCATCCAATTTTGAAGAGGTAATTGAAAATATTTAAGCTAATTTTTTCCCAAATTTTTGTTTCAATTCCTTCCATAATCAACATAAAACTTATAAGAAATCTTAATTTTCTCTTAATTCCTGCAAGTCATATATAACTTTTTGTCCTTAAACTTCTAATTCCTTGTAGTTTCATAATTCTTTCTCAAATAAAATTCTTTTCCTCATAATTTTTCTATTTTCACTAATAGAATTTAATGTTAGTCCCAAATTTTAGGTTTTGGTGTATTATTATGAAATTGTGTTATATGTTGTTTGGGTTTGTGTATTTTCCTTGGTATTTTCTCAAACATTTGATTAACACACTTTGAATTTTATTTAAAGCTCAACTTTGAAGGCAATCAAACACATAACTAGATTAAGATATGAAGAGTAGTTATTTGAAGAAAGTTGATGTTATTGGACATGGTTAAGGTTCTTTTGTAACTAATTCTTGCTATAGGGTAACTATCAATATAATTCTTATCTTTTTTTTTTTTTGGCATTATATCAATTTATGTTGGATAAAGTTGTAGTACTTAATTTAACATTCATTTTGGCTGTCTTGTTAGATGCAAGATATTAAGTTACTTCTTTGCCACTTTAATTGTAATTTTTTTAGCAATATTCATATTTCTAATAAGACCTCAATGTGGTCAGTTTCAAAGTGAAGATCTTTTAAGGTTAGCAATTTTATTTTATTTTTACTCTGTAATGCTCCTAGTTAGTTTTGAACATAATCAAATAATATGTATTAATGCAGACAATTCAATCAACTATGAGGAAGTTGTATGCAACTATCATGAGGTTGTTATTTATGTTCTATGACTAAGAGTTTGATTTCCTTATTTCCTTATTTTATTTTTATTAAGATGACATAGTCTATGAATTTATAAGTTCAATTTTGGTTTTGATTTTGTGCTTTCAGCACATCTTGGTTGTTGCCTTGAGAGGATGATGTTTTTCAGCTTGAATTGATTATATCAATTTCAAGTGAATTGCTCTCAATTCTTATTATAATAATCTAACTTTGGTTCCTTGTAAGCTAAGCTTACTGAACAAGTTTGGTTATGCAATAACTTTGGGTATTATGTGCTATTTTAGTATGTCTCTCAAGTAATGGTTTGGTAGAACAAAATTTAGAAATGTTGCTTGCTCTTTGGTTAGATGCTTATAGACCATAGAAGTTCCTACTCTTGCACTTTGAAGCAATAAATAATTTCTTGTCAATTATTGAAGTGAATATTTGTGTAGACCTACCTAGTTTGTAAGTTATAGGTTGATGTCGCATGAAATTAGAATGAATGATGTTCAAGTAAATGGAATTTTTAGAGTCATTTTGTACTAAGACGAAATTAGATTGGAGAAAACAAAAAACAAGTAGGTAATCAATTACTATGAAGCTCTAAATTAAAAGTCTGAGTAATATACCTCAACTAAATTAAAGTTATCTCATGTGTTATATTCTAGTTTGTTAGACCATCTTGTGTTTTTTCATATGATTTTCTAGTTAATTTGTTAGATTGTGTAGTTATAGCAGAATTATTCAAGTGATTTGGAAGTTTTTCTCTTAAGGAAAACTTTTAATTGTATTTAATTATTAGATTTGAATTACTTACTTAACCACTTCTTTAGGATATATTTAATGGTTGTTAATATTTTTTCTAAGAGCAAAACACAATTATATTTTTGTTTTGAATTCAAATGCAGGCTAGGAAGATCAAGAATTTTTGGCCAAGTGTTGAAGGCAACTTGAAGATATAGTACTAGATTTTTTGTTCTTTTTCTAATTTTTTATCATTAGAAAATATACAAGTATGACATGAACATACGTATCATTGTGTTTACATTTTCAAGTAACTGGGTGTTCATATACTATTATATAATTGAATTAAATGAACGATGAATTGTATGCTTTCATTGTTTTTACTTTGTTATAATTAGTAGCCATAAAAAATATTGAGAATAAAAAATACATTATAAGTATAAATTTTTCTATCTTCAATAACTTTACAAAGATACTATGGTAGCTAGTTATAAATTATTTAGTAGCATTTTCTAATAGCCATAGAATATTACATAGAAGCAATAAACTTTGCTAACAATAACATTTCTTTTTGTGCTGTAAATATAATATGGTAGCATTTTCCAAATGCTATACATGATAGAATGATAGCATTTCTAGAAGGTAATAATTAGTGATTACATAGAGTTTTTTAAATGTTATGTATAACAACTTGTAACATTGAATGAATGCTATCAAATGGCAAGACTTTTAGTTACATGGGCTAACTTAGCATTGCCTAAAATGCTATTGTTTGCTTTTGGTAGCATTTTTCAGATGCTACCATACATATTTTTTCTTGTAGTGGTTGGCATGATTTAGCATTTTATAAATTCTCTCTTATATACTTGAGACAACTAACTTCTTTTTAATCAGCCAAGGTTACAAGGCTTTTGCGATGATCCTTATACGTGGCTTCCTTTAATAAAAGTAGCTTTTGAGAAAAAATTTTATAATCTTCGGTCACCTCTTCTATATATCAGGTGTGCTTTTCTTTCAGTTACGATATGACCAAGATCTATAGTTGCTTGAATGAACTCTTTGTATTTTCTATAGTGCAAGAAAGTATACAAATGTTCTTGAATTGTCTATCCAAAGTTGTTGCCATTAGGAAAATCTTCAAAAACTGTTTATGAGTGTTTGAAAAAGAAGCTCGTATTTAAAGATCTTGGTGACAAACACAATGATATATAACTATATATGGGATGGTGTTTGTCAAATTATGTGTAAGGCTCATGGTTCAATATTCAAAAGCAAAAAAAGAAACAAACAATAATTAGATATGAAATCATATTATTAAAAGCAATAATGCGAGCAATAAAAAGAAATATTAAAATAAAAAGATATTTATTAGTAGTTGTGATTGTAACTCACATTTTCCTTTGGTTTTACATTTAGAAATAGCTTCTATGGGTCGATGATATGCTTCCCATCCATTTTTTTATAAACTGATAAACATGATCATTTATATTCAGATCTTGAGATTGTATCGGACACATTCTTTCTGGAATAATGCCTATAACTAGGTGATTGCTCTCTGTATGTATTTATTATGATGTTTTTTAAGAGATGAAAGGATATCGTCCAATGACTCTTTATTCAAGCCATCCCAAGTGAATTGAATCTTGTCTTTCCTATTATCAAACAACATTTCCAAAGATGTATAAGGATTTTTGTTGCAGTTTCACTTATGACAAGAAACGTGAAGTCATCTAGCTCTTCGTTTTCTTGGATAGTTTCCTTTCTTCCAACTAGGCATCTAGGTAGCAAATTTTGGATGTAACTCCCTTGCCAATCGTACTTTGGCTCCAATAGACTAACGAATGTCAATAGAGAGGTTATTCCTTATAAGCAATTGTAAGTTTTTAGGCCGAGCTTTATAAATTCTAAGGAGTGCATTCTGAGGGAGTGAAGGAAACCACTTGTTAAGATTTACTAGAGCTAAGTTCCTATCTATACCTTGGCTTGAGAATGTCAGTAATTGTGCAAAACTGAAAGAGCTGACTTTAGTAGCTACGGAGTATTGTTATCCATCATTTAACTGGGTAATAAATTACAACATACGAAAAAAATTAATTTTGAAAAATTAAATCAAACGTAAAAGCATCCAATATAAAAAAATTTTTATAATCAAATATCTAACTCACTATCGTTCTTTTATTCTATTAACTTTAAGTTTCAATTGGATGTCATATATACCATCCTCTATTTCCCTTGTCTTTTTAAGTCCTTAACATGGGATACCAATGTTGGTGGTTGAAAATCCTAAAAAAGATGTGATTTACAAATTTTTATCAAGCTTTTTAGGTGAAATTTTATATATAGAAGTTATCTAAGACCTTTGAAGAGGATTTGTCTCATTGAGGTACTTATGAAATATATTAAAAGTGGTGAAATGAAACAAAATTATCAAGCAAACATACTTCAGCGAGAAACATCATGATGCACATCATTTGATACATAGACAGAAACAATCAAACAATCAAACAATTCAAATAGTAAAGTAACAATAAAACTAAATGAAAAAAAAGATAAATCACCCATTAAAAGTGAAAAAGTTGTAATTAAGATTTAGTGAGTCACTCAAATTTATTTTATTGTTTTCTTCATGTGATTGGTATTCCATATATTGTTTTAATCTTTGACCAATAATCTTAAATGTGGCATCATTCCTTTGATTCTTGATTTTTATGACCCTATATGGATATACTTTTTTTTACAACAAATGGGCTTCTCCATTTAAACTTTAACTTCCTGCAAATAAATAAAGAAAATTGCAACACGTTTTGACCAATTTTAATTGTTTTTTGAAAAATTATTTTATCATGAAAAGCTTTGTTTCTTACCTTAATAGCTCTTAAATTTTCATATGCATCATTCCTTATTTTTCCAATTCATTCAATTGCATTTTATGGACATCATTGTTGTGCAAATTTTGTTGAACTTGCAAGCGCACGAATCTATTGTAGAATAGATCAACGGTGATGATCCCACGAGGAGGTGAATTTTAATTATATGTAGAATTAATTTTCTGAGTTGGTGGTTGGATTTATAATAAAAAATGACGTATGCTATCTATCAATTTAAATTAAAGCTGAGGGAATAAACTATTAAAATGAAGTGCTTGGATCTCCGGATCTATACTCAACATGTACTATTTGCTTAACATTCATTATTAGTATCAATTAAATCATGAAAGGAAATTTTCCACTTCTCATGAACCACACTCTAATAGATATGGTGCTAAGTGCTTCCCGTGCCAAATAGTAATAACCTTGCCTAAGGAGACGGTGATATCAGCCGATATCTAGACAATATTATTACTATCTGTCAACAAAAAGTCAAAACATCAACATAAATTAGAGGGGAAGAAAAAGTAAATTTTTCAAATTAAGCCCATAGAGCATGTTGAGATTTCACCTTCAATCCAAGCTTGAAAGGAAATTAGCCACTCATAATTGAACTATGGGTAAAATGAGAATTTTATTAAAATACATAGAAAATATAAAATGGAGATGGACTTACAGAAAATGGAGCTCAAAAATAGATTCAGGAGTGTCTAATTAGGGGGGGCGCCCCTTTTTTATAGATACACTGAGTAAATCATGACCATCGGATTAAAATAATTTGGATGCTCAAGATTGCACAACGTGGCAAGCTCTTATTGGATAGAACACATCATCAGGGTTGTCATTCCGTGTATATGCATATACTGTACACACATTTTTTTGGTCTATTAACATTCTGCCACGTTGCCAGTAAGCATTTTGGTCTAATAGGATCGTGACACGTCATCAGTCAACGCCACATAAGTAATTAATGCCACATCATTCGTCTAATCAAATGCCGCAACATCATCGTATAGTGTCACATCATCGTACAGTGCCACGTCATCCTATAGTACAGGTGAATAGTGTCGTGAACAGTGTTGTATATAGTACCGTATATATGAATAATACCGTTTATCCTTTGATGATCCTCTTAAGGTTTTTGACTGTCTTGAGTTCAAAATTGCTGTCCGTTTTTCCATCTGATCTCTCGTTCATTGTGAAATGACCATGATATCTCCTAAAATACATAAAATACTTAATTAAAATAAAACATATATAATTAAATTACAAAGGACTTAAAGACATAAAAGTAGGGATGTTAGTGAGACTTGGAGTGTAAAATAATGATTTTCTCCGTTATAAATACACACTTTCTAGTACTCAACAATCATCAGTATCATTAAGGTTTGAATTAAAAGCTTTAATAGCCCAAAATGATTTATGCTAAAGTTCAATCAGTAAATGGCAAGGCTTACCAAAAATCGACTGATAGGATTTCTAAAGACGTCTTGAATGAAGTACAATAAACCCAAAGTGTATCAGTTAGTTGAAAAGACCAATCTTTTTGGCTTAGGTTAACCATCTTTTCCAAATCTTGTTTTATCTCTTTATTTAGTAATTCAACTTGATTACTTATTTAAAGATGATAAAGGATAACGACTTTATGTGTAACTCTATATTTCTTCATTAAAGACTCAAATGAATTGTTACAAAAATACTTATCTCTATCATTGATAATGGCTTGAGGGATTCCAAATCTGCTTAAAAAATTTTCTTTTAAAAAATGAATCATAGTTTTGTGATCGTTGTGCCTACAAAGCATTATTTCAATCCATTTTGAAACATAATTAATAGCAACCAAAATACATACAATCCCAAATGGTGATGGGAAGAGCCCAATAGAATTAATTCCCGAACAATCAAATATTTCAATGACAATGATGGTGTTTATAGGCATCATGTTTCACTTTAAGATGAACCTTAACATTTGATAATTCTTACATATTTTACAAAGTGTATGCAAATCTTTAAATAATATAGGCTAATAAATCTACAATATAATATTTTTACAGCTGTCTTTTTTGAAGAAAATTAGCCACCACATTCTTTAGAATGAAAAAATTGAATGATACTAGTTACCTCGTCATCTAGCATGCATCTCTTAAAATTTTGATCAGAACAATACTTAAACAAGTATAGGTTATCCTAATAAAAATTTTTCACCTCTGTTAAAATTTCTTCTTATCCTTGGAGTTCGAATCATATGACATTTCAGTTGTTAACAATGGTAGCATATCAAGGCATATTGTGTATATAAAACAAAAATTCATTATGAAAAGAGTCATTGATAGCTATTTTATCAACTGAAAACTCATTTTTAAGTTTTGACAGGTGTTTATGAAAACATTTTTGGCACCCTTTTTATGAAGTTGAATTCTTGGAGCAACAAAATCCATTGTATTAATCTTGACTTAGCATTGTGTTTGGACATTAAATATTTAAAAGTAGTATGATCAGAATAAATAATAATTGATAAACCAATTAAATACGATTGAAATTTGTCCAATGCAAATATTATAGCAAGTAATTCTTTCTTAGAGGTAGTGTAATTCATTTTGCACTATTCAAATTTTTGCTTGCATAATAAATAACAAAAGACTTACATTCTTTTCTTTGTACGAAAACAGCTCCAATGATGTAATCACTAGCCTTACACATTAGCTTAAAATATAAAGGCCAATAAGGGGATTGCATTATAGGGGTTGATGTTAAAATATTTATTATCTTTTCAAATGCTTTCTAACAATCTTTAATCCACTCAAATAGTTTGTCTTTTACTAGGAGGTTGCAAAGTGGTTTAATTATGGCACTAAAATCTTTTATAAACCTTTTATAGAACTAGGCATTTCTTAACAAGGAACATACTTCTTTAATTGTCTTTGGTGAGGGTAACTTTAAGATGACTTTGACTTTGGCTTCATCAATTTCAATTCTATTAAAATCACTGCATGGCCCAAGACAATTTCAAAAATAGTCATAAAATGACATTTTTTTCAATTTAAAGTAAGTCCTTTTTCTTTATATCTTTTTAAAACTTTTTCCAAATTATCGAGACATTTATCATAAGAACTTTTAAATAAAGTTAAATCATCTATAAAAACTTCCAAAATTTTTTTAACCTTGTTGCTAAAAATACTTAGCCTGCATTTTTGAAATGTTGCAGGAGCATTATGGAGTCCAAAAGTCTATTTTCTAAATGTAAATGTTTTGAATGGACATGTGAATATAGTCTTTTCTTAGTCTTTTAAAACTATAGGAAATTTAATAACAACCTCACTAGCCATTAAGAAAGTAGTAGTAGAGGTGTCCTACTATTTTCTTGAGAATTTGGTCTAAAAATGGGAGTAAAAGTGATCTTTTCTAGTGGCATCATTTAATTTTCTATAGTTAATGCACATACGCCAACTAGATGAGACTCGTGTTGGGATTAGCTCACTTTTTTCATTTTTTGCAACAATTATTTCAGACTGTTTTAGTACTATTTATGTTAGACTTACCCATTTATTATTAGAGATAGGATAGATAATTCATACATCTAGTAGTTTAAGGATCTCATTTTTTAGCACTTCTTTAATATGAAGGTTTAGTCTTCTTTGGGGTTAATGGATTGACTTTTCCTCTAAGTGTATTCTATAAGTGCAAATTAAAGGATTAATGCCCTTAATGTCTTTTAAAGTCCAACCAATTATAATATTATGCTTTTTTAGAACAGCCAATAGCTTACCTTCTTGGTCACTTGCGAGTCATGAATATATCATCACTAAATAGGTTTGCTGATCTCCGAGGTATACATACTTTAATTCTTTAGGTAAAGGCTTCAATTCAAGCTTTGGTGCTTCCTCTTTTTTTTCCTTTCAGGTTGTATTATGTCTTCAAAATTTAATTTTCCACTGTGATCTTGAGGTATCTACGTAGAATCAAGTATAGAGTATATTTTAATAGTATTATATCCTAATTCCTCACTTAATTCAAAAGAACCAGAAAAATGAATTTCCATAGGGTTTATAAAATTCTCATCTTGAATGTGTTTCTCAATGATTGGTTTAATGAGTCTCATATCTTTATTCTCGTTATCTTTGTTTTCTTTATCACGAGGTCATTTACAGATGTTGAGTACATTGAGTTCCAATATCATGTTGTCGAAGGATAAATTCATAACTTCATTCTTGCAATTAGTCAAAGCATTATTAATGGCTAGAAATGGTCAATCTAATATTAACGAAATTTGCTTGCATTCACTAATAATTAGTTTAGTTTTAAAAACAATAAAATCCACAAGATAAATGAATTTATTGGCTCGAACTAATACATCTTTAATTATCCCTTTTAGTACTTTAATCAACCTATCGGTTAATAAAAAAGTGGTAAAATTTAGTTTTAACTCACCAAGATTGAGTTATTGATACATTAAGTATAAAAGTAAATTGACACTAGCACTAAGAACAAGTAAAGTATGTTCAATTTTGTGGCCATTACTAATGCAAGAAATAATTTGACAACCAAGATCCTTATATTTTAATAAAAGAATGAAACTTACTTGCTATGCTAGAAAAGCTTTCTTTTGCACTTTATATTTCTTTTTACAGTATATAGATCTTTAAAAAATTTAGAATAAAATGATACCTACTAAATGACATCTGGCAAAGGAATGTTGACTTTCACCTATTTGAAAATTTCACAAAACACTGGATTGTACTTTAATTTCTTTGGCTTGATCAGTGCTTAAAGAAATATAGGTACAAGAGAAAAGTTGGTTATTTCTTTATGGGTCAAAGGTTCGTCAAACTCTTCCTCACTCTTTGAAATTGGCTCCTTACTCATTTCATGAGGATAAAAAATGTACTTTTTAACAACTTTCTTACCATGAAAAGTTATAACCAATTTGACTTGGCTCATGTTTTGGTTTCCTGTGCTATCTAATTAAAGATGTTGTTAATTCTTGGGATTTGGTTCTGATTCATAAGGAAACTTACCTTTTTCTTGAAAGGCAAGGGCTTATATAAGTTTGGAAATAGTATTTGTCAAATTGTTGAAGATTTCCATGGTTTGGTTATTGATAGACTCTTGTTTTTTGATGAATGATTGCAATGTATCTTCAATAGCTTTTCTAGGCGATAGGACATAAGGTGGGTAAGTTTGGGAATTTTGAAAATTCTAATATAGAGGATGTAGTCGTAAAGATTGTGCATGATTATCATTTTTCAAATTAAAATTTAAGTGGTTTCTTTAACTAAAATTCTAGGTCTGTAAGTATAGATTAAGATTTGGCTTTTTAAAATTGTCTATGGCATTCTTTTGTTTGTGCAAACTTTCTTTCAAAGCAAGCAAGGTTAGACAGTTATGTGTAAAATTGGTTAATGGAACTATAAACATTACATGAAATATCTTGAACAAACTTTTACATGATCATTCTTTTTTAACTCTAATGCTTCGACTCTTCTAGCTAAAGATGCAAATTTTGATTGAAAGTCATAGTCTTCCTTAAGGTTGCACATGTTTCCACTAGATGAACACGACTTGGATTTATTTGATGACTTATAAGAACCAACTGTATCCCAATATTATGCATTCTTTACTACATGGTCAAGAAAATCTAATGCAGATTTAGGATTTTTGTCTTTAAACTCATCATTAAACATCATTTAAACAATCTATCTACTTTGAGATGTTAAGTTCTCATAGAAATAACACACTAACCTTCATGTTTCAAAACCATGGTGTGGCAAATATTAAATAACCTTTTGTACCAATTCCAACACTAGTCAAGATTCTCTCCTGCCTTTTGAGTAAAAGTTGTGATTTGTCTTTTTAAAGAATTTGTACTGTAGGGTGGAATGAATTTTTTCAAAAGCTGTGTTTGCATTTCATAGCAAATTCTGATGGATTTTTATTTAAGATTTTGTAGCCAAGTTTTGGCTTTTTCTTTTTGTGAGAAAGAGAAAAACTTAGGTCTCTTTATGTTCATGCTGTAATTTTAATTAGGGCAAGTGTTTTGGACTTCCACAAATTCTCCCAATTATAGATATGGATTTTCATATTCAAAACCATAAAAAGTATATAAGGGTTGAATAATTCTAGGTTTGAAATTAAAACGTGATGCATGGAGGAAAAACTATACATCATGGTGCTCCTGTTCTAATAGAATACATGAAATCTCTAAGTGTCCTGAGTTGCTCATGATGATTTTGTTAGGCTTGATTATCTCCATACTTTGAATAGTTATAAGCTTTGATGTTTGCTATGTCTAAGGGATAATCTGCCATTATTTATATGAGAACAATGTCACATATAATGTTAATGATGTGTTTGTGTCAAATTAAATTAGAAAATGATAGACAAACAAATTAACAATCATGAAGCACTAAATGAAAATTGCACTAATAGAAAAATAAAAATAAACAAATAGAAAATTAAATAAGCAAGTAATATAAATGTCAGTAATAATAATAATAATAATAATAATAATAATAATAATAATGATAATAATAATAATAAATGTACAGGAATTAAAAATAATAATAAACAAAAGCAAAAAAAATAAAAAATAAATAAGGTGAAAATCAATTAATTGAAATTAAAATAAGAGGCTGATAAACTAGTTATATAAACAAATTAATTAAAAAATATAAAAACAAGTTAACAAAATATTAATAATTTAGGTGGTATTATAGAACTGGCCATATAAATTAATGATACAATAATAAAGCACAAACGGGGAAACAAAATTGAAGAAAAAGTTACTTACCTTGAGATGTAGAGCTCCTCTTTTTTTTTTTTTTAAACGACTTTTAAGAGTTATTGACCAATTAAATAATTAATTCAAATTTAAGGCCTTAGTGGTAATGTTACAAGTCCAAGTCCTTGTTCATTTTGTCTATAAAGTCCAAAAGTCTAAGTTTATTTAGTTCTCGAGTCCAAAAGTAAAAAGACTATTTTATAATCCAAAAATCCAAGTTCTAATTTTGTTTAAGGACTGATTTGCAAAAGCTTTTGGATGAAAATGAAGATTTCACAAGTTTTATGGATTGTCCTTAAATTTCAAGAGATAGAAGGGCTCTAACTGAAATTTTATGGAATAAATTTTAATAAAAGTGACACTAAATTTAGAGAACTCCCTCGCAATGGCGTCTAAAACTTGACATGATTCAAAAATGTTGATTGTTTCCTAGTGTAAAAGTGTCTAGTAATAATATAATCTTGTGAATCTGAGGTCGAACTATAAAAAATTTGAAAATCTAGTTGTCAATTATCAAATAAAATTAATTGTAGAAAAAGAAATTATTCGTTTAAAGAGTGTTAAGATTACATGATCATTCTTAGTATTTAAATTATGGTTATAATATTATCTCCTAATTATATTTTTACTAATTTAGTTATTATATGATTTAATTATTAATTAATCACTTATGGCTAAATATGAGGATAAAGTATATAATGTGCCACACCAATGGCATGTCAACATGAGATACATATGGATCCAAAGTGGATCTGAATCTACATATTAATATCAAATGAAATTAACTAATGGAAAAATATATATTATTAGCAAGTAATTAAAATTTACATGATTTAAGTTGAGAAAATATTAATTCTATAATTAAATTCGTTGAGTTTCACGCTTCACCTTAGCTTAAAACTTTAGTTAGTCATATTAATAAATGAAATACTCATTTTATTTAATAAGCTTTTGAAATATATTACAAGAAAAATTAAGAACAAAGAAGAGAAGAAATTTTGAAGAGAAAGCTTTTTTTTTTTTTTTGTGTCCCCTCGGATGCCTTAGCTTCCTCATCCTTTTATAGCAAAATTATAACCCTCACCTTCCTTTTTTGTACATAATAATCCAGGACACTTTTAGCTTCTTCATAAAATAATGCAGCCTTGCCCCTTTATAATTGCTAAGCCAATAAAGATTTGGCCAAAAAGTCTTCTTCAGGTGAATAATTTGGAAAGTCATCGCCCTTTTCCCCTTTGCTCTTTTTAGATTCATGTTCATAGTTTGACTTTCCATGTGTTTTACGAAATTAGGAATTAATATTGTGACCAATTTTCCGTAAGCTCCAATGATTTCTTCTTTATTCCCAAAATTTACCTACAAACTCAAAATAATCTAATTTAGGGAAGCATTAAGATAATAAATAAGTTATCAGCACATTAATTAACACTATAAATGATAAAATGATAATTTAAACCTTTTTAAAATATACACTTTCGAGTGTTAATTAGTACCCAAGCATGAGAAGGTGTTTAATTTCTTTTATTTTTACTTTATTGGAGACCATTATCATTAAGGGATGCCTCTTCAACCCTTTTGACCTTGTAAACAACATCATCTTCATTTTCTTCACCCTCATGAACATCCTCGTGTAAACTCGATCTCAGTGTATCAACTTTGAATTTTAAATTCGATTTATGACTTAAATTAAATGTACAACAATTCTAAGTTAATTTATAAACTTAAAACATGATTAAATTAAATTTCAATTACAACATAATAATGACTTTCATATACTTCATCTTTCTATGAATATAAAGTATGAAAGTGCATTTCAATCGCTTATAATCGCTTCCTGTGATAGCATTTTTTTAATTATAAAATAAAAGAATATAATTATTGCAATGGCAAATAAGTAGTTTCATTACAAACTAGAAAGAAAGAAATAATAAGAATAATGGAGAAGACTGCAGGTCTAGTAATCTAGACCATATGCTTAGATTAATACACTAACGTTTCTACCTTGAAGGTTGAAAAAGTTTCAATCAATTAAGAAAATCTTGATTCATATGCATATAAGGATCTAAGCTACATACATGCCTAGAACCTAAACCTTGGGACACCTAACTTCTGATATGAAAAGAATTTTGCAAAGCCACTTAATAGAATGGTCACGTTACGGAACTTAGTCGAATCTAAAGTTTCCTAAATCGAGTCTTAGTAACACAATTCAAGATTTGATGGTCAACTCAACATCTACATCTTACATAAGGATAAAAAAATTCAATATCACGACACCGACTTAATCAACAAAGATTAATTTTCCCACAAGAATCAATGTCATAAAATAAAAACTTTTCCAGACAAAAAATATTAGAGAAAAATAAAAAAGACTAATAACAAGAGGCCTAAGACAAAAATGAGAATTCATACAAAATAAAAATAAAAAAATCTTTAGTGGCGTATTGTAGTGGTGGGTGGCTAGCATGGCAGGAAGCAGTGATGCAAGCCTCTTTTGTGTGCGGCTGTTGATTTTGGTGGCTGGTTGGTTGCCAATGGTGCGGTGGCGTGGCAATGATGTGTGATGGTGTGAGTTCGGGCTGCTAGCCCCTACATTAAGTGAGGTGTTCACTGGTTATCAGGTCTTGGTGTTGTCGGGTTGGTGTTGGAGCAGTGCTTCAGCGACGCCTCTCTCTTTTTTCCAAAGCCAATAATATTAATTTTTTGTTAGGGTTTGCTGGCTTATTTTATTGATTCACGTGTGTGAATGTGTCATGTGTGTGTGACAGTGCCTTTAAATTTTTTTTTTTAAGGATTAGATTAAGTTGGATTGGACTAGCACGACCTCAACTTGATTGAGCCTTCATATTTAAGCCTTAACTCGATTTTTTATCTTTAAATTTGAATAAAAGCCCAAAAAATTTGGACTGGGTCAATCTAATTAAGTTTTTCTCACTGTCTTTAGAATGAATATATGTATTTTGAATAAGTTGCTCAATAGATTATTAGTAAATAAAGTTTAAGGTTGTTATTGAAGTATGCAAAATAACCTCAAAGCTTGGTTGTTGATGTATGTACAAAACACAAACATGAGCTTTTAAGGACCTAGCTAAACCTAAGTGATATTTATTATGCATGCTTTGTTGCTAAAAAATGGTATATAACAATATAGTAAAAACAACGTTGTTGAAAAGTTATAGAATGTATCTAAAAGTTTGGATAAGCTTAGGCGTTGAAACATCAATGATGGTAGGTTAATTAGAAACAATTGGTGTCGATTGTTTATCTCGGTTCTGTTTTGTATTAAATAGCATGATTTCAATTGATAATTTACTGCCATTCACCTATTACTTGCATTAAATAGTAAATACATTTTACACATTCGTTTTTCATTAATAGCATTTAGGCATATTGATTTATTGCCTGGAAGTATTAAATTCTTTAATGTTGAATCTATAATTATTGGGAAAGAGTCTGATGTTGGATTTTGACTCTTAAGAACTAACCAAATTGTCTAATATCAGGGTTCAGATGATATTTCTTTAAGTTGAAGACAACATGGACTTGGAAAGTGACAAAGACATGAAGCACACTTTCAAAGAACTAAAAGGTAAGGCATGTACATGGGAAAGACTTAAGATGAAATCCTTCATAGGGCTTACGCCTATAGTGCCAACTTTAAATGGCCAAAATGCAAGCATAAATCAATATTTCATATCTCCAAAAAAATCAGTTCCCTATCAATTTCAGGTTGAAATTGACATCAGTTAGAATGAAATTGATGAGGAATGAAATAAACAAGAATTCAAGTACGAGACAAGTCAGCCTTGGTTGTGGTTTTAAGTTTAATATGGCATGATAGTTCACTTAGGCTCTTAGGATTCCAAAACGAAAATTTCAATTGATATAGTATATACTCCTCAAACTCAAGTGGATAATTGATTTACTCTATTGTCGAGGCAATTGATGTGCCTAATTCAAATGATGATGAGAAAACAAGTGATGATGAGAATACAACATCAGATGCTGAAGAGAGTGATCATGGGCTTGATGATTATCAGTCAAGTGAGGAAATTGGAGATGAATCATAATTATCTAATGATAAAGATGTTGCTTGTGTAAAGTATTACAACATTTCAGAAGGTTTTGAATTTACTTAAATGAAAAAAATAATATTCTCAAGCCTAGTCAGTTATTTGTTGATGTTTATCAATTTAGGAAAGTGTTGAAGGTTTATATATAAAAGAAATGTTTCAGGTTGTGAAGAATTAAGAATGAAAAGGCAAGATTAAACCAAGATGCATATGGAGAATCCATGCTAGCTCTAATTGGAACAATAATTCATTCCAAATTAAGACATTTTGTGATGTTTACGCATGTAGCAAGTTTGACAAAAACACCTGATAACTCTATGAAATGAGAGTTATTTAACACTTTTTGTCTTAAATCAAGATTATTTATAGAGTAAATGACATGTTTTAATTGCATTTTAGTTATATTTTGCGTACTTATTTATTTTTAGTTTATTAGGTTGTTTTAGAATAAATTGTGTGCTTGATTGTAGGCAATTGGAAGTATAATTTTCAAGGAAGGAATGATGTGCAATGGGCTTGCGAAAATGAGGAAAGAATTTGGCTGCACAAAATTGGAAATGAATCTGAAACAGTACTGATGCTATAGCCAGTGCTATAGCAACTGTTGCTGCAACAAAAGAGAAAATTTCGTGCGACTCTCAGAAAAAATATGCAATTTGCAGTTTTCAAATCTGGAAAATACGTGCCCTAGACGTCCAGTTGCCTTAATTTTCCATTATAAAAGAAGCACGCACCAAAGAAAAGGAAGAGAGCCGTCGTTCACAAGAATAACAACAAAAAAAAAAGAAAACAACAAAGAACAAGAAACTTCTAGGCTGAATAAGGAGATTGCAGGCATGGGAAGGAAGAAATCAAAAACTTAGAAGGATCATTCGCCTCTATCTCTGTTTTTATTTGTTTTCTTTAATTCATGATGATGTATTTGATGGCTGAAATGGTTTTTGTTTCTATTTTGTTACAAACGATGAACAAATTTTATTGGTGGTTGACTAATAAACAAGCTTAATGATTATTGACTGAATTTATGTGTTGCTGCATGATTGCTATAGCATTTTATTTTGATAATGCTTAATTTAATTCACTATTTCGGCTGACCACCCATTTAGTGATACTAGCTAAGAAAGAGCCACAAAAGGACGTGTTTTAGTGGAATATATCAAAGCAATACTTGGTTCTAGGTTAGATTTCTTAAGTTAGGTTAACTCAATTTGAATAGGGCCAAGTCTAATTTAAAACTAGCGATGAACTAAACATAAGGATTCACAATATAGGGTATTAGGAACCTTGATCATATAATGTTATATCTTGTGTGGTAAAACAACTAGTTATTGTTAGGTTGCATATAGATATAAGAATTCCAACAGACAACAGCTGAGGATGCAGTAGTGTTCTGCCTAGTACTGTGGTAATTACTGTAGCAACAATACTATAACAGAAAAACAGTCAATGTCATTAAGTGAGTTAATTCACTCAACTATATTACTCTTAGTGATTACATTTTTGTGTGAGACGTGTTAGTTTAGTTTATTGCATTTTATTTTTCTGTCATTTAAATTATTTAGTTTAATTTTGTTGTTAAAAGAGTTTAATTTGATTTAATAGAATTTGTACCATAAGAATTGTTGTAGCAACTCTAATAACATCAATTCCTGTGGAGATGGTACTCGAATACTTATTACTTTATTACTTGTTGTGTACACTTGCGCACTGACACTTGTATTTTAAGAGATTAAACCAAATCTCCAACAAGTTTTTGGCACTGTTGTAGGGGATTGATTGTTTATTTTGATTTGTGAAATCAATTTTTATGGTGTTTATTTAAGTTAGTGTTTAATCATTTTTTCTGTTGTTAACAGATTGGTCTAACAACCATTGCATGTGCAAAGACAAACAAATTGAGTTTCACTTTGATCCAGAAATTGAGAGGACTGTAAAGAGATTAAAAAGGGAATAAAGAAATTCAAAAGTTGCTATAGTAATGGATGGCTTACAAAATATAGGAGATTTGGACAACCAAGGGAATTACAACCATTGAACGTACAAGGAGGTCAAAATGGACAACATGTTTTTGGACAACCAAGAAACAATATCATTTATATGGCAGACGATAGAGATAGAGCCATTTGAGACTATGTTGTATTGACTCCTTAAGCCATATATCCGAGCATAGTTAGACCTGAAGTTCAAGCGGATAACTTTGAGTCAAAGCCAATGATGTTTTAGATGCTATAAACCGTGGGTTAGTTTAATGGACTGCCATCAGAAGATCGTCACTTTCATCTTAAGTTATTTTTTAAGGTGAGTAATGCTCTTAAGATTGTTGGAGCATCATATGAAGCATTAAGGCTCAAACTTTTCCCATTCTCTTTTGGGGATTGAGCACGAGCATGGCCAAATTCTTTACCACCAGATTCTATCACAACATGGAATGACTTGGCTGACAAGGTTTTGATGAAGTATTTTCCACCCACTAAGAATACAAAATTGATAAATGAGATCACATCTTTCCATCAATTGGAAAATGAGAGTTTGTATAATGCATGGGAAAGATTCAAAGAGTTGCTAAAGAGATTTCCTCATCATGGTATTCCTTGTTATATACAATTTAAAACCTTCTATAATGGTCTTAATCCAAGTACAAGACTGATGGTGGATGCTTCAGCAAATGGAACTTTGTTATCCAAATCCTTCAATGAAGCTTATGAGATTTTAGAGAGAATAACCAACAACAATTATCATTGGCCATCAACTAGGTCTTGGTGCAGCTGGAGTGCATAATGTAGATGTCCTAATAGCTTTATCAGCACAAGTAACTTCATTGACAAATATGGTGAAGGTTTAACCACTGCTCCAGCAACAATTAACCAAGTTACAGAAGTATCATGTGTCTATTGTGGAGAAAGGCATTTATTTAATAATTATCCGGGGAATCCAACGTTAGTAAATTATGTGGGTAACTTCAATAAACAGGGCTATAACAATCCATATTCAAACACCTACAACCCAGGATGGAGGCAACACCCAAATTTCTCATTGGGTAATCAGAATCAACATACTGCAGCAACCAGTGGACAAAACAAATTAGTACAATCACCTAGATTTCATCAGCAGAATCAAGATCAAAGAAGCACCAGTAATGACCAGATTAGTTCTCTCGAAACTTTAATTAAAAAGTATATTGTGAAGAATGAGGCAATTGTCTAAAGTCAAGCTATGTCATGAAAAAACTTGGAGAACCAGGTTGGACAACTTGCCACATCACTTAGCAACAGACCTTAGGAAAGTTTACCTAGCAACACAGAGGATCTAAGAAGAGAAGGAAAAGAGCAATGCAAGATGATCAATCTTAGATCTGGAAAGGATGTGCATATTCCAGTAGGCATGCCAAAGAAGAGAAGTGAGCCTTTTAAAATTGAAAAATAAGTTCAGAATGACAAAAAGCCTATTCCTTCCACTAATCAACACATTGATAAAAGTAGAAGAGCTACAACACCTATAGAAATATATAAGTCACTACCTGTTAGAAAGGATGTTGCAGAATTATCAATTGTAGTAGAAAAAGGTAAAGCAAGTGAAAAACAACCTGTAGAGCCAACTATAGCACAGCAATTTAGACATCGACCACCATTCCCGTAAAGATTTTAGAAGCAGAAGCAAGATATACAATTCAACAAATTTATAGAAGTGTTGAAGTAATTTCACAGCAATATTCTGTTTATAGAAGCTCTAAAACAAATGTCTAATTATGTGAAATTCTTGAAAGACATTTTGGCAAGAAAAGAAGGTTAAGTGAATTTGAAACTGTTGCTCTAATACAGGAGTGCAGTCACATGCTTCAGAGCAAAATACCTCAAAAGTTGAAAGATCCAGGAAGCTTCACAATTCCTTATTCCATAAGAACCAAATAAAATGAAAAGGCACTTTGTGACCTTGGGGTTAGCATCAATCTTATACCTCTTTTAGTTTTCAAGCAATTAGGAGTTGGTGAATGTAGACCAACAACCGTGACTTTACAACTTGCAGACATATCATATGCTTATCCAAAAGGGAATATTGAAGATGTATTGGTGAAGATGAATAAATTCATTTTTCCAGTGGATTTCATTGTGCTGGACTTTGAAGCAAATAAAGAGGTACCAATCATCTTATAAAGACCTTTTTTGGCCATGGGAAAGACTATCATTGACGTACAAAAAGGAGAATTAACAATGACGGTTAATGACCAACAAGTTACATTTAATGTGTTGGATGCCATGAAGAGTCCCATTGAGATTGAGGATTGCAATTTCATCAGTGCTGTAGATCTTGCTGTAACTGAGTAGGTAAATAGTTGATGCAGTAATATTTAATTTGATGCTGTGGCATTTAAGGATGAAGATGCTGACACAGTTGATATAGTATGGCTAGGAGAGAAATAACCATTCAAAACAGAAAGACATTTTGAATCTTTGGATTTATTAAACAGGGAAGTAACACCTCATGTACCTTTTATGGAGTCTCCACCAGTTTTGGAATTAAAACTCTTGCCTTCACATTTAAAATATGCATATCTGGGTGACAATGACACGTTACCAATAATTATTTCATCTTCTTTGGATGTAGGTCAGGAGAAAAGTTTTGTAAATGTGTTGGGAAAACATAAGAAAGCAATTGACTAGATTTTGGCAGACATTAAAGGAATCAGCCCATTTATTTGTATGCACAAGATTTTACTGGAGGAGAGTTCCAACAACTCAGTAGAGCAACAGAGAAAATTAAATCCAATCATGAAGGAAGTTGGGAAGAAAGAGATTATCAAATGGTTGGATGCTGGAATCATGTACCCTATATTAGATAGTTCATGGGTGATCCCAGTACAATATATACCCAAGAAGGGAGGAGTGACTGTGGTAGCTAATGAAAAGAATGAACTCATACCCACAAGAATAGTCACAGGTTGGAGAGTTTGCATGAATTACAGGAAGCTAAACAAGGCCACAAGAAAGGATCACTTTCCTGTACCCTTCATGGCCAGATAATGGACAGACTTGTTGGAAATGAGTATTATTACTTTTTGGATGGGTATTCAAGGTACAACCAGATTGCTATAGCACCAGAAGACTAGGAGAAGACAACAACCACATGTCCTTATGGCACCTTTGCATTTAGAATGATGCCATTTGGTTTGTGTAATGCTTTGGAAACATTTCAGAGGTGTACGATGGTAATTTTTTCAGACATAGTGGAGCAAACACTACAGATATTCATGGATGATTTTTTTGTCTTTGGTAAATCATATGAGGATTGCTTGCACAATTTGAAAAATGTGTTTAAAAGATGTGAAGAGACAAATCTAGTTCTCAATTAGGAAAAGTGCCACTTTGTGGTGCAAGAAGGGATACTTTTAGGCCATAGAGTCTTGAAAAAGGGTATTGAAGTAGATAAAGCAAAAATAGAGGTCATTTACAAACTTTCACCACCCACCTCGGTTAAGGGTATAAGAAGTTTTTTAGGTCATGCTGGATTTTATAAGAGATTCATTAATGATTTCTAAAAAATAGTCAAGCCCTTATACATGTTACTTGAGCATGATAGACCCTTTAAATTTGATGACAACTATTTAAAGGCCTTTGAGGAACTAAAAAGAGTTCTTGTTACAACATTTGTTGTTATAGCACCATATTGGAGCATCCCCTTTGAGTTAATGTGTGATGCTAGTGATCATTCTATTGGAGCAGTGTTAGGACAAAGGAAAAACATGATTTTTCACTCAATTTATTATGCCAGCAAGACACTAGCAGATGCTCAGCTCAACTTCACAATTATTGAGAAAGAGCCACTGACTGTTGTGTTTGCTTTTGATAAATTTATGGCATATTTAGTTGGTACTAAGGTCACTATCTATACAGACCATTCGGTAATGAAATACTTGATCTCCAAGAAAGAGGCCAAACCGAGACTAATTAGATGGATTCTTTTGCTACAAGAGTTTGACTTGGAAATTAATGATAGAAAAGGAACTGAAAATTAGGTGGCAGATTATCTATCAAGATTGGAGGTATATACAAATACTCAAACCAAACAAGCAAGTATAGAAACCTTTCCTAATGAGCAGCTGTTGATGCTTTAGTATGCACACATGCTGCAGCAGTTAGGATTCTCAGGTATGTAGACTTTGCTAATTATTTAGTAAATGGACTTTTACCACCTGACTTAACCTACCAACAGGAGAATAAGTTTCTCTATGATGTCAAACGTTATCAGTGGGATGACCCTTACTTATACAAGGTGTGTTCAGATTAGATCATTTGAAGATGTATGCCTGATGAAGACATTTCAAGCATATTACAGGCATGTTAGTTGTAGCATACGGAAGGCGTTTTGGAGGCCACAGGACAGTAGCAAAAGTGTTACAAGCAAGTTATTACTGACCTTCTATCTTTAAAGACGCTTATGAGTTTGTTAAATGTTGTGACATGTGTCAAAGAACGGGAAACATCTCTTAGAAATATGAGATGCCACTCACTAACATTTTAAAAGTAGAGTAATTTGATGTATGAGGGGTAGATTTCATGAGACCATTTCCACATTTCTTTAACAACTTATACATTTTGGTGGCTATGAATTATATACCCAAATGAATGAAGGCTATAGCCTTACCTACAAATGATGCCAAGGCAGTGGTGAAATTCCTTTAGAGGAAGGTTTGGGACTTCTAGGGCCATTATTAGTGATAAAAGGACTTACTTTTACAACAGGATATTTGCTGCAGCATTGGTCAAGTATGGGATAAAGCATAAGATTGCCACAATATATCACCCTTAGTCAAATGGTCAGGCAAAAGTATGCCACCGAGAAATCAAGAAGATTTTAGAAAAGGTGGTGAACCCTACTAGAAAGGATTAGTCTCTTAGACTACATAATGCCTTATGAGCTTATCGTACAGCTTACAAGACACCACTTAACAAGTCTCCATACAGAATTGTCTTATGACAAAGCTTGCCATTTGCCATTAGAGTTAGAGCGTAAGGCATATTGGGCACTAAAACAACTTAACAAGGTAAGGCATGCTACAGTAGAGCATAGGAAGCTTCAACTATGTGAACTAGACAAATTAAGATTATTTTCCTATGAAAATGCAAAGATTTACAAGGAGAAAACAAAGCAATGGCATGACAAGCATATTCAGCAAAAGAATTTAGTTCTAGGCCAGTAATTTTTGCTTTACAATTCAAGATTGAGGCTTTTTCTAAGGAAGTTAAAATCACGATGGTCATGTTCTTTTAGACTTATCAAAGTCTATTCTTATGGTGTCGTGGATCTTAAGCATGAGAAAACTAGTCAAGAGTTTATAGTAAATGGGCAGCGAGTTAAGCATTATATTAGTGACGCCATGTATGACTCAAGAGAGGATTTATTCCTCAAAGATCCAGTTTGAGCACAAAAGAAGGGAAGGTCAGGCTAAAAGACCTTAAATCAAGCGCTAATTGGAAGACAACCCAATGAGGGAAGTATTTTAGATTTAGAGTGTTGCTTTTGTTATTTTATCTTTAATTAGTTGCTTAATTTTATTTATTTCATTTTTCCTAATGTTGTTGTGATGCATTTGATTTCTTTGATTTTTGTATTTGCATTAATTCTATAAATTTAAAAAAAAATATGGAAATTTATTGCAGATTGCTATAGCATCAGATTACTTAATGTAATAGGAGTTCATAATGGCAGAAGAAACTAAAAACAAGGGATTTTTACCGTTGGGACTAAATATGACAGTTAGCAAAGCAATCCAAAATAGAGATAACAATAGATTTCATAATCCCAAAATTTTTTATTTGATCTTTTTGCCTTTCTCAAATTGATGCGATTTTAAATTTAAAATATTCATATTTCCAATTTTCTCTCATTAATTCTTTAATTAATTCCTCTTCTAATTTTTCCTTTTATTTATCTTTATCGTCACTATATATTAGGATTTGTATTGTGCATCTTGACTACTTACTTTCGATTTTTGTTCCCCTCATCAAATAGCTTGCGAAGAACAATAACTTGTGAGGCCAACATGTTCCCTTGACACCCTATAGCATAACCTTTAGTGTTTCCATCATAACGAGATACAAGACAATCGCTGCTAGACTAAAAAACCCTTCTCGCTTTCATAGCTGTAAAACCGAGGACAAATTTGATGAATTTATTAAGTCGCGGAAAATTTTAGAGGAGAAAAGTTTTCAGTTCCCGCCATAACCATCTAGGACATGCAACGCCATTTATGTTGCTGCAGCAAAAAGGGGTTGGTTAGACTTTTGTACCTACCCAAGGGACCTAGTACTGCCACTAGTAAAAGAATTTTATATTAATATGTTACGGCAGGACAAATGCACAATATGGGTAAGGAATTCTCAGGTTCCTTTAGAAACAAGAATAATTAATGCCTTTTACAATTTGCCCTCTGATATTGACTGTGAATACTCTAAAATGATTATATCAATGACCAATAAAAAGTGGAATGATGTGCGTAAGGCCCTTACTGTCGAAGGTATTTCTTGGGTAAATGAGAAGGCTAGAGTAGTGAATAGGATCGACTTGAAACCGATTGCCAAAGTGTGGGTAAAATTTTTAAAGTCTAGACTGATACCCACCACAAACACCACTATAGTGTCACAGGAAAGATTAATTCTTTTATATGTCCTCCTCAAGGGTTTGCCCATTGATGTTGGAAAACTTATAGATATGAATATTGAGGAATGTGCTATGAAGAAGCAAAACCCTACTGGTTTGTTATTTCCTTCCCTCATTACAAGTATTTGCATTGTGTCCGGAGTGCGTGTCTCTACTAAGGATAAGAGGATTAAGAATAAAGGAGCTTTCGCTACTCGGACCATAGAGAGAATTGTTAGGGGAGCCTGTTGTTGTAACAACACAAGAGCCGGCTACTATAACAGAAGTAAGAAAAGCCATTGGGCTTGAAAGAAGGCTGCAAGAGTCAAGTGGCAGTATCACTGAATGTGTTAAAGTACAAAGAAGGGAGAATAATCAGTTCTGGAACTACCTGATTCACCTTGAGATCCATTTACATAAATTTGCTATATACATGAAAGGTAAGAACCAAAACTTTCCTAATGACTTATTGCAACAATTTAACTTTGAAGCAACAGCAAAGGAAGCTCCAGCAGCTGAACCAGTTACCAATGAAGAAGAATCTAGCTCTAAGAAAGAATCACCATCTCGCTCTAGCAAAGGCAAAGAGAAAATGTTGAGTGAATAAGACTCTTAAGATGACCAAAAGGAGATTAATGTTGAAATTAAGGCAGTAATTAGCAGAGCTACATGAACAGCTGCAGAAATACAGAGTCTGCTGGACATAATTGTTGAAATCATTGCTCAAGAAATTACTCCAACCACTACACAACAAACTCCACCAAAATCTTTATCATTAATACCAGTTAAAAAGGGGTCCAGCAAGCATAAAAGGACACAGCAGTCTAGAGGTGCTATAGCACCAGAAGAGTCAGACCCAAAATGTACACGATCACATCAGCCCAGAATACCCGAGTCCACAAGAACCTCTCTAGTTAGTTCCCCTACACCCAAAAGAAGAAATCATCTGTTGCAGCAGCTAACATTCCACAAGGATCACCCAAGGAACGTCTCCAAAGTACAATTAAGGTGAAGTGACCTTTTGCTGAGAAGTCTGTCCCAATTCTGCAACGCCAAGGGAGTGCTCCTACCAGATTTAATCTTTCAACTTATATAAAAAACTTGCTTTATTATTTTACTATTTTTTTTGCTTTGTTGGTTTATGAATTTTTATTTGCATATTTGGTTTGTTTGGTTTGTTTGCATTCTTAAGTGTTTCTGTGCATGTGAGGACACAACACCTCTCAAATTTGAGAGGGTTGTGTTGGAATACATCTTAAGTTTGTGAAATGTGTTTTATTTATATGTGTGAATGTGTGTGTAAGACTCTGTTATCTAAGTTTTTATATGGATTGAAATACCTAATGAGGATAAATTGAGTGTCAAGTTTTATGATTGCCAAGTAAGGATAGTTCAAAGATGAGGGTTGAATTTTTATCTCTATATTTAAGTTTTGACTGAGTTTCATAAGATTGCTGTAGCAGAGGCTGTGTTTGTTAAGAGGGTAATAAATATCTGAAGTTTGGGGGAAAATTTAAGATAAATTGTGCTTGTTATGAATAATTCTGCTCTAATTGCTGAAGTTACTAAGTAACCAGGGCTGAGTATGCACCTCATATGCAGACTTGAGTCGAAAGGCAACAGATGTTATGAACATTGTTATAGTAGTGAAAAAAAAATTTTGGCCATCTATCTGGGATATTGAGTAACCAGATCTGTTCATGAGCCCCATGTTTAGCCTTGAGTCAAAGGTGTCTTTAGATAAGACCATGTTATAAGCATTGTTGCAGCAACTCTAAATTATGCATTGGTTAAGTAATTGGGTGTCATCACTACAAGTGATTGACATTCACATAAAAAATCAATGATACATTTAAGAGAATAGCACTAAAAAAGAACCTTTGTTGTTGTAGCACAGTTAAACTTTTTGTGATTTTTGCCCCTGTACATTAATGAATTAAGAATTGCCCTTGAGAATGGTGTAATATCTGAGTAATGTTGCATTACCCTTGGACTTAGTCAAAGTGACACACACACACTTTGGATGGAATGAGGCCTAAGTCTAGACTTGAACTATTATGACAATCTTGCATGATTTAAGGAGTGGTCTGAGGGTTAGAAAATCCTTATAAATGTGATGACAGAGCTAAGTTATATGTTGCATGATTGTGTTATTCAAATATTAGTGTGTTGTCATTACTTGAAGACAAGTAATGGTTTAAGTTTGGGGGTTTGATAACTCTATAAAATAAGAGTTATCTATAACACTTTTGGTTTTAAATTAAGATTATTTAGAGAATAAATGACATATTTTAATTGTATTTTAGTTATATTTTGCATACTTATTTATTTTTAGTTTATTAGGTTGTTTTAGAATAAATTGTGTGCTTAGATTTTGTGCTTGATTGTAGGCAATTGAAAATGTAATTTTCAAAGAATGAATATTATGCAATGGGCTTGCGAGAATGAGGAAAGAATTTGGCTACACAAAATTAGAAATGAATCTGAAACAGTGCAGATGCTGTAACCAGTGCTGTAGTAACCATTGCTGTGGCAATCCTGGAGCAACAAAAAAGAAAATTTCGTGCGAATCTTAGAAAAAAATATGCGATCTACAGTTTTCAAATCTGGAAGATACGTGCCCTAGACTTCCAGTTGCCCTAATTTTCTATTATAAAATAAGCACGCACCCAAGGAAAGGAAGAGAGTCGCCATTCACAAGAAATAACAAGAAAATAAAAAGAAAACAACATAGAACAAGAAAATTCCAGGTTGAATAAGAAGATTGCAGTCGTGGGAAGGAAGAAATAAAAAACTTAGAAGGATCATTCGCCTCTATCTCTGTTTTTATTTGTTTTCTTTGATTCATGATGATGTATTTGATGGCTGAAATGGTTTTTGTTTCTGTTTTGTTACAAATGATGAACTAATTTTATTGGTGGTTGACTGATAAACAAGCTTGATGATTATTGACTGAATTTATGTGTTGCTGTATGATTGCAATAACATTTTATTTTGATAATGCTTAATTTAATTCACTATTTCGGCTGACTACCCATTTAGTGATACTAACTAAGAAAGAGCCACAAAAGGACATGTTTTAGTGGAATATATCAGAGCAATACTTGCTTCTAGGTTAGATTTCTCAAGTTAGGTTAACTTAATTTGAATAGGGTCATGTCTAATTTAAAACTAGTGATGAACTAGACATAAGGATTCACAATGTAGGGTATTAGAAACCTTGATCATATAATGTTATATCTTGTGTGGCAAAACAACTAGTCATTTTTAGGTTGCATATAGATATAAGAATTCCAATAGGCGACAGTTGAGGATGCATTAGCATTCTGCCCAGTACGTGGTAATTGCTGTAGCACAATACTATAACAGAAAAACAGTCAATGCCATTAAGTGAATTAATTCACTCAACTACATTGCTCTTAGTCATTACATTTTTTGTGTGAGACATGTTAGTTTAGTTTATTGAATTTTATTTTTCTGCCAGTTAAATTATTTAGTTTAATTTAGTTGTTAAAAGAGTTTAATTTGATTTAATTGAATTTGCACTATAAGAATTGCTGTAGCAACTCTAATAACATCAATCCATGTGGAGACAATACTGAAATGCTTATCACTTTATTACTTGTTGTGTACACTTGTGCACTGACACCTGTATTTTAAGAGATTGAACCAAATCCGCAACAACAATAAAGAAGCTGATTTAAATGGGCTAATAGCCACTTATTTTCTTTTCTTCAAGTAAACTATTGATATGAGTGTAAAAGTGTTAGTAGTTGATCTCTTTCAAGAAGTATGAAATTAAGTGCAGTGTGCATAAGTTGTATAGAGCCAAAAATAAAGCTTTTAAGATGCTTGGTCAAGATTATAAAAAGAGTTTCAATAAACTCTAAAGATAATTGGGCTTCATTGAGGTTTATCCCAGGATCCACAATATGCATTAAGAAGGAATGGAACAAAAATATAATTTTTCCAATTTTCAAAAACTTTTTCGTGATGCTTGATGCAAGTAGGAGGGAGTTCTTTTAGGTTACAAACAGTTTATAAGGGTTCATGGATACCATTTAAAAGGGCTATATAATGGAGTTTTATTGACTATTGTTAGTATTGATGCTCATTATGGGATATATCTATCTATAAGCTTTAAGTGCCATGGAAGTCAAAACACTCAGACTTAGGTGATTTTCATGGAAAAGCTATATAATCAGATTGGTTGCAATGGAGGAGAAAAGCTATATTTTATACGTGTTAGGTAGAAATGAGTCCTTAACATAATTGATAGGATCTTCCATTTGCTAAGTAAGTAGTATTTCTACATGCATATCTATGTCAATTTTAAGTAAAATGTTCTTCAAACTTTATTGAACAAAGTCTTTTAGAAGACAACAATGAGCCCAAACTACTCTGGATTCAGTGATGACATTGAAGAACTAAAGAAAATCATTGAATTAGCTATGAATGGCTTATTCATATTCCAACTACACACTAGGTAAAGCACATTTTTCTACCTACACTAAGTGCAGTCATGTGACCAACAATGAAATAATATCTTTTATAATTAAATCAACAATTTTAGAAGCATGCCTATTGTCTAATAATTGAAGAGATAAGGAGAAAGATCATAAAATTATCCATAAAAGAAATGAGGATGGCAAAAGGTGGGATGGACAGTTACCACTTTTTCAAAGGAAGATTACTATAGCTAGGATTGAAGCAAGAGGTTTATATGTGATTTTTGGGCATGAAAACATAGTTAAGGTAATGAAGGATCTCTTCAAAGTACTTGTCATTGACTTAGGGATAATAATAGGGCAAATATAAATTGGATCTACTCTGTTCTAGATCTATAATAAAAATTGAGATCCATTTCTGCTTCAGATTCATCATGGATTCATATTTTTTTATCCACATCTAGATTTTGAAAAATAAAACCCAACTATGCTCTAGATCCGTTGTCATGAATTCTAAATCTAAACAATAAAGGATCAATAACCTTTTTGAAAGAAAATTAAAGACTGAAATATATTGATAACAATTAAATTGTATAATTTGTATAAAAAATCTAATAAACATTGTAGCTTATTCTTTTACGCCAAAACAAACAAATAAAAAAAGATAATGAAATATCCATCAAAAGTAATTGTAAAACTAAAATCATTGTATTATTCTAATGTCTTCTTTATTGTCGTGATATCCACGACACAACCATTATCATTCCTATAACATTAAATAATGATATATATAAGTTAACTGTGATTTATATTCAATGCTTTATTATTTTATTATACCAAATTGAACTAAATATATGAATAACATAGTTAATTCATGCTCATCCATGCCACATCTTTTGAATACGTTAATCAAGCATGTGTTGAAGTATATAAATTTGATTTTGAGCGTAAAAATTAAATAAAATTTTAATTTATTAAACAAAAAGATTACTTAATATAAAATAAAGAATTCAATTAAAAAATTCACACCAATACCTTGAGACAACAACCAAACTTGACAATATGTTAAAGGCCTCTAATGTATTTGATGAAGTCTACTGAGATATGATGTCATAAATTTACCACTTGCACTAAAAATAGACTTAGATGCAACTATAGATATAAGAATAGCCAAAATATCTCTAGTGACATTACACAAAATAGGATATTTAGATCTATCATCTTCCACCATCCCAATATCTCAAAAGTATCAGTTCGAGGCAAGACAGATTTCTTCAAATAATAGTCTAGCTCAGGCTTCTCATGGTCAATACTAGCACTTTGATTAATAAATGTCTTAAAACTAGCTCCATATTGTTCCCTTCTTAAATTAAATGTTTTTGTTAAGGATTGAGTAATTAGATTGATAAACAAGTCCATTTGATTTTGACTTCAATAGGTATTCCTTAACTAAATCATAACAATATTTACGGACATTCCAAATTCTATGTTCATAATCAACTTGATAAAGCATAGGAAAATAATACTCCACTAGTTTCATCTTATATCTTGGTTCCAAAATAGTTGCCACTGCCATTAATTCATTAACCACACTTTAGCATTAGTCATATTTTTCTAACATTTTCTTTGCCAACTTTAATATGTATTCATTGTTGAAACCTAGCCACTGAGAAATATGTATTCTAACAAAAATAATAAAAGAACAATTTCATTGTAGGATATTTCATGCCAAAAAACAACTTTCTAACTTTATTAAATAATCCAAGCCTACAATAAATTTTTGTTTGCAAACTCCTAGCCTTCTTCACAAGGCAATGATTTATATTTCAATTCTTGTTATTTTAAACAAGAAAACACATCTTTATAAACTAAAGCAATGTCAAGCATGTATTAGGTGGAGTTCCACCTAATTCTGCAATCAAGAATCAGTTACTTGGTGCTTGAAATTTTTAATTCATGAATAGCCTTCATGAATTTTTCTTGCATTTTGGGTGTCATTTTCTAACAAGAAATTCTATTAGAAATTCTCTCAATACTTTCACTAATTACATATAGCCATCTTCTACTATCAAATTCAAGATGTGTGCACAACAATGCATATGAAACTACCTTATATTCAATAACAATGAATTAGAAAGTTTGTCTAAAAAGATGTCAATCATAGCGTTGTTAGTGGTGGCATTATCAATTGTTTAAGAACACAATTTTCCATCAATATTCCAATCTAATAAGCACTCCATTAAATTATCTTGAAGTACTTTAGCAATGTGTGGACACGTTACACGTATAAACCTAAATAAAAATGACAAACAATAGAAAAAAAATATTATTACATGAATTGAGTGTTTGCTAATCATAATGAAAAAGAAATGATAAAGATATAAACAAATAATACTATAGAAAGTACCTCATGAGGCGACTTTACAACCTCAGGAATTGTCTATAAAACAAGTGGTGACAATTATTTATCCTATATTTTGATTAGAAGTACATAAATCAATAGTATTGGAGAGATTCTACTTTGATCTCTCACCAACAACTTCATTATTTTAGACTTTTCATATTCACTTTGTTTGAAGATATCTTTCTTCAGTGTATTCTGAGAAACAACCTTAAATATGGGTTGTCAAAAACCAACAAACTTCTTGAATGCAAAATGTTCAACCATATAAAACAGTATTCATGCTTGATGATCATATTTGTAAGCTCTCTTCTTAAAGTATCATGATCAAAAGAAAATGCCTTAACTTGGACTTTCCCTTTATTTGCAATAGCATTCAAGATAGCTATCTTAATTGTTTATTGCTTACGTCATGAGCATCTATGCAGGTGATTATGTAAATGGTTGGTTCCACCTCTTGTAACTAACTTTCCATTGCGTTGGTTACAAATTACTTTCAAGTATCTGTTAATCTTTTGCCTCGTAAAATGATTCCACACAATAGACTTTAACTTTTTACCAACAACAGTAATTTCATCGTAAGTAATGGGTGAAGATGAATTTAACTTTATCATATTTGATGGTTCAATTACTTCAACAGCATCATGCCCATTGTCATTACTATTTTCTAATTGTGGTAAATTAGGACTAGAATCCATATTTCACCTAAAATAAATAAATACATTAATCGTTTGCATCACTAAAATAAAAAAAAAATAGTTATATTTATGCATCAACATAAGGAGAGTAAATAAATACAATTATTAGTTAATGAATATATAAAGTAGGGGCATAAATTAAATAAATAATTGAGATCTTTTAATTTCTTCTTCATTCATACTGATCCTTTATTGAAATCAACTCTCAGAATTTAAAACATAGTCAAATCAAAGCTAATCCACATGTATATAATATTGGTTAGCAATCAAAGTCAAGCAACGATAATGAAAAGCAAATACCTAACTTGATGATTGACAATTTCCTAATTTCCTATCATTTAGTTATTTTATGGCACATAAGCACCATTGATTAGTGATTCACAGCATGAAAAAGGTTATAAGAAAATAATAGAAAAGGAAGCTCAAGTCTAAAAATTTACTTAATAATTAAAAGACTGATCCAAGCATTCAAATGGAGCGGAGAAGCTAGAGTAGAGTGCAAAGAAAAAAAAAGGCTAAACTGAAATAAAAACCTAAAAAAGAATTAAGGCTAGCTGTCCTAATTTTTCTTTACACTTAATTATTTTTGTCTTATTATCATTTATATTTACAAAACTAACCTTTAAGTTTTAAGATCTTTAAATGCATGGTAAAAATCATTAATATGCTATGAATAAAATTTATCATCACTTATAATTACACAATTATTAAGAAAATTTATTATCATTTATAAATAAACAATTATTTGGTTTTAGAAATTAAGATAGATTAAAACATGCTCCAGATTCGTCTTAGATCTGCACATTGATGTCTAAATCTATTTTAAACTAACTTAAATCTGATCCTATTCAATTTGGATCGTGTGCATCTTGGGCTAGATCCAATCCATTGCCATCCTTTGGTTGACTTGGGTTGAAAGATGAGATTATGGGGAGTGGCAGATATCTATACAAGCATGCTATGCTATGTGTTCTAGCATGCTATGCAAGCATGCTATGTGTTCTATTAATGCAAAGAGGTTCAATGTTGAGGTTTATGTTGAGTGCTAGAAATTGTGTATTTATAATGGAGAAAATCATCATTTTATACTCTAAGTCTCACTAACATCCCTACTTTTATGTCTATAAGTCTCTTGTGATTTAATTAAGTATGTTTTATTTTAATTAAGTATTTTATGTATTCTAGGGGACATCATGGTCATTTCATAATGAACAAGAGATTAGATAGAAAAACAGACAGCAATTTTGAACTCAGGACAATCGAAAACCTTAAGAGGAGCCTAAAAAGATAAATGGTACTATTCACATATACGGTACTGTACGATGACATGGCACTGTACGATGACATGACACTATATGATGATGTGGCAACATTCAATTGGACGAATGATGTGGCATTGACTACTTATGTGGCATTGACTGATGATGTGATGTTGACTGATGATGTGATGTTGACTGATGACGTGTCACGATCTTATTGGATTAAAATGCTGATGTGGCGTTGACCAGCGACGTGGCAGTATGTTAGTGGATCGAAAAAACGTGCGTATAGCACATGCATATACACGAAATGACAGCCCTAATGATGTATTCCATCCAATAAGAACTTGCCACGTGGCGTAATCCTGAGCGTCCAAATTGTTTTAATCCAATGGCCATGATTTACTTATTGTATCTATGAAAAGGGGGCTCTCCTCCTAATTTGACACCCCTGAATCCATTTTTGAGCTCCATTTTCTGTAATTCCATCTCCATCTTGTATTTTCTACGTATTTTAATAAAATTTCCATTTTACCCCTAGTTCAATTATGAGTAGCTAATGTTCTTTCAAGCTTGGGTTAAAGGTGAAGTCTCAACATGCTCTATGGGCTTAATTTCATGAATTTACTTTTTCTTCCCATCTAATTTATGTGGATGTTTTGACTTTTTGTAGACAGATAGTAATAATCTTGTCTAGATATCGGCTGGTATAACTATCTCCCTAGGTAAGGTCATTACTATTTGGCACGGGAAGCACTTAGCACCATATCTATTAGAGTGAGGTTCATGAGGAGTGGAAAATCCCCCTTCATAATTTAATTAGTACTAATAATAAATGTTAAGCTGATAGTGCATATTGAGTACAGATCTGGAGATCCAAGCACTATATTTTAATAGTTTATTCCCATCGCTTTAATTTAAATTAATAGAGAGCCTACATCATTTTCATTATAAATCTAGTCACCCACTTAGAAAATTAATTCTATAAGCAATTAAAATTCACTTCTTCATGGAATCGACACTCGTCACCGTTGATCTATTCTATAATAGATTCGTGCACTTGTGAGTTCAATAAAATTTGCACAACAGTTTACGTCCACATGTATTTGAAAAGTGAAACTTTTCTTAATAGCCTACAATTATCAATACACTATTCATTACCTGAGAAGAAAAAGTGGCCACTAAGTTTGCATGATAATTTACAGTCACCTATTATGATCAAATCTATTGTAACTTTTAAGAAGATTTCAAGTGTCAAATGCTCTAAATATGAATATTAAGGCCAAAACAATAGGACATACAGAGGGGAAAAAGACTTAAACAAGCAGCATAAGTTTCATTTATCTTTCATTCAGTAGTTAAGTTAAATTAGTTTAATTATTTAGTAGTTAAGTTAAGATTCAATAATTAGGTTAAGCAAGTTTAATTTCAGATGTTAGGTTAAACAAGTTTAATTAAATCAATTGAATTGCTTATGATTAGTTTTGTGGCATAAACTAAAAATGAAGAAGTTTATTTTATCTATGACAATGGTGATTTTTATTGATAATTCAATTGATAATTTCAATAATTAGTGTCTATTCCTTATTTGGTATTTTTTGTTTTATTGACAAAAACAAAACTGTTACTAAAAAATGAAACTATTAAAGTGGTAGTAGCTAGCATTTCAAGCACATCACCTGAAGATTTCACGTAAATGGAAAAAAGCAATAAAGTATAGGCTGATCCCATTAATCATTTTTCAAAGGATCAAATGAGACAACATCTTGATATTGGTAGAAGGATACAACTAATGTATCAACTTTTACTGAAACTAACAATAGGTTTGAATATTTTGTTATTCTGAAAATGATATTGTGTGTTATCTAAGACAAGTAATAGGATAAGCTTTTTTGGTTAATACCTATAAAGTAGAATGAGTTTACAGGAAACTATTATGTGTAATTGCTTTATGTTTTATGAAGGCTACACAAATATTTATATGTATGTATATATGTATGTATGGATGTATATGTATAATTTTATCTTCATACATGTACTTCAGTTTATTTAGTAGTTTTACTAAGTAGTGTTGTTTTCATTATTGGAACTGAAGTAATGTAGTCAAACTTAGATTTGCTATTGTTAGTTGATATTATTAGAGCTAAAATGTTCTACTTTCACTAAAACTTTTATTATTATTTAGGAGCTCTAGGTTTGAAGCTTAACTGTTATATTCATGGAAAATAGATTAATTGTTAGTTATAGAGTTGTAATATTATAATTCACATTATATGCACTTAGTTTACAAAAATAGAATCATAATTGCATTCATATTTATGTCATTGTGATCAATTATAGAAGAGAGAATTACAACTTCACTAAGTTTTCATGTTATCACTGCTTGTTACTATCAACCTTATGGGGGCCCAGCAACCACCCTCAGGCTTATAAAGGGATAAAGTTAAATACTTTAATATCTCTTTTTTGAGCACTAATTAGTATCCAGAGGAATATGGCAATTTTTGCTTCAAAACTCCATAATTAAGCATGTTGAAGTTATAGAAATTCAATGATGAGTGATTTGTTAAGAAGTTGCAACAAGTGCCTTGATCCAACAAGTAGTACAGAGCTTATACATATATTAGACAAGTGGGCTAGCACCATATCAGCTAGTCATTAGTGCTAGTATTATAGATGGCAGAGGCCATATGTGGCGAAGTCACAATAATGAATGCTTGAGTGCATCAAAGTCAATTAATAGAGTAGGCGGGCACAATATCAACTACTAATTATATTAAAACATAATTGTAGGATATATCTTTTCCTAGAGCATCGCTAAAGGGGATATTGTTGGCCTTACAGGGGAGTGGGGCCAGCAACTTCCATTAGGACTATGAAGGTATGAAGTTAAATATTTTCATACCTATTCTTTAAGCACCAATTGATTTTTAGAGGAATATGACAACTTTTACTTTAAAACTCTGTAATTAAACATGCTAAAGCTAGATAAATTCAATGATAGGTGACTTATTGAGAAGTAACAAGCATTTCAATCCAACATTTACAAAACTTAGTCTACAACTTATTATAAAAGTAAGCTAGTAACACTAGGCTCATCATTTCAGTTCAATAACTACAATAGTACTTAGAAAAATAAATAAGACTTCCAGCATATCTCAGTCTTCAATAGTCCACACATGCAACCACCTTGTTCAAGTTTCCTCAGAGTGGTTTTCACCGCATGCACATCATTTAAAGCTTTTTTTGGTTTTCTCTTCAACATAGATTTCACTTCATTCATTGCATTTGATATTCCTTCAAGCTTTGCATTCACTTGTTGTTGTGCTGGTACACAACTTCTATTGTCTTCAAATAGTTCATTACTGTTGAAATCACATAATTCTAAACACCATCATTAGAAGAAGTATAAACTTCATGAGAGCAATTATAGAATAACTTGTTTGGATTATCTTCAGTATTTGAAACTCAAACCGCACAACGCATACTCTGCAATCACATACGAAATTCCTATAGTTGATTAAATTTCTATTGACTTTTTCCCTACTTACCATATTGTCTTTACTACCTCTTATATTGTGTACCTTTTGAATCCATGTTGTTGAGATTCATAGATAGTGAGAAATACAATCAAAGAATGTTAAGTAATAAGAGAGGATAGTAAAGCTTGCAAACGAAGAGTGTTTGAGCTTATAGATAGGCAAATTTATGGCAATGCTGCAGTTGGCTTATAATCCACTTGTAAACTAAAGAAAAACCTATTGACTTCTGCTTGTACATTCATGAAATAGTTTTAAAGAGCAACAACATTTCCATATCCAAGCTGTAATCATCTTTCATTTTTAATATTATTTTTGTAATCTCTTTTTATGATGCCACATTTTTATAGCCACCAGCCTAAATAACAAGTGATCAATAATTTTAGGACAGTTTAATTCGCACTCAATTATTTATATTAAGCTTCTTTTTGGCATACATACTAAAGCTTAAGTGTATTGAAAATAACCTTAAACTTGGTTGGACTCTAAAATGTATAGTTGTATTCATGGTTTAAAGTTCAAACCCTATAGTTTCCATCTTCCTCTAAACCTCCTCTTAATTTATCAATGTAGCCAACTTTTCCATTAGGTTGAGGGCTTAAGATATTAGTAGATTTGCTTTTGTCTCAAAGCTTCAACCACAAACAATAGTCACATCTTTTATACTCTTATCACTACCCTGTATACTACTTCTCCATATAATAGAAAACCTTTTTTTTTTTTTACCATAATCTCTGTAGTAAATAAACAATTCATTATCACTATCAAATGACATCCCAATCATTGGCTCATCATGTTCTAAATGTCCTCCTCAATTTTCTCCTACTCTTTAACTTCAATTGCTTTTTCTATATTCTTTATTTTTACAAAATGAACGTAACTCATATTAACAAACTATGAACAACAAAGGATTGCTAAAGAGAGCCACATACTAGTTAAATATGCTATAAATTACAAAAAAAAATAATCTGTTGCAAATTATTATATCAATTTTGAAAACATCCAATTTTTTGTTTCCTCTAGCAATATGAAATTGTTAAATCAATTTCAAATAAAACAATGGTAATAAATAAGAAAAAGAGAGTTGTTTCCTTTAACAATATAAAACCTAGTTTGGAATAACAAAAATCAAACAATTTATTAATTCTTTGTTTGAAAACAACTAAAATTTCTCCAATTATTTTGTTTCAGAAATAACCCAAATTTCAAATAATATATTCTCCATCACACTTTGTATCTTAACAAATAATTCACCAATTCCTTAACACAACCCAAATTTAAATTAATGAAATGAATTAAAGAAAATTATGTTAACCGTTGAGAATACCAATTACGATAGCTGTTAAAGATGAGACCACAATAGCTATCGGAGATGGGATGAGAGAGTAAGGAAGCGAGATGAGATAGAGAACCGAGTTAGTTTGCTTGAGAGTGTTGATTTAGGCATTATAATTTTAGCATTTTATAGTGAGTCCAAAACACAACGTTCTATACTTAGTGTTGTGCTTACTTTTTTTAGAATATCATTACTGGTTTTCTTAACTATCTTAGATATTTTCTAAACTGATAAATGTGTCAACATAGAAATTAACTAGATGTGTGATACATATTTTTATGGATAATGATTTTTTCTTTTTTGAATGGACTTTCATGACTAACTATTTATTAATGATTAGGAGAATTGGGTAGAATATAGAGGAGAGATGAAGAATAATGGTAGGATAAAATTATTATAATACTTATAAGTAAATTGTAAATAAAAATAAAAGGGGTCCAATCATAAACGACAACAAAGAAGTAGAGATGGCCAATGGGTTGGACGGCACGAGGTCCGACACGGGCATGACACGTTGTTGATCTTATAATATTAATTTTGATGATAACAAAACTTATATATTCTTGATTAAAATGTTGGAGCTATTAAAATGAATTTCTTAAAGCCATAGACATGTTTAAAGAAAGCTTAATGGTTGTTAACTTGAGTTGGAAAACCTTTTTCTAAACAAAAGTTGCCAAAAATATAGATTCTGAAAATCAACGGTCAACCGTTTATTGGAAAACAGTAAACCCATAATTTAAAGAGAGGAAACTGTCTTTGTAATTCTGCATCATTTATCTGAGAAGATTCTGGAAATTAACGGTGAACCGTTTATTTGAAAACAGCTAACCAATAATTTACAAAAAGAAGAAAGTTTTTTTAACCTTGAGCCGTTTAGCAAAAACGGTAAGCAAAGTTTGTTTTACAGGTTTCTAGAAGCAAATGGTGATCCGATAACTGTAAGCGGTAAACCGTTTATTTAAAATCTAAGCATAACGGCTATTTGGACAAGTCAAAACGGTTAACCGATAGCAGTAAACGACGATCTGATTATTCTCATAAAGTCAACAACGGCTAGTTTTCAGCTCCAACTATAAAATAGCTCAATCAAATTCAAATAAAAAGAGATCTAACAATCATCTTTGAGCTTGCTACTGAGAAAAAAATCTCGTTTTAGCGTTAAACTTGTTTTATTTCATTGCTTCACACTTTAGGATTTCAATTGTAATCATATAGTTTGTGTGAGAGATAGATTGATTATAATCTTTGTTTTTGAGTGATTGTAAGTGTTGGGATACACTTGGGTTAAGAGATTGGGAATAATCTCTTATTGTAAATATTCATTGACACCTTTGAGGTCAATTGTAAGTGTTGTTGAAGCCTTGGAGGCTTACTTAGTGGAATCCTCAAGTCCGGTGAGCTTGGAGGCGTAGACGTAGGCACGGTTGGTCGAACCACGTAAAAATCACATGATTGATCTCTCTTCCCTTATCTTTTTAATTTCGAGCATTGTTAAATTTATTGCTTTTAATTTTATTAAGACATTAGTTTTAATTGTTGTGTGGTTTTATTTGCTTAATTTTTAAGAACTCAATTCACCCCCCTCTTGGGTAGCCTAGTTAGTATTTCAATTGGTATCAGAACAAGGTTCTCTTGTTAGGACTTAACCGTCTAGAGTAAAAGATCCATGGCAACCTAAAATGATTCTAGCTTTAGGGAAGGACAATCCAACACTAGGCCACCATTATTTGATGGTAATGATTATCCTTATTGGAAAACTAGGATGAGAATTTATTTGCAAGCTTTAGATTACGAAATATGGGAGGTTGTGTGTGATGGTCCATTCATGCCTATAACTAAAAATGAGGAAGGAGAAGATATTCCTAAACCTTCACGTGAATGGAATGAGCTGGAAAAGAGAAAAGCTTCTCTAAATTCCAAAGCTATATGAATGCCCTATTTTGTGCTTTAGATTAGAAAGAATTTCATAGGGTTTCAAGTTGTTCTAATGCTTATGAAATTTGGAAGAAACTTGAAGTTGTTTATGAAGGTACAAATCAAGTCAAAGAATCTAAAATAAGTAGATATACTAGGCAATACGAATTTTTTCAAATGGAACAAAATGAAAGTATCTACTCTATGTACACTAGATTTACAGACATTGTAAACACTTTAAGAGCACTTGGCAAGACCTTTTCAAATAGCAAGAAGGTAAAGAAAATCATTAGGTCATTACCAAAAGAGTGGAGACCTAAGAGAATTGTCATTGAGGAAGCCAAGGATTTAAACATTTTATCTATTGATGATTTAATTGGCTTACTTATTTCTTATGAAGAAGATTTGGCAGTGTTGAGTACTATAAATTGTATATTTATAATGGAGAAAATCATCATTTTACACTCCAAGTCATACTAACATCCCTACTTTTATGTCTTTAAGTCCCTTGTAATTTAATTATGTATGTTTTATTTTAATTAAGTATTTTATGTATTTTATGGGATATCATTGTCATTTCACAATGAACAAGAGATCATATGGAAAAACGGACAGCAATTTTGAACTCAGGACAGTCGAAAACCTTAGGAGGAGCATAAAAAGATAAACGGTATAGATTTTCACATATACGATCTTACACACACATCGCTTTGTGATCGTTTCACTTATCTGCATCATAATCGACGTGGCATCGCATGCGATGACGTGGCGACATTTGATTGGACGAATGATGTGGCATTGACTGCTTATGTTGCATTAACTGATGATGTGGCGTTGACTGATGATGTGTCACAGTTCTATTGGATCAAAATGCTGACCGGCGACGTGACAGAATGTTAGTGGACAAAAAAAAAATGTGTGTACGGTGCATGCATATACATGGAATGACAGCCCTGATGATGTGTTCCATCTAAGAACAGCTTACCACGTGGCGCAATCCTGAGCGTCCAAATTGTTTCAATCCGATGACCATGATTTACTCAGTGCATCTATAAAAAGGGGGCTCCCCCCCTAATTTGACACCCCTGAATCCATTTTTTAGCTCCATTTTCTGTAATTCCATCTCCATCTTGTATTTTCTACGTATTTTAATAAAATTTTCATTTTACCCCTAGTTCAATTATGAGTAGCTAATTTCCTTTCAAGCTTGAGTTGAAGATGAAGTCTTAATATGCTCTATGTGCTTAATTTGGTAAATTTATTTTTTCTTCCCCTCTAATTTATTTAGATGTTTTGCCTTTTCGTTGACAGATAGTAATAATCTTATCTAGATATCGACTGGTATAACCGTCTCCCTAGGCAAGGTTATTACTATCTGGCACGATAAGCCCTTATCACCATGTCTATTAGAGTGTGGTTCATAAGGAGTGAAAAATTCTCCTTCATGATTTAATTGGTACTAATAATGAATGTTAAGCTGATAGTACATATTGAATACAAATCCGGAGATCCAAGCATTTCATTTTAATAGTTTATTCCCACAGTCTTAATTTAAATTAATAGATAGCCTACGTCATTTTTATTATAAATCCAACCACCAACTCAGAAAATTAATTCTAAATACAATTAAAATTCACTTCCTCATGGGATCGACACTCGTTACCGTTGATCTATTCTACAATAGATTCGTGCGCTTGCAAGTTCAACAAAATTTACAAAACAAGTTTTTGGCGCTGTTGCCGAGGAGGTAAGTTATTTTAATTCGTAGATTTTTTTTTCTTTATTTATTTATTTATTTTTAGTTGTTTCCTTGTAATATTATTTTTTATTATTAAAAAAAAGTGAATTTACTTTTTGAGGTAAGTATTTTTATTTCTTCTTTAAATTTTTGTAATTTAATTATCATGTTATTTTTTTTAATTTGGTAAGTTCTACCGCCTATTAATTTATATTAATTTGTTTCACACATTTATTATTATTTTTTTTATAGAACTTGAGTTGTTTTCATAGCAAAATTGTAACAGCGTGATAAGGTTAGTATCGTAATTTCTTCCTTCTTCTTTATTTTTATTAATTTTGTTATCATTTTTTTTTCTTCTTTGCATGCATGGTCATAGGTCACAATTACCTAATCTTGAACCTATAGATTTTGAACTGGAAAAGACACTTCGCACACACAAACACGTTGCAATTAAAAATAAAATTGAAATGGATTTGCAACCAGTACCACAAGAGAGACCATTTAAGGACTACTTCAGTCCCTTAGCTAACTTGAGCAAATCATGCATATGATACCCAAATGTAGCTGCTAGAAGTTTTTAGTTAAAACCTAGTATGCTAAATTGTCTCTCAATATTCTATGGCCTAGAAAATGAAGATCCATATAATCATCTGAATGATTTCCATGCTATTTGTCAAACTTTTAAATATGAGAATTTTTCAGATGATGATGTTAAACTTAGATTATTTCTATTTTCTTTAAAAGATAGAGCTCGTTCATGGTTCAATACATTGCCTGCTAATAGCATTACATCATGGGAACAAATGGTAACAAAATTTTTGAATAAATATTTCCCAATACATAAAACCAATGCTATTCGCAGGGAAATTTCAGAGTTTACCCAAAGAGAAGACGAGCAATTTTTCGAAGCATTGGAGCGATTTAATGGGCTACTCCTAAAGTTTCCACATCATGGATACAAAAAATGGAATCAATGCCAATACGTTTTGGAGGGATTATTGCCGAATGTGCAAGAATGGCTAATGGCAACAAGTGAAGGAGAGCTAATGTCAAAAAGTGCATAAGAGATTTGGGATTTCTTCCACTGACAAGGGGATAATTCCAAACAACGGAGTCGTTCACTCAAAAATAATAGAAGAGCTAAGGGAGTGAATGAGGTTCACATTGGCGAGCAAAGTTCAAAAATTAAATAAGTTAAAGAGATAGTTGAGGTCTTTCCCGACAAATAGTATCGTTAACAGCTGCTAAATTGACGGAATCACATGACCAGGACTCATACCCAGATCAAGCCAATGCCATAGGTGTAATGAAAAAACCATCAAACTAAAACCCTTACTCCAACACATATAATCCCGGATGGAGAGATCACCCTAATTTTTCATGGTCTCAAGGATTCCAACAGAATGGACCAGCAACTCCAGCTCCAGCTCCACTAATGCAACCAATTCCTCAAAATCCTCAAGCCTCTCAACCACCATTTAGACCATACAATCAGAACTCAAACTATTCTCATCCTAGACCATGGGAAGATGCATTCTAGAATTTTAAAAATCTTATTCACTCCAAAATCGAGCAACAAAATCGCACCATTAATGAACTGCGAAATGAGATGAAAGCAAGCTTCAACTCACAAACCCAATCAGTTTCAAACCTTGAAAAAATGGTGGGACAATTTGCTTCTTCAGTTCAAATCTTGGCAATGACTGTTGAGAAAGGCAAATTCCCAAGTCAACCAGTGTCTAATCCTAAAGGAGTGAATGAAGTAAGCATCAGTTCACCTCAGCAGCACGGAGAGGTCAAAGCCGTCATGACCTTGCGGAAAAGAAAAGAAGTCGACAACAAAGTGGAGATGCCGGTGACAAAAATAACTCAAATTGTACCAGTAAATGCAGAAGACTCATCATCAGAGGAGAAAGAAGAAACCAACCCACGAGAATACGTTCCCAAAGCTCCATTTCCTTAAAGGTTAGCTAAAACGAAGAATGGAAAATCTACAAGTGAGATTTTTGAAATCTTTAAACAGGTAAGTGTTAACATCCCTTTGCTTGACGCTATAAAACAAGTGCCATCTTATGCCAAGTTTTTTAAAGACCTTTGTACTAAAAAGAGAAACATTCATGTTCAAAAAAAGACCTTTTTAACAGAAAACGTTAGCTCTATACTCTAATACAAAATTCCTCTAAAATACAAAAACATAGGCTCCCCCACTATCTCATATAGTATAGGGAACCACACAATTGAGAATGCTTTGTTGGACTTAGGAGTTAGTGTAAATATGTTACCTTACTCAGTATTTGTGAAACTTGGACTGAGAGAATTACACCCAACTCCAGTGGTGTTACAGCTTGCAGATCGATCCATGAAAAAACCTTGTGGTATTATGGAGGACGTGCTTATACAGGTAGATAAGTTTTTTTCTCCTGTTGATTTTATTGTAATTGACACTCAACCAGTCCAGGATTCAAGGAAGCACATCCCCATTATCCTAGGACGACCTTTCTTGGCAACTGCCGATGCTCACATTCAATGTAGGACTCAAAATATGCAGTTGTCCTTTGGTAATATGACGATAGAGCTAAATATTTTCAACATTGCCAAACAACCTCACAATGCAGATGATGAAATTGTTGATGTGGATTTAATAGAAGAATTAGTTGATAATGCTTTTCTTTCAAACCTTAGTGATGACCATTTACAAACATGTTTAACTTACTTTAGTTTAAATTTTGATATTGACAGATCAATAGATGAGCTTAACGCCCTACTTGATTCAGCACCATCCATGGACATTAACAAATGGAAGTCAAGAGTTGAACAATTAACACCATCAGAGAAGAAACTAAGTCCATCATCAAAATCACCAGAACTTGAGCATCGTGCATACTGGGCCATCAAGAAATTCAACTTTGACATGCAGCAAGCTAGCTCAGAAAAAAATTATTGCTGGTAGAACTTGAAGAAATTCGTAATGATGCATACGAAAATGCCAAGATTTACAAACAACGATTGAAAGTCTTTCATGACAAGCAAATTATGAGAAAATCTTTCACCCCAGGTTAGAAAGTGCTTTTATTCAATTCTCGCTTGCATCTATTCCCAAGTAAGTTACGCTCTCGATGGACTGGTCCCTTTATAGTTCATATGTTTTTCCACATGGAGCAACTGAAATTAAGGATCCAAAGAACGGTGTAACTTTTAAAGTTAATGGTCAAATATTAAAACCATATCTACAGTACCAACCACATGAAAAAGGACAACGAAATCGATTTGAGTGACCCACCAAATTTGAATTGAGAATTTTTCTTATTTCTTTCTTCTTTTTGGTGATTTATATTTTTGTGAAAGTGTGTTTATTTAATCATTCAGTTTTCTTTTATCACTTCTAACCATATATGCCTCAACTGGACAATTCCTCTTGAACATTCTCAGACAACTTCAACGTGTACAATCTCATCTGAGAAGCCAGATACAATTTTGTAAAACACATTGTATTTGGAAGATACAACCTCTAGAGTTGGTATCCCACGTTGAAAATCTACAAAGACAACTCAAAGAAATTGAGGGAGGTATCAACAACACCCAAATCGAACTTAAGGTAAACTCAATAAGAAGACGATTGTGAGATTATTATTTTTCTTTTCTTTTGTTTTCCTTTCTTCTTTGTGTTCTTTAGTTTGTTACTCCGGTTAAGTGGCGGATAACGGTACTCCGTGACAATCAAAGTATGTTACTTCAGTTTCCTATAATAACTGATATTCTAAGAAGATGGTATAGATAAAAATGCGATTCTAGCAAAGCTTCACAAGCGTTTTCCTTTACTTCCTCAGAATGCCCTCCTTACGATCTATAAAGCTCGGTCCGAACGCATGTGATTGCTTATGAAAAATAATGTCCCTGCTGACATCCGTTGGTTAATCGAGGCCAAAGTATGTTTAGCAGGTGAGTTGGCTCCCAAATTTATTGCATACATGCCTGGTTGTGGTAAAGAAAATTATTCAAGAAAAAGAAGAGCTTAAAAACTTCATGTTGATTGTCATAAGTGTGCCAGGATGAAATGCGATAAAAATCCTTGTTCTTTCATAATGATGTCTGATAACAGAGAAGATAAGATTCAATTCATTAGGGATGGCTTGAATAAATAGTCATTGGATGATGTCCTTTTGTCTCTTGAAACGCATCCCAGTGGATACGTACAAAGAGCAATTCTCTAGTTATGGCCATTATTTCAGAAAGAGCATGTGCGATATAGTCTTGGGAATCTAACTATAAACGACCCTATTTGCCAGTTTATAAGAAAACTGGATGGGAAGCCTATCCTTGACCCATAGAGGGCGTTCAAGTCGTTTCTGGACGTAAAACCAGAGGAAGATGTGAGCCACAATCACAACTACCTGTAAATATCCTTTTACTGTTGTTTTATTTTACTATTGTTTTATTTCACTGTTGTTTTATCAATTGTATTATTGTCTTTAATAATTGATTGCTTTTTCTTTTTACTATTTCCTTTTTTGACTCTCGAGCCATGTGCTTTACGCATTAATTGACACAGACATACTACCTCATATACAGCTGTGAACCATTATCACCAAGATCCTTGATATATGATCTTTTCTTTTTAGACTCACAAATTATTTTTTAAAAGCATCACAATGGCAGCTACTCCCAATAAACAATTCAAGAACATTTGTGTGCTCTCTGGTTTTAACTATGGCAAACATAAAGAGTTCGTTGAGGCAGCCATAGATCTTGGTCGAAGTATAGCAGCAAGAAATTTACATTTGATATATGGAAGAGGTGACCAAGGGTTATCAAAATTGGTCTTAGAAGCTGCTTATCTCAGAGGGAGCCAAGTGTTAGGCATCATCCCAAGAAGCCTAAAATTTTTGGGCTGTATGTCTGACTCATTAACTGAAGAAGAGTTAGTCGTCTCAGGTATGCAAGAAAGAATAACTGAAATGCTAAATCATGCTGATGCTTTTATTTTCCTACCAGGAGATCTTGTAACTCTAGAGACACTAATCACATTAGCATCTTGGGTCCATCTGAACATTCATCAGAAACCCATCGGTTTGTTAAATGTCAATAACTTTTATGATAGCTTCATCGCATTTGTTAACCATGTAATAAAAAACCATTTTATCCCTTTCACAGTGAAAAAATTTTTTATTTGTGCTCATACTGCTAACGAGTTACTTGATATGTTACAAGCTTATAGACCAGAGCCAGATCCCAAGACCCTTGTATTGGAATGGCCAACTAATGATGGTAACAGTAGCCATAGTAAGAAGTGCAAATTAGATTTAACTCTCCGCTTGTAAATATTTTCTTCTATGATGCGGCACCCAGGTGATGTCTTCTAAATCCTGTTTGCTTTCAAACATTGAGGACAATGTTCCGTTCAGGTTGGGGGGAGAGAATAGTTGACAATTGTGGAATATCTCAATCCTGATGTAGTTTTTACTGATTTTTATTGTAGAAACTAATTGTTGCTAAATTTTTTAATCGAAGATGGCTGAATAGGGAGTGTAGTGACTCTAGAAACGCATATTCTTATTATTAAAAAATATATATATTTTGTGTGATCTTTTCATAATTAGATGACATGATAACTTTCAAATTTTAGTATTTGTATTACTTTGGTCTTGAGTTATGTTACACCATGTTTGTTACTCTACATGTTGATGTTGGAGAAAAATATAAGTTGCTTGAAAGAATGCACATGTCATAATAATTTCCAAATTAGTTTTTGAGCATGTCATTTTTCTTGGAGAGTAACCCTTTTTGCCCATTCTTCATTCAGCTTAACAGTTTATTGCTTTATACATTATCTCTAGATTTCCTTAGTTTAAAAAAAAAAAACCTAAAGTGTGTGTTGCCACATCTGAAGGTCCATCTAACTAGTAGATATAGAAGATTATTTAGAACCCTAAAAGATGACAGGAAGGCCATCTTTGGTCTGTTTGAGCCTGTCTAACCAACCTTATTAATATGTATCTATAATTAACCACTTTGAGCCTTAAAAAAAATAATAATAAAATAAAAATAAAGACTTTTTCTTTTTTGGTAACCTATTATCTTGTCCCACTCCAATGTGGAGTATCACCCTATATTTTGTATTTCCCACCACCCATTTATGTTTGAAAATAGAGATAATTTTGCATTCAAAAAAAAGGTGCTATAAAAAAAAGAAAAAAAAAAGAAACAAAACAAAAAAAAATATGTATAAAAAAAATAAAATAAAGAAAAAAAAGAAAAAAAATATTCAAGTGAAAAGCACCTAACAATCTCCAAAGTTCTCTATTTTTCAAACATATATTTTGTTTTTCTTATTATCCCTTCTTTGGTAGCCACGTCCCTAGCCTACGTTACGTCTTAATAAAAGTCCTTCTTGATTTTATGGAACTATAGTCTGAAATAGAAACTAGTTATATGGGTTGAAAAGATATAGTAGTGCATATTTAAAAAAAAATCGTACTATTTCTAAGCTGAGGTCATATTTCTATCACCTTAGTGAGAGTGTGTGATATTACTTCTTTATTATTTTCACTCAATTTACCATTCACTGGAGTGATTATTTTTAGGTTTAATTTCTTTGTGAGAGTATCACTACTACCGGTGAGATTTTGGGGTTTGATATGCCATTCTTGAAAGTGACTCGATTACTGAAGTTGTGACAAAGTTTTCTAAACTGATTTATGTGGAGAGTTGATGTTGGGATGATATTTCTTTAGACTGTAGATAATGCTTATACTTTTGTTTGATTGTTATCATTAGTCTAATTGAATAAATAAAACTGTTTTAAAAAAAAAATTCATTTTTGTTTGAGTTTTGTTTTCACTTAATTTGCTAGGGACTAACAACAAGTTGGTGGGGGGTGTGTTGAGTACTAGAAAGTATGTATTTATAATGGAGAAAATCATCATTTTACACGTCAAGTCTCACTAACATCTCTACTTTTATGTCTTTAAGTCCCTTGTAATTTAATTATGTATGTTTTATTTTAATTAAGTATTTTATGTATTTTAGGGGATATTATGGTTATTTCACAATGAACAAGAGATCATATGGAAAAACGGACAGCAATTTTGAACTCAGGACAGTCGAAAACCTTAGAAGGAGTATAAAAGATAAACAGATCGCATTTGTTCATATATACAAGATCGCATACCGACACATTCGCTCACAATAGTATTCACCGCATCAGACGACGCGGCGTGGCATGCGATGATGTGGATCGCATGCGATGACGTGGCATTGACTAATGACGTGTCACGATCTTATTGGACCAAAATGCTGACTGGCGACATGGCAGAATGTTAGTGGAACAAAAAAAAATGTTTGTACGGTACATGCATATACACGGAATGACAGCCCTGATTATGTGTTACATCCAATAAGAACGTGGCGTAATCTTGAGCGTCCAAATTGTTTTAATCCGATGGCCATGATTTACTCAGTGTATCTATAAAAAGGGGGCTCCCCCCCTAATTTGGCACCCCTGAATCCAGTTTTTAGCTTCATTTTCTGTAATTCCATCTCCATCTTGTATTTTCTACGTATTTTAATAAAATTCTCATTTTACCTCTAGTTCAACTATGAGTAGCTAATTTCCTTTCAAGCTTGGGTTGAAGGTGAAGTCTTAACATGCTCTATGGACTTAATTTGATAAATTTACTTTTTCTTCCTCTCTAATTTATGTGGATGTTTTTACTTTTCGTTAACAAATAGTAATAATTTTGTCTAGATATCGGCTGGTATAACCGTCTCCCTAGGCAAGGTTATTACTATTTGGTACAAGAAGCCCTGAGCACAATGTCTATTAAAGTGTGGTTCATGAGGAGTGAAAAATTCTCCTTCATGATTTAATTGGTACTAATAATGAATGTTAAGACGATAGTGCATGTTGAGTACAGATCCAGAGATCCAAGCACTTTCTTTTAATAGTTTATTCCCACAGCTTTAATTTAAATTAATAGATAACCTACGTCATTTTTATTATAAATCCAACCACCAACTCAGAAAATTAATTCTACATACAATTAAAATTCACCTCCTCGTGGGATCGACACTCGTCACCGTTAATCTATTCTACAATAGATTCTTCCGCATACGAGTTCAACAAAATTTGCACAACAGGCAGCCGAGAGAGGAGATGAAGATAAGAATAAGAAAAATATTGCCTTGAAAGCATCAAAATCTGAAAGTGATGAGGAAAGCGAACTTGAAGATGAAGAAATGGCCATGATAGCCAGAAAATTTAGGAAATTCTTCAAGAAAACCGGTGAGTGAAGAAAATTCAAAAATTTCAAGAATCAAAAGGAGAAGAAGGAAGCTATCATATGCTATGAATACAATAAGCCTGGCCATATAAAATCGGAATGCCCTCTTCTCAACAAATTCAAGAAGAAAGCCATGATGGCAACATGGGATGATAGTGATGAAGAATCAAGTGAAGATGAAAAATCACAAGAAATGTCAAACTTGGCACTCATGGCAATAGGAGAAGATGAGCTTAATGAGGTAAGTGATCTTTCATCTTATAATGAATTATATGATGCTTTTAATGCATTATAAGAGTGATATGATGAAAATTAGAAAGAAAAATGCATGTCTTAAGAAGAAAATGTTAGAACTTTCAAATGAAAAGGATGCTTTGTAAAAATGCAATGATTTGCTAAATGAAAAGATTAAAGGACTAGAATTAGATAACAAAAGATTGCATTATAGGATTGCATCCTTAAAAGGTAAACAAAGTACTTCATATGAGCATGAAAAATTACATGTTGATGACTTGATCAAAGAAAATGAAGAACGTAAAAAGAAGAGCAATGAGTTCAATGAGATTGTGTCAAAATTCACAAATGGTCAAAAGAACTTAGAAAAACTACTTGGTGCTAAAAAATGTGTGTTTGATAAAGGAGGAATTGGATGTAAGCCTAACTTGAAACAAAAATATTACAAAAGCTACTTTGTTAAGACTACCTCCACTAATAATCATAAAATTATTTGTCATTATTGCAATGGAAATGATCACATGAATTATAGATGTCCCATTAAGAAAAATGCATATTATGGAGTTAAATGTATTTGGGTTCCAAAAGGAACCATTACTAACACTCAAGGACCCAAAGAGTTTTTGGTGCCTAAAACTTGAGATTTTCTCTGCAGGAATCAAAGAAGAAGGGAAAGAGAAATAAATGGTATTTGGAAAGTGGATGTTTAAGACATATGACCGGTGATTATTCATAGTTCTCAAGTTTTACCAAGATCGAAAATGATGAGGATGTATCCTTTGGAGATAATTCAAAAGGAAAAATCATTGGTATTGGTAATGTCGGTAAAGTTTCCTCAACTCTCATTGAAAATGTATGCTTAGTTAAAAATCTAAAACACAACTTGCTTAGTATTAGTCAATTGTGTGACAAAAGATATAGAGTTATTTTTTATAAAACAAATTGTGTTATTGAAAATGCATGTGATGGTCAAATTTTCTTTGTTGGAAAGAGGTGTGTTAATGTTTATACTATTGATATAGATTGTGCATCTACTATTGATAAATGTTTTTCCATATTACATGATGATAGTTGGTTATGGCATAGAAGACTATGACATTCAAGCATGGATTTAATTTCAAAGATTTCCAAAAACGATTTAGTTAAAGTTATTCCGAAAATCGGTTTTGAAAAAGATAAAATTTGTGAAGTATGTCAATTTGGAAAACAAATCAAAACTTCTTTCAAAAACAAAAATCATATTTCTACTTCAAAACTGCTTCAACTTCTTCACTTAGATTTGTTTGGACCTTCTAGATATGCTAGTTTAAATGGTAAATATTATGCATTTGGAATTATTGATGATTATTCTAGATATACATGGGTATTATTCTTAGCTAATAAGGATGATGCATTTGATGCATTTAAAGTTTTCTGTAAAAAGGTTCAAAATGAAAAAGGCTATTTCATTACTTGCATTAGAAGTGATCATGGTGGAGAATTTGAAAATCATGCATTTGAGAGTTTTTGTAATGATTTCGGCATTATACATCAATTTTCATCACTTAGGACTCCACAACAAAATGGAGTTGTTGAGAGAAAGAATAGGTCTATTCAAGAAATTGCTAGGACCATGTTAAATGAGAATGCATTACTAAAATATTTTTGGGCCAAAGCCGTAAATAACGCATGTTATGTGTTAAATCGTGTTTTGATTAGACCACTTCTTATAACCCAACATTGGTTATTTCAAAGTTTTTGGTTGCAAATTTTTATATTGAATACTAAAGACAATCTTTGTAAATTTGATCCAAAATCGGATGTTGGTATTTTTCTTGGATATTCAACTACTAACAAAGCTTATAGAGTATACAATAAAAGAACCTTGGTTGTTGAAGAATCCATACACGTTACGTTTGATAAGTCTAATCCCTCATCTATGGAGAAAGTTATTGTGAATGATGCAGATGAAGAAGTGCAACAAGAAAAACCTACAAACGTCAAACAAGATGCTACATCTTGCGAGAATCAAGAGAAGAAATAAGAAGAACAAAATAATATGGAGCAAAATGAAGGTAATTCTCAAACACTCCCCAATGAGTGGAGGTATGTCTCTTCTCACTCTAAAGACTTAATTTTAAGAGAACCTTCACTAGGTGTAACCACTAGATCATCACTTAAGAACACATGTGCACATACCGCATTCATATCTCAAATTGAACCAAAATCATTTACGGATGCGAAAAATGATGAATCTTGGATTGGCAATGCAAAAAGAGTTAAATCAATTTGAGAGAAACAATGTGTGGAAATTAGTTCCTAAACCAGAACATCAATCTATCATAGGCACTAAATAGGTATTTAGGAATAAGATGGATGAATCCGGTGTGGTTGTAAGGAATAAAGCTAGATTAGTAGCTCAAGGTTACAACCAAGAAGAAAGAATTGATTTTGATGAAACTTTTACACTCGTAGCAAGATTAGAATCCATTAGGATGCTTTTAGCATTTGCATGTCATAAGAATTTTGTCTTGTATCAAATGGATGTCAAAAGTGCATTTTTAAATAGGTACATCATGGAAGAAGCGTATGGGAAACAACCACCTTGTTTTGAAAATGAAAAATTTCCAAATCAAGTTTATAAGTTGTCAAAAGCTTTGTATAGATTAAAACAAGCACCTAGAGCTTGGTATGATAGGCTTCGTAAATTTCTTTTGGAAAACGGTTTTTCAATGGGTAGAGCGAATATTACACTTTTTATCAAGCATAAGAATCAAAATATACTTTTTGTTCAAATTTATGTTAATGATATCATTTTTTATTCTACTAATAAGTTTTTGTGTAAGGATTTTTCATCTTGTATGAGCAAAGAATTTGATATGAGTATGATGGGAGAATTGAAGTACTTCCTCGGATTATAAATAAGACAAAACGAAGAAGGAATCTTTATCAATCAAGCCAAATATTTGAGAGATTTACTCAAAAGATTCGGACTTGAAGAAGGAAATGTCAAAAATACTCCAATGAGCTCAACAATCAAGCTTGACAAAGATGAAAAAGGTAAAGATGTTAATGTCAAAACATATCGAAGTATGATCGGATCTTTACTTTATTTAACTGCTAGTAGACTTGATATTATGTTTAGTGTATGTTTGTGTGCAAGATTTCAATCATGTCCTAAAGAATCTCATTTACTTGTTGTTAAGAGAATTTTCCGCTATTTGAAAGGAACCATAGATCTTGGCCTTTGGTATCATAGGGGAACTCATTTAAAGTTAACTTGTTATTTAGATGCCGATTTTGCTAGTTATAAGATTGATAGGAAGAGTACTAGTGAAACTTGCTACTTTCTATGTTACTGATTTGTCTCTTGGTTTAGTAAGAAACAAAACTCGGTTGCACTTTCAACCACCGAGGCTGAATATATTGCAGCCGGTGATTGTTATGCACAAGCAGTTTGGATGAAATAAACCATTAGAGATTATGGTATCAATCTTGCTCATATACCTATCATATGTGATAATACAAGTGCCATAAACCTTTCAAAGAATCCCATTCAACATTCTCAGACCAAGCATATAGAGATAAGACATTATTTCTTAAGAGATCATGTTCAAAAAGGAGATATTTCATTGAATTTATTTCAACTGAAAAGCAGCTCGCTGATATCTTTACAAAACCTCTTGGCGAAGAACAATTTTCCAAGATTAGGCATGAGCTTGGAATGATAAATGTTGCATAATAGTGATTTATACAATATCTTCTTTGTTTTTGTTTCTATAATATGATATTTGTTTGCTTTGGATGTATTTAAATTTTGTAATCATGCATTATATTGGCCTTACAAGACATTTTTTATCAATAAAATGATTTAGAAATGTATTGAGTGTTGGTCATAGATTAAAACATATGTGCAAAATCATAGTCAAGAGAACGGATTACCATTTACGCTTAAACGACTTACCGTTTAGTTATATAAACACTAGAAAATTTTTTTTGACATTAGCGGCTAACCATTTATTACTAACGGTTAACCGATTACTCTTTTCTAGCTCTCTGGACGTTATCGGTGAACCGATTGAGTTAAACGGCTCACCGTTTTCGTGCGATATAAACTGTTTCAGTTCTTCTTCCTCGTCTCCACTTACCCCCTCACCGTTTTCTCTCAAACCACCGAACCCTAAGCTCTCTCTCTCTCTAAAATCTTTCATTTTTCTTGCCATTTCTTGCCAAATCAAGGTCATATAAACATTTCCCATCATCGTTAGAATAGTTTTAATCATTCAAAACATCAAATTGCAGCCCGAATCCAAAAATCCCAATTTGAAACCCTGAGAGCAGTCGAACTGTTTTATCCATTTTTGGCTCAATTCTTGACGTTTTCCTACCAAAATTGAACCTTCAAATCCCTTTCTCTACCCTTCTTTGTTCATCTAATTGGTCCCGTTTGCATCATTTTCATCATTTTGTCAAGAACCCAAATTTTCAAGCTCCAACCATAGCCGAATCATCAAGAACAGGTCGTAAGAGTAAATCAGTCCCAAGTAGAAACCCTATACCACCTAGAGAGCCCTTCGAGTTCTAGAGGATTCATTTTCCAACAGCTCCGCTGGCAAAACGATTCGAAACCTGATTCATGGGTCGCAAGGTAATCGACTCTTACTTTGTAGACTTAGATAATTTTGCGGAGTTGATTGTTTGTGGTAAAAGTGTCAAGGAGATGCTGTTGCCGTGGGAGTCTGCATTGAACTTAGAGGAGAGGATATATCCTAACTTAGTCCGTGTTTTTTACTCAAACATGGAATTATCCGCAGAAAGAGTAAATAGAATAATTACCAATGTCAGGGGTGTTCTTATTGATTTTGATATTGATGATTTGAACCACATTTTAGAAATCCCGCATTCTGGACATTATATTTACACTTCTAGGAAGGAATTATCATTTTTCGATTTTGTCCATCACAAAGGGGTTAGAAATATCTGTAGGCATCAGGATATCACTGATGAGATCTGTGCTCTCTTTTTTAGGTCACAACTTTTACCGCTGCAGGTTAGAATTCTCCATACCATTTTGCAACGTATTGTCACCCCTAGGAAGAGACACTCGGATGAGGTAACTAGGCTGGATGTTGGGATTCTTGATAGTCTTCTCTGTGGTTGCCGTATTAACCTATGATATATTATTTTGCGACATATGTTGAGTACTCCTGCAGTTAAGCATAGGTTGCCTCCATACGGCAACATTATTTCTAAACTTTTACGATATTTTTTAGTACCCCTTCGCGACTCGGTATATGTTAAGCCGAAGAAGATTGAGAAAGAGACTATCTCGGCAATTGGTTTTTCTCGAAGAGGTCGGGATTGGATCAAAACACCCAATGCAAAAACCCAAGACACCCTCGTAGCTCCAGAGGATAACCGATTTCTAAATGACATTTTCACTTCTTACCAGCTACCGTATTTTAGGCTCGACGCTAGACCTCCGCCTCCTCGTCGTGGGTCTGTCTCACAGCCTCCAGTAGAGTCTAATTCTGAGGAGCATGAGATGGAGACCGATCGGCCACTGACTTCAAATGCTCCACCTGCTCATGATAGTCTTCTTCAACAGCTTATTAACGATGTTCGAGCACTTTCCAAGCAGCAGCAGCAGCTTCAGGTTCAGTTTACATCTTTTCAGCTTCAGCAACAGTAAATACTTGATGGACAGCAGCGTATCTTTTTTGCTCTCGACATTCCCCCCTCTTCCTCTTCTCCTCCTCCTCCTCTACCTCCGCAATAGTTTCTTATTATTTCAGATGCTTTGTCTTCGCACAACATTGTCATGTTTTTTATACATTTATGTATGATGATTATGGATGATTATGTTATATTTATGTGTGTTTTTGTTATTTTGATATTGATTTTATTGCTTGGTTGAAGTTATTTTAATTTTTCTCTTCTTGGGTGTAAATTGTTGCTAATATTTTCTGGGAGATGCTTAAGATACAGGGGAGATACTGCCGAAATTTTCACTTGTTGAAAGTGGCTATATTTTTGTTCTTTTCTTTTTTATGCTGAAGGGGGAGAATAGGTTAGGTTATATTTCTAAGGGGAGTTAACAAATTTTTTTATATATTTTTCAAAGGAGCTTGTATTTAGGGAAAGTTAACAAAATTTTCTTACCTTTACATATAAAGTTTGTCATCATCAAAAAAGGGGAAATTGTTGATCTTATAATATTGATTTTGATGATAACAAAACTTATATATTTTTTATTAAAATGTTGGGGCTATTAAAATGAATTTCTTAAAGCCATAGACATATTTAAAGAAAGTTTAATGGTTGTTAACTTGAGTTGGAAAGCCTTTTTCTAAACAAAAGTTGCCAAAAATATAGATTCTGGAAATTAACAGTGAATCGTTTATTGAAAAACAGTAAACCGATAATTTACAGAGGGGAAATTATCTTTGTAATTCTGCACCATTTATCTGAGAAGATTCTGGAAATTAACAGTGAACCATTTATTTGAAAACGGCTAACCGATAATTTACAGAAAGGATAAAGTTTTTTTAACCTTGAGCCATTTAGCAAAAACGGAAAGCTAAGTTTGTTTTGCAGGTTTCTGGAAGCAAACGGCAATCCGATAACTGTAAACGATAAACCGTTTATTTAAAATCTAAGCATAACAGCTATTTGGACAAGTCAAAATGGTTAACCGACAGTAATAAACGGCAATTCGATTATTCTCATAAAATCAACAACGGCTAGTTTTCAGCTCCAACTATAAAATAGCTCAATCAAATTCAAATAAAAAGGATCTAACAGTCATCTTTGAGCTTGCTATTGAGAAAACAATCTCTTTTGAGTCTTAAACTTGTTTTATTTCATTGATTCACACTTTGGGATTTTAATTGTAATCATATAGTTTGTGTGAGAGATAGATTGATTATAATCTTTGTTTTTGAGTGATTGTAAGTGTTAGGATACACTTGGGTTAAGAGATTGGGAATAATCTCTTATTGTAAAGGTTCATTGACACATTTGAAGTCAATTATAAGTGTTCTTGAAGCCTTGGAAGCTTGCTTAGTGGAATTCTCAAGCCCGGTGAGCTTAGAGGCGTGGACGTATGCACGGTTAGCCGAACCACTTAAAAATCACGTGATTGACCTCTCTTCCCTTATCTTTTTAATTTCGAGCAATGTTAAATTTATTACTTTTAATTTTATTAAGACATTAGTTTTAATTTTTGTGTGGTTTTATTTGCTTAATTTTTAAGAACTCAATTCACCCCCTCTCTTGGGTCGCCTAGTTAGTATTTCACACGTTTCCATACAGCACAGCATGATAGGAGCACGTTTTGGTGGAGCATGCGGCACGACACAACAAGCACGTGGGCTAGGCCGAGCTTAGAATTTTAGGGACGCGAGCCTTAAAAATATGGTACAATTAGAGATAAGTCAAAACACGACACACGAAAAAGAATGCAATAAGCACATTCACTTTAAATGAAAGTAAACTTAAAATTTTATGATTTTATAAATAACTTGAAATTAAATTTTTTAATATATTTTATTAGCTCAAGTTTTTTAAATTGATTTAATCCTTAGTTTCAAGAAAATTATAATTGATTTATGTTTATAATTCATTAAATTAATAATTGATATCATGATTTTAATATATAAAATTTTAAATATCATGATTTTATAAATATGTATTTTATGAACTATGATATATGACTCAACGTAATTTCAAGTTAACAATTAAATTAACTCTTAAGAAATTTTTTTTATTATTGTTGTTGTTAAGTATTATAAAAAAAATTAATACCATAGAGTCAAACTTAGTAATTAAAATTACATTATCTTATTATTATTAATTTATTATTATTGAATATGAACTTGGATTTTAAATTTTTAATTTTATTAAATTTAAATAAAAGTACATAGATCTAAAAAGATATATAAACTTAAAAAAAAATATGTCAATAACTTAGTATGTATTCTTAAAAAAATAAAAAAAATTAATAATTTTTTTTACGACACAGCATGTGTTGGCACTGCACGTGTGCCAGATGAGCCTAAAAACAAAATTTAAGTACAGCACGAAATACATAATGAATACGGTACAGCATAAGCACGAACTCCCATGAATTTTGTTTTTTTGTTTTATCAGTACATCTGAAATTGGATATTCGTCGTGTAATGGCCATGCGAGCATGAAGCACGTGCTTCGTTTCTGTTTTGATATCATCGATTAATAGAATGTACTCGATTACTCGTGGTAGCGCCCGCATAAATGGCGAAAAGATCTAGGAACCGTTGTCGTTTTGTTGACTGACCTCTCAGAAAAAAAACAACCGAGTGTCTGCACTCTTTTGTCCTCTTATTTTTTATGGTTGAACGGCTTTGCTTCTTACATGGCCAAGGCTAGCCCCAGCCTCATTGTGGCGAAAAAATCATCAGGTTTAGGGTATGAATGAGCGAAAGCAGATATAAGCCGTTCGATGAAGTTCACCGCATATGTGGCAGTGATCTGATGTGTATATGGAGAAAGAAAATTAACGATATGTTCTATGATTGATTTGATGGTCCAAGTTGTGAAGCTCCAAACAAAGGTCGGGTGCTACTTGCCTCTTCGGCGCTTGAAATGCACTTTTTACCTCAACGTATTTGTCTAGGTAAAATATATTATATAATTCCTATTTCTAAAATGTAGTCTTAAAAAAAATAATAATAACCCCAACAATACCCTAATTTGGAGACAAAAAGATAGGCGGTTGTAATTGGCTCGCGAAAGATTTGAGGAAATATTAATTTTATAGATTTAAAAATAGAGTGTAGCTATGATATACTCATAATATATATCATTACATGTACAATTATATATTCTCATAATTAAGAACAAAACACTTAATAACTAAATATTTATTATAAATAACCAAAAAATTGTGATGATTGCACAATACATTATAAACTTACTTAAATAATTAATTAATAAAATTAATTAAATGATATTATAATTAAAATACAATAGTTGATAGTGGCCTTGGGTGGCGCGTTTAACCAATCACATTCCTACTGTATTAATTATTATTATTATTAACAAAATAATATTATAATTAAAATACGATAGTTAATAATGGTAATGACTGGCGCGTTTAACCAATCACATTCTTACTATATTAATTATTATTATTATTAACAAAAATTAAATGGATAATGACAATAATATAATAATATTTTAATTGAAGATAAAAGTGAAATTACAAAGTTTGAGGAGTAAAATAGTAAATTCAAAAAATGACAACTTAATTCCTAATTCAATGAGAACCAAATTCTCATTTCTTTATTTAAAAATATGTAGCCTCCATATATTCCATTTCCATTTCACTTCTAGTAAATATTATCAATCATTCTTATTTCAAATTTTAATTATCATTCTTATTTTAAATTCTAATTTACTAATAGTGCATGAATAAATACATCATTACTACATCATTACTGAAGCAACTTAGCATTAAATTTACTATTTAAAATCCAACAAATTTAAGATAAAAAATTATTCCAAAAATTTGTTACAAAAAAATTTTTATGATCCCAAAATACATAAAGATTGGGTTTTGTAATTGGTTCACACAAAGAAGAGAAAAAATTTTATGATCCCAAAATACATAAAGATTGGGTTTTGTAATTGGTTCACACAAAGAAGAGATTGTGGGAATTTTGAAATAATGTGAAAATAATTATTGAAAATTAGAAAAAAATAATAATTAGTGGTAGTAAGGTTTTTAGGCTTGTGCGCGTGAAAGCGAGTGAGACGCGCGAGCCCACGCACAAAATTTGAATAGACAAAGTAGCAGCGGAAGTCCAACTGTCCAGTCCAGACGCCATTCTTCTTCCATTCACTTGTCGCTTTCAAGTCTCATAAACGATAAAAAAAACTCTCTCTCGCTGTTTCTCGGGAGAAGTTTCAGTTTAGGTCCCCGTTTATTCCAATTGAAAATCTCTCGTTTGCCCTCTCCCTGCTCTCTGCTCTCTGCGCTTTCCTCTCTCTCTCGCGGCTTTAATTACGCCCGCAAAAGGGCTCCGAGTTAATCTCTGATTGTTTCATTTTTGTACATCAAATGGCGGCAGCGATTAATAACATGTGTACGGATCGCGAGTTGTCGTCGTTACGGAGCTTGAGCGATGCGTCGTCGTTTCGTTCCAAAATAATAACAACAGCAAGGTCAAGAACAACGAGAAGAAGATGTTCTGTTCCTCACCAAAAGCAAAGATTTTCAATTAGATCCATGAGGATCTCTCACGACAATCACGCCCCCAAAATTTCTGTAAGCTTTTATTTTGTTTCCTTTTTCTTCTTCTTATTCTTTTGGGGGGGGGGGGGGGTTGTGTAATGCCAATTGTTTCCACTTTTATGCTTCTAGCAAGTGCCACGTGTAACGTGTAATGCAAGTGTTTCGAGTTATACATGTATTGGATGAATCCTGTTTGGTTAATTTAATAACTAATGTGCTGATTTTAGGCTGTAACTAAGTTGCTTGTAATGGAAGATAGGTGTCCTTTAATTTTGCATGTAAAATTTGGGAAGACATTCATTCTTATAATTAGAAAACCAACATTATAGCGCATATGGAACTTTATTAGTTTTTTTTTTTGCATGCTTTCTAGTCGAAATTTTACCTGTAAAACCCTGCCAATTGATAAAAGGGAAAAAAAAGAAAGATTGTCAGTTTGGAAGATTTGTCCCTTCGCCTTTTGTTTCATGTAGTCTTAGTTGAGGCTCTTCAGCTATGAAACTATCTGCTTCCAGAAACAAAGAAAACTGTCCTGTGCTGCTGTGCATATTGAAATGATAAAAACAGGATCAGTCTGTCTGAACATAGTGTGTTCTCCTTTTGCAATATGCACTTATTACCAGTGTGGTTTTAATTGTATCTGTTTTGCATTTCGTTTACATATTGTTAGAATGTTCTGTTTATTCCACAGTTAATTGTATCTATATTTTTCTTCTATGGTTTTCAATCTTGCTGCATTCAGTTATTTGAGGAAAGCTTGAGCTCTATTTTTGAGCTTCCAAATGGTCAGTGCACACCTGGAAAGGGAGTTGTAGGTCCAAATGCTAGAAGAAAAACGAAGATAGTGTGTACAATTGGTCCTTCCACAAGCTCACGGGAAATGATATGGAAACTGGCAGAAGAGGGAATGAATGTGGCACGTTTAAATATGTCACATGGAGACCATGCATCACACCAGAGAACTATTGACCTTGTCAAAGAATACAATTCTCAGTTTGAAGACAAGGTTGTAGCCATAATGCTGGACACCAAGGTATTTATTCTGGGTCAACCACCCCTGCATTAGCAGCTGCAAATTTCTTGAAATTTTTGAAATGTTTTCAAAATTGAGCCAAAATTTCATGAATTCAACATCTTAGTCCGTATGTTTTCTAATTTTGTGTTGATTGAAATCCCTTTATCATTAACTAGGTCTTCTTTTGATGCTTCTGGTGGTAGTTGAAACACTTCTACTTTTTGGATTGACTGTTATATTTCTCATGTATATAATTCACGTTGGCTTACTCCTGTTAAAGCATTAATCAAAAAATGTATTAAGAATGCATTGGTCAAGGGAAGACTGCATGTAATATTAGATTGTGTTTATTTGTTTTCCAATCCAGTCATTAGTATTTTGTTTTTTTATGTACAACTACTTTTATTCTTACTTACTGATAGTTAGGAGATGATTATTTTTATTTTTGAATGCAGGGTCCTGAGGTTAGAAGTGGAGATGTGCCTCAACCAATCATCCTGAAGGAGGGTCAGGAATTTAATTTTACTATCAAAAGAGGGATTAGCACAGAAGATACTGTTAGTGTGAACTATGATGACTTTGTGAATGACGTAGAGGTTGGAGACATACTACTGGTAGATGGTAAGCATTAAGTAAGATGCCTTCTACTGCCACTGGATTGTGCATGAGTTAAATTGTGTCTGGACTTTGTGCTATCTAATAGTTTATTGTCATGTTTATAACAAAAATTAATAAATTCAGAAGCACTTGATTTCTAGGATGAAAAGGATTCTCCTGGATCATTCAAACAAGATAAGAAAGTTCCTAAGTGTTTTTGGATGAATGAACTTCAGGCTAATTACTGACTGAAGTAATTGATTCAAATCAACTTCTGAATGTCTGTCTATGAGTTTTTCCGGCTTTCCAGTTTACTGATTTTGGGTTTGCTTTTATGCGAAGTAACAATGTCAGTAAATTGGTCTGCTCAGTCTAACAGCTGACTGCCTCTTGCGTTGTGCAGTATGGCTTGGTAAAATTTAGCTGGTTTGAACTCATTGATAGTTCTACCATCATCCTTGTATTGCATGCAATAAGTTGTTTTACTGTGTGAGAAATTCCCTTGCCTCCTGCATTAATTTTCTGCAACTCTTATGAATGATCATAATATATAATCTGTTTTCTGGTTCGTTTAAGGAAGTTGTTAAAAATATCCCTAATTTTTGTTCTAAAAGATTTACCATTCAGCTATCCAAACATATATGAACTTTGAAAAACAAGGATGCATCTGGTGTACTAGCTGTCAAAAATCCATTTTTTCAGAACATAATTAAAACGACTGATAAAACTGCATGTTGTATGATAGAATTCTAATCTCCTGATGAGATTAAACATTGCCTTTCTTTACGGTTCTTACTGGTTGCAGATCACACTATCAGTGCTTCCAATTGTTCTCCATCACAAACATAAGTTTTCATGCAATTTTATCTTGCTTTTTTGTTCAAGAGACTTGACAAGTTGCTTCCTTTTGTCCATACAAGGTGGAATGATGTCATTAGCTGTGAAGTCAAAGACAAAGGATCTGGTTAAATGCATAGTAGTTGATGGTGGCGAGCTAAAATCAAGACGTCATTTAAATGTCCGTGGAAAAAGTGCCAATCTGCCTTCAATAACAGGTTAATATTTAGTTCTGATGTTATTATGTCTCATGAAATTCTGTTCTTTTTTTTTTTGGGTAGAAAAACTAGGAAGCACTCATGAGTTTTTTGTTCATTTCTATAGACAAAGATTGGGAAGATATCAAATTTGGAGTAGACAACCAAGTTGATTTCTATGCTGTCTCTTTTGTGAAGGATGCTAAAGTGGTTCATGAATTGAAAGACTATCTCAAAAGTAATTTTCTTTTGAATTCTTTTCTATGTAGGTTACAAAATTTCAATTATTTTTAGTTTATTTGTTTTGTTCCCTCTATTATTAAACTGTTGCAAACCTCTAATTTAGGTTGCAATGCGGATATTCACGTGATTGTAAAAATAGAAAGTGCTGACTCTATACCCAATCTTCATTCAATAATTTCAGCATCTGATGGGGTTAGTTTCAATATTCTCAGTGATCCTTGTAATTTCTTTTTAATCTCTATTGAAGTATTATGGTAACAAAAAATTAACGAGTGTAGACGGGTATGCCTAGACCTATAAATGGATTTTATAGATATGTTATATCCATTTCCACTAGTACCTAACTAGTTTCTGGAACATTATAGGCAATGGTTGCTCGTGGAGACCTTGGAGCTGAACTTCCAATTGAGGATGTCCCACTATTGCAGGTAACTTTGATCTAAATGTTTGTGGCATTCAGTGTTTGCCTTTGAATCTGACCTTAAATCATGATATAGATAGAATTTATGTGTGTCAGCAAAACTGAATCAGATCCTTTTTAGTTAACCTGGTCAATCTGAAGAAGTTGTTCCTCATTTCTTTTTCCGGTTAAGGAAACAATGAAATTACTAAATATGGTGTTAGTTGTAACTTCTGAACTATGAAAGAAAAAGATCAAAGATGTGGTAAGGAAAACTTGATTACCAGACCTTATTGGTGACAAGGTACCAACGTGATAAATCAGTAATATATGAACCCAAATAGCAGTAACAAAATGATTAGTTGTTAGGCCTTTCTTTTTTCTCTCTCCAGTTTAGTTTTATTGCCTGCATATGTTTCTTACTAGCGTGTATGTCAGTGAAATTACCACCGCTGTTTATATATGGTTTTCTTACTACTGGAATTAATGATGTTTAGAATCTAGTACTAGAGTTCTTTTCCACTTATCTTTGAAGCTAAATGCCTTATCTTCATTCATACAGGAAGATATTATTAGAAGGTGTCGTAGTATGCAAAAACCCGTAATTGTGGCAACAAACATGTTGGAGAGTATGATTGATCATCCTACACCAACAAGGGCAGAAGTTTCAGACATTGCAATTGCAGTACGGGAAGGCGCTGATGCAGTCATGCTTTCTGGAGAAACTGCCCATGGAAAGTAAGTGATTAGCTTATGTTCAGTGAACTTGAAAACTTTTATTTCCTATACAGTTTCGGATAGCCATTCAACTCTTTAGTTTTACCAACAAGAATAACCAAATGGCTTTTAAACAGGAAAAAATTATATTTCAATTTAGTTATATTTGTTAATTTGGGGAAACTTAACTTCTTTAAAGTGCTATCCTAGATCTAGGATTAAAAAGTTTTAGGGGAGCTTTATTTATTTTTTTAATAATTTTTTAAACTTTATTTTCTCCCAGTGTTTGTAGGCCTAGTCATAGGACATGGAGTTTGTGGAGTGCACTAATCTTAAATGTTTATCCTTTTTCCTGAAATAATTTTCATCTTTCCTTGCAATTTATTTTAATTAACTTTTCACTTAAAAAGAAATCTTTTGAATAATTCTATTATAATAACGGCTTATAATAACGGCTGTAGGTTTCCGCTGAAAGCTGTTAAAGTTATGCATACTGTGGCATTGAGGACTGAGTCAAGTCTGCCAGTTAGCATTACTCCTCCAACCCAGTTTAGTGCTCATAAGGTGAGATTCCTTGAATTCTGAAATCAAGCCTATTTTCATTGTATCATTCTAAGTTGGTTTCATTTTTCACATTTTTACTTCTTATCTGATGTGCATTTTTAATGCTACACTGGCAAGTATTTTAAAGAGGAACTTTTTCCAAACTGCAATTTCTGAACACTCAGAAATTCTATATACATTCCCCCTCCACAATCTTATGAATCTGAGGGCTTCCTTTTGCAGAGACACATGGGTGATATGTTTGCTTTCCATTCAACAACTATGGCTAATACTCTCAATACCCCCATAATTGTATTCACAAGAACAGGATCGATGGCGGTAATTTTAAGTCATTATCGGCCTTCATCAACAATCTTTGCCTTCACAAATCAGTGAGTCCCTAGTACAGTATCTTGTGAAGTACACTATTCAAATTACTTTAATTTAATTTCTTATACAATGTGGCTTGTGAGGTTCACTTTCCTACCTATTTTCTGCTACAACTTTTTCCTATCAGGGAAGTTTTTAAATGGTTCTTAATCTTTGATTTGGGATAGCTGAGGGTGGTATTTTAAATTAATGATTCCGCAGACTGTCTAGAGAAACTAGAGACAAATGTTTGCTTCAAAAGGGAAACAATGAATTAAGAATGATCATGTTTACAAGTCCAATCTTATGTGAAGTCAGGATGTCGTCATTGACTCATGTTTTGTCCAGGAAAACACTTCCACATGCTATCTTGGTTTGGGCTTATTAAGTTAATTCATTGATGGCCACCAAATGATTGTTTTCTGAGGATTTAGTTATTAATATTTTTTCTGTAACAAGCTGGGGACCATCTTACTCTCGTTTCTAGCTTTGGCATGAAATATTTGTTTCTTTGGCAGAGAGAGAATTAAGCAGAGACTGGCGCTTTATCAAGGCGTCGTGCCCATATATATGCAGTTTTCAGATGACGTGGAGGAGACATTCTCTCGATCTATCAAGTTATTAATGGTTTGGCCACTTAATAAATTATCTTTTTAACCTCAGTTGTATTCTCTCTTCACGTGGTTTGACCTTTTGTATTTTCTCATGCTTTAGGATAAGAATCTGGTTACAAAGGGAGAATACGTCACTCTTGTCCAGAGTGGTGCACAACCAATCTGGCGTGAGGAATCTACTCACCACATTCAAGTTCGTAAGGTCCAAGGCTGATATCTTACTTGTGAAAACACATTTTTGTTAACGTTTAGTACTGGTGATTAGCTGTTGCATTATATCCATTTAATTGTCAACGGTCTAGCAACTGTATAATTTTCCAAAAGAATTTGACAGCCCAAGACTCCAATTTTTTTTTTTGAATTCTTTTATGTAAAAGATTGGTAAACTGATAAAGATTCCTTTGATGTTGCCAAGGCTTGCCATAAACATTTCAGTCATATCCTTTTGATATATTAAGAAATTCTTGTATATAAGATTGAAATTCCAGTTTTTTGTTGTACACTTGAATTCTTGATAATTTTTAAATTGGAAAGCTCATCATTGGGATACCTCTTGAATTTTTTATGACATTTCATGTAGTTTTTTCAGAGTGGGTAACGGTTTAGTTTTTCTGTTTTTGATTCTCTCCAACATGTTGCCTATGACTTTGAGCAAAGAGTACTTATGGCTGGCCAAATGATCTAAGTGATTTATTTGTCCATTGTGTATGAAAAATTCTTGTATATAGGATTGAAATTCCAGTTTTTAGTTGTACGCTTGAATTCTTGATATTTTTTAACTCAGAAAGTTCACCATTGGGATACTGCTTGAATTTTTTATGACATTTCATGTAGTGTTTTCAGAGTGGGTTACAGGTTAGTTTTTCTGTTTTGAATTCTCTCCAACTTATTGCCTATGACTTGGAGCAAAGAGTACTTATGGCAAGCCAAATCAACTAATTGATTTATTTGTCCATTGTTTACATCCTGTAACCGAGATTTTGGTGTCCAAAGTTTCTCTGCAGCAGCTCTTGGCCTTTCTTTTTATTGTTTTAACTTTCTAATAGCTAAACAAAAGCTATATCTTAGGTGGGTATTGGCTCGTTCAATTGGGAATTCGAATCCCTCTTATACGGATGGGGGGAAAATTAGGTTGTCATTAAGCTCTTACATGGATGGGGTAGGAAATTAGGATGTCATTAGGCTGTAACTTGAAGAAACAAGAAATTTTTAAAACTCTCGACTGAATTTAAATTCTCTGAAGTTTAACTGATTTACGTTACATGACTCAGCACTCCTGTTAGACCTCTGTTTTCAATAGATTTAATATAATTCACAACCCATGTGCGAGAAATGGTCATCTAAGTTACCAAATAGATAAGAAAGGAGTGTTAGGAGAAACTTAATGAGAAGAAAGCGGTGTTTTAATTAACATTTCAGAAAGCAACTCTTACAGACAGTAGTTAAAATTACCTTACATTCAAACTCAGTACATATCACATTAGAACCGCCAAATAGGGCAAGTTAATACTTTGGCAAGGAATAGAAACAATAGAAAGTGAAAAGACCTGAAAGGCCTTTAAACCAGAAGTTACCCTAATCTTCAGTTCAGTCTTGCACAGCCTACCTCTGAATACAACTTTCACACAAAAATTAGATTGATTTAGAGTGGCGGCTTTTAATGAAGAGGCTTTTAGATAAAAATGGTTTTAAGAAGCTCATTTTTCTTTTGAACTGAAGCTCTCTGCCAAGTTTTGTGGTTTCCCCATCCCTCGTCTTATTATATAAGTAGTTACTGTAGGGCTTAAAAGGTTTTAGGTTGATGTTTCTGTACATCAGACCTTAAAGTCGTCTTGATTACTTTCTGCACATTTTGCTTCCAGCTCTATACATTTATACCACTTGGCACAGGCTACATAAATAACGAAATCGACAGTTGTTAAGCCGGCTAAGAGGAAGTAGAACCTATCTAGATGACCCTTGTTGAGATTTCCAGGTACCCATCCAGGCATGTGATCTTCTGTCGAGATCTTCATCACCATTGTAAGAAGCAAGCTACTTACATAGTTCCCCAGTGAGATTGATGTCATGCAGAGTGCACTGCCAAAGCTCTTTAAGCCATCTGGTGCTTGTGCATTGAAGAACTCCAACTGAGCTACATACATGAAAACTTCAGATGCTCCTATCAAGGCAAATTGAGGCACTTGCCAGAAGATGCTCAAGGAGCTTGCGCCTTCACAATGTTTGCATTCCGTCTTGGCATACTTTAGTCTATAGCATTCCACAATACCAGCAGCAAGCACAGCTACTATAGCTATAGCAAGGCCAATTCCCATTCTTTGAAGCTCAGTTAGGCCTTTGGAATTCTTTTTTCTTATTCTTCCGGCAAGCGGTTCGATAACTCTTCGGTAAAGGAAAATGAAAGCTGCCACACTTAGAATGTCAAAGCTAGACATGCTTGCTGGTGGGATTCTGAAGTTGGAGACTGTAGTCTTCATTGCAGCACCTTGCTCAACAAAAAGCGAAGCCATTTGAGTAAAGATCACTGAATAGAGGATGGTGCAGAGCCAAATGGGAAGCAATCTCAGTATGCATTTAACTTCTTCCACTTGGGTGACAGGGCAGAGGCGCCAGGGATTGGAACAACCCTGCTTCTGCTCATCTAAATCTCTTGATGATATATAAGCTGCTCTATCCAAAAACCTGACAAACGGCTCAATTTTCATGAGCAATATAGACAACAGATAGATTATAAGCTAGGAGTCAACAATCATGCTTGATTACTTACTTGAATCCGTGGGTGTGGAGCATGTTTCTATTACCATTCGTGGAACTATCATTTGCGTCTATAACATACAAGTCCTCTCCTTCTGCGGATAACTGAACCCTCCATTTCTTAGTTGCAGCAACAATTACTTGACAAAACCTGGCGAGTGGGTTGCCGCTTGGCTTGAAGTGCCTGTACCTAGTGGTTCCTGCAAGAAACAGGACCAGTGCCACAAAGGCGGAGCCTGTAGACACCCAGAATCCCAGTGCCCACATGCCTTCATCTTCGAAGTATCCCAAAATGGTGTTGGAAAAGAGAGAACCCAGGTTCAAAGCCAAGTAAAAGTAGCTAAAGAAGGCCACTTTGGAGTGTCCTTCTTTTGGGTCCTCTTCATCGTACTGATCAGCTCCAAATGTAGCTATGTTAGGCTGATATCCTCCATTTCCCAGAGCAACAAGGTAGATAGAGAGGTAAAATATACAAATCTCCAAGCTTGAATGTGTTCCACATGGAGTTAGTGCATTGCCGCAGCCTCTTGGTCTGATCAAGAAAAGGTATGATGATAGAGATAGCGAAACCAACCCCTGTTATTTTGATGCACACAAATACAAGCAAACAATTAGGCATCAAGTGCCAAGATTTTATTTATATAAATAATTAGCATTTTATATTCTGCATGGTGGTAGCAAGGTGGCTTACGATGACAAATATTCCCTGAAAGATGGCACAAGTTTTGAATCGTCCCCAGTAGGAGTCACTGAGAAAAGCTCCAACAAGCGAAAAGATGTAGACAGTACCAGTCCATTTGCTTACATTATTAGCAGCATCAGCATTGTTTTGTTGCAAAACCCTTGTCAAGAAAAGCACCAAGTTCACCCCAACTCCAAAGAATGCTAGGGTTGCAAGACCTTGGTTTACTGGTCAATTCAATCAATAGATAGAAGCCAAAATTAATTCCACGGGCACGAGGACAATCAATCAGGGGAAAAAATAATATGACATCTTCAAAAGATCAAGAAATTGGAAGATAGCTTCACATTAGCCAACTTTAGGTTAAGAAATCATATAATTGGCAATGGTAGAGATTATATCTCAAAGTTGCTTTCAAATCAGCCTATAAACAGTCAATGGTCTAAACTGTTATGAAAAATTTTGAAAATTAGAAACATGTCATTTTCTCTATAAAATCAAGCATAAAATCAGTAGATTGCATGGTAAGAATCTATCCGAATATCAAGATCAAACCTTCTTTGCATGTGCACATTCTTCAACTGGAGTATATACACACAAGATGTCTACTCAAAAGTTTATAATTAGGACAGACACCAAAGCCATACATAGCTAGCAGAAATTTAACCTGTATATTCTCACTCTTAACTTACCCATGCATTTGATATTATTATGATCCTACCAAGCTGCTTTTTGTTGCTTCTTCCAGTGAGAGTAATTAACTTTAATTAACCTTTTCTTTTCATTGGCCAAAAAAATTGCAATTAAAAAAACTTGAAAATGACAATGGCACCGCTTATCACTCCTTTGCCTTTTCTTTTAATAACCTTTGTGGGGTATACAAAATTGACTTTTTATGAAATGATAACCGCACAATTTGTCTTATGAAGAAGAAACTAACCCAATTAAAGAAGAAGTTACTTTTTGCACGCATGCATTTGTGTCCACCATGACACAACACATACAAGCCAACTAACTTATCATACTCAAAACACAACGTTATTGAAAAAGAAACATGGGTTAGGTCAAAAAGGTTTTAATTAAATAGAAAATATATATATATGTGCAGTAAACAAATCTTCAATCAATCAACATTCTGTGTATTTAACAGTTTTCAACTTTGATAAGACAGTAATTACGTATTACACTCGTCTTATACAAGATAGTAAGACTTGCAACTCTTCTCTTTATGTTGTTATGTCGGTTAGTATGACTTGTGTGTCAATAAATCTCTGACTAAAATTATTAATTAAACGTTAATAAGTGACCGGTGGGGGGCCTTCTGTTAGCTGGTTAAAGAACCAACCTGAACATGCATGCAACTCGGGCTTAACACTTGGTTTTGTTTTGAATTGCAAGTGTTACACGTTTCTTCATGTATTAAAAAAAATTGTCCTTTTTCTCTATATGTGCAACTCAAACTCAACATCGAACTGATAGCTTATCTCAAAACACTAGACAAAAATGAAAAAAGTAGGCACAAAAATTTTCTTTCTCTTTTATGTGAAAATTTAAATACACGTGTATGTGTGTGTATATATACAAACACGTCCATTCGGTAATGCGTTGGGACCAAGCAGTAAGAATTTACAAGATAAAAGCATATCTAAAGAAAATGATTTAATTATCACCAATATCCATCAAATGATGAATATTTAGAAACGTTGTATAATTTTATAATTTTTTATAAATAATATTGAAGCAGGTATATGAATTAATTAAATAATGTTATGTGAAAATATCACCCACTATAAGGTAAGCATCATCGTTAATTAAATTGTTTCTCTTTATATATATATATATATATTCCCACAATTAATTTTTCTAAAAATTGAAAGAGAAAAAACATTAAAGAGAAACAAGCTAAAGTTTAACTAACAGAACTTGTCGATTTTGAACTTGTGTTATATATGAATATTTAGTTGTGATATGGAGCTTACAAAGTATGATAATTCCAGCAACCCATCCTCCAGATTTTGCTCTGATTGCTGGGCGGCCATAGTAATCAACAGATCCATCTAGAGTATGTTCTTGTTGATCTTCCTTGAATTTTTCCTAAATATATACATTTTTTTGCCAAAAGAAAAAGAGAAAAATGAATGAAACAAGTAAATTGATTCTAGCACGATGATCAAATACCAAAAGATTATAGCATTGCACAATCTATCATGTACTCTTTGCATGAAGTAGGCAACAAAAGAGAAAAAAATATCATCTGTTTAACGCACTCATTTTGTCAGTCTTCTTTTTAGCTTATATATGAAAAAGAAAATTAGATTGGGGAGACAAAAGGGCATATGAGAGAACAAAGAAACTAACCTCCTTACAAATCTCTAGACAGTCCATTTGGGAGAAATTTTTTGGAGTGATATGCAGAAGAGGAAGATGGTGATTATTAAACTGGTAAAGAGCAAGAAGGTTTCAAGAAGTTGGTGATGACAAGAAACAGAAGGGGCACAGAGTGAATATATAGAGGATGGCAGGGTGATGTGGACGGTGGAGATTAATTACATGCATGATAGAGATGGGGTGGCCCCACCTTAATTTGCCAAATCTTCACAATTAAATTAACATATTTATTCAGAATATTTTTGTTTTAATTAAGTAATTAATTAATCTGGATTTGTGCATGGCTTAAAATCGACTTTAGTGCTTAGGGTTCTCTCTCTCATCTTAAACTGTTTTCGAGCAACTGTTGCCGGTATTGGTCTTTGTATAAAAATGAACAATTGCTACATTTGCAACAGCCTAACATTTGTTCGATCTCATTCAGCCATCACAAAAACTTTTTTTTTTTCGTCGTGCAAGTTAAACAATTTCGTTTGTTCTACACTTTTTAAAATGCGAATATATAAAATCTATAACTCAAAATAGCTGAATACCGATACTTGAGAATTATAACATATATATATTTTGTTTGTGATATGAGTTAGCAAGTTCGTTGTTCTATACGCTTTAAAACGTGAATGAGAAAAATTTAATGTTCTACATGTTTTAAAATGTAAATTAATGGGTAAAATAAAATTTGTTGTTCTACAAGTTTTAAAATAAAAATTAAGGGGTGAAATCTGTAATTGAAAATATGTAGATGCCGACAATTGAGAATTGTAATGTCTATTAGTATTAAAAGGCACATCATGATGCTATAAAATTCTACTGGCATAACGAATACTCAAAAGTTAACTCAAGAGTTAAAAATTACCTTAAGTGTGTTTTTAATCTAAGAGTTGTTATCAAACGATGTGAGATACCTGATACCATTCTACTAATCTACATGAAAAAAATTTCAAAGTTATACAAATATAGCATCACAAATGAATAAAAGGATGATTCTAGTAACAACTGATCACATTTGGAATAAAGATATGAATGATTAGTCACATGTTTTTATTTGCATCTAATTTCTTTGCTTTGCTCCTCCATTATTATACAAGGACATGATTCCATAGTTATGAATGTCGATTGATTTTGTTGAGGTGATGAAACAAGAATTAATTTACATAATATAATATCCACTTTCTCCGCTTTTTGGCAACAATGGCATACTGATTGATGTTATCTCTAGCTATTAAAGCGATACCGCATGTTGAATTATGAGCATATAATATACTTCTTTAACGTCTTATTACTCAAGTTGCTAAGACATTCTTGCACACATCTTAATTATTTGCTCAATTATAACCTTCTTTCTTCTTTCCCATTATGTACCACCAAAGCATTTTCTCCGCGATTATTCCATTACAAATTAAAAAAATCCCACCATAGATTCGGTACGTCCATTGTCCATTTAATTATTTTCACAATTTTTTTTAAATAAAAAAGCAAATAGCCAATTAAAGAAAAAAAAAATCTTATATAGAGAGTACAAATAGGATACGCAAGCTTTTTATAGAACCCATAAATGTTTTAAATTTATTTTTTTCCTTTTTCACTTTGAGATTATTTTCCCTGAATGCTGACACCAATTCATTAATCTGAACCATAATATATACATACATAAGCGAGCTTATTAATTGTGACCATCTCAAAAATTTCAAGGTGGGAACTCACTTTTGGTTATTAATTAATCAAGTTACAAATTAAGGAAAGAGCGTAATTAACTTGTTTCCATTCGTTTGTAATCATTAATTTCAAATGACTTTGGAAATTTTCACAAGAGAAAATAATACTTGGGTTAGAATAGATAATGAGTAAGTAGTGAATATATAATGAGCAATCTTTAATAGCAGGAAAGACTTTCTCCTACAACTGGAATAGAATCTAATAATTAGTAGAATATATTGCAATTATATTGGTGGATAAAGGCAATTTGCCTTGTAAAGAATAAGGATCCCCCAATAGTTAGAGTTGGCTATTGATAATTGCTCTTGCTTTCTTCCCTACGATTTGATGTATCACACCCAAGAGTGTGTGACTGAAAAGTCATATTTCTGTTCGAGGAAAAACTTCTATATTTTATTAATATGCAACAGTTGTGATTTTGATGACGTGAACCTAATTTTTTTTTATTTTTTAAAATATGCATACTATTTATGACGAATTTAAAAATCCATCTGCCTTGGCTGCATTATTTCAGTTACAAACAAACATATATGTATAAATAAAGTTATTAAAAAATGGAAATGTGCTATAATTGTTTCTTACAAATAGGAGAATGATAACATGAAGAATAACACTTTGATCCTTTTTAGAAATTATTTTTATTACTCAACTTATATTATCTATTTCACTGGGATGGTAATTTTTTACCAAAGAACGTTTGGCAAACTCATCCCACTTCCAAGATATAATTACAATACATTCACATTATTTAAAAAAAAATTCAAATAAACAAGAATTTTGAAAATTTAATCATATAAAATTAAATACCTAAACTACTAAGTACAAGAACTTATGTTTCTTGGGACAATTTTTGTTATTTTATATTATAAAGGTAAATTAGTCAAGTAAAATTGATTTTAAAGTAACCTCAATAGTCAAAGATACCTAAGTATAAAAGAGAATAAGAATAATTTAACTGATTAATTATCTAATCTTTTGGTTGATTTATGTATTTTTAATACAATGTGAATTTATTCTAATTATTTTCTAATAATGAGGTGGATTTATGTAATTAATGAGGTAAAAATATCCCCACCTATTTTATTTTGATATTAGAATAAATTTTTTTCAGGGTTATAAGTTTCACATTTCAATGAATAAATTTTAACTAATTTTAATTTATAGGGGTTTTGGATAATCATTTTGTAATAAAAAAAAAATCACATTTATCCTTGACCAATGTGTTTTTCTATATTATTATTTTAATTTGAAGAAACAAAATAATAAAAATTTAGCAAGATTCCAATAAGTGAGATAAACTCTAACCCCGATAAAAGTATCACATCCTCCCTCTAAATAATGCCACTATAGAAATTTAATTTAATTTCAGTCACACATCAATACAACTAAACAAAGCATAAGCGTTACTGAAGAAGTTCCTATACCATTTCAGGTGTTTGATCATTTACTTTTCTGGCCATCATTACTATTTTTTTTTTCTTATGTACTTTTAATCAATTCTAATCTTCTTTTGATTTTTAATTTATTTATTATTTTTCATAAACCTTTTTCCTTTCCATCAGAATATATAAGGCATATATATTATAAGTATATTGACTGTTCAAAAGATCAAAGCAAGTGACCGTAAAATAACATTTAATTTTGATTAATTCTTTATCCAAAATCAAACTCTTTCTAGACTCGAGTTTTCTTTCTTTCCTAAAATAATTAAACGAAAATAATATAAAACTCTAGTTTTCTCTGCCATAGATCAATTTCCATTAGCCTCAATATGTATTCTTGCATAAATTCCTTTACGATTTATGCTGATTCCAGAAATTTGTGCTATTAATTATTGTCTTTGTCTCTTTCTAGCTAGAAAGAAAAAGTTACCAACCGCTTCCACATGAACCACATTACTTGCCAAATTAATTATACTGAGAATTCAGAGAGGTTGTTGTTGTTTTTACTAATGATTTTGTTGTAAGAGAAACATTACTTGAATTCCTAAATTGCCCATCAGAAAATTACAATATGAACAAAATGATGCTCAAACTAAGGGCTTATTAATCTCTTTAATAATGCTAGCGATCCTAATTATTATTCAAATAATTGAGCCTAAAACTAATATGATAATTTATTTTTAAGTGTCATGTCATATTTGTCATCAATATTTATCAATTTGGTTTAAAATTAACAAGAATTGTTAGAAATTATTTTATTATTAATTTTTTTTTCACACCAAAACTAATATTTCTTATTTTTAGTTTTTTTATTTTAGTTTAATATATGATTAATTTAATTTATAACAAATATGAATAAAAATGTATTTAAAAATAAGAGTAATACTATAAACTTATGGTGCTAGGGGATTGTAGGGTATTATAAAAATAGTAGAGGTTAAATGATATATATTGACTTTAATAAATAAAAACTGACAATATCTGATAATTCCACCCCTCCATGATAAATTGTAATAATTAATGTGATAATTAATACTCAGATTATTAAGTGGTTTCATGTGAGTTATACATGTATATCATTCGTTACGCTACCACATCTGCTGGGATTCAAATTGCTCAAACTGAGATCCTTAACATTACTGCAATAATTCTTAGGTATGGAGTCCTTTCATGTGGGTTACGGGTGCATATCCTTCATTTAATATATTGCAAAACTTCCTAACTAACGCACCAAATATAGTGCCCAGTTAACTTACAAAAAATAAAGCATATATCATATATGCACCATTGATGTTTATTTTGATTTTGTCTACATCAACTGGATTTGAACCAGGTATATACATGCTGCTCTTTTTGTCTTAGTCATTTTGATGATATATTACGTCTGTAATCGATCAAAGTTAATTGTTGTGAAATCTACACGGCTGATAATTAGAGACCATTGATTGAGTTGTTTATTCATATTCCATTTTCATCATATTTTCCCTCAGTGCATTAAATTCCAAGAATTTCGCCCCATTTTCAGATACCTTTCACGTGCAAGGCTGTATTGATATATAAAAATATATTTTAAAGTTTATTCATCTTGTTATTACAAGGAATACAACTGTTAAGCATCACCTAACACATCACCCCACAATTTTTCCACAAAAAAAAACTATAATATTTGCAAAGGACAAAAATAAAGAGCTAAGGACAAATTTTATTCAAAATGTGGGACACAGCTAGCACCGCTTTGAACCCATCAAAATCTATCCAAAGTTGGTGTCTGAAATTTTCCTTTTCACCATCCTATTTCTCCATTGAATTCTCCTCCCGCTTCTACTCAAAGTTCCAATATGGCTTTCCCATCATGTCACTTGTTCTGGCAGCTTCTGGTCTTGGCTGTGGCACTGTCTTTATGGCAAGGTTAAATAATATAAGACCTCTTCAAATCAGGATTGGTCAATTGTCAGTTCGTACTGACTATATTAATTTGTTCGCATGAGAGAAGAATTTTCTCTCTCTATACATGTAGATTAAGGTTTTTAATGACAAAATATATTATATTAGAATTTATATTTTTTTTTATCTTTTAACTTACTCTTAAATTTAATATAATTACAGATTTTTAATTAAATAATTTTTAAAAATATACATAATTTTTAATGAGTATATTTATACTTTGTTAAAGTGATAATTTTACTAAAATATAAAAAAAATAAAAATTTTAGTATATAAGAAACAATATTTTTTATTTATTAATGTAATAAAATCTATATTTATTTATTTATCAATGACGTATTCACTTTGTTAAAATGTGGATATCCTCATTAAAAAATATTATTATTATTATTATTATTATTATTATTATTATTATTATTATATGCATGAAAAATTTAATCTTATAAAGTGTGGGATCATATTAACAATATTACAAATAGACTTTAAAAATGTGTAAAAAATATATTTTACAAGTTTGTAAACGACGTTTATTGTTTTATAAAATTAAGATTTGAACTGAACTGCAACAAGACGATACAATGCTATAAAGTTTTTTTTGCAGCACTGTACATATTCAATTATAGTTTGAATCCAAATTTTATAAAATCTAAACGTACGAACTGAGCATCATATCTTCTTTCTTTCTTTGTTGATTTTTAGAATTTTTTTTAAAACTTTTTAGTCTTCTTATGCATGGATTAATTGTATTTATTATTTGATTTAGATTTTTTTGTCTATTTTGAGAGCAAGTCTTATTACTTTTGTTGAATTGTATCTCATATTGGCTAGTAAAGGGAAGATACTTAAGTTTATAAAAATGATAAGTCGCTCCACCTAAAAGGTTAATCTTTTAAATTGGATACCTAAATATCCTATGCGAAGTTTCCGAACAATTGGTATCAGAGCTACACTCTAATAGCCAAAATATAGTGGTAAAACAACTCAGGTGTTTGAAATAGCCAAAATGTAGTGGTAAAACAACTCAGGTGCGTCAAACGACAAATGAAAGGATTAGAGTACAACGGTAGTTTTGTCTGAGAGAGAATTGTTGAGTTGTATTCTACATTAACTAGTAAAGGCGAAATACTTAAATTTATAAAAAAAAATAAATTACTCTACCCAATAAGATAATTTTTTTATTAGATATTTAAAAATCTTAGGTCAAGCTATCCCGACACTTCTGTCTAACTAAATAATTAAATTGTGATTAGTGAATATGATTGAAATGCAAATGCTCGTATTAATTGTGTCCATGGACTTGCTTATCAACAGTGATACGAATTCTATCAAAATGGATTTTGCCACACATTCATACACTAATTAAATCTACCATTTTCAGCGCTCAAAAGTCACATTCATTATTATGTAAAAACGATTGCTTATCATCTTCAGACATGTCTACAGTTGTTTTCTCTTTTCAAAATTTAATTTTTATTGATCAAAAGTCTCCGTTCACTAGTCAGATTCCACTCATTTTCTAAAAACATCAACGTCGTTACCAAATTAATTGGAATATCCATTCGGTAGAACACTCCTGCAGATCATCATGATACATGCATCATCAATTTCATTCGAGGACAGTGACCTATTTTGACCCATGTTTACAACGCATGCATGTATCTTTAAATTCATTGGCCCATCACTTTGAGCTACAACAAAAGGTTTAAATTTTCATCTGATTAGGTTATTCTCATGTTTTAACCACACGAACATAATCTCTCACTTAAGGCTTGTCTATTAAACGTTTGAAGTTAAAATTTTATTAATTTTATATTTTTTATAATTTATTTATTTATTTTTTATAATTTATATATAATTTTTAAATATTTACATCTAAATAGAATGAGTAAACTTTGTGACTTTTATCTGAATAGAAAAAGTTTGAATGAGAAGTAAATTTTATATTCTAAAATTATCTCTATTTAAATATATTTATTTATAAACCATAAAATTTAATTTTTTTTTGTTTAATTTATGAGGACATAAATGCCAAATAATTATATTTAAGATTTTTTTAATTATAAAAAAAAGAAGCCACTTATGTTCAAATATTAAAAAAAATATATCATTCAGTCGTTGCTATTCAGACCTATTTATACATAAGAAAAATTCAAACCAATTCAGATTTTAGATAAAAAAAATAAATGCTACCTCAATGTTTTAGCAAATCATTTTTTGTTCAGGTGATGAATACTTGTTTCCATAATTACTGAAGTTGAAGATTTGAGTCAATCTGAGTATGTGTTGAAAACAAATTTCAAATTAATCAAAATCAATTTTGATGCATCAAGTCCATATATATATATTTTTCAAAACAAATTTAAGTAGGTCCAAGTAGGCATTGTGTTAGGTTACTGGTTCGCGCAAAAGTTTATGGTGCAATTATCAAATTTATATTGTACTACTTGATATAATATATAAAAATAATTTTTAATGTTCTACATATATATAAAAGCGACTGTCAGCTAATTTTAATAAAATTTCTTGAGTGAAAATAAGAATTTTGAAATTTAAAGTTCAGTCACATAACTTACATAACTTCATAAGTGGGAAGGGAATTCAATCACCCATTCGGCTAAAATCGAAAAAAAAAAAAATCTACTCGTTACCTTTTTATATTTTCACTTTCAATTTGGACTCTATGTGCGATAATATAATATAGGTGTTAGTGACGCCAAAATCCATTCATCAGCAAGCCTATAGCCCTAGGAGTCTAGAATCAATATTTTATTTTGCATGACGACATTGCGTCTCACTCACATTTAAATAATGATGAAATTGTAAAGCTAATTTATGGTGATTATGATTTGTGACCTTGGTTTGTCCAGCATGGCATCATTAACCACTACAATCAAGAACCGTAACCTAATTGATCAGATTGTCCTTTTGTTAATTTGTCACCACAAATGCTTAATTTTCTAACGTTTTCATTTAATTAATACTAGCTTTAAGAACGCTTTTGTTTTTTGGGGTCAGCTAAAAAGAAGCCATTCGGGCCATATATATTCTTCTTTGTGCTAAGGCTTTGAGCTTGGATGATCAGATAAAACTAATTAAAAATTATAGTAATAAATAATTTATAATTGTGCACTAAAACTTGCGCATGCTCTATATTCAATCAGCAGACCTAATTTTCGATAGAGCTTGAACCATAAAAGGAAAAATGAGAAATATTATTACCGTTGTTATTTTTTATTTATTATAAAATTGCCTGATTTGATTAATAAAATAATTTAGCTTTTAATGATGCACAAATTTATGACCTAGCAATCTCTCTAGAGATGGAATTTCTGATTTTTCCATAAGCAATCATTTCAGTTAGGTCATCCCACAATGGCTACACAGATGTACACTTTCTGGCTCGATCAATTAAATGTTTGGGTATGAGACAATTAATTAAGTGGATTTATTTCAATTATTTTGACCTTTTTTCTGCCACGAATTTTGTCATTTTTCCCTGTTGATTTTCACAAGTATGGCCTAACTAACTTAACTGTACAGACGCAACAGTAAAATTGAACTGCTGTAACAGGTGACACCATACAACCATATTTCATATCATGACCTAATTTATAATAATTAATAATAATTAAATGGAATATGAGACTGTAGATACCTTGTTATTTTTAATCGGCATAAGCTATCGAGCGAACGTGACATGTCACATAATTTATAGTCTATTTTTTATCTATTAAATATTGTGAAATGAAAAATAGGTTCATCCTACCATTTTACAAGTAAAGAATTAAAAACTTTTACATTTAATGTGTTGATAGTCTATTTTTTAATCCATTCCTCGTCAAACTCCTTTACCTTATATATCTTAATTAATAATTTTAATATAAACGAGAAAGGTTCCTACCATTTCTTAGTTATACATGTAGACGACATCTTATTTATAACAAAAAAGATAAAGAAACTGAGGGTTACAAAGTTCTGGCAGAAATAAGGATACATCCAGTCGATGTTATCGTATTAATAGATTATTTCAATTAGCAAGTTAAATTCGATTGAGTGTACCGATATTGCTGTCTGTGCATTGTCTAGACATCATTTCTTTTTCTTTTTTTTTTATTCATAAATTCACATAAATGTGGGATATGAACGTACTGGTAGGGTGCAATATTTGTTCCAGCTATTTTTTATTTCATAATGACTTAAGTATTAAAAGAAACATAATTCTTTCATAAAAAAAGGTGATTGTTATATTGTTGGAATAATGATCGCTACTTAAATATTTAAAAATTAAGTTATTTTTCTTCAAATGGTTTTATTTAAATTGAATGAAGATATTGCAGTATATGAACAACGAAATTTGTTGGGATTTTCTTGTAGTAGCGGAGGGTGAGACTGAGACGGCTACACAAGCCGTTGAAAATTTTCTTTGACGCTCAGATAAATTTAAAAATGCCCACACTTTTTGTTAATCTACTCTATTTCTTAAAAATAATTAAAAAAATCACATAATCTTTAAAATTTTTAACTAGAGAAGAATTTTGAGAGAAACGATTAATTAAATCCTTTTTTTGACTTAGATATTTAACTGTAGCTGACTACTAAGATCGCTTTACCTTAGGCTTATAGTGATTGTTATACCCTTATAAGGTAAAAAGTATCAAAACTATACATTGACTTTAATATATTTTTTTAATTTTTATACAAAATTCATTATTTCTTAATGATGTGTCAATACAATTTTAATAGTATGATTATTAATCTTTAATTGAATAACATAATTTTTTTATAGTACAATACTCACGTAAATTATTGAATTGTCATATTTCTGTAATTTGCATGTAGAGCATTAAATATTATTATATTTCATTAAAAAAAATTAGAAAACTACTCACAAAATTAAACACACAAACTATTGGATAAAATAATGCATATATATTGGGGCAATTTGTCCATTTTACTTCATAAGGGTAAAATGATCAAACTTATGTTAAAGTAACATCAATGGTTAGAGATGATCAAAGAAACTTAATAAGAAAAAAAAATAATGAGAAGGATTTAATTTGTTAATTGTAAACATTTTTTTGTTAATTTTTATTTTTTAAAAAATAATATGAAATTGTTGTAAATACTTTTTAGAAGTGGGATGAAAATATCCTCACTCTTAAACAAATATATTATATTAATCTTTAGAAAATTTCCTATAATTACTATGTTCATATTGGTCCTAAAAAAATTCATAGCCTTGAATAAAAATAAACAATGTTCAATTCGGTCCCTAAAAAGTCTTTATATAAATAGCAAAACAATTATTGAGTCTTCAAGATGGAGCAGTTTTCAAGAAAATTTCTTAGATTGACCAACTGTTGAAAATGTAGGGAGACATAAGGTGTTAAATATCAATTTAGGTTCTGCATTATTATTATTATTATTATTATTATTATTATTATTATTATTATTATTATTGTTGTTGTTGTTGTTGTTGTTGTTATTTTTGTTCTGCATTATTATTATTATTATTATTATTATTATTGTTGTTGTTGTTGTTGTTCTGCATTATTATTATTGTTGTTGTTGTTCTGCATTATTATTATTATTATTATTGTTAATAAAGCATTCATTGAAAGATCATTTTGATTTAATTAAGATAAGCTCTTAGCTATGCCATGGGGTACAACGGGGGAGGAGGGGGACATAGAGAAGGCTAATGGCTACTGCATGCAATCAAATTAGACGATTAGATTCAACGATAAGATTCAATTGAAATATTGAAAGGAGCAAATTTTGGATGACTCTCGTCGTGAATTGATTATTTTTAAATCACCTCTTTATGTTTGAAAACTTTTAAGTTACTCTACTTTTATTCAAAAGATATGAAAAAAATAAAAATGGGTTAATGAAAATTTTTTCATCTACTTAACAAAATGCCAGGGATCCTTGGTTGCGGCCTCTTGTAATATGCTGCAAGGAAAAGCGAGCAGCTCCGTAGAAAGTTTCTGTTACAGATATGAATTCTTTTCAGATTCAGTTTAGGCCAAGAGCCTGTAAGGTATCTGCTCATAAGTTAACCAAGGTTGCCTTAAATATCCTATTGTTTGGCGTGAGGATTTTTCCTATGACGTCATTTGTAATCTTCTGACGTTTTGGTTACCGAAATAAACGAAAATAATGCTTTGAATGTGTATTTCGGTTGGTGGAATTATCAATGTCTTGTTCGTATAACAATCAAATTATTATTACTTTGTTTTTTTTTCCTTGAACAAAGCGAGGATATTTACTTCATCCATAGAATAATACAAACTAAACAGTCCATTAAAGAAGTTTAAATCAATTTACAGATAATCTATTTCAGTAAATAGTTTTAAACTCTTACTATCGGTAAGCACCATGAAATTTGACTGCTTACACCGCACCACGTGTCAGTAAATGTAATAAGATTTAAATATTTTGGATGTGTACAGTAAAAATAAATAAAAAAATTTGAGAAAATAAAAAAGACATTAATTCCGAGGAGAAAATTAACAGACTCTCTCTCAAGAACAAGAGAGCAAACCACGCTCAGGGCTCAAAATTATATTTCTCTTCAATTTTCTCATTTTTTTCTAAGGAACCAAACACATTTTCTTATATTTTTTAAGAAACCAAACATTAACTCAAGTATTAGACTGCCTTTTATAAGTAAAGAGTCAACACTTGAGGTTGTGAAAATTGAAGAGAAGTACATAATTGTTACTTTTGGAAATTGAATGAATTTAGGGGTCCGTGCAACAGTTTTATGTTTTTTGTGGTAAAATTACATTTAGGTCCTTTATACTTTTTATAAAATAAAATAAATAAATAATATTATAAATATTTACATATAAATCCTTTTTCATATCTATTTTAAACAAATAATTTTATAAATATTTACATATAAGTCCTTTTTCATATATATTTTCATTATTTATTTTTTTTATTAATTATATTTAATTATTATTTTATTAGTTATTAATATATAAATAAAATATGATATAATAAAATAATGTTCTAAAATAATTTATTTTTATATTATAATATTTACATATAAGTCTTTTTTTTGATAAAATGACATTTGAAAAGAATTTTAATAGTTGTTGTTGTTGTTGTTATTATTATTATTATTGCTATTAAATTTTATTATTTTTATTTATTTTAATTATTATTATTAATAAAATTTATTAATTTTATTATTTTAATTTTTATTAGACCGTATTAATTTATTATTATTAGTATTAATATTTCTATTATTAAAATATATTAACTGTATTATTTTAATTACTATTAATTATTATTATTATTATTAAAATTTATTAATAATTTTTTATTATTTTAATTATTATCATAGTTAATATTATTATGCTATTAATTTCATTGTTATTTTATTCTTATTATTAAATTTTATTAATTTTTTTACTAATATTATTGCCATTATTAATAACTAATACAATAATAATTAAATATAAAAAAACTACAAATAATAAGGAGTTTAAATTATAATAAGTTATTTACTTGAGATGTAGGAATTGGAATCAGAATGAACAATATTCCCATTAATGTGTTTACTTTATTTTATAATTGAAATAGATTGTTGTAAATAACTAAAATATCATTTGTTAATTATGTCCCTAATATTATTTGTATATATTATAATTAAAACAATAATAATAATTAAAATAATAAAAAAATTATTAATAAATTTTAATAATAATAATAATAATAATAACAATAATTTTAATGGTTGTTGTTGTTGTTATTATTAGTATTATTATTGTTATTAAATTTTTTTATTTTTATGTATTTTAATTATTATTAATAAAATTTATTACTTTTATTATTTTACTTGTTATTAAATAGTAATTAATTTATTATTATTAGTATTAATATTTCTATTATTAAAATATATTAACTGTATTATTTTAATTACTATTAATTATTGTTATTATTAAAATTTATTAATAATTTTTTATTATTTTAATTATTATTAATGGGAATGTTATTTTATTAAAATAATAAAGGTAACAAATTTTATTAATAATAATAATTAAAATAAATAAAAATAAAAAAATTTAATAGCAATAATAATAATAATAATAATAATAATAACAACAACAATAACAACTATTAAAATTCTTTTCAAATGTCATTTTATAAAAAAAAAATACTTATATGTAAATATTATAATATAAAAATAAATTATATTAGAATATTATTTTATTATATCATATTATATTTATATATTAATAACTAATAAAATAATAATTAAATATAATTAATAAAAAAAATAATGAAAATAGATATGAAAAAAGATTTATATGTAAATATTTATAAAATTTTTTGTTTAAAATAGATATGAAAAGGGACTTATATATAAATATGTATAATATTTTCTATTTATTTTATTTTATAAAAAGTATAAGGGACTTAAATATAATGTTATCACAAAAAATAAAAACTGTTGCACGTTGCAACTGTTGCACGTTGCAACTGTTGCACGACCCCTGAATTTGGATCCTTCACTGATAAACATGGAGGAAAGTCAGTGTACTGATATATCGGAACATGATATCCCATCTTCAGTGTTGGTTCTTTTAATTGATATAATAACGTTAGATCAAAATTAAAAGTGAGTGATAAGAAAACCATTTTTTTTGAAAAAAAAAGGGCCAAATCACCAAAGATTTATGTCTGACTAGAAATAAAATTTTGCTTTCTATTTAAGACGTTGGCCATGAAGGAGGAAGGAGAAAGCAAACTAGTGGGATACCATAAATTTCCAATATGGTTGTTAGAAAAGTAAAGGATGAAAAAAAAAATTACAGAACTCAATTTATCTCGAAAACATTAATGTGGTCAGCATGAAAGGAAAGCCCTGTCCTAGACGTTTAAATTTTTTTCTAAAAAATGGCACCAAAATTCTTCTTTTAAACACTGAAGCTTCTGTAGCTGTCAATCATTTGTAGAGAATAGAACCAAACTGTGTGTATATATAAAAATAACACCGTAATTTTTGTAATTTTTCAATGCATTTACTGTGGGTTTACTCACAACAAAATGATATATGACTTATGCAGTCTCATATATATATATATATATATAGTAACTGATAATTTTTTTTTTTTTTAATGTGGTTCGGATTGAATTGATTGAAATGATGACAACTTTTAGATTTCTACGTTCAGTTAACTTTATGAGTTTCTTAAGAGACCTTTCTTTTCTTGCAAAGCTCAAACTCTCTTTTTTGTTTTAGGGTTTATGTGTGCGATTAACATTCTAAGAATTGGGTTAACTTGAGTCCTTTTTCTTTGAATTTTCTTAATTACTTGTGGAAGATAAAATTGTATAAATTCTTGCTCATTATACTAGGAATACCAGCAAAAATTAAATGATAAAAATAAAAGAACAAAAAAAAAAAAAGAAAATCGAAAAGGAAAAACAGAAAAGAAAACAACACATAATGCCACATATTAGTAGGAAAGGATCCAATTCCACTAGAAGGCTTCTCATCTTTCACAAAATTTTTAACTTATCAGATATTTTCATATACCCTTGAAGTTTGGATTAATTCAAACTTAGTCTAGGCACTTTAAAACGTGATGCATATATATCTTTGAAATATGAAAATTTAATATTCTCTGGAGAAACTGAGACAGCATGTGTCTATTAATTAATTAGTGAAGGGGTTGAGAATTTTTTTTTTTTTTAAACTCAACATATAGTTTGTCTCTGACGTGGACATTTGAATAAAAGAAGAATACTTAGGTGGCGTTTGTTTTTCCGTCTGAAATCTGAATAGATCCAATTAGAATATGAAAGAAGGATCAATTTGAATAATGTATTTGTTTTTTTTATCTGAATCTCTAAAAATAAGTATTAAGTTGTTTGTTTTTTAAACTTAAAAATTTAAAAATATATATTTTTACATTTGTACCCTTATTAAATTTAAATGTCAAATAAATAATACAATAAATACCATAATATTTTAATATTTATAAGTAAAACTTTATTCAAGTGAATACATAATGATTTTGGAATTATAATATATAAAATACCATAAATTTTAAATTTTATCACTAATTCTCAATAATAGTACATAATATAAGAAAAAAAACTAACAAAATGATTGAAATAATTTATTTGTTATTTAAATTCAGTGTTGGTTCTTTCAATTGATATAATAACGTTAGATCAAAATTAAAAGTGAGTGAGTTTTGGAAAATATGTTTTTGAAAAATAAATTATAAAATAGGGATATTTTTGACATTAGAAATTAATTGACTTAATTTAAGATTCTTCATTGAAAAAAACTAAAAAAGCAAACTTTTATTAAGTTAAAATTATCTGAAAAGTCCTATTAAGCTATAAAAACAAACATCTCTAATTAACTTAATTAATTAAGTTAAGTCACTTTAAGTTATTAAGTTAAAAAACAAACGCTACCTTAATCAGGAAAGATTAAAGTAATATGCCTTATCTCTCTAAATAAACATAAAATTAAAAACATAGAAAGAAAAGCAGTGCATCCGTGCAACAAGCACAAAACCGAAAAGAGTAAACTAGCAAAATTGATAAGAAAGAAGACCAAATGTCCAGTGGTTTTAAAAATTTTAGGTTTCACAAAATAAAGTAAGAACAAAATGGGGAAAAAAGAAATTACTTTTTATCTACTTTTTATTCCTGCCATTACCTCTGTTTTATTTTTTTAATTATCATTTTATTTCTTCTCTCTCTCTCTTTGTATATGTTTTCCTCTCTGTGATCCATCATTACAAAAACAATGAAATCAAGCTCTTCTTGTGTGGTTTTGAATTTTCCGCGGGATATTGATTTCACAGAAACATTTCTAGACAAATTGAATAATTGGTTTTCTACTGCAGTGGAAACAACGATTGAAATGAAAAAAAAAATGAAATAATAAAAAACATATAAAACTAACAATATTGCAGTCATCTTTAGGTGCGGACTCTATAAAGGTTGATTATTTTCTTTACATTACTGTCAAAAGAATCTATACAACGATGTCAGAGAATAGTCTGCACTTTATCTTTATAGTGCTAACACTTTCGTTGGAAAACTATTTAACAACATGAAAATTGAATAATTTATCAATAAAGTTAAGGATCCCAACATAATTTATATATAATTACGCCAAAAAATAGGGAGTAACTTGAATGAACTCTTCCCTTTTACTTCTCTTTCTATTTTTTCTTTTAATCAATCATTTTCTCTAGTTTAATTTTTAATTACATTGTTGGATGATGAAGATGCCACAATTAATTTTTTAGACCAGCTAATCCCTCAGAAAATGGAAATTTTACTCCAAAATGTGGACAAAGTAGATGACTAAGTTACCACTATGCCAGATCTTCTACCCACATTGAAACAAAAATTTAAGCTCTTGGTTAATTAGCAAATTATTAGCTTGTCTTTTAAGGAAGAAAAGAAGAAAAAATAATAAAAAAATGGATGCCCTTTCAAGTTTTCTTTAGTATTGCTTTTAGTCATTTTTCGTATTTAGTGGAGAACGACACTGCTGGATCCCAAGAACCTAACAAAGTTGGGGGACAGGATTTTAGCAAAATCTTTTTGATATCATTTTACACGTTCTTCTTTTGAAATTGTTGCGGGTGCAATTACGTGGAATTAGATGATGTTGGTATCACTTATGAAAAAGCCCAAAATAATTCTAACTAAAATCACAAATAATTTCTTTTTATTATAATCTCCCAATAACATTAACACTAACATACTGGATCCCATCAGAATTTCATAATTAAGTGTATTTGAGTAAGATCAGTATTAAACTTGATAACCTCTTAAAAAATTCTTTGCTTTACATCCCTCCTTTTATAAAAGGAAAACAAAATAATTATAGTCTCTTTGTGCCCATATCATAAGTTCAACTCACTTTGCCCTTGAATTCATATATGTAATTTTTTTTATTTTTATAAAAGAAAAAATAAATTAAGATCTCTCTACATCCATATTATAAACTCAACTCACTTTGTCCTTAACTTCATATATATATATATATCCAAAAGAAATTAAATAAGCTATAAACATATTTTTTTATAAAAACTTTTTTGTCATTGTGTAATTTATTTCTTCATTATTCAAAATTATTTTAAATTTACCAAAAAAGTCAATTAGATCCTAAAGGGTCGTCATATTTCCAACCCAAACTGTGTAAACCCACCACTTCAAAAAATAATTATCAAAAATTCACATTATTTTTACTAATTTTAAATAAAGAATAAATTTAAAAAATTAAGCAATTAAATCCTCATTAATTCTTTAAGCTTGTGGTACAAAATCATATGTTTTGGATAATTTGGTCATTTAATGTTAGAAGGGTAAAAAGTTAAACTAAAATTATGTTAAGATAACATCAGTGATCAACAATGTTAAGAAACTTATGTAAAGAAAAGGATCTAATTTACTAAATGTTTAAAACTTTTTTTATTTTAACCGAATGTGATTTTTTTGGTAAAGAATTTTTTTGAATGGGGTAAATTTACCTAAATAGTAGGGTGGAAATATCATAACTCTCTGCTAAATTAGGATTTAAAGATAACAATAATATTAGAAATCTCAATATTTGAGTCTCTACTTGAATTCTAATGTCATGTATCACTCTTAAATTAGATGATGGATTTCATAACTTATAAAATTACTTAACTACCATTTAATGGATAAATACCACATTAGTCAGCATTTCAATTGATTCTTAGATGTTGGGTTGTCTGGCGTTATTTTAAAGATAATTGGGTCCATTATTTAGAGGTATACAAATATTATGGTTTAACTGAATTCAGATTTAACCTTTCTATATAATTTCTGTATTAATTAAAAAAAAGAAACTATTATTACAAAAGGTGGGGTTATATTAACGAGATGCTCAATTGTTCTTTATTTGCAATTGTTTGGCAGACCTACTACTTTACTCCCGCGCATTATATACGAAAGTGAAAGAAGGTGCACTTTAGTGAAAGATGATCATGTTTAACAAGGTTTTCCAACTTTAAACTTAATAAATTCTATAAAAGCTATAAAAGGATTGAGGTTATTGTGTGAGCTCAACATTGGAAGTGAGTACCTACTCCATTAAGGAAGGATATAGTGGATGCTTAATGAGTATGAGTTGGATACGAGGGAAGATATATAATTACAGCCAAAGGCCAAAATGGGTGCTAGCTATATTAAATTAAGGAAATTATTAATTTATCATCTAAATTTTATTGAAAGTTTAACTTGGAATTAAGAATTCTAACAATAGCTTTGAATCACCTAAGCTTTTAGTTTTGTATCAATTTACCATCACGTTGTTAACACCACTGTTAATAATATATTGACACCACAAGGGCATTTAAGATATTTTATCAATTCAGGTCTATTTGGTCAAAACAGCAACCATTTACAAATAAAAATAATGTGGTGATTTGATACAAAAAGAGAAAATTATGAGCTATTGAGAATTTTTTATCTACGTAATGTGGTAAATTGATAATTTCCCAATAAGAAAGTGCAAAGATAATTACTATTATTAAATCTAATATTATAATTGATAGTTTTTCATTAAATTGATATAAATATAAGTGTTAAAAGAATAAACAGTTAAGTTAAATTTGTTTCTTAAATAATTATTATAATTGATATGTGTTTATTTAAATTTATATATATACAACTGTTAGAAAAAAATGACTAAGATAAAATTAGTAATGGAGGATGGTTGTGTATTATAAGTGGGATACCTTTCCAAAGACATAACTTTGGTTATAGGTGTTCGTTTTTAGAGTATAATATATCGTTTCGAAACTCGTGATGAGTTCCAGAGCTACTTGTGTTATTCAGTCCTATGGTTGAGCAAACAATTTTATTTTTTTTAGGTCATTTTTCAATTTTAAGATTTTTTCCTATTTTTTCTAATTCTTCTAGGGGTTTTATTTTTTTAGAGCTCGGATTTTAGCACCATTTATTTTCTTTTTTTTTTTTTTAATTTTGATTAGGAGAATTTTATTATCAAATAATATTTTGAATTTTCCTATTTTAATAAATTCACGATATTTAAGATTATTATGTAAAAGGGTCTAAATCCTAGTTTTGTACTATTCAGAATTATTTAATAAACTTATAATTTAGAAACCTTTTTTTTCTTCTATCAATCTACTTTTAAGGCTTCGTTTCGTCAATCAGCATGTCATATTTGACTTTAATTAATTTAAAACCAATTAATTATATTTATTTTGAAAGAAATTAATTTATAAAATAAATAAGATTACATGAAAAGTTATATAATTTTCATATGGTGCTAAATGGAAATTTGGTAATATAACATTTTTTTTTCAATTTTTTTTTTCATTTCAAATCACATCACCCCAATTGGCCCGTTCCCTCGGATCGACGGGAGAGAAATCCGCTGTAATTATTATACAAAAACTATAATAACTTAATACCACACAAGTACAGTTTTAGCATTTCAGTTCCAATTGATGTAACAACTTAGCTATAAATCACATAAGTCAGTTATTGATATTGAGAAGTAAAATTAAGATTTATGAAAAATTAATATAATATTAATAACTAATATGATGTGGTAGTTAAAAAAAAAAAAATTGCTATGATTCAAAAGTTCAGATAACAATTGGGATCTTAGTATTGTTATTATTTTTTAATTATAGCTAATGATCCAATATTTTACTCATCCCATCTAAATCAAAGCCAAATATATGAGTGATATTCCAATCTCAAATCTCTAAGACCACTTTTATAAATTTTATTAATTTAGATGGTGTTTTTTTTTCTGAAATTTTAATAAATCTAAATTAATATGAATTCTGAATAAGCATAAATGTTTGAATCTAAATGCATGTTTATTTATTTATTTTATTTTTGTCTGAATCTCTCATTATAAGTATGTATTAGTTTTTTTCAACTTAAAAAGTCTGAAAACCAGTACTTTTATATTTGTGCCTTTTCAAATTTTAAATACTAAATAAATAATAAATATTTCAAGGAACATAAATAAGAGTATTTTATCCTAATATAAATTATATTCAAGTGAATGCAACCATTTAATATTCTAAATTAAATTATGTTAATCAATTTTATTTTAATTTTTATGTATTATATGAAAAATAATCAAAAAATTGTATTGATAAATAATGTTAATTTGAATAATATAAAAAAGATAATAATAATAATAATAATAATAATAATAATAATAATAATAATAATAATAATAATAATAATAATAATAATTTGCTATTATATTATCAATTATCACAAGTTATGAAAATGAATAATAATGCTAACTAGTAAGTTTTATTTAGGTAATGATGAAAATAATTAATTAATTAGTTATTTTTGGAGAATATTTTTTCCTAATGCCATTCAGACTTCTTCAATGTTAGTGATAATATAGCTCCAAACTTTTATATAATTTTTTTTTTTGCACAAATTGATATGGCATGATCAAATTGGTTGAATTAAATATCTCTTAGTCTACATGATTTGTTTTTATTATTTTGTATTTTTATTTAACCAATAAATTAATGCTAAATCAATTTGTACAAAATAAGTGTACAAGAGTTTGTGGCTGTATCATCACTCTTTTAAATTAAGTAAAAGATTAAAAAAAATTGGCTTAATAACATAATTACCTAATAACTGAAAATTTTCATTAAGTTGAACAAGAAATAGATTTAATCACTTAACTGATTGAAATTAAGTCAATTAAATCGTTAAGTTAAAAAAACAAATGGCTCATAAGATAAACAACCATGAAATTGTATAAATTATAATTACTATTAGATGAGACTAAACTCCGACAACTTTATGTATATATAACCTTAAAAATTATTATGTTTTTAGAGATTAATCAAGTCAAGAAAACACGAAGAACACGATAATTGATAAGGATAAACAAAAAGATCAACTCAGAAGCAAAACAAAAATCAGAATTAGAAAGATAAAAGAAATAAAAAAGAAAAAGAAACAATGACAGTGATCGAGCTCCAAAGTTTGAAGGAAAAACTAATATGTTCTTATTAATAAAACTAACTCGATATAGATCTCACTTTACGGAGGACGTTGCACAGGTTACACAGAGTCAAGAATAAATGAATTTGGTTAAAAAACAGAAGAAAAATCACATATAAACACCAGATGCTGTGCAACAACCCCTTTATATAGGTGTTTCTGGAAGTTTTCTGGAAACTGCCTAGTGGCTATTTACAAATCAACCCCTTAACTAAAGCCAACCTACACTATGATCCAGAAACTCTTCCTCAAAACTGAATATAAGTACTCACTTTCTTCACTTTGCAGATCTGATTCAGTTTGACTTTTAACCATAAAAGATGCTTTCAAAAAACCTTCAAGCACATAGCCTTTTACAAAATTACACAAAGCAATTAAGAATTAGTCACAACCCCAACTAAGTTAACACATAACTTGAATTTAGCAGTGGGGATGACTTTCGTGAGCACATTAGTAGGATTAATGTAATGTGAATTTTGGATATTATCATAGTTCCTTTAGTTTCTTCATCTTTGATGAAATAACGTTTAACATCTATGTATTTAGTTCTTTCATAATAATCCTTATTCTTAATGAGTTGAATGACACTTTGATTATCACAGAAGATGTTGATAGTCTTCTAATTGAACCAAAGTTCATTTATTATTTCATTAAGCCATTTTGAACCAAAGTTCATTTATTATTTCATTAAGCCATTTTGACTCCTTCATAAAACTACTACAAATTCTGTTTTTATAGATGATAAAGCAATAATAGGCTACAAGTTTGATTTCTAACTGACCAGGCAATTATTCACCATGAATGGTAGCTTGTAATTGTCTTCCTCCCATCCAAATCACCAACAAAAATTAGAATTCACATATCCTACAATCTTACATTCATCTAGATTAGCTTTTCCGTGTATCAAACCATGATTAAAGCTGCCTTTGAGATATGTCATAATCTATTTTACAGCAACCCAATGCACAAATTCTTATATTCTTGTTGGATGGAATGGTTCGATTTTTTAATTTTATTGATTGTCATTTGACCAAAAATTGTTCACTAAAATATTCATTTGCATAACATTTGTCGAAGCTAGCTATCAACTCACAATGTAACGGCAAATACAATAGCTCGTCTTTGGTTAAAATAGCGAAGTGGTAAAAGCTATTAAATCCATCAATGATGGAAAATGTTTTCAGCTTTATAATTTTTTCAATAGTGTAAATAACAGAATCATATTAATGTCATAACAAGTATGTGATTTTTAATGGCTTGTGGGTCAAAAGCATGTCAATTTATGCTGTTATATTCCATTAACGGCATATATTCTTAACTGTTAAAAGCCTATTTTGTTATAGTGAACAAACTCTCGTATGTACCCCTCATATGGGCTCTATAAGGAATTGCGTGCCTATAAGGTAAGCCAATAATTTGCCATAGCCCACGTTTACATGTATGCTCTTGTAAGTTGGCAACCCATGATTTTATAATAGATTCAACTTAAAAAAGCACTTCACTTACTAGTGTAACCTCAAGCTTTCTTCCTTTCTTCAATGTTTGGTTCATTTTATTGTTGATGAAGGCAAGAACATTAATTTTCCATTTCGAATAGTTAATCTTTCTATCATTTATTGCTCTCATCATTCTTTTTCTAATGTACTCCACCAAAGTGATTATGGGTGCCTTCTTTATTTCACCAATGCTTGCATTCTAACTTTCGATCATATTGTTTGTTGTACGATCACGTTTAACAAACTCAAGAATGGATTGACCAGTACTTGGTGTTCAATTTTCTCAGCCACTCAAATGTATCAGTATTAATATTTTGTATATCTTTTATTGATGTAGTGAATGCATCCTTGTTTGATGCTTTACCAGCCTTTGAATACTGATTCCTTAGCTCAATTTTAGGGAACCCTACTTTTAGATTAGCAAACACATATCTTGCCCAAAATCTGTTATGTGATTCACCAAATTCTAAGTTCATACTGCAAGAACACCTTTCTGCCTATCGGTGATGAGGGTAAGCTACCTTATATTAGCCAAATACTCTTATATAGGCCCTAAAAGGCAAGTCTAACTCATAGTGATATCTTGTAAACACATTGTAATTGAAAAAAATACCTTGATTTGCATTAAGTGTGACAGCTGACAATAAACTTTAAAGGGGTTTTTTAAATGACAACGACTTACACCTTTCCTTGAAGCCATCTATAAGACATGGAAAGCTCACCACAAACCTTTGGAATTTGCATTTATCTGCAGGTGTGTCTTTTGTGTTACTTTAGGCAATGCTAAAGCCCCTGGCATCTTTTTTGTTTTTTTTTTTATGTTGTGAGCATAATTTTGAGGTTGCCTAAAGCTTTTAACATGATCTCGACCAATAATTGACTTTAATATATTTCTCTTTGCTCTATAAACTTCCTAAGATTTGCTTCTACTTCATAAATTGTCCTAAGATCATCAACAAGACTATCTATAGCAATGTTTGGATCTCCTATCACTTTATTATTATACTTCCTTGCAATTTAGCCAACAATAACCTCTGGATTTTTTACAAGACCCTCACATGTATATATGCTGTGTACAGTCTTCATCTAAAAACATTGTCCAAATCTCTAAAGTATTGTATCTACTTGGAAAGGGCATTTGTCTACATAACATATACATACAATTCTTCTTTTCTTATACTCTGTTTTTCTTCCTCTGAAATCTTGTTGTATATAGAAATCCTTCAGAGCCCATGCAAAAGATTGAAAATTTTTGAATGCTTGCCAAACTTTGAATTCAACAGGTTCTATTCTATCTATAAGCATTTGACCACCCAACAAATGGACTTTCTACTAAAAGATGCTCATTTTCTGACTCTGACATAAGCCCTTGATCTCAATTGTTGCTTTTACATCTATCTAATAAGTCATCATTCGAATCATGCTTATCCCTATGATATTGAGTTTCTAATTCTCTAGATTCTCCATCATCAATATCATCTTCTGATTTGAAAAATACATATAAATCATTATCTACGCCTGATAACTCATTATCATGATAAACAGTTTGTGATTATGGACTAGCACAATCATTTATATTCAAGCTTGATTCCTCTTCTTGGTTGTCTTAGGCCAGCTTATTACATGCTCTAAATCAACAACATTTCTCTTCCTTGTTTTCTTTGCTTTCTTGTTCTAAACTATCCTCAGAATAACTGCATATTGTTTTTTACTTGCTTAATGACACAACTTAAAAATGTTATTACTTCCAAGTATAAGAGTATCTAGTTATAAGAATTTAAAATCTAGTAGTTAATTTGTTGGAACAAAGAAAATTAATTGCAGGAAAAGAAATTGACAGGAATCAATATAAAAATATGCTAAGGTTATAGGATCTACTCTCGGATTTCAAATTATGATTATAACAACTCTCTCATATTTGATTTTTCATTTATCTTTCCAAATAATTATTATGCCATTTAATTCTTGACTAACTATTAATGTGATAAATATGTGACCAAGTATCTAATGTGCCACCACTACATTGAAGTGTCGACATTATGTTAAAATGCCATATAAATCAGAAAAGATCTAAATCTTTAAATTAACATGATGTGGAAGAAATTGGTAAAGAAGAAAAATAGAATATATAAAATAAACTTTAACACTCACTTAATAGAGTAATTTAATTAATAATTTGAGTCGTTGAGCTCTACCTTTCATCTCAGCTTAGAAAATTAGCCACTCATATGAAAAAACAAAACAAAACAAAACCCTCATTTTATTTAACAAACTTCTGAAATATATTTTAAAGGAATTAATTACACAAGAAAACCAAGAAAGAAATAATTCCTCAGCTCTCATTTCAGCCCTTAGCTCTCTCTTCGTTCTTTCTCTTTAGTTTTTCCTCTTTCTCTTGTGCCCCCACTTGCCTTTTTATAGGCACATGCGCTAACTAAAGTGACCAACAACACCTTTTTTTTTATTAATATTTATTTTATTTTATTTTATTTTTTATAATATATATACATTGAAAAGTGTGATGGTCAAGTGGTGAAATGGCCACCTGACCATCACACCATTATCACTCTTTTTTTTTAAAAAAAGTTTTTTACATCTTCTCAATAATGTATTTCAATAGCTCTAACAATTCCTCTTTATTTCCACTTTTAGTTCCAGTTCCCTCTTTATTTTTAAAATAGTTACAATATAAAAAAAATTAATGTACTACAAATTAATTTTAACATAAAAATTTATTAGGGGAGCAATAAGATAATTTAAGAATAATGAGCGCATTAATCAATACTGTAAGTGAAAAATTGATAATTTTAGATTTATTAAATGTACACTTTTTAGTGTTAATCACTTACCTTTGAGAAGCCTTTACTTTGATAGATGTAGACTTCTTTTTGTTAGCTTCTTTTTGTGAACCTTTGACTATATTCTTTAGGAATGTTGGCTACTTTACCTTTCTTATAGAAGACTCTAGTAGGTTAACTTGTGATGACAAGTCTTGTGTAGGTATCGTGATTGTTTCTGCTAGAGGTTCTTTAGGGCTACATCGTGTGAAAATGTTTGTGAGGGACAATCCTTGAAAAAATGGATAATGGTGGATCAACTACCTCTTTATCAATACCAATGTCATTCTCATTATTTGCCACATGAAATTGAGAGAAGTCACCAGTGATTGACACTCAAAAGTATATATTTGATAAGGTTAAAATTATAAGTTTTTCACTTATAGTATTGGTTAATGTGCTCATAACTTATAAATTATTTTTATATTTTTCTAACAAGTTTTTACGTTAAATTAATTTGCATTATGTTAATTGTATGTTAATTTTTATATTTTAAATATTTCAGGATAATTTATATATTGTAAATATTTCATAAATAAAAAGAGAATCGGAACCGAATGTGGGAAACAAAGAAGATAAATTACTGGAGCAATTTGAAATGCATTACTGGGGAGATGTAGTTAATAAATAAATAAATAAATAGATAAATAAATAAATAAAAGGTAAGCGAGCTATGTATTATAGTGATAGTCAAGTGGCAACTGCCACTTTACCATTTAACTATCACTTGTTTCTATGCGAATTGATAAGAAATAAAAAAAATAAATAACAATAAAATAAAAGAAGGTGGAGTTGTTCGTTGGCTATAAAGGCAAGAAAAGGAAGAATGAGGAACACGGAGAAAAAAGGAGAAAAGAGTTGAAGATTGAGGCTTAAAAATATTTTTTTCTTTTGTGTAGTTAATTTTCTTATAATATATTTTAAAAGTTTATTAAATAAAATGAGTGTTTTGTTTATCAATATGAGTGGCTATTTTTTAAGTTGAGTCGAAATGTGAAACTTAATGACTCAAATTATATTAAGTACTCTCTTAAGTGAGCTTTAAAGTTTATTTTATTTTATTTTTGTATTTTTGTTCTTTATCGATTTCTTTTGTATCATGTTAATTTAAGGATCTAGATTGACATGACTCAAAAGTGTTGTTTACTCTCAAGTATAAAAGTGTCTAGTTATAAATAACCTAGTGAGTCCCGGGTTAAACCATAGGAAATTTGAAATCTAGTACTCAATTTATTAAATAAAAAAATAAAATACGGGAAAAGAATTTAATAGGAATCAATATAAAAATATGTTAAGCTTATGGGATCTACTCTCAGAATTCAAATTATGGTTATAACAATTCTTTCGTATTTGTATTTGCATTTATTTTGCCATTTTTTTTAAAAGGAAAGGGGGGGTGGATAAGCCCAAATCAATTTTTACTCCTCTTTCCACCCCCAAGGCTCGAACCCGAGTCTACACAAGTGAGGGACGACAAATTACACTGTCAACCAACTCGGCTACGCCCTTGGGGGCTGCATTTATTTTGCCAGTTAATTGGTATGCCATTTAATTCTTAACTAATCATTAATATTATAAATATGAGACCAAGTACCTAATGTGCCATTAATATATTAAAGTGTCGACATTATGTCAAAATACCATATAAATTTAAAGAGATTTAAATCTATAAATTAACATGATATAAAAGAAACTGATAAAGAAAAAAAATACAACAAATAAAATAAACTTTATGACTCACTTGAGAGAGTAATTAATTTAATAATTTGAATTATTGAGCTTCACCTATTACCTCAACTTAGAAAATTAGTCACTCATATTGAAAAATAAAGTACTCATTTTATTTAATAAAATTTAAAAATATATTACAAGAAAATTAATTATACAAGAAAATAAGAAAGGAAAAAAGAAAGAAAGTATTTTTCATCTTCCCTCTCATTGTGTCCTCTTATCGCAAAAACTTCTTCTATTTATAGGCGGCTATTAGCTTCAACTTCTTTTATTCTATTATTATTTCTTGTTATTATCACATAAACAAACAAGCAACAAATGGGTGATGGTCAATTAAGCTACATAACAAACAAACGATAGATGGTGGCTACATAAACAAACAACTAAGAGATCTATCACTTACCACTCATTATTGTTGTTATCTCATTTTTTTTTATTTTTTTTTAGTTTTTTTAATTACATCTCCTAAATAATGCATTCCAAATGATACTAGCAATTTATGTTCTTATTTCCTGCTTCTGGTTCTAATTTTCTCTTTATTCCTGAATTAATTACAGTATAAAAATTAATATATTGTAAATTAATTTTAACATCAAAATTATTAGGGAAGTATTACGATAATTTAGGAATAATGAGTGCATTAATCAACAATGTAAGTGAAAAATTAATAATTTTATCATTATTAAATGTACACTTTTATTATCAATCACATTCGCCAATCAGCTTATTGGTAGTCCCTAGCAATTTATGCAACAAAAATTTAGTAAAATTTCACACCCAAATTAAAATCTCTTTTTTTAAAAAAAAAAAATTGTGTTTACTTCTTTCATCAGATTAATGATAACAATCAAATAAAAATAAAAATATTATCTTTGGTCTAAAGAAAATCACACCCACATAAATCAGTCAAGTAAAATCATGAAAAATGATCAATTATTAGAGTTACATTAATCAAGATACTTTTAAGAGTGATATGTCAAATTTTAAAATCTTACGGTTAAGAGTGACTCTTTTGAAGGAAAATAAACAAAAAAAAAAAACACTCTAAAAAGTAGTAGATTGAGAGAATAGTAAATAATATCATATGCTCTCATCAAGATGAAAGAATAATGCGTAGAGCTTAAAACTAAAATGATCTCAAGTCAATGGAATTACTAGCCAAGCTAATTTATTTTTATTTTTATGCATCACCACATCTTTTAGTCCATATTATCAGATTTTACTTATAGTTCTTTAAAATAAAGAAGGATTTTCATTAGGACGTAATGTAGGCTAGAGACAAGGCTAACAAAGAAGAAATAATAAGACAAAGAAGAAATAATAAGAAAAATAAAATATATATTTGAAAAATAAAAGACTTTGGAGATTGTAAGATACTTTTCACTTAGATTTTTTTACATTATATGGCCACTGCTATAAAATATTTATAAACGAAAAGGTAAATCTAATTTGTACTTTTTATGGGAGGGACTGCTATTATCATTAGTTGACCAATCCAACACCAAATTCATAGGATCTGGTTTTTATTTGTAAGCTTGTAAAAGATCAAGTAACTCGTTAGCTGTAGGAACACATATAGAGAGGTTTCTTATTGAGGATGGACTGAAATAATTTTTGATTGCATGATTAAGAAATGCTATTAGGCCATCATAAAAGTTATTAACATTTAATAAACCGATGATTTTTATGGATATTCAAATGAGCCCAAAAAGTAAATGTAATTAGCGCCTCTAAAGTTGTAAGATCACTTGGCAAGAAAATGAAAGTGTCAGTATGATTTAACATTTGAGATATTCTTTTCTACATACTTGAGATAACTAACTCTTCTCTAGTTGGTGGGTTGGGCAGACATCTTAAAGACTTTAAGGCTTTTGGAATGATCCCTAGCACTTAGCTTCCTTGAACGAAAACAGCTTCTCAGACACACTCTTGTAACCTTCGGTCACCTCTTTCACACACAAAATGTAGTTTTTTCTCTGCTGTAACACAACCGAGATTACAGTTGCCTAAATAAACTCCTTATACTTTCTATAGCAAAATCCAAAAAGCATATAAATGTTCTTAAGTTGTCTATTCAAAGTTGTTGACATTGGAACAATTAAAAAAAAAAAACAATTTGTTGAGTGCTTGAAAAGGAGAACCCATTTAAAGGTCTTAGTAGATCAATAATTCAAAAGAAAATAGTAAAAAGAAAAAGTAAATAGCGACTAGATATAAAATCACATAAAAAATAATGTAAAAGATAAAAGAAGAGTAAAATAAAAGGATATTTACTAGTAGTTGTGATAGGATTGTGACTCACGTCTTCTTCTAATTTTACATCCAGTAACGACTTGAACAACCTCTATAGGGTTGAGGATAGACTTCGCATTCACTTTTCTTATAAATTGGCAAATAAGGTCTTTTAGAGTCATATTCCCAAGACTAAACTATGCATTTTCTTTTTAGAGCAACTTCTATAAATTATTAATCTCACGTTGCATATACTCACTCAGATGTATCTCAAGAGATGGTTAGATATCATCTAACGATTCTTTACTTATACCATCCTTAACAAATTTGATTTTATCTTTACGATTTATATAAACCATTCTTAAAGGTTTACAACGTGGTTTATTGCAAGTAAGTCTTACACAATCAGGGCATTTAGAGCCAAGCAGCTTAGCTATTTTCTTTTAGCAAATGTGCGTTTACCAAAATCAGACATATAAGAAACAATTGAATCAGAAAACTTACTTGCCAATCAGACCTTTGGTTCAATTAACCAACGAATGTCAGCAAAAGTCCCATTAATTATTAACTAATGCATTTGTTCATAGCGAATTTTGTAAATCATTTTTAGAGCATTTTGAGAGAGAGAAGGAAAATGCTTATGTAATTTATGTTGTATATTTTTCACACTCAATTTTGGGGTTTTAGTTAAATGGCAAAGTAATAGTTAAACAAAATGACAAAAAGTTAAAAATAAAAGACTTAATCAAGATTTGATGGGTCACTCTAATTGATTTCGGTGTTTATTTGACGTGGTTGGTATTCCAAATATGGTTTTAATATTTGACCGTTAAATTTAAATGTGACACCGTGCTTTGGACTCTCAATTTCTACAATCCCATATGGATATAAATTTTTATAACAAATGAAGACGAGAGTTATTAAGTAATACTTTTTGACCAATCTTAATTGTCTTCCAAAAAATTCTTTTATTATGAAAAACTTTTGGTTCTTGCCATAATAATTCTAGAATTCTCATATTGCATCATTCATTAACACCTCTAGTTCATTCAATTTGAATTTATGCACATTACCAACATCATCAAGATTTGAATTAAAAGTTTTAATAACAGAAAATGATAAGTTCAACTAGTAATGGCAAGGTTTACCATAAATAAGTTGATAGGATGACATTCCTAAAGATGTCGATAAGATGACATTCCTAAAGATGTTTTAAATACAATACGGTATGCCCAAAGTGCATCAGTTATTCAAAGGGACCAATCTTTACGGTTTGAGTTAACTATCTTTTCTAAAATTTATTTTATCTCCCTATTTGTTAATTCAACTTGACCACTAGTTTGATAATGATAAGGGATAGCAACTTTATGTCTAATTCCATATTTCTTCATTAACGACTCAAATGGGTTGTTACAAAATACTTACCTCTATCATTGATAATGGCTCGAGGGATTCTAAATCTACTTAAAAGATTTTCTTTTAAAAAGTGGATAACAATTTTACGATCATTGTGTTGACAAGGGAATCACTTTAATCTATTTTGAAACATAATCAACAGCAATCAAAATATATATAAATCCAAATGATAATGGGAAAGGGCCCATAAAATTAATTCCCCAACAATCAAATATTTTAATGACAAGAATGAGTTTTAAAGGCATCATGTTTTACTTTAAAATAAACCCTACCATTTGACAGTTCTTACACACTCTGTAGAATGCATCTGAATCTTTAAGTAATATAGGCTAATAAAATCTACATTGTAATATTTTTGTGGCTGTTTTTTTTTTAAAGAAAAATGGCCACCACATGTTTCTGAATGACAGAATTGAATGACCCTACTTACCTTGTTGTTTGGTATATATTTTTGAAAATTTTGATAAGAACAATACTTGAACAAATATGAATCATCTTAGTAAAAGCTTTTTACTTATGTTAAGAATTTTTTCTTGTCCTGGGAGCTCCAGTCATATGGCATTCCACCTATTGCAAAATAATTAACAATATTAGCATATCAAGGCATTTTGTTTATAGAAAACAACAATTCATCAGGGAAAAAATCATTGATAGATGTTATATTAATTGAAGATTCATTTGTAAGTCTTGAAAGATGATCTTCGATAACATTCTCAATTCCAATTTTGTCTTTGATTGTCAGGTTGAATTCTTAACGTTGCAAAATCCATTGGATTAATCTTGGTTTGGCATCTTGTTTAAATATTAAATATCTAACTGCAACATGATTAAAATAAACAACAGTAGATGAGCAAATTAAATATGAATGAAATTTATCTAATATAAATATTACAACAAGTAGTTTTTTTCAGCTATGGTGTAATTCATTTGAGCACTATTCAAGGTTTTACTTACGTAATAGATGAAAAAAGGCGTATCTTCCTTTCTTTGTCCTAAAACAGGGCCAACGATACAATCACTAGCATTGTACATTAGTTCAAAAGGCAAAAACCAATTATGGGTTGCATTATTAGGGCTGATGTTAAAAGGCTAATTATCCTTTTAAAGATTGTTGGCAATCATTAGTTTATTTGAATGGTGTCTTTTATCAGGAGTTTACAAAGTGGTCTAGATATAACGCTAAAGCCTTTTATAAATCTCTTATAAAATCCTACATGTCCTAAAAAAAGAAAAAACTTCTCTAATTGTCTTTGGTGAGGGTGCTTTTGAGATGACTTCAACTTTGGTTTTGTTAATTTCAATTCTTTTGAAAATACAACATGGCCTAAGACAATTCTAGAAGTAGTGATGAAATGACATTTTTCTCAATTTAAAACTAACTCTTTTTTTTGCACCTTTCTTAAACTCTTTCTAGATTATCAAGACATGTATCAAAAGAATTACCAAATATAGTTAAATCATCCATAAAAACCTCCAAAAAATTTTCAACTGTGTAGCTAAAAATGCTTAGTATGCATCTTTGAAATGTTGCAGGAGCATGACAAAGTCCAAAAGGCATTCTCCTAAATGCAAATGTTCCAAATGGACATGTAAATGTGGTTTTTTCTTGGTTTTCTAAAGTTATAAGAATTTGATAATAACCTAAATAGTCATGAAGAAAGTAGTAGTAAGAGTGTCATGTTATTTTCTCGAGAATTTGATCTAAAAATAGAAGGGGAAAATGGTCTTTTCTAGTGGCATTATTTAATTTTCTGTAGTCAATGCACATACGCCAACTAGATGAAATTCGTGTTGGGATTGATTTACCTTTCTGATTTTTTACAACAATTATTCTAAATTTCTTTAGCGCTACTTGTGTTGGACTTACACATTTACTATCAAATATAGGATAAATAATTCCTACATTTAGTAGTTTAAGGACCTTATTCTTTACCACTTCTTTTATATGAGGTTTTAGTCTTTTTTGTGATTGATAAGTTATTTTGGTTTTTTTACTATAAGTGTATTTGGTGTTTGTGGATTAAATGATTAATGCCCTTTATATTTTTTAAGGTCCAACCAAATGTAGTTTTATGCCTTTTTAATACAAGCAGTAACTTACTTCCTTGATCATTTATGAGTTAGGAAGAAATTACTATTGGATATGTCTTCTGCTTTCTTCCAGATAGGCACATTTTAATTCTTTCAATAAGGGCTTTAATTCAAGTTCTGGTGCTTCTTCTTTGTTTGGCTCTTCAAGTTCTATTGTATCTTCAAAGTTTGATTGGTCATCATCACCTTTAAAATCAAGTATAGAACATATTTTAATAGTATCACATTCTAATTCTTTACTTAATTCAAAAGAACCAGTAAAATAAATTTTCATAAAATTTGTAAAATTCTCGCCCTGATTATGTTCCTTAATGATTGGCACAATGAGATCAATCTCATCATTCTCACTATCATCATCTTTTTTGTCGTGAGGTTGTTTACATATGTTGAATACATTGAGTTCTAATGTCATGTTGCCAAAAGATAAACTCATTACTTCATTCTTTCAATTAATCAATGTATTAGCAGTTGCTAAAACTGGTCGACCTAATATAACAGGAATTTGCTTGCATTCATCAGTAATTGGTTCTGTGTCCAAAACAATAAAATCTATCGGATATATGAATTTATCAACTATGCTTAATACATCTTCAATTACTCTTTTCGGTACCTTAATCGACCTATTGGCAAGTAAAAGAGTGATAGAGGTTGGTTTCAACTCAACAAGATTGAGTTGTCGGTACACCGAGTAAAGGAGTAAATTAACACTAACACTAAGATCAAGTAAAATATTGTTAGCCTAAAGAGCTATACAAATTGTAATTTTGATGATAACAAACATGTGTTGTTATATTTCATAATTTCACTAGTTTTTTAAGGGCAAAATTTGTTCAAGTGAATAAAGTGAAATCAAGCTTAAAACACTCAATGGATAACGGCTCAACCAAGAATGACTATTAGCGCAAAGAGCCTTCGTTGCTACAAATCTTGTAAAGGCGGTATGATTTAATGTATGCATGATTTGACATTTGAAAAGGTCAAGATTTTATTTAATAAATCATTATTTTTCATAAACCAAAAGTTTTATAATTATAAGCTAAGTATTTTATGAAATTAGTTATTTTTCAAGATATGGATTAAAAATTTTATTTTAACCCAAAAATTTTACAAATTAGTCCCTAAATCGAATTACAACTTGGATCTTTGCACTATAATTTATTCTTTGCACTTTTAGACTTAAAGAGTAAGTGAATTTGGACCTTTGGATTTTGTGGATATGATGACCATATATTTAGACTTTTAAATTTACCATTTAGGCCCAGAAATTAAATTAATTATCTAATCGATTGGTAATCCATAAAAATTGTTTAAAAAGTTCAAATCTTGAGGTAGGTATTTCTTTCTTTCTTTTTTTTTTAATTTCTATGATTTAATTTTTGTAATTCTTTTCTGTTGTTAATTTATATGGTTTGTTTAACTTCCTATCAAGTTATTTTTTCAGTTTAATTATTCTTGAACATTAATTTGTGTAATTTTTATTATGGCTGGTTCTATAATACTGCCTGAATTTTTAATATTTTGTTAATGTATTATTTTATTCTTTCTTTAATTACTTTGTTTATATGACTGGTTTAATTGCCTATTATTTTAATTTCAATTAATTCATTTTCATTTTATTTATTTTTTATTTTACATTTATTTATTTTTAATTTCTTGTAAATTTATATTATTTTCTTATTTAATTTTTAGTTTGTTTATTTTTATTTTTATTTGTGTAATTTTCATTTAGTATTTTAGCATTATTAATTTATTTGTACATCATTTTCTTAATTTAATTTGACACATACTCACACATCATTAGTATTGTACATAATGTTGGTCTCATAGAAAAGTGGTGGATTAATTAAGAAAGCACCTTTACCACCCTTGGACATGCCCGACATCAAAATTGATAACTTTTTAGAAAAATTAAGTTAAATCACCTATTAAAAATAAAAAAAAATTATCAAGATTTGGTGGATCATTCAAATTGATTTTGGTGTCCTCTTCACGTTGCTAGTATTCCATATATGATTTTAATATTTGACCATTAACTTTACATGTACCACTTTTGTTGAGTGATTCTCATGCTATGGGTGTTAATATGTAAGTGTGCACAACAAGTAATATAATGATAAGTATTCGAGATCGTCTCTATAGGGATTGTGTTATCAAACTTGTTACAACAATCCTAACAATGTATTTTTGCTTTAATGGAAAATTAATAAAATAATTAAACTAATAAACCACTTAAAATAAAATGCAATAGATAAAAATGTAGCAAAGAAAATTCTCATGTTAAACTTAAAGATGAAACCAATGGGGATGAAGTAGTTGAGTGATCAAACTCCCTTAATGGTTTTGACTATTTTTTTAAATTTTAGGTTCGGTTGCTACAACATTTGCTACAGCACTGGGCAGAATCCTTAAGTATCCTCAGTTGTCCCTTGTTGGATATCTTATGTGTTGATGCAACTTAACAGTGACCAATTGTTATGCTAACATAAGATATAGCATTACACACTTAAGTTCTAATTGCCCTACAAGGTAAATCCTTATGTCTAGTTCATAGCTAATTTTAGATTAAGCATGACCCTTTTGGAATCAAGTTCAACTCAACTCAGAAAACCTAATCTAAAACTAAGTATTGTTATGATATGTTCTATTAAGACAGGCCTTTTTGAGATTCTCTCCTAACTAATATTACTAAATGGGTAGTCAGCTAAAATAGTAAATTGAAATAAGTATTATCAAAATAAAATGTTATAACAAACATGCAGCAACACATAAATTCAGTCAATTAACCATTAAGGTTGTTTGTCACTCAACCACAAATAATTTTAGTTCATAACTTGTAATAGAAAAATAAATAAAAGGAATTCAGCCATAAAATACATCCACATGTTTAAAGAGTAAACAAGAAAACCAAGAAACCAATAAGAAGGACTAATTTTATGATTGATCTTTGCAAGATCTCCCTTGATGTAGCCCTCACTCTTGATCTTGAATTTTCTTTTTCTATTGTTTCCTTGTGGTTTTTCTTTTTGAATTGATGGCCTCCCTCTCTTTTTTCCTTGTGTGTGTACTACGTTTATAGTTGAAAATTAGGGCAACCAAAAGTCTAGGGTATGTATCTTTTAGATTTGGAAACTCCTGATCGCAACCTTCTTAAGTATCTCGTGCGAAATCTTCTTAGTCAATGCTCCAAATTACTACAACAATAGCTACAACATTTGTACTATTCCAAAATTGCTTCACTTCTTATATAGCCAAGTTTGTTCCTTAATTTTGTAAGCTTAACACAATAACATTCCTTCCTTAAAAATTGAGCTTTTGATTACCTACAATTAAGCATATGATCTAAGCATAAAAATTATTCTAAAACAACATAATTTATAAAAAATAAACTAGGGTAGATATTCATTCAAAATATAACTAAAACATACTAAAAATATGTCATTTATTCTCTAAGTGATCTTGATTTAAGTCTAAAAGTGCCATAATAACTCTCATTTCATAAAGTTATCAACTTTTCCTTAATTTCTCAATTTCCATAGCCACATATGGATATATATGTTTTACAGCAAATAGGTCATTCTACTTTGACTTTAACTTCCCTATAAACAAATGAAGATGAGAATTATAGAACAACACATTTTCACCAATCTCAAATGTTTTCTGAAAAATTCTTCTATCATGAAAAGCTTGGGTTCTTGCCTTATCATTTCTTAATTCCTAAAGTTCGTTCAATTGCAATTACGCACATTACTAGCATCATCGAGATTTGAATTAAAAGTTTTAGTAGTCCAAAATGATTTATGCTAAAGTTCAACGGTAAGTGGCAAGGTTTACCATAAATTAGATGATAAGATGACATTGCTAAAGACGTCTTAAATGCAATACGGTAGGCTCAGAGTGTATCAGTCAATCAAAGAGACTAATATTTGCAGCTTGGGTTAACTGTCTTTTCCAAAATTTGTTCTATCTCGCTATTTGCTAATTCAACTTGACCACTTGTTTGAAGATAATATAGGATAACAATTTTTTGTGTAATTCAATATTTTTTCATTAAAGACTCAAATGACTTATTACAAAAATGCTTACTTTCATCATTGATAATACCTTGAGGGATTCCAAATTTGCTTAAAGGATTTTCTTTTGAAAAATTAATCACAGTTTTGTGATTATTGTGCTGATAAGAAATCGCTCCAATCCATTTTGAAACATAAATAACAGTAATCAAAATATATACAAATGAAATGATAATGGAAAGGAGCCTGTAAAATCAATTTCCTAATAATCAAATATTTCAATGACAAGGATGAGATTTAAAAGAATCATGTTTTACTTTAAGATGGACCCTAACATTTGACAATTCTTACGTATTTTGCAAAATGCACATATGAATCTTTAAATAATGTAGGCCAATAAAATCCACACTGTAATATTATTACGACTATCTTCTTTAAAGAAAAATGGTTACCACATGCTTCAGAATGATAAAATTTAATAACGCTACTTACCTCATTATTCATTATACATTTTAAAGAAATTTGATTTAAACAACACTTGAACATGCATGGATCATCCCAATAAAATGTTTCACCTTTGTTAAGAATTTCTTCTTATCCAGAGTTCTAATCAAATGACATTTCACCAATTGCTAGATAATTAACAATGTCAGCATATTAACGCATATTGTGTATAAAAAATAAAAATTCATCAAGGAAAGAATCATTGATAGGTGTTATAACAATTGAAAACTCATTTACAAGTCTTGAAAGATGGTATGTAATAACATTTCAGCACCCTTTTTATCTTTGATTGTTAGGTTCAATTCTTAGAGTAGCAAAATCTATCGTATTAATCTTGGATTGACATTCTGTTTAGACATTAAATATTTAACAGCAATGTGATTTGAATAAACAATAGTGAATGAACTAATTAAATACGAACGAAATTTATCCAATTCAAAAATTACGGCAAGTGACTTTTTTCTAGTAGTGGTATAATTAATTTAATAACTATTCTTATATAATAAATAACAAAGGGCTTACTTTCTTTTCTTTGTCCTAGAACTGTATTATAGGGGTTGATGTTAAAACGCTTATTATCTTTTCAAAGGCTTTTTGACAACCTTCGGTCCACTTGAACAATGTGTCTTTAATAAGGTGTTACAAAGTAGTCTAGATATGGCATTAAAGTCTTTTATAATCCTACTATAAAAATATTATCAGTAGAAAAAAAATAAAATACACCTAATAAGAGAGGGACATTGGTAACCTTACCATAAATACTATTTACTATAAACAAAATAATCATATGAAAAATTAGAAAATAAAAATGTAATTCAAAACAAAAATAATACTAAAGTTATACTTTTCACAGGTTCCAACAATGGAACTCATCAATTATGGAATCTAAATCAATATTATTTGCAATTTCTCTTTCAACATGGACAACCGTACAATCCGAAAGAAACTCATTTTCCATCTTACTGCAAAGTAGTGTCTTGATAAGGCTCATGGCTAAAAATGTAATCTCTATTATGACTGTAGAAATTGGAAGAATCAACATAAGATGAATTAATCTATCAATCACGAAATAATGTTGCAACTTCTTTGTTTCAATTAATCATTGGCATAACTCAAAATGTGAAGTAATTTTTTGAAAAACTAGATGTGAAAGCATATTAAAATTATAATGTTTTAATTCTCTTATCAAAGGAAGAATCGTATCTACAATGAAATCAAAAGGATAAAACTTATTAGCAAGACAAGAAAATGATCCGCATCAAATAATTTAAACCTATTGATTAGATCCAAAAAGTCAAGCTTAGCATAAGGAGTTCCATAGTTTACTCTTAGAACTAGCTATTTATCTCTATCACTTTAAAATGTATTACAGCATTAAACATATCAAAGTGATAATGATGTTCAAATGTAACACAATCTTTTTGTTGACAGGAGCGTCTTATACCTTCCATATGCCAAACACTTATATCAAGCACATTAACGCCATGCTTTCCACAAAATGATACTACGCTTCTAATAAAATCATCCCAACCATTATATCAAAATTCTTTGCAAAGCCTTGTAATACTTGTAATAAATTCAAATCATTCAAGATGTCTAAAGATTTTGTCTATAATGCTCAGCAAAGAATATTGGAGATTCTAAGAACTCCATCTAACAAAAGTAAAATAAACACAAATGCAAAGGTTTTAATCTTTCTATACATACTTTTAGCTTCTCCACGCAAATCATCTTTCTTAGAACTTTAAGAGTTGTACCAAATATCTCAATAAGCTTATTAACTAAAGTAAAATGTGAGCTCTAATGAGTATCTTCAGTCCTTTGTAAAGTTCAAACTTGATTAGCAACTATACCAGTGTCAAGCTCTTCTAAAGCTATCAATCTTATAATTTCTTTCTCTTCAATAGATTTTAACTCAAAATAATGTCTGAAAGAAGTATTAACAAAGTTAACAATAGAACTCAACTTAGAAAAGATATAACCATACCTCATGCACTTCTTTAGACACTGGAAATTATAAGTTGTAATCAATGAGCAAAGCAATATACATAATAGGCATATGCACAATCATTAAAAAATAAATATTGTAATCTATTCCACTGTCGCACCATATTACTAACACCATCACATCCTTGACCTCTTAGATTTTCAACTAAAAGATTATAGTAGGCAAGAACATTAGATATGTCTTTTTTTAGAGTCGAGGCCTTTGTGTCATCAACATTCACAACTTCAAAAAAATGTTCTCCAATAAGCCTTTCAAAATCAACATGTCTCAAAACAATAGCCATTTGCTGTTTGTAAGTGCTCCATCAACAAGAATACAAAATTAGCATCCTCAATTTCCTCTCGAACTTTATGTCGCACTTCATTAGAAAGAATATTCAATAACTCCTTTTGAATCTTAGCTGCTATATATTGGGCGCTTATAAGAGCATTTTCTAACATAACTTTATTGGTAACAACTTGATTACTTCAATAAAATTTCCGTGATTAAAACAATTAAACAACTCATTGTGACCTCTAAAAGCACAAACTTGTTTTGTTAACCACTTGATAGCTACTATTGAGGTTTTTAGCCATAATCTACTCTCTAAAACTTATTATGAAGATTGTGCATTCATTCTTTTATCAATATGTCTAAATGGATCCTTTAAATTACTTCATTTTATCATGGCGGTATTGTGAAAAGAACCATGACTCCCTTCATGAACTACAAGAGGAGATTTTTCGTCACCAGAAATATACTTCCTATTTTGACAACCATCAACAATAAATGCATCATACTTAGTTGACACATCATAAAAAAGAAAGTATAGAAAGCAAAATGCCTTATCTTTTGGTATGGAATACTGAAGCCAAGAAAATTTTGAGAACAAGAAAATTGAAATCGATGACTATGGATTCCATATTTAGTTGATGAGTACTTTTGTAGCTCAGGTTTAAATGGTCCCATATTTATGTACGCCATCCGTACATCTTCACGTTTATTAATTAGATAAGTTTTAATTGAGATGTGTAATCTGGGTTCGCATTCTAAATAAGGGATATCAATAGTGGATAGAGTATTGACTTTCTCAAATTTGGCTCTTTAAGATTAATAAGAACTTGAGGCATCAATATTGCAAGGAGAACTTGTCTTATTTGATGATTGACCACCATTTACTTTGTCAAAGAATGAAAGGAGAGTTTTCCTTGGCTTGGATTTGTGGGACATTATAAACTATAATAACATGAAATTATGTAAGAATTAATCAATTAATTAATAATTACAAGCTTAATCAACATGTTTAAATAAATTAAACAATTAAAATTTGTTCATCTTTTCAATTTTTAAAAATATTATTAATGAAAAAACAACAATAATAAGTATTTACTTGAAATGCTTTCTAGCAATTCTACAGTCATTCCAACAATAATATATATAATTATTTTAAGGAAAAAAAAAGAATATGTACCCCAGCTCTAATGGTTGAGCCAACACCTTGACGGTTATTGTCTTTATTTGAATTCAATCTACTTGAGTTTTATCAACCAAATTCTAAGACACAAACATTTACTTAGAATTTAACATTAACATGTTATTGAATTGTAACGAGTCTTCAATCAATTACCCGTGAAGCTTGTTTTACTTTATTACGTTCAAACACTCATTCTTTTGTTTTGTAAATTAAATAAATGTTATCACAAATGCTTTGATTATTTAAAAACCAATATAGATATCAGTCAAGTTTAAAAGTGTAAAAAGTTTAGTCTTTGTGATACGTTAAGAAAACATAAATATATGGATAGCAATCAAAATTGAAACATTTCAAAATAATAAATCAAGACAAACTACAGAGCAAATCAACAAAACCAATCATAAAAAATAAGCTGCTAATAAAAAATTCAAAAATAATAAACCAAATTAAATTGTAGAGCAAATCAGTAAAATCCATCATAAAAATAATCAATTTATATGAGTTCTAAAAGCATACTAATAGAAAAAGATATAAAGCCAAAGAAATTGGAAGATCAAGAAGATGAAGAATTGTAAAGGGGACCACCAATTTCTTTTCATTCTTGGCTTTTAGTATTGTTGTTGGTGAAAGTGAGGAAAGGTGAATTAGTTTTTTTTTTTTTTCAATTTGAATGGCACGCTTGTAATTAATCATTGATGGCATATTCATAAATTTAGTTAACATAATTTATTTTTTCATCTATACCGTGGTACAGTCTGATATAGCCCACTAATGGGTCTGCCATTAAGTGACTCACATAACAGACATGTGCTTCACTTATTGCATTATATGACATTCAAAGGTTGTCAATGACATGTCAGTGAAGATAGTAAGACAAAATAGTGAACTTCTGATCATATAATGATTTATTGTACTGGCCTGCATTTTTTAATTTTAGTTTCACTCTCAAAAACACTAAACATGTGATATGAAATTTGAATGTAAACATGAAAAGAGGAGAAAGAAAAAAAATTTAGGGTATTTAGACTATAATTATATGAAACATAGAACAACCATTATGAAATAAATTACTTAAAATATACAATAGTGAACGTAAAATATGAGTACTTTGCAACATTAAACACAAAATACTAAACATGAAATTTAAACATGTGATATGAACCATGAACATAAATATGAAATGGGGAAAAAAATTTTGGGGTATTTAGATTATAACCACATGAAACATAGAGCAATAAACCTAAAATATTTTACTTAATATGAAATAATGAACATAAAATGTGACTACATTGTGACATGAAACAGAACGCTAAACATGAAACACTAAATGTGTGACATGAAACATAAAAGTAAACATAAAGAAAGAAGAAAAACTTAGGGCATTTGGATTATAACTACATGAAACATAGAACAATAAACTTGAAATGTTTTACTTAATATGAAACAATGAACGTAACACATGATTGTCTTGTGACATGAAACATGGAATGTTAAACATGAAACTGTAAACATGTTATATGAAACTTGAACATAAGTATGAAATGGGTGTAAAAAAAATTTTTTGATCGCATTTGGATTATAACTATATGAAACATATAACAACAAATATGGAATATTTTATTTAAAATATGCAATAGTCAATATAAAATATGAGTACTTTGTAACATAAAACATAGAATGCTAAACATGAAACTCTAATATGTTGAATGAAACTTGAACATGAAGATGAAACTAGAGAAAAAAAAAATTTGGGTGTATTTGGAATATGTTTCATGAAACATAAAACAAAATACATGAAACTTTTAATGTTAAATATGTGACAGATTTTATAGAACATGAATTAAGCTTTTGTCTTTTTGTGAACGCTCATTTTATTTTATTTTTCATGATATTTATAACAAAAAAAATATTTTCTTAATTTTTATTTTTTTGCCTTTTTTAATATTACTACTATTTTTAAAAAATTATTTTTCTTATAAATTTTTTATTCTTAATTAAAATAAAAATATAAGTAGATTAAGCAACTAGTTACTATCGATTAGAAAAGTTGTTCAGTTGCCAAAGGTTCTAGACATTGAGTCCCTTTATGATATAGGGACTTCTAATCCCTCTATGATAGCCGCACCCCATTCTTTGGCATAATATTTGTAACCTATTCTTATCATTAAATTTAAGTATCCTACTATGTAGATTAACCCTTCAAACCGAACTCAAGGTGCATGGTCAAGCTTAAAAAAAATCTTTATAATTCCTTAAGTGTTTTTATTTTTATTTACATATAAATGATTTTTTTACTTCTTTTTTTTCATTCAAGTATGTCCTTATGTTAATCTCTCCAAAAATAATTAAAATAACATTTTATTACCGTTAATGTAGGTAATGTTTATTTTTTTATCTGAAATTTGAACCGTCAGAACAATATGTTTGTTTTTTATTTTTTGACATCTAATTGTAAGTGTTAAGTAAGTTGTTTTTATAAACTCAAAAATCTAAAATCTAAAATTTTAACACTTATGACCTTGAAAGCGTTGTATATACTTAGAAATTTAAATAGGTATATATTTATAGTGTTTTCTACTATAATAGTTTTTATACCTTATAAATATTTATTAGGTATGCATTTGATATGTAATTTATGAAAAATGATTTTGATAACATTATTTTTTACAATTTAACATAATATTTATCATAAAAAAGTTGTTATTTAATAATAAAAGAATTTGTTTGAAATTCAAATTGATTGTATGTTAAGCATTTAATACCAAGTAAATTTGAGATCAAGAAAAATTCTAATATGACATCTAATAGCTAGTTAGGAAATAAAAACATTTAATAAAAGTATATGTAAGAAAAAAAAAATTATTTTCCATTGAGATATTTTATCATCAGGATAAAAGTTAAGAAATCTTACTTTTTTCATCTAGATAAAAATGTCTCAGAATAAGACATAAGATAAAAAAAAAAAAAAAAACAAGCCAAAACATCAAAACATCCTAAATTAGGTTAAATTAAAACTTCAAACATAAATGCAAACAACTCATTGCTCTTGCATTGATATCTTTAAAGGCAATATTAGAAGAGTAATTTGGTTTTTTAATCAGAGTTAGTGACTAATTTTATTAAATATATTTATTTTATTTAAAGCAAAATTCTTAATATCACACTATTTGATATATCTGTTTTTTTCTCCTTTATATATACGTCGACATTCGCACAAATATAACCAACAAATTAAAATTTTAATCTGGTCTGATAAAAGATCTCACTTCCGCCCTTGAGGTGCAAGATTTTATCATTTGATATATGTGTTTTTTTCTTCGTTATATATGCGTTGACAGTCCCTTATATATGCGTTGATAATCCCATAAATATATACAATAAATTTATAATTTAACCCAGTACGATCAAATATCTTGGATCCGCCCACGGGGGTGAGTATGTCAGTTTGTGAAAGTAGAAAGGAGATAATATATCTTCAGTTACAATTGGGGGTGCTCAAATGTTATTCACTCTTTAATATTCATGTATCCTCTCTACCGTTAAATATGGGGACGGTTTGTCGGTTCACATGATGTAATTGTGTTCTGTTTTTTATTACATATTGGTTGGCGCTCGAGAAAACTCTAGAGGCTAAGAACAACACGTTATGCTAACGTGTTGGGTCGGCGAAGACTGTACTTGTTATAAAAACTGAAAAAGAAAAACCCTTTCAAAATCACACAAGACCTTCAAGTACACGGCCGTAATCCTTAACTGAAAGCCTTTACCAGCAAAAAGGTACGATGTTACAGTTTGATCCTTCTTCTTAGTTTCTGTCATTTGTTTGTGCTTGTTTCTCTTCGACATCAACGCCGCCGCGCGGATTTCATTTACGTACCTTTTCCCAGCAGCCAAACAGATAAATCAGGTTCATTGTCTCATAACTTTCTCCAATTGGGTTATTTGGCTTTCTTTAGAAAATAGTATTGGTGGTATAAAACAAGCTCTGGAGTTTTTTCTTCTTTTTTGTTCATTTATTCATCATACCAGATACCTTTACACATAGGTAAATTATTGGAACAAAGATTCAGGTCTGAGCTGATTTTGTAACTGAACACTGAATCAATAGTTAGTCAGGCTGGAAAAATGAAAAAAAATAAAATTAAGAATAACTTCTGACTATTGATTTAGTGCTTTAGCACAAAATTAGCTTTGAGAACTGATCCTAATTCTCATTACAGGTCAATCTATTATAGTACACAATTGGTGGAGCCATTAAAAGTTTTCTGCCAGGTATAAATTGGATCTCATATTTATGTGATTATTGATAATCTGGTTGGTACGGTAATTGATTATTTATTTTAATTCCTCTAAGCTTTTATTCTTTTCTTCTGCTAATCAGTTGTTAATTCTTTATGTTCGACAATTTTTCCAGGCAGAGTTATATGGATATGAAAGCATTTGTTAGGGAGTTGCCTCAAGAGTTGGCTCGGGAGTTACTTATTGCGATATCTAATTCTGTGCCTGAAAAACGTCCGAGTCCAGATAACCATCTTCCTCAAAGGTTTGACAATGCAAATGGGGTAGCGGTGACAAATGGCGATGAAGCTGAAAAGTATAGGTCTGACTTGATCTCACTCTCCTACGTTGAATCACCTGATGTTGTTAATAGCTTACCCATTGCATTGGCTAACTACGAGATTTAGCAGGGACTGAAATTGTCACCAATGGCTGTTGTAATGTGTAATCAAGGTTTGATGTATAAATTAACTTTCGATTGTGGATAATTTTGCAGATGCTTTATCTGTTTTTCTATATTTTTCTCTGTCTGTGTTCTGTTTTTTGTCACGACAAATAAAAATGAAACAACATTTCAGTTTTATGTACAGTTTATAGTGTGATTTAAATAAATAATCGGAATTTGTTCTCAGTTTGTGGTTTATTCTTCTTGATTTCTGGTGTTGCTCTGCAATTGTTTGTTTTAAGCACTGAATGCCTGAGTCTGAAGAGTAACTAAAATTTAATGGTTCGAGTCAATGTAGGATAAGACATCTGAGAAATGTGCAGTTGATGATGATTGCTACACATTCCATTGCTGAGTTTGAGGCTCTTTCCTTTTTCAGTTGGAACATTTGCCTGGCAAATGCTTCTTCTGTCTTCGAGGTTTTCTTTTTACCCCTCTTCCTTGTTATGCAAGGGATCTGTTGTCAAACGGTACCTAGTGTGTCACTGATTTTATTATCCCACTGTGAGCTGCATTTTCTGCTTTTAAGATACTCTTAGATTACTCATTTTCACAAAATTTAATGACATATATGATTTGAATGGATTCTCACCTCTGTAGGGTTAGCTCTTAACTTCATTGTTTAGTTGGGTTTAGTCCTAGAATCCTTACCGGTAGTAAGGCTGGCCATCAAATTATAAGTTACGAAACTGAAATGTGAAATTCTTGAGTAGTCTACTTCCCCCCGAATGACAAATCCCCTTATCTTAAATTTGTTGTGATGACCATTTTAATTACCAAAATAGTAGTCATAGAGTCACTTACTCTTGTATAAAGTCAATTTGTAAAAATAGAGTTATATCATATCAACCAGTAGAAGAATTTGTGGCTTTATCGTTTCTCTTAATTAACAAAATACGCCACTCAGTAAGACGTGGAAATTGCAGAAGCCGTGGCCGATGTTGAGGGGATTACGCTGGCTAAATTAAGCCACTAGCTTGTTAGATGTTGCATTGGATTCCTGGAATCTGGTCAGTCGAGGTGTAAAGAGATCCTGGAATGCGGTCAATCGGGTAGTGCAGAAAAATCTGGCAGAAGCTAGCTGGCGTGTTTGGTCAACATGGTATTACAGAAGAAATCCTTCAGAAGTGAGCTGGTGTTCGGAAAAGTTCTTTATTTTGTGACGCATGTTCCTGGGTAATGCAACTCAATAGCTATCTCTTTAGCCAAATTGGCTATTTCTTCCAATGAGGCCTTTATGTGGCAAGGCCCAATAGAAATTAGTTGTTAAAGAGTATTCTTTGAGAATCTTGTCAGGCCTTAACTATTGGCCCAAGTGTTTAGTCAAATGGTTTCCGTAACACGATATCTAATTCAATTAAAGTTCTCAATTAAGTTCGATTTTCCTTACGTGCAATCTTTATTTCATATATTTTTTTCAATCATTTTTTGATTTATTGATTTAATAGAAGTTGGAAAATCAATGTAATGAATGAGAATGAATAAAGAGTGTGTTTGACAATTTGGATTACACTATATTTTATTATATTAAAATATTTATTTTATATTAATGTTTGCTTGTAATTTTTTGTTGTATTGCTGACTACGTTAGGAGGTAGTTAATACAATGAAATGGGTATAAAATAAATCTATTGGGATGTAAATTAGTTGAATCCTTCTAGATACTTCTAGATTTAATATTGTTAATGAGATGTCTTTGATAATACTATTATTGGAGCTTTACCCATTGGTCTAACTGTCAGGTTGAATGGTTTATGTAATGTTATATTTAATCGAATTAAGCTCTCAATTGAGTTTGATATCTCTTATGTGCAAACTTTATTTCAATTATATTTTTAAATAATATTTGATTTATTGATTTAATAGAGTTGGGGAAATTATTGTAATTAATGAGAGAGAATAAGGGTGAGTTTGAAGTTTGCCTTACAAAATATTGCATTGCATTAAAATATTGTTCTTATGCACTTACATTTGGCTATAATTTGTGATTGTGTTGCACTATATTAAAAAGGTAAATAATACAACGAAAAGGGTATAAAAAGAACCTATGGGGGATATGGTTTGTGTTTTGTTGTATTAAAACATTGTTCATATTTTAAATATAATAGTTTAACTTTTATATTTAATAAACTTAAATTTATTAATTTATATGGATGTTCATAAAAATAATTGAAATAATAATGTAAGATAGTAATAAACCTAGATATTTAATAAATAAATGATGATTATTTTGTTTTCATTAAATAAAATCATTTTAATTATTTTAGTTTAAATACATAAAAAGTATTTTAGTTTTCTTTAGAATTTATTATTTAATAAATAATTTATAAATTTATTTAATCATTTATTATCTACTAAAATACTAAAATTTAAATTAAATAATTATACTCAAAATTAATAAATAAAAATGAATTTATAATTTAATATTATATTGTTTTATAATACCATATAATTTATGTTATATTATATAATTATATAGTATTATTTTTACAAGGTAATATTAAATTATATTATATTAAATATTATTATACCATATTACGATAATTAACAATAGAAATATATTTTTATTATAATCTAATATTATTAACAATATAGCATAATATTTTAATTTGTTATTATTTAATAACTATTTATTTATAAAAATTAATATATAAAATTAGAACACTAAAATATTAATAAATTTAAAAATATTCTAACATTAATATAAAATAAAATTATTTTGTATTATTCCATTGATATTACATGAAACTTAGTATTTACATTACTACAATATAATATAGTGCAATACTTTAATACACTAAAATAAAATATAATTATTACAACGTAACGCAATATCCTATACGTCAATCATATAATAGTGCTATTTAACATGGAGCGGCAATATGTGCTGATGAGTAGAATTTGTTTCAAATTTTGATTGAGCAAAACTCGACCAATTTATTAATTGAATCAGAAGTCAAGATTCATACTAGACCTATTTCTTAAACAAATGATATGATTCACTTCGTTTAATTTATTTGAACACAATTAGGGGAAAAAAATATATTATCAACTTTAGACATGATACAAGTCGTTTAGATTTGTCTCACACGAATAATGAGATTAGATTTAAATTGTATTAGAACATTGTTCATATTTTAAATATAATCATTTAACTTTTATTGTTTAATAAACTTAAATTTATTAATTTATATAGATATTTATAAAAAAATTAATTGAAATAATAATTTAAGATAGTAATAAACCTAAATATTTAATAAATAAATGATAATGTATTTTTTTGCTTTCATTAAATAAAATCATTTTAACTATTTTACTATAAATACATAAAAAGCATTTTAGTTTTATTTATAATTTAGTATTTAATAAATAATTTATAAATTCATTTAATCATTTATTATCTACTAAAATACTAAAATTTAAATTAAATAATTATATTCAAAATTAATAAATAAAAATAAATTTATAATTCAGTATTATTTTTTTAATACGATATAATTTACCCTATATCATATAATTAAATAGTATTATTTTTACAATGTAATATCAAATTATGCTATATTATAATATGATTATACTAGAGTTATTTTCACCCTACACCCAAATGTTTTGACAATTTTCACCACACCGCTATTTGTGTTAATTTGACTATTATTTTTAACAGAGCTGTTTGAATTTTAGTTAAATGTTAGAAATGCCCCTTATCTTTAATTGGAAAAAAATTATATGACAAAAAATGCTATTCCAATAATTAATATTTACATTAAAAACTATTAGCGAAAGGTAATTACACAATAATCCCATCAATTAACTTATAAAATAAATGTAATTTATCATCATCAAATAATATTTAGGGCATGAACTTTTGAATTTTCCCTTTGACCATTAGAATAAACAGTCAAATTAACGGATTTGGGTACGTGATGAAAATTATCGAAACATTTGGGGGCTCGATGGAAAATGTTGAAACATCTGGGGGTAGGGAGGAATTAACCCGATTATACTTTATATAATAACTAACATATAGAAATAAATTTTTATTAGAATGTAATATTGTTAATAATATAACATAATCTCATAATATTTTATTATTTAGTAACCATATATTTATAAAAATTAATATATAAAATTAGAACCCTAAAATATTAATAAATTTAAAAAATATTTTAACATTAATATAAAATAATATTATTTTATATTATTCCGTCCATATTACACCAAACTTAATATTTACATTACAATTTAGTACAATATAATATAATAAAATACTGTAATACACTATAATAAAATATAATTTTTACAGTGTAATGCAATATCCTATTTGTCGATCATATAATAGTGCTATTTAGCATGGAGTGGCAATATGTCTTGATGGGTAGAATTTGTTTCAAATTTTGATTGACCAAAACTCGACAATTTATTAATTGGATCAGAATGTCCAGATTCATACTTGACCTGCTTCTTAAACAAATGATGTGGTTCAATTCGTTTAATTTACTTTAACACAATTACGAGGGGAAAAAAAATCTTATCGAGTTTAGACACAGTTTAGATTTGTCACACACGAATAACGTGATTAGATTTAAATTTAGCTTGTTTAACTTGATTTAACATGGAACTATGTATAGAATCATCTAGTGACCTAACCGTTAATTAAATAGCTCTAATTATAAAACTCAGCGACACTACAAATGAAAGCAAGTGGGTTTGAATAATAGGCTTAGCAATGAGCCTACTCTTTAACAAGTCCAACCTTTCAAACTCAGGCGGCTTGTGCTTCATCTGACCCCAACTATAATTTTTTCCCTTTTTTATAAGATTTGTAGATTCTTTTTTATTATATCACTCCAAATTTTCATTTTTATTAATAATGCTATATTATTATTGTTCCATTTTTATGTTGAACTTGGTTGTAAGGAATTTAATATATTATTTTTTATTTAGCTTTAACAATAATATAACATGTAATAATCTAACCAAATTAACAAGTATATGCATCAAATGTAAAATACTAATTAATGCGAAATAGAGATAAAGATTTGTGGAGTGAGTCATGACCATGTGTGTGGTGTGTGTATTTTAACCTTTAAGTGTCATTTTTTTTTTTAATTTTAAAAATTAATTTAAAGGTCAAGGGTGGGTTAGGGCTTTTTGTTGAGGCTCTAACCTTGACCTGAATATTATCCGGCTCAATTTATTGAGCTTTAACCCAACTTGGAAATCTTATATTCAAATTAAAGCCCTAAAAATTAGAGTCAAGTTAATCAGGCTAAAAGGCTGGATTGGGCAATCTCATAGGTACTCATTAGGGTAATGGGTTTAGCCCACTTTGCAAGTAATTTTCGCCATTTGGTTCATCAAACATTTTGTATAAATTTGATTATTATTTGTTATATTTAATTAAATATACACAAAATATATCACTAAATCAACCACATAAATAGGAATATACAATATATATAATCATATCTAAATCACATTCACAAAAGTATTTGTAAAATATGAGCATACTGAGTTTTATTCAGCTTGAATCGGGTTAAAAGTATGGAATGTATTTGTACCATCATCATCTTTAAATAAATGAAGTTAAAAAAATAATAAACAAAGAGGTATTAGTACACATATATGAGGTAACATTCCCTTCGATAATTCCAAAGAAAAGTGTGATTCTGTATTTTGTTTAATTTTTCTCGATTCTACTTGAAAATACAATCGAACTTGTTCTAAATGAATTTATTAGAATATTTCAAATTTAGTGAAGTCTTTCGCTTAAGGGTGTTGAATCAAAATCCTTTTCGACTCTCCGTGATTCCACTATAATTAGGAAACAATAATGGAATAGTTTCTTCATATTTGTTGCTTTGAATAACATGTTTGATATACAAATGGAGAAGTGGTCTCCAACTAATTTAAAAATGCGTGAAATTATCTTGCTCTATATTTAACCATCAAAATTGCTATCCCTGCTGTGTATAATGAGTGAAGGCAAACCTTCATCTTTGTAGAACCAGCTTGCAATGTTTGCTTAACTCACAAGTAACAAGTTCACTCAAGTGAGAACTAGTTTCTTCAATAAGAGAAGCAATGGAGATATGGAATAATGATGGCCATTTCTGTCATCAATTCTTATGGGCTGAATATTCGGCTGGTACACAAAGGAATCTCTTAATTGAGTGGTAAGGAGGCGAGAGCGGTAAGGGAACAATAAAACAAAAGAGAGAGCTAATTCAATATAATAACTAGTTTATATTCTTCCTAGTCGAACAATTTTGCCGAGAACACGGTGAAATAAAGGAAAAATTACAGATTTCTCCCTTAAATACATATAAGAAACACTTACGCCCAAATTTAAATGTCATGACACTTATTCAAATTTGAAAACATGACATTTAACCACCTAGCACTAAAGATGTTATTAATTTGTTAGAGAGAAAAGGATAATATAGTAAATATAATTTAAATTAAAATATTATATAATGAATAAATAAAAGATAGATTAACCTTTCATTGACCTCAGAATGGAAACAAAAGAAAAATATTCTGCACTTCTGTCTTCAGGAACTTGGTACTATTTAACTTCTCAACGGCGAAAATTACGACGTGCTTCTGTTTTCTAGCGGGCAAGTTTCCATTTCTGCATTTTGAGGTGGTTGCAATCTAATTGAAAATCCAATATAAATGCTTGAAAATTTTATTTGCGTCAATTTGAATAATATTAATCATCATTTGTCAAAAACTAATTACGATAAAGAAGTTTTGAAAATTATCCATATTATTTTATGTGCATTACGTAGTTGGTTTTTTGCTAGAGAAAATGATTTATGGATGAGTTTATTATTTCTTTTACAATAATGTTACACATACTTAATTGGGATATTGAGTTTATATCCCAATAAGATGTGGTAAATGATGTGTCATTATATGATTGATTCAAGTAATAAATAATTATTAATCCTTATCATTTTTTATTCAAATAGTAAATTTTTTATTAGTTACACATCAATTGAGATATAAATTAAATATCCCACCTAAATAAGTATAACATCACTCTTTCTTTTAATATTTTTTTTTTACAGTGTCTAATTGATATAATTTTACATTTATTTTAGAATGCTAAATCTCTCTGTTTTTGCAAAAAATTGTTGCATAAAAATCATCAATAAAGGGACTAGGGACCTATGGGGCCACAATTTGATGGACGATATTAGACTACTTTCAGATGTGGTAGGGCTGATACTGTTAGAAGCCTGATAGCAGAGAGATGAAAGTGATTTTAAGGGATGATTTGATGAGTGTATTTGTTGAGTATTGTAATGCAAGGAAACCTTAGATTGAGTTTAATGTAGATGTATTAGAGTCAGGTTCTGTGGCACAATCACATTTGACCACGTTTAAAACTGCAAAAGCCGCTATGAATCCACCAACTCGCTCGCCAAGATTGCTTCCAAGAACCAAGTCACCAACGACCCAATTTTCAAACACTCAACCAGAATCTTATTTTCCTAATATCCCAAGTACATCAGAACCGATCCTGCATCATGTTGATTAAAACAATTCAGAAAACGATGGAGATTATATAACTGGTAAAGGAAACTATTTGGCTGGTAACTGAAGATTTATGATAGAGCAATTAGTGTTGGTTAAAAAACATTTTGCAGTGGAAATCATAATTACATCATAACTCTTATAAAATAAATAAAATTATTATAAACTACAAATTATATTTTTTTCCATAGTAGTAGTAATCCTGAATCTCAATACATGATATGAGTCACTAACAATTTAATAGATCACAATTAGTCACTATCTTTTAGATTATGACTAAAGTCCAATTTATACTTAATGTGTGAGTGCCTTTTCACTACTCAAAACAACTAGCAATTGAAATCTCTCCCTTAAAATTAGAGATTTTTTTTTTGGTTCTATATATTGTGCCTTGTATGCTCTTTTTATACTTTTTGGTGGAAATCCTAAGTTCTATCACTACTAGAAAAATATTTTTTACTGACACTTGGTTTGTGACACTTTATTAAAAAGTATCAGTATTTTTATATATGTGGACCATTTTTCATGTTTAACATATAAGTATCACAAATTAATAATACTATGGTGTCTAAAAGTTAGACATCAGAAATATCTAACACTAAGGTATCAATAATAAAAAAAATAATTCTAATCATGCTTTTGATGGAACTTGAACCTAGGACCTCCAATATCGAAGTGTTTAAGTTAAAGAAAAAGACTAGTGGACTATTTTTTTAATGACACTAAAGTATCAGTAAAAGAAAATAAATTCAAATCTTATTTCAGATTGACATTCGAACTGAAGACCTTTCAAAGCCAAAGCTTTTAAGTTTCAAATTACAACCATTGTGACTTTTTGTTACTTACAATAAGGTATTAGTAAAACAAGGTTTTTGTGATATAAAGAACATGAAATGTATTGAGCGCGCTTGAATGAAAATTTTAGCGGGTTTTGGTTGAAATTTTACAAACAAATTTGTTATTTTCAGTTACAAATGGTATCATTTCACTTAAAAAGAATAAAGATAACTAAAACACATCATTTTATCCTAATCCTAAGACCAACATCGAAGCCAATTTTTTTTCTAAGTCATTCACTCATTATTCGTCACCTTTCGGTTCTCTTTCTCTGTCCAAGCTAAGTAAACAAAACCCTAAAATCCTATTCCCAACCATTGATACTGCACATTCTAATCAAACTCCACATCAATCCCAACCAGACCCGAAGCAAAGCAATTCCTTTCTATCACTATTTGGTTCTCTCTCTCCACTTTGATCAATTCGTTTCTAAAGGTACCATTTATTTGTTTTTAATTATTATGTTTCTAATTTATATTTTATGTTTTGCTCATGCATGTTGTTTGGTTGCAGTTTAACTATAAAATGGGTTTCAAAATTCTTTTTCTTTTTTTTTATCTTGATTGTTCATAATTTGGGACCTGGGAAAATATAGCAGAGAGGTAAGGGCAATTGAAGCTAAGCTATTGTACTAGAGTTTTTAATTAAGAGTGGTTTTATAAGTGCCTGATTCAAATAATCTTTTTCCTCACTTTCTTTATTTTCAATGTCACTCAACTTTGAATTTCATATACACTTTCACTGGAATTGATGGATTATAATGTTAATGAAGATTTGGGTTTTTCTCCTTTTCCCCATTTATGGATGTTGCATTTAAATTTTGCATGATGATTTCAATTTTGAGCCTAACTTTTTCATTTAATTATCCATTGAAAAAGATACATATTTAATTTAGGTCAATTCATCAATCATTTCCCTATAATGTACTTTGCTAGACTGAGCATAAATACAATATGTGACCATGTAAACACTTCAACAACAACCATTGTCGTTATTTTTTTTATGTGATTTCCCTCATACAGCTCTATTGGTCACATAACAATTAATAATATAATGAAATCTTCAGTCATATATTGATGGGTACAATATCTTTGGCCATTTCAGTGCTAAAACCACATGCGGCTTGTTTGTTTTTTTTTTATTTTTCTATTGTTTTGCATAATCTTTAAATTAATAAACTTTTGAAAGGGACCTTTTGTTTGTTGTATAGGAAACTTTTGTTTGCATCTTAATATTGAATTATTGACTTTTGACCTAAATGTTTAGTTTATTATTACTTTTTCTTATATCTTGCATGTTTCTTTCAATTGAGTAGCTTTAATAAGTTGAATTAATATGTTCAATTTAATCTGTCACTTCTGAAGAATCACAAAAGTATACGGTGTAACAGCTGTCTTCATCTGGTAATTCTTTTAAATCACTCACTTTTTTCAATTTTTATTATTATTGTGTTATGTGTTTTACTTGTATTGACATGCATGGTTTTCTTTTTGTTTTTGTTGCATAGACTCTTCTAGAATGGGTATGTGGCATGTTTTGTTGGCTTGCTGAATGTGTACGTGTATGTTTTGTTGGCTTGCTGATGTTAGCCTAGAGGGCTATATAAATTATAATTTTGATGATAACAAACATGTGTTATTATATTTTACAATTTCACTAGTTTTTAAAGGGAAAAATTCATTCAAGTGAATCAAATGAAATCGGGCTCAACACATTCAACAGATAACAACACAATCGAGAACTTCATTGCTACAAATTTTGTAAAGCCGATTTGATTTAATGTATGTATAATTTAGCACTTGAAAAACTCAAGATTTTGTTTAATAAATCATTATTTTTCATAAACCAAAAGTTTTATAATCATAAGCTAAGTACTTTATGAAATTGGTCATTTTTCAAGATATGGCTTAAAATGAAAAAATTTTACAATCTTTGATTTCAATAAGTATTGTTTTAAATTTTGAATTTGGACCAATTTATAAAAATATAAAATATTTTAGACCATAATATAATTTTTAAAAGTATTAAACCATATTTTAATTTTTAAAAGTTTTAAGGTCAAATTATAAATATAAAAAATAGCCTAGAAGGCAGAAAGTAATTGGCTAGCCGGCTGAGAATTAGTAGCTAACCGCCTGGGGAAAAATTTCAAAGTTTTGGAGCCAAATTTATAACCATAACTTGCCACAAAAGTCTAAGTGGCTAACCGCCAAATCAAGAGGCTAACCGACTATTCTTTGAAGGTCAATAGCAGCTAGTTTGCTTATCAAATTTATATAAACTCAAATCTAACAAGGTTTTCAAGCTGAAATCAGTTCATACAACATTTCTTGAGCTTCCATTTTGTAAATCTTCATACATTGAGTTATTATTGAGCTACCATTTGCTATCTACTCTAATAAAGAGTATTTATTGTAATCTTCAAAGTCATTAGCAAACTTGTGTAAGTATAAGTGTAGGAAACACTTAGGAAAGGTGTGTGTGAGTGAAACACCATTTGTAAAGGTTCATTGACACCTTGGAAGTCAATTATAAGAACTTGAAGTATTGGAGGCTTGGATAGTGAAATTTTTAAGCTTGGATTGCTTTGAGGTGTGGATGTAGGCCGGTTTTGTCGAAGCACGTAAAAATCTGACATGTTTAATCTCTTTTCCCATATCATTTTAATTTTGAGTATTGTTAAATTTATTGTATTCATTTTTATTAAGGTATTATTTTAAGTTATTGTGTGGTTTTGTTTGCTTAAGTTTTAAAAACCCAATTCACCCCCTTCTTGGGTTGCTTAGCTAGAATTTCAAGTAAATGTGTACATGTATGTTATGTTGGCTTGCTGAATGTGTACATGTATGCTCTGTTGGGTTGTTGAATGCCTACATTTATTTAAGTTGCTTTAAACAAATAAAACTTAGATTTATTTTACAAATTATATTTTTAATTTAAACTTAAATGTTTGAATAATTTGTGTAATTTAATTAAACTTATTAAGATAACAACATCTAATAAATGAACAGGTAAAAATACATGTTACAGATAAAACTTGGATATTCTGTGATAAATTGTTTGATGAGTATTATGATGGGGTTGATGACTTCTTGGAGTTTGCCATTCTTAATTCTAAAAATAGAATATCAATTAGATGTCCTTGTACCTCTTGAGTAATATAGAGTTTTTAACTCCTCAACAAGTGAGGCTACATCTGTTTAAAAAAGGTTTTTTTAAAAAATATTTAGTTTGGAATTGGCATGGTGAGGTGGACCTAAAACCTACCTCTGTAAAGTGCCAAGACCAACCACAAAATCAGCATTTTAGATGTTCATATTATAGTAATATAGGTGACATAGTTAATGATGCTTTTGAGCATTGTGATAAAGATCTTAGTTCTTTTAAGAATATACTTGAAGATGCTGAAAAACCCTTATATCTGGGTTTAAAGCATTCAAAGTTATCAGGTTTAATGAAATTGTACAATATAAAAGGAGTTCATGGCTGGTTTGATAGTGGGTTTTCAGTTTTATTGGAAGTAATAAATGAGATATTGCCAAATGATAATAATATTTGTAAGTCCATGTATAAGGCCAAAAAAACAATGAAGGTATTAGGCTTAGATTATGAGAAAATACATGCATGTCCAAATGATTACATTCTTTATAAGAATGAGTTCAAGAATCTTAGTGGATGTCCAAGTTGTGAAACCTCTAGGTGGCAAATAAGAAAAGATGGATCCAAAAAAATTAGAAAGAGGGTCCTTAAAAAGTTGTTATAGTATTGTCCTATAATTCCTAGGTTCACGAGAATGTTTCAATCACCATAAACTACTGAGAACTTAACATGGCATGAAAATAAAAGAATTAGAGATGGAAAGCTTTACCACTTGACAGATTCACTGGCTTGGCAGCTAATTGACAAGAATTGGCTTAATTTTGCCTAAGAACCGAGAAATCTTCGATTAGCTTTATCATCTCATAGGATTAACCCACATAACACACTTATCACTACTTATAGTTGTTGGCCTATTACATTGATAACATATAATCTTCCTCAATGGCTGTGTATGAAAAGGAAGTTTATGATGTTGTCTCTACTAAGATATTTGGCCCTAAACAACCTGGAAACGATACAGATGTGTACCTAACACCATTGATTAAGGACTTGAAAATCCTATGGGATGTAGGTGTTGATATGTTTGATGCATATAGGAAACAAACTTTTAATTTACGGGTTGTATTGATGTAGATGATTAGTGATTTCCTAACATATGAGAACTTGTCTAGGTGTACTGTTAAGGGATATTATGGTTTTCCAATTTGTAGGATAAATGCATGTGCATGTTAGCTGTCTCATAGTCGAAAAATGTCATATATGGGCCATATGCAATTTCTTGAAAATTGTTCTAGGCCTTTGTTTGGTATAGAGATTTTAAATTTGGTAGGTAACATTGACACCAAGTTTGGGAAAAAAGTCCAAAAAAAGTAAAAACAGGGTAAGATTGAAAGTGGTAATAAGGGTGAAGGTGAGAGTAAGGGTACCAGTAAGGGTAAGGCTGAGGATGAGGGTAAGGGTGAGGGTGAGGGTAAGGGTCAAGGTGAGGTTGAGGCTAAGGTTGAAGTTAAGGGTAAGGGTGAAAGTGAGGTTGAAGATAAGGGTGATGGTGAAAGGGATATAGCTCAATTGTTGTACAAAAAAAGATTAATCTTCTTTGATTTAGAATATTGGAAACACTTGTTAGTTCACCATCAACTAGATGTGATACATATTGAGAAAAATGTATGCGAGAGCATCTGTGGCATATTACTCCATCAACCAGGGAAAACAAAAGATGGAATTAATGCCAGAAAAGTTCTCACACATCCAGAGTTTAGAGAGAAAATTAACAAAGCATTTATTGCATTAGCTTTTGATGAATAAAACAAAGTCTTGCCACCTGCCCTATACACTTTAAGTAAGAAAGAAAAAAAAAGTGCTTTGAAACCTTACGAGGTGTCAAAGTTCCTGATCGTTACTGTTCAAACTTTAAAAATCTTGTTTCAGTGGATGATTGTCGTCTTCATAGGTTTAAGCCTCATGATTGTCATACCTTGATATAACAACTACTACCATTGGTAATTCGAAATTGTTTATTTCAAAATATCAGATCTGTCATAATCTGATTGTGCCTCTTTTTTAATTCTTTTTGTTCTAAGGTAGTAGAGCCTAATTTTTTAAACTAATTGCAAAAAGAACTTAAAATCACCTTACACAATTTAGAACAATATTTCCTACCTGCCTTCTTCGATATAATAGTTCATTTCACAGTCCATGTAGTGCAAGAAGTTAGGCTATGTAGCTCGGTATACCTTCAATGGATGTATTCATTTGAAATATAAATGAAACCTAGAAAGGCTTATGTTCGCAACTGAAACCATCCTGAAGATTGCATTGCCGAGAGCTATGTTGTTGAAGAAGCACTTCAATTTTGTGCTGAATATCTTTCAAATTATGAATCAATCGGACTACCTACTGGTTGTCTAATTGATTGTACAGTCGAAAGGCCACTTAAAGGTGCAAATGTTAAGGTTAGTTGACGCCTCTACATTGGCCAAAGCACGCTGATGTATTTTGGTGAACACCATCGAGATTCAACCATACATAGAGTATGTGATTGAAAACTTTTCTTAATTTATGTTAAGATTTTTTTCAATTTTATTAATTATGTTGGTATAATTTTAGAGATCATTTGGCCTTGCTGCAATCAAAACACCCTCAATTAAAAAAGCCTTTATGGTTGCCCAGCACTCCTATACGTTTACTGATTGGCTGAAACAAAAGGTTAGATTAGCTTCATTAGGTCTAATAAAAGTATCCAAGGTAAAGAAATTTTTCTATTTTAATTAATTACTATGGTTTCATTAATTGAAACAATAGATAACAATTGATAAGGCAAATAATGTAGCGGTTGACGAAATATTATAGAGGCTGGCAAACAAACCACGCTCAAGCATGGTTACATATGAAGGCTTCTGTATTAATGGTTTTAATTTTGCTACAAGAGATTGAGATAGCAACCGTGTAACACAAAACAATGGTGTTCATGTTATTATTAACACTTTACAGATTTCAAGTTCAAAGACAAAAATCCCAATTCTAGGGAAATGCCTTTTTATGGGGTAGTCAATGAAATTTGGCAACTTAATTATTTGGGGGTTAAAAAGGTACTTTTCAAGTGTGATTGGGTAGATGATAAAGGGGTTAACATTGATGAGTTAGGGTTCATCATAATCAATTTAGATAAGATAGGTTACAAATCTGATTATTTCATTGTAGCTGGTCATGCAAAGTAAGTGTTTTATGTGAAAGATCAGTAGATAATAGTAAATCAATTGTTTGTTCAGTGAGTGAAAAATGTAATTATTCAAATAGGGTTATGTGTGATGACATAAATGTGTATGCACTATTATCTAACAATTTTCCAAAATGTAAGTTGGATATGAGCATTGAGGAATTTGTGTAAGATCAGTTATTGATGTTTTACATGGAGATATTGATGCAAAAAATGGATAAATTAACTACTATACCTTGTTAGCACTACTTCTCATAAGTCAGCAATTGATTTGTTTTTATTATTTTATTATTCTATTGGGATATTATATTGATATCTAGAGCACTAATCCACTTTATATATTTGCAGATTTGTTGGAGACATGGCAAAAAATAAGGAGCGGACATATGATCCAGATCTAAAAGGAAGACCAAGACCAAACCTTATAAAGAAGAAAAAGTTACAAAAGGGAGTTAGTGATGAGATTGAGGTCATGTACAATTCTTATGGAGTTCCAATTGGAAAAAAGAGAAACGGTCTGAGGAACTACGTTGGGGTGATTGTATAAGAAAGATTTCCTATTATATATGATGATTGGAGGAAAGTGCTACTAGACATCAAGAAGACGTTGTGGATTCATTTTCAGGAAAAGTTCAAGTTGAGCCTTAAGGCCAAAACACAAATGTTCAAATGGATGAGAGTTGCATTAAGAGGCTTTAGATGTTAGTTGGCAAATGAATATATTTTGCCCAATGCAAACAATTTAAATTCACTAAAAAAGCCTTATCTTGAGTATGAGGGCATTATAAAAGAAGACTTGAAGAGCTTTGTTGATAAAGTTTATCCGAAAACTGTCAAGTGTGTTTAAAATTCTGTTAGTTGGATAATATTATTGAGTGCTTGTAACCATTTTAATCAATATCCATTTTGCATAGGAAAAAAGTAAGGTAGCAAAGGATAAAAGAGTGAGGAATGTGTACAATCATCATTTAGGCAACACAGGATATGCTGGGTTGCTGCATAAAAGAGTAAGTACAATAACCACTCTATACAAACTTATGACATTTTTAATACAAATAATAAGACGATTTAGAGCAGTTTTTAATTTACTTTTCATCGAATTATTATAGAAGTTGGACTTTGGAGTTTCTGAGCACGAAATTGACTGTAGTGAAGGCTAGTTATTGGCTCACAAGAAACAAAATGGAAGTTATACACCTGAAGTGCAACAAGTGGCTGAGAGAATTGTAAGTTTACACCATTACTGAAAAGTACACACCAATGCAAATTGTTTGAAACTGAATTATTTTATAGTTAAAGTTTATGCAAATTAACAAATTAGTCATTTGTTTCTTTTGAAAAAGGCTGGTAATGTTATTCAATTGTCATCATTTAACTTATTTATTTTTTTATTCCTAATTTTGATAAAATCTTTTTGTATTTATTTTGTAGAGTGAGCTAAGGAGCCAGGTTGAGCAGGGAACATTCCAATCCCAAGGACAAAATGATATCTTAAGTGAAGCCTTTCAGAAGAAGCCTAATGGAAGTTGAGTGCAAGGATTGGGTCAATTCATCACCCCATCTATGTATTTTAATATTCATGATTCTACTAAGCTAGTGCAAGAACGGAGAATGTATCATGGGAGTTTTTGGTTTATTCAAGCTCAATTAGATCAAATTAATGCAAGAATAAATGTCTACAACAACACTGAAGTTGGCAGTTCTAACTTTCCTAACTTCAAAGGTGGTTGTAATGTTAAGATGGAGATAGATCGTCGATCACCCAACAAAGTTAGTCCAAAGTCTATGACTAATAACCTAAAGCTACTCCAAAGTCAGTTTCTAATGACCCCATTATTTGTCCAAAATATGACAAAAACATCAACACACCTTCCCTGTGAAATACTAATTAGGCTGCTTAAGAGGGGGTGAATTGGGTTTTAAGCAAATTTAAAAACTAAATCTTAAAAAAAATAAAATAAATTAACCAAATTCAAAAATAAACAAATTAATTTACAATAAATAATAAAGAGATAGAGTAAGAGAGAGCAAACAATCGATTTTTATGTGGTTTGGCCAACCATGCCTACGTCCATACCTCTAAGCTCACCGGGCTTGAGGATTTCACTAAGCGAGTCTCCAAGGCTTCAACAACACTTACAATTGACTTTAAATGTGTCAATAGACCTTTACAACAAGAGATTATCCCCAACCTCTTAACCCAAGTGTATCCCAAGACCTACAATCACTCAAAAATAAAGATTACAAATGAAATGCCTTTCACACAAAGTATATGGTTATCAATGAATGCTCAATGTGTGAATTAATGAAACAAAAATGAGTTTAAAGCTCAACAATGGTTATATAGTCAGTAGCAAGCTCAATGATAGCTATTAGATCTCTTGAAATTTGAATTTGATTGAGTCATTTTATAGTTGAAGCTAAAAACTAATGTTGTTGATTTTCTAGGAAAAATTGGATTACTGTTTTTGCTACTGTCAGTTGACTGTTTTGACTTGTCCAAATGACCATTGTGCTTAGATTTTAAATAAATGGTTTATCATTTGAAATTATCAGATTTCCGTTTATTTCCAGAATCTTGCAAAACAAACTTTGGTCTCCGTTTTTGCTAAACAGTTCAATATTAGAAACTATCTCTTTTCTGTAAATTATCAGTTCACTATTTTTGTAATAAACGGTTTACCATTAATTTCTAAAATCTTATCAAAACAAGTCTAGCTAAGCGTTTTTTATAAACGATTCACGATTAAAAAGACCAATTCTTTTCTGTAAATTATTGTTGCATCATTCTATTATAAACGGTTCATCTTTAAGTTTCAGAATTTGTATTTTGACACCTTTTTGTATAAAATGATTTTTTGACTCAAGTTAATAGTTATCCAGATTCTTAAACAAGTCTAAAATAATACAACTTTAAGATTTTGTTTCATATTGATAGCTCTAATATTTTTAATCAAGAACATATAAGGTTTGTTATTATCAAAATAAATATTATAGGATTATTTATGTCAACTCCCTGCCTGCCCTTGCACAAAATCCATCCCAAGTTATTTATGAAGCCACTTCAAAAATCACCTCAAAAAGATTTTCAAGATTAACGCCTTCAAAGAAAAAATTCGATGGCTAAAAGTCTTCTGCAAATGGCGTGATATATCTATATGAATAGAAAGGAATAACAAAGGAACCCATTGTTGTGAAACTAGTGACAACAAGGAAACTTATTTTGAGAAAGAATACCTGTGAAGCTGTGAAAGCAAGAAAGGAGAACAAGAGTTCACAGATGAACATCTTTTCTTTGATGATTGAGTGCTCCCTGCCATGATCGATTATGATTGCACATGATCTGAAAATTTTTTGTGTCTACTAGGAAAGCAGATTAGATAGCAGATTTGCAATGAAGTCATTGAGTTTACAGAACTCTCAAATTCTGTTATTGAGATATGGGTAAACTAAGAAATAAAAACTTGATTTCTATTTTTATTGTGTTTTTTTTAATTTTTCAAACTATCATTAATTTATGTGTTATATTTATGTCATACAAGTTTTTTTTTTTTTTAATAAACATTTGCATGAGGAGATGGATAATGGTGGTGATGTTGTTCCAATTCAATTAGGATGTATAGCTAAGTTGCATTCGACTCTAGCAAGCTACCCAAATCGGTGTTCCTATATTTCAGACCTTTTGGATAGCCCAGATCATTGTGTTCCCATATAATCTAGGGTACAGTTTATTTACTTTTTGTCCATTTTCTTTTTTTTTTTTACAGGAATGATTTAAATTTATCTTGTAATATGTTTGTTATCTTTTTAATTGTTTGTTTAGTAGCCAATGGATGCTAGTAGTAATTGATATGGTGAGGCAAAAAATATATTATCTTGATCCATTAGGTGATAGTCCTGATGATAAGTTAAGACAAATGGTGAATTAGTAAGTTTGATTGGTTTACTTAATTTTTTTTTATATTGTCAATTAATTTTTTGGCATCCATTAAAATTTCTTATAGTGGGATAACAATGCATCAAGTGAAGACTAACAAAAAGAAGGTTATACGATGGGTCTTTGTGAAGGTATTAATGAAACAAAGTTATAACTTTCATTGTTACTTTCATCAGTATATTTGAAACTAATTTGTTTACTTTTTTAGTGTCTGAAACAACCTGGAACCTTTGAATATGGTTATTATGTGATGAAGTACCTCCAAGATATTGTTCGAGATTTGTGCATTCTTGAAAATAATTTAAGTTCCTTTATAACTTTTTTTTAATATTTCCTTGAACAATGAATTGTGGGATGAATTTTCTTAAGAACAGTGTTCAATTGATCAATTGGCACTATTTATGAAATACTACTTGTCAATTATGTGAATGGTGAGAATGTTTAATAGGTGAATCATTTGTTGTTTGATGCTTGAAAATAGCAATATAATCAACGCTTGAGAGGAAGTACTGCGTATGTTTAGGATAATCACATATACTTTATTTGGCATATTTATTATATATAGGTAAAAGCTATAACACTATATATATCTAGATTTTATCCTAATATAGTTTTAAATGGAGTGGGTAGATTCAATAGTTCAACATACTAAAAATTGAATATTCAATAGTTCAATATTTTGCTGAATGCATTCAGCATGTTTGGCAAAATTGATGCCAATTTTTGGTGTGTTCTATTGTGTACTTAAGGCACTTTAGTGCAAACCAAAATGGCTGGAGCTATTGCATGTAGAAATAAGGGGCATGTGAAGCCTAGTGTTAAGTGCTAAAGTAATATTGAGTAAACCAAAATGATATATTATAAATTATCAGCTTCTTAAATAGTTTTGGCAACTATTGTTTACTATGGTGGTACAATTTATTGGAATGTTCTTCATTTTTTATGTCAATCATAACAAATTTAAAAATATATGGTTTTACTTTTCCTTTTTATTTTATTACAATTTCAAAATATGTGTATAAATTTTGTTACTTTATTTTTTAAGTTCAAGGGCTATGATGAGTACACTACAGACAATCTTTCGCAACTTCGCAATGAGTGGGCCATGTATGTTGCAAAGTTAATTGTAGCATACAATAATCAAGTAAATTATAAGTATCTTTTTGCTTGTAAATATCAAAGAATTGGTTTCTGAAGCGTACTAGCTAATTGATTCTATATACAGCACTTGTAGGTGGTAAAGGTGAAGGGAAAGGTCAAGGTCAAAGAGTAGATGTACTGAGGATAATTGCTTGGATTCTGTATAAACTATCATTATGTTATTTCCAAACTATAGTTGAGATATTTTTAAACTATATTTGAGATATTTGTATTAGTATTTTATTTTATACTTATTTAAATTTTATTAAGAATGTTATATACTTATATTTAATTGTATAGTTTAGTACTTCAATTTAATTATAATATTTCTTTGAATACCATCATTTGATTGGCAAAATTAAAAGAACAATGAAAACAATAGAGTAACAACATAAATGCCAACTATAAATTCAATTAAAAGCCATTGGCGCTAAAAAATGTATCAAGAAGTAAGAGCTCTATTGTGTCATAATACCAGTGATGCTATAATAATACTAATTACTAACACCAAAGTATTAGTATCCATTCATTGTATCATGTCATTTTCGTGGTGTTAAACAAACCATTGACATATAATAATTGTTAGTAAACACTATCACTATAGTGTCTAATATTCGTGATACTATAGTAAAAGTAACTATCAACACGCAATCATTATCAGTAACTACTAATACTATGGTGTCATAAAGCTTGTAATATTATAGTAATAGTAATCACTAACACCACAAACAAGTGTCACTACTTTTCTGACTGCCAGACTACTAATACAATTACAAAGTGTCACTGAAAATAATTACTGACACAATTCTAATGTCAGTAAAGACCATTTTTCTAATAGTGTATAATTGCAAAAAGTAACACTTCACATGTCTTTGTCTAGGGGCTCACCTTATGAAATAATACATGGCTCCTTATATGCAAGCATATTAGATGAAGTCTCACACCAAATAATATATTTAGACTTTTGATCCAAATAACTAGTTATCTTATTTATCAATCTAATAATAGTATAGTCAATTAAATGAGCTAACCTAGGGATCGTTTAGATACATAAAATAGGGGCTACAAAAATTAATTAGGCTTTGAATTAAACTACCTTGATTATTTAATCTAAATATAATATAATGAAAGATTGAAACTAACCTCCATAATTATATAATATATAAGAGAATGTTCTTAAATAATATATTTTTTTTTGTTTCGGTATCCTACTGATCAGATAATAAGACGGTCCTGCAAGGGAAAAACAAGAAGTTATGTGTGACAATCACAGCTTGGACAATAGTCAACTCCCTACCTTAATGGTATCAATGCCTAACTAAGAACAGTCGGTTGGTTTTGGGATCAATTGATTATGCAGATGCATGTACCGATGTTGGTGAACAATGCCTCTGACCACCCTTCTCTATAAAGGGGTTTTTTTATTGGTCTCGTTGACTTAACAACTGAAAGGCTTTCTCATATAGATCTCAAAAAAATGCATTTTTCATTCCATTGTATATAAGGATGATAATAGGCTTCGGTTCAATTTATGCCACATTGATTTCCTTAATAAACAACCCTTTGTACCTTATCATTTATTAAATTGATATCTTAACTATCCAATCAATTTAATTATATCTTATTTTTTGACACTTACTGGTTCTCTTTAATGATTAGTTTCAACATACTACTTGAATTCTATAATCAAATATCAAAACCTATCAAGAAATTGTTGTACAAATTCCATATTCTTAATCTATAATTTCACTACTCATAATTGTTCCCTCCAAGATACTGGGTAATTTTAACTATAAAACACCCATTGGTAACTCAAATAGAGTAACAATCATAATTATTAAATTATAGTTAACTCAAGATCAAGGTTATAGTAAAATCAATGCCTATGAGATTTAATAAGTTTGACAGTTATTTCAAGGTTATTAAATCCCATATGTGATTAAACTCAATGTAGTCAAACTCTATCAGTAAATTCATAAATGATTAAGATAAATCATTCAATAAATATGCTACAATCTAAACATAATTAACGAACCTAATTCTATTTATCAACTTCCAACTCAACTTATTTAATAATAAGATAATTTCAATTTATGTATTATGTAAATCAATGCGGTAATCAAATAAATACATAAAATATGATTAAATGGATCTTATTCAAATTACTTATGCACTTAAGAGATTCTAAGAATATCTTATTAATCTTATTAGTCAAAAAAATTTATTAGATAAAATGCTTTAGAGAGCATATATTCCCAACAATAGATGGTAAGCCAAATGGTGATGTTATTATGAACTCAATAAAGATGAGATAATGCAAAGATCATAAATTTTTAGTCAAGTCATTCAACTAATGAAAAGAAAGGACAATATGACTCTGAATATTTCATTTTCATGAATTTTGCGGTTGCTAAAATAACTTAAATTGATTAGTGGCAATATAGATTTTTATTATAATTAATAGAATAAGTTACCTCTAGTTAATGTAAATGGGTTAAGTGTGATGTTTCTAGATTTAAGGGGGGTAATTGTCTTTACCCATTTAAGTTTGGCTGTAGGTGCTGCTTACCTTTTTTTTTGGGGGGATGGGGGGCTTATAATTTTTCCAAATAATAAATTTCAATATCTTAATTAATCATGATTATTGATTAGTTTAGATATTTATATCAATAATGCTAGGGATTTTAATTATATAATTTGAGTTCTAAATTTGAACTATATTTGTTTTGTATTTCTCATTCATTGGATGATCAATCTCATAACTTGTAAAATTTCAAATCTATTGATATATGTTCAATATGCCTAGGGATTTTATGCCTAGGGATTTTGTGCACAGTTTGCAAGCAAGAGTCGAAGACTTGGTCAACGTTAAGACTTGGTCAAGTTAATTAGAATTTTGTTAGTTGGGGACCTTAGTAGGTTCTATTAAAAAATATCCTGCCCCCAAGGGTGTAGCCGAGTTGGTTGGCAGTGCAATCTGTCGACCTTCACTTGTGTGGACTCGGGTTCAAGCCTTGAGGGTAGGGAAGGGGGTAAAAATTGATTTGGGCTTGCCCACTCCCCTTTCCTTTTAAAAAAAAAAAGAAGTTTTGGTTGCTAATTTTCAACATGAGTCTAGTCATGTTCCAAATTATTTTTCTAGTGTTGTTTAATCTTTTAGCTTAGTATGTGTAAAGTACAGACACTACATATATGCAATTTAGAGCTATTAGAAGGGTAATGAGAAGAAAGCTATTAGCACAATATTTCTTGTCTTTTTATTACTTCTATCTTAGTTTCACTTTTTAGTTACAAATTCTACATATCAAGTGGTATTAGAGCACGGTTTCAATCATGGACACCTAAGGCAAAACTAATGTTGAATACAGCAATGTCATTGTAAAATTTTCACCCAACATAGGTTAATCCTTGATCAAGTTAATACCACCTTACAAACAGTCTTAACTAAGCTGCAAGCCCTTTGAAGTTCACATAATTCAAACATTATAATACCAAAACCAACCTTTTTGCCTCTGCATAATCCTCATGCCACGCAAATAACCAAGCCCTTCTCGCCTTGGACCACTACCAATAACCCCTATTAATATATCAAATTGTCTTTTTTAGAGTTTAACGATGAAGACCTCATTGGCTAGGTATGTAAAGCAAAGCAATACTTTGACTTTAAAGAAATTGCGCCTAATCAACAAGTTCAGCTGGTACCTTTTCTCCTATAAAGGATTGCCTTACAATGGCACTGGTGGTTGACAAAGCCTCGCATACGTCTCAATTGGGATGAGTTCACCAAAATTGTATTGCTCTGTTTTGGTCCAATAGACTATAGAGGTCTCTCTAAAGCTTTGACATGCTTGAAACAGACTCCACATTAATTGATTATCAAGAAGAATTTGAAAAGTTTTTACATCAAATTGATGGCTTACCAGAAATTTTTTTAGTTGGTTGCTTCATTAAAGATCTTCAGGATGATATACGACTAGATTTTAATATTAAAAAGCCACTTAGAGTACATTTGGAATTGAGGTTGGGCAAAGGTATAGCACTAAAGTGTTTTAGTAAACACTAGCTATTGTAATTTAGAAACTATGTTGATATGATTTTTTACTTATATGATGGAAAATCTATTACATTTTTAATAATTTTGTCAAAATTATTTAAAATTTACATCTACTACATATTATTAACTTTTGTTTCATAATTACAACTTTTTTTCATAAAAACTATAGCTTAAAGGTACAGCACCTCAATCCTAAACGAGACCTTAACTAGGCCGAGAACAATGGTGTGCCAAGACCAATTGCGGAGAAAAAAATACTCTCTCAATGCATTAGTCATTTTTCTATACCACCTTCTGTTTCTATGATGCAATTCAACCCCAAAATAGTTCTATTGGGGTCTAAAGTCCAACTTCTACTACTGGGGTCTAAGGGCCACCTCCTAAGGTTGGCTAAATAACCAATGTCATTACTCCTCCTTCTATCCCATGACTGTCTAACCAAGAAGCGTAAGCTCGTCATAAAAAATTGTTGTGTTGTTATTATGACAAGTCAAAAGCCGCAGCTATTCATGATTGAAGATCCTGTATCGCTCACACCATCTGATACTAATTAAATAGATTTAAGCACTAGTCGATAGGGTTGGCAATGGGACGAGATTTATCAATCTCAGTCCCATCCCATATATGCAAATGAAATTAAAAAAAAAAAAGTCTCATTCTTGTCCCTTTATTTTTCTTTTTTGGGATAAAAATTTATCCTAATCCAATCCTATTAAATGTCTCACCCCATCCTATTGTCCTGAGCAACCCCAAAATAAACAAATAAATTTTAACTTTTCTTTTTTAAGAATTATTATAATTCAATATAGCAAAAATCTTGAATAAATACAAAGCATAATAATCAAATAATAGTTTTATTTTTACTACATGTAATATCAAATATAATTTAATGTTAACATTTTTTAATTTCCTATTTGCTTCCTAACACGACTTAAAAGTGTTATTACTCATAAGTATAAGAGTATCTATTTATAATATAACCTGGTGAGTCTAGGATCTAACCACAAGAAATTTAAAATCTAGTAGTTAATTTGTTAAATAAAGAAAATTAATTGCGAAAAAGAAATTATTGGAAATCAATCTAAAAATATGCTAAGATTACGAGATCAACTCTCGGATTTCAAATTATGATTATAATAACTCTCTCATATTTATATTTTGTATTTATCTTGCTAATTAATTATTATGTCATTCAATTCTTGACTAACCATTGGTATGATAAATATAGGACTAAGTACTTAATGTGCCACAACTATATTGAGGTGTCGATATTATGTCAAAATACTATATAAATCAGAAAATATCTAGATTGTTAAATTAACATAATATAAAAGAAACTAGTAAGGAAGAAGGAAAAATAACAAAAAAATAAACTTTAAGACTCACTTAAGAGAGTTTTAATCAATAATTTAAATTCTTGAGCTTTACATTTCACCTCAGCCTAGAAAATTAGTCGCTCATATTGAAAGAAAAAACACTCATTTTATTTAACAAACTTTTGAGATATATTACCAGGGAATTGATCACACAAGACAAACAAGAAAAAGAAAAAAAAATTTCCTCAACTCCTCTCGTTCTTAGCTCTCACCCCCCTTTCTTCCCCTGCATCTAATTGTCTTTTATAGACAATGATGCATCCTCTTTTTTTTTTTTAATTTTTAATTTAATTTTATTTTATTTTATTACTTTTTATATTATATATATACACTTTGAAGTGTGTGATTGTCAAGTGGCACAATGGCTACCTGACTATCACAATTAACATTGCTTCTTTCTTTCTTTTTTATTTTTTTGAAATAGTTATTTTTATTAATTACATTTTTTTAATAATGCATTCCAATAACTCCAGCTATTCTTCTTTGTTCCCACTTAAGTTCCAATTCCTTCTTTATTCTTGAAATATTTCCATTATAAAAAAATTAATATACTACAAATTAATTTTAATATAAAAATTTATTAGGGAAGCGTTAAGATAATTTAGGAATAATGAGAGTATTAATCAACACTGTTAGTAAAAAACTAATAATTTTAAACTTATTAAATGTATACTTTTTAGTGTTAATCACACCCTCCATCCAGCTTATTACTAAGCCTTAGCAATTTAAATGATAAAAATTTAGCAAAATTTCAAATCCAAATTCAAAATCTTTTTTTTTTTAAATTGAGTTTATTTCTTTCATTGGATTAATGAAAACAATCGAATAAAAGTATAAGTATTATCCTTAGCCTAAAGAGAATCACACCTAACACAAATCCGTTAAGTAAAACCAAATAAAATGATCAACTATTAGGGCTACATTAATCAAGTTACTTTTAAGAGTGATATGTTAAACATTAAAACCTCATGATTAAGAGTGACTCTCTCAAGAAAAAAAAATAAACCCCAAAAAAATAGTTACTTTAAAAAGTGGTAGATTGAGAGAATAGCAAAACAATATCACACAATATCACCAAAATCAAAAAATAATACCCACAGCTTAGAAATAAAATGATCTCAAGTAAAGGGCATTACTAACCAAACTAATTTATTTATATTTTTATGCATCATCACATCTTTTAGTTCATATTGTCAGCTTCGACTTCATACTATAGTTCCTTAAAATCAAGAAGGACTTTCTCTTGGATGTAACATTGGCTAAAGACATGGCTGACAAAGAAGAGACAGAAAAACAAAATATACGTTTGAAAAATAGAGGACTTTGGACATTGTAAGTGCTTTTCACTTGAATTTTTTTCTTTTCTTATTTTTTTCCCTTTTTTTCTTTTGTTATATTATTTATTTTATTTATTATTATTATTTTCATAGTACCATTTGCAGGAATGCATAATCATCCCTATTTTCAAACATAATTCGATAAAGGACAATATAAAATATAAGGTGATACTCCACATTGGAGTAGGATAAGATGATAGGTTACTAAAGAAAAAAAATATATTTTTTTTATAAAATGCTTGAAAGGGTTAACTATGAATGCTTTATAATAGGGTTGGGTAGAAAGGATCAAACGGATCAAAGATGGCCTTTCTATCATCTTTTGGGACTCTAAATAATCTTTCATATCTACTAGTTTAATTAACTTTTAGATGTAACTACAATTTTTTTTTTAAAAAAAATATAGAGATCTTGTATAATAAACTGTGAAGTTGTATAGACAAACATAGTTACTCTTCTAGGATAGTAGGCACAAAAACTCACTTAGATTTACCATGACATGTTCATTCCTTCAAATGGCTTAATTAGTTTCACTCATCAAATTTCTCAATTTACATTTCAACTTGCAAAGTGAAAAATATGGTGTAACATAACTCAATGCCAAAGATAATAAAAATACCAAAATTTAGACATCATCATGTTATCTAATGTTAAACTATCATAATTTTTTTTTTAAGTTTAAAGAAAACATACTAAAAACAAACTCCTCAATTTTTTTTTAAATTAAAGAAAACATAATAAAAGAAAAGGTTGGAACTAATTGAAGAAACTTACAGGAGATAATTAAGAGAAAAAGAAAACAAATAGAAAGCAAATTCATTTTTTTAAGAAACAAAACTCCAAAACTAAGAAGATGTGTTTCTAGAGTCACTACATTCTATATTCATTCATCTTCGACTCAAATTTGTATCCAAAGTTAGTCTTTACAATAAAAATTAATAAAAACATCACCAGGACTGAAACATTCCACAATTATCAACTATTCCCGCCCCACAACTTAAAAGAGACTCTTTAATGTCTTAAAAGAAATGAGTAAAGTTTAGAAGACATCACTTGGTCACTGCGAGAAAATATTTACTATCAGAGAGTTAAATCTAATTTACACATTTATGAGGGTTATTGCCATCATTATCAATTGACCAATCCAAGGCTAAGGTCATAAGATTTGGCTCTAGTTTGTAAACTTGTAAAAAATCAACTTGTTAGTAGCATGAGTACAAATAAAGAGTTTTTTTTACTGAAGATGAAATGAAATGATTTTTATTACATGATTAAGAGATGTTATTAAGTCATCATAGAAGTTATTAATATTTAACAAGCCGATGAGTTTTTTTTGGATATTCAAATGAGCTTAAGAAGCAAATGTAATTAGTGTCTCTAAAGTTGCAAGATCTCCTAGCAAGAAAATAAAGGCATCAGTATGATTCAATATTTCAAATATTCTTTACTACATACTTAAGACAACTAACTCTTGTCTAGTTAGTAAACCGAGCAGACATCCCAAAAGTTTTAAGGCTTTAGAATGATGTCTAGCACTTGACTTTCTCTAATGAAAACAGTTTCTGAGACAAGTTTTTATAACCCTGAGTCATCCCCTTTGTGCACAAAATGTAGTTTTCTCTCTATTATGAAATACTAACTAGGTTACCTAAGAGAAGGGTGAATTAGGTTCTTAAAACTTAAGCAAATAAAACCACACAATAATTTAAACTAATGTCTTAATAAAATCAAAAGCAATAATTTTAACAATGTTCGAAATTAAAAGAATAATGGAAGAGAAATCAAACAAGCAATTTTTACGTGGTTCGGTAAACCGTGCCTACATCCACGCCTCCAAGTTCACCGGGCTTGAGGATTCCACTAAGCAAGCCTCCAAGGCTTCAACCACACTTACAATTGACTTCAAAGGTGTCAATAAACCTTTACAACAAGAGATTATTCCCAATCTCTTAACTCAAGTGTATCCCAACACTTATAATCACTTAAAAATAGAAATTACAAATAAACAATCTCTCACACAAAGTGTATTGTAATCAATGAAATCTAAAAGTGTGAATTAATAAAGTAAAAACAAGTTTGAAGCTCAATGAAGATTGTTTTCTCAATAGCAAGCTCAATGATAACTCTTAGATCTTTATTTGATTTGAATTTGATTGAGCTATTTTATAGTTAGAGTTTAAAACTAGCCGTTGTTGACTTTTTGAGAATAATCGATTGCCGTTTGCTGCTATCAGTTAACCGTTTTGACTTGTCCAGATAGCCGTTATGCTTAGATTTTAAATAAACGGTTTATCGTTGACCATTATCGGATCATCGTTTATTTTACATGTTTTTATTTCCAAAAACCTGCAAAACAAACTTAGGTTTTTGTTTTTGCTAAAAAGGTTCAAGATTAGAAAGTTTTCTCCTTTTTGTAAATTATCGGTTCACCGTTAGTAATAAACGGTTCACCGTTAATTTCTAGAATGTTTTGAAACAAGTCTAAAGACTAAATCTTTTTTATAAATTATCGGTTCGCCTTTTATAATAAACGGTTCAAGGGTAATTTCCAGAATCTATATTTTGACAACTTTTTATAGAAAAATGATTTTCCAACTCAAGTTAACGGCCATTAAGCTTCTTTAAACATGTCTATGGCTTTAAGAAATTCATTTTAATAGCCCTAATATTTTAATCAAGAACATATAAATTTTTTTATCATCAAAATCAATATTATAAGATTAACATGCTATACCATGACCAAGATCTACGATTGCTTGAACAAACTCCTTATATTTTTCAAAATGAAATCCAAAAAGCATACAAATGTTCTTAAATTGTCTATTCGAAGTTGCTGCCATTGGAACTATTCTAAAAAAAATAATTTATAAGTGCCTAAAAAGGAGAACATGTTTAATGATCTTGGTAACAGATATAATGATATATAGCTGTAAATGGGGTTTGTGTTTGTCAAATGACTTGTAAAATTGGTGGCTCAATAATTTAAAAGCAAACAAAAAATAAATAAATAGTGAAACGAAAAAGCAAACCGCAATTAGATATAAAATCACACAAAAATAATAATAATGCAACAGAAAACAGTAAAATAAAAGGATATTTACTAATAATTGTGATTATGACTCATCTTTCTCTGGTTTTACATCCAATAATAGTTTAAACACCCTTTTTGGTTTGAGGATAGGCTTCCAATTTATTTTTCTTATAAACTGATAAACAGGGTCTTTTAGAGTCAAATTTCCAAGACTAAACTTTGTGCTTTCTTTTCAGAACAGTTTCCATAAATTATAAATCTCATGTTGTATATATCCACTAGGATGCGTCCCAAGATATCATAAGATATCATTTAATAATTCTTTACTCATGTCATCCTTAACGAATTTAATTTTATCTTCACAATTTACAAAAACCATTCTTAAAATTTTACAATGTGTTTTATTGCAAGCAAGTCTTACACAGTTAGAACATTTTAAGCCAAGCCGTTTAGCTCTTCTTTTTTTAACAAATGTGCTTTTACTGAAACTATCATGTACGAAACAAATGGATTAGAAAACTCACTTACCAATCGAACTTTACTTTAATTAGCCAACGAATATCAACAGGAATCTCATTGATCATTAACAAACGCATATGTTCAAAATGAATTTCGTAAATCTTCTTAAGGGCATTTTGAGGGAGAGAATGAAAACACTTATACAATTTATGTTGTATTTGTTCTATACTTGATTTTGGAGTTTTAGTTATTGTGGGAAATTGAAAATACCAACTTAAAAAGTCATGGAATACTGTTATCCACCATTTGTACGGGAAAGTAAATCAAATATACCAAATAAACAAATCAAATCTACAAAATCAAATCAAAAGTGAAGGAGAACAACAAAATAAAAATACACAATAAATATAATCAAACATGCAACTCAATTTCGCCCTTTTAATGAATTTACCTCAAGTTCTAATTGGAGTTCATAAATACTACCATCTATTTCCTTGAGTTGTCTTTCTAAATGTTCAATATGAGATACTAACTCTGGTGGCTGTAACTCCTAAATAGGATGTGATTTACAAACTCGGAGCAAACTTCTTAGGTGAAATTTTACACGTAAAAGTTCTCTAAGATATTTGGAAAAGATCTTTCTTATGGAGATACTCATGACAAATATTAAAAATAGCAAAATGAAACACAATTGTCAAACAAACAAACTTAAACAAGAAAAACAACATAATACACTTCATTGAAGAAAAAAAAATCAAATAATTCAAATGGTAAAGTAATAGTGAAGAAAAATGACAAAAAGTTAAAAGCAACCGATTTAATCAAGATTTCATGGATCACTCAAATTGATTTATGCGCTTGCTTCACATTGTTGGTATTCCAAATATGGCCTTATATGAATATATATTTTTTACAACAAATGAGCTACCCTATTTTGACTTTAACTTCCCTCCATCATTGACAATGGCTGCGAAGATGGTGAAGGGAATTTTCTAATTAATTTGTCACTATCTGTACCAGACCAACGTCGCATGCAATGCTGATAATATGTGAGTGAGTGTCATATTAAATTAAAAAGGTGATGCACAAACAAATGAATAATGCATACAACCCCAAATAAAAACTACACAATTAAAAACAAAATAAAAATTAAATAAGCAAAGAACATAAATAAATAGAAATTAAAAATAATAAATGTGAAATAAAAATAAATAAACTAAAAATTAATTAACTGAAATTAACATATTAGGCGGTTGAACCAGCCATAAAAATAAAATAATTAAAGGCAATAATAAAATAATATATTGACAAAATATTAACAATTCAAGCTGCATTTTAAAAGCAGCTATAAAAATTACACAAATTAATATACAAAATAATTAAACAGAAATTGAAATGATAGGCAATTGAACAGGCCATAACAAAACAAACAAAATTTAAATAACAATTCAGGTGGTTGAACCAACCATTAAAAATAAATAAGAAAAGTAAATTGTAGAAATCTAAAGAATGAATAAAAATAAGGGTTTTTATTTTTAAATTTTGAAAATTACTAGCTAATTAAATTTCAATTATTAAGCCTTAATGGTTATTTTAAAAGTCCAAGTCTATATCCATTATGTCCACAAAATCCAAAGTCAAAGTTCATTTAGTATTTAGGTTCAAAAGTCTAAAGCATAAGGTAAAGTCTAAAGATCCAAGTTCCAATTTGATTTAGAGACTGATTTGTAAAATTTTCGGGTCAAAATAAAATTCTTCACAAGTTTTATGGTAATTATATGATTACAAGAGAGAGAATGAAGCTAAATAAATTTATAGGAAATAAATTATTAGAACCAAATACAAGAATGACGTAAAGGAGGATGCAAAACATAAATAATAATTGACAAAATAAAATAAATTTGACAATAAATTTAAGAAATTCCTTGGCAACGGCGCTAAAAACTTGACACAACTTAAAAGTGTTATCACTCCCAAATATAAGAGTGTCTAAATACAATATAATTCGGTGAGTCTAGGGTCGAACTACATGAAATTTAAAATCTAGTAATCAATTTGTTAAACAAAGAAAATTAATTGCAAAAAAAAAAAATTATTGAAAATCAATCTAAAAATATGCTAAGGTTACAGAATCAATTCTCGAATCTCAAATTATGATTATAATAACCTCTTATATTTATATTTTCCATTTATCTTATCATTTAATTATTATGTCATTTAATTCTTGACTAACCATTAGTGTGATAAATATAAGACCAAATACCTAATGTGCCACAACTATATTGAAGTGTCAACATTATGTCAAAATACCGTATAAATCAGAAAAGATCTAGATCTCTAAATTAACAAGATATAAAAGAAACTAGTAAGGAAGAAAAAAATAAAACAAACAAAATAAATTTTAAGACTCACTTGAGAGAGTAATTATTTGATTAGTGTTAAAAATTGTATGTTCATTAATGGAAAAAATATCATTTTGTGCTTACATTATAATTTATGTGTGTAATTATGTAACATATTGTGAATTTCTAATTATTTTTCTAAATATTTGATTTTGTGTATTTTTGTGTGTTTATTAAGTAAAAATAATAATTTCACATAATCCAAGGCTCCAAACAAATGCACAGATGTCAATTTTGGATTCCGAAGGTCCAAAAAGTTATTTCATTGTCAAAGAGGATTCGCAATTTTTACTATAAAATTATAAGTTTTTACCATATTAAGTGCGGTAATTATAAAATTATAAAATTTTACTATGTTAAGTGTGATAATTGTTAGCGGAATGAGTTAGTTATATTTGAGTGAATTAAGTTAAGTTTATGTCTTGTTAGTGGGACAAATGTATAGCTATGATATAATTAGCCTTATTTATGTGTGTGATATGAATTAATCATGTATTAGTATAAATAGAGAAGGGGTAGCACGCCTCTCTACACCTTTTCTTCACTTCTTGCCCCTCAAATTTTTCTTCTTCTCATCTCTCTTTGTAATATATTTTCAATACATAAAATTTGTTTATTTTTAATTTTCAAATACCATTTTTTATGCATAATTTAATTTTAAATATTTTTATTCCAATTATGCTTGCCTAAATATTAATAGTTAGGGGAAGGTGAAACTCTTAGTAAAAAAATATGGTTTAATCAAATTCTATTTTTAATTATATAAATTAAATTATTTTCTATTTAATTTTATACATATTTTATATTTTGAAATTTTGATTTATTGTAGACAAATAAGGGTGTTTAGCATAATAAATTCTTAATATCTCAATATAAGGCATGGTAAAATGGTATTTTGATTTATTGTAGACAAATTAATTTCGGCACAATCAATACCTAATCCATAATAAAATTAATGGGAGAATAATGATAATTTATACAATTAATCTTTTGGACAATAAATCTAAATAAAAATGCTAAAAAGAATTTGTTAAATTTGTTTTATTATTAAGAGTGGATCCATAACCCTAATTGATTTAATTTCATAGTTTCAATTAAATTAAGTTGTATAAATTCAAGTTTTATTTTTATTTTTAGATAAAAAAAAAATTAAATATTTTCTTTGTGGATCGACCTCGGACTTACTGAGCTATTTTATAACAAGACACTTTTATACTTGAGAGTTAGAAATCACTTTTAAGTTGTGTCATTAATCAATAATTTGAATCCTTAAGCTTAATCTTATACCTCAACTCAAAATATTAACCACTCATATTGAAAAACAAAAAAACACTCATTTTATTTAACAAACTTTTTAAATATATTACAAGAGAACTGATTACACAAGAAAAACAAGAAAAAGAAAGAAATATTTCCTCAGCTCCTCTTGTTCTCAACCCTCACCCCCCTTTCTCTCTTGTGCTAGATTTCCTTTTGCAAGGATAAATTCTCTCTACTTTTTTTTAAAAATTTATTATTTATTTATTTTTTTATATTATATATATACATAATGAAGTGTGTGATGGTAACGTGACAAAAATGAAGTGTGTGATGGTAACGTGACAAATGGCCACCTAACCATCACAACTAACATTGCTTCTTTTTTTCTTTTTTTTTTGAAATATTTATTTGTATTAATTACATCTCTCAACAATACATTCTAATACCTCCAACAATTTTTCTTTGTTCCCACTTTCAGTTCCAATTCCCTCTTTATTACTGAAATATTTATACTATAAAAAATTAATATACTACAAAATAATTTTAATATAAAAATTTATTAGGGGAGAGTTAAGATAATTTATGAATAATGAGCGTATTAATCAACATTGTAAGTGAAAAATTAATAATTTCAGACGTATTAAATGTATACTTTTTTATGTTAATCACTTCCATTTCACATTCTTACACCATAAAAATTATAGATTTGGATAATAACTAACTTTAGTCATGTTAAAATATCTAATAATTTAATAATAAACTAAACCATGGGACTGGATGGGATAGGATGGAATGAGATGAGATTTGCAAATTTTAGTATCATTCTATTTATGCAAATGGGATAAAAGAATGTCTCACTCCCGTCATATCATCTCTATCCAATAGATGAATATCATATGTAAAGTTTAGATGATATATGTGTAATGTGGAAATATTGGAAAGGTAATGAGAAAAAAGCTATTACTGCAATATTTTCTCTCTCTTTACTACTTTTATCTCAGTTTCACTACTAGTTAAAAATTTTACATATCATCTTTATCTAATAGATAAATATCATATAAGTTATGATTTTAAATTGAAATTAAGATCTCGAACATTCTTTTATCTATATATGATATTGGGGATTGAAGGGAGAGAGGGAGAGAGAGAGGATTTTATGTGAGGTGGGTGTCAAAGGCGATCTTGATTTTTTTTAAAAAATTGCAATTGTATTTGTGAGTAATTTTTTATGTGTATTCTTGTAACATGAAATTTTCATACAAGTGGATATAAGAAATTATTGTGGGATTTTTGAAATTTTTTGACATTTTAATAGTCCCACTCATATTAATTAGGAAATAAAAAACTGATATGTATAGTATAGAATTTTGTCAGGAAGGACAGTGAACTAATTAAAAATAGGACCCTGCTGCTGCTTGTAACTTACGGGCGTTGTCCGTTTGCTTGTTATGTTTTTTTGTCAAATTTCATTCAGGTCCCTTATACTTTATTTTATTTATAAATATTATAAAATTTTTTTAAATTATTCATAAATATTTAGAATATCAAATTTATCCATATAATTTTTAAATTCTAAAAAATTCTTTATTTAATTAAAAAATATAATTATTATTAATGGATTATAATTATAATTTTAAATAAATTATTATTATTATTATTAGCAATAATAAAATGTATTATAATTAATTAATATATTAAAAATAATTGATAATAATTTTTTAGTTAAATTTTTAACAACAACAACAACAACAACAACAATAATAATAATAATAATAATAATCATAATAATTAAATATAAAATAATAATATAAATATATTTAGCTTCAAATCCAATCCATTTGAATTAGATTTTGATACAACACTTCAAATCTAATCAATAATAATTTTTTAGTTAAATTATTAACAATAATAATTATTTTTATTTATTTATTTATTTAGGGACAATGAAACGGAGGATGGGACCAATGGAGATGGTGAAAAAGAAGGAGAATACATTGGCTCCTTGTGGTGGAGGTGGTGACAGCAAATTTAATTAAATAAAGAATTTTTTAGAATTTAAAAATTATATGGATAAATTTGATATTCTAAATATTTATGAATAAATTTAAAAAGTTTTATAATATTTATAAATAAAATAAAGTATAAGGGGCCTATTATTGTTTAAAATAATAAATAAAAATAATTATTATTGTTAGTAATTTAACAAAAAAATTATTATTAATTATTGTCCTATTATTGATTAGATTTGAAGTGTTGTATCAAAATCTAATTCAAATGGATTGGATTTGAAGCTAAGTATATTTAGATTATTATTTTATATTTAATTATTGTGATTATTATTATTATTATTATTATTATTGTTGTTGTTGTTAACAATTTAACTAAAAAATTATTATCAATTATTTTTAATATATTAATTAATTATAATACATTTTATTGTTGTTAATAATAATAATCTATTTAAAATTAAAATTATAATTATAATCCATTAATAATAATTATATTTTTTAATTAAATAAAAAAATTTTAAAATTTTAAAATTATATAAATAAATTTGATATTCTAAATATTTATGAATAAATTTAAAAACTTTTATAGTAATATAAATAAAATAAAGTATAAGGGGCTGAATGAAATTTGACCAAAAAAAACCAAACAAACGTTACATTGCTTGTACCGTAGGGGGTCCTTAAAAATATAGAATGATGGACGAGTCAAAACTGTACTACAATAATAAAGGATTAAAAGGGGGACCATAACATTGACCATGCAATAAAGTTGGCGGGATTCATGGAACAAAGTCCAAAATGGAGGCTATGAAACGATGTACATGGCCCATCTATCCTTTTAAATAAGAAAAAAAAAATGATGTGCATCGTTCTTGTAAGCTTTAATTCGTGTTTGTAGTCATATGCATCAATCTTTTTGTGTTTGTATTCCGCCCATAATGAAAACATATTCCGTTAAATTTAGGGGTGATATTTTGTTATATCACATGTAATATGTAGTAATTCTTGAATTTTCACTTAAAATTAAAAAAAAAGTAGAGTAAATACTTGTTTACTCTTTATACTTATGAATTAAGTACTTGTATAATCCCTATGTTTTGAAAAACATCTCAAAGTATTTATATTGTTAAATGTATTATATTGTTACCCTTATTCTTTCTTTTGTTTTACATAAAATATAAAGATTAAATGAATATTTATTCTAAAAAATTATAATATGTGAAATGATTGTGTTGCCATCCATGACTACTCATTAATTTATTGTATGTTAGATCATATGTAATAAAGTCTAATCCTAAAGTTAAATATGTTACTTTTGTCTAAGTCATTGAAGCATTAAGCTGTTGCCTGAAGATAATCAAATAATTTTTAAGACAAAAGAAATAAGATTTTTTTTTCCTTTAGAATATTGTTGACAAATGGGGCCATAGTAGTAACCATTTTGTGAAATTTGCTTTCATAATTTGTCTTTAACTTTTATTTTTCTAGAAAAAAAAAATAGCAGGACAGTGAAGTCAAAAATTGACGTCCTTTTTTAATCTTTTTTTAAGGGAAAAGTTATAAAGAACTATTAAGTTGTTGATTTTTTTAATTAAAGATTCAATCAAAGTTCCTAGCATGATCAATTACATTAAGACAAAAATCAAACATCGAAATAAAGGTGCAAGGTGCGGGTGCCGATGTAATATTCTCTGAGAAAATCTCGAATTAAAATATTTTATGAAGCACTAAATTCTCCATATATAACTACTATTTCCAAATTTAAAATAGTAGTTAATGTAGTTATTATTAATTTTCAAATATTACAATAAAAACTTCCGTTAATATAAATTAAATTGCGTGAAATATTAATTGGCTATCAGATTTTATTTTATTTTATTAAAAATTAATTACTTTATATTACTATTTAAATTTTCTAATTACAAAAATAAAATAAAATAACTAGGAGATTGTTTTATCTTTTTTCCCTAAATACATTGTGTTTGATTTTCCTGTTCCCTTTTATTTATATTGTTGCTTTCTTTAAAAAAAAATCAGCATTGAATTTGAGGTTTGGAAATATATTTTTGGTAATAAATTATTGTTACAAAATTCTTTACAAGGCAACTTTAGAAGAATAGAAAAATAGAAATTAAAAAGTTTAATTTTTTTTATTTCTAATCAATAAAAAAAATTTAATTAAAACAACAGTAAAACAAAATTAATTCAAAGGGTTACAAAAATAATATTTTATTTTATTATATTTATTGTTCGAATAGAAATGTGAAAATGTTAAATAGAAAATTTACATTAAAAATTTTAATACTAAGTTAAAAGAAAAGTAAGGAGATGTAAACAGTTGTAAAAAACAAATACAGTGTTAAAGGAATGATCTTTTTATTAAATGAAGAAATATAGTATCTTTAAACATAAAAGGGAATTTGTCATTTAAAAGTTTACTCAAAAAGTTTTTTTCGTTTTATAACACTTGGATTTAATTTTTCTTTGAGTATTTTTATTTGATATAGCTTCAAATTTAAATAAGTCAAACATGCGCTGCCCTAGAAAAATAGAGAATAATGAGATTGATTTTAACAAAAACAACTATATAACAAAATTTTTTTGGCTGACTAAGTACCCATTTGAAGTTGTATTTGGAAGGCTTAAAAGTGATTTTGAAAAGTTTAAAATTAATTTTAGTGTTTGATAAATTTTTTAGAAATTACTTTTAGCAAAATCACCTATTGTACAATAGATCTTAAAATATAAAAAAAGAGTAGTTTTTCAAAATTTAATTTTGTGAATTAATTTTATATTTAATATAAAATCATTAACTTTAAAAAGATTATTATTATTCAAAATATAAAATATTTATTTTAATTAGCAATTATTATATATACACAATAAAAAAAAATACTTTGCATATATGTTTAAAATGTATAAATAAATTTTATTTAGCATTATATCTAATTCAAATATTCAAATATTTACAGCAGTTTAATAATAATATTTATCAGGCACATCATTTAAAAGTATTAAAATTTATTATACTTTTAAAAATAAATTTTATCAAATGTTCAATTATTCTTTTAACAATGGATTATTTTTATATTAAAACTAATAATAATTACTTTAAAAATTACAGCATTATCAACAAGAAAGAATTGAATGAATAAGCATTTAGCCGAGTGGGAAAATGACAAGAAGTGGGGCTCAGCAAGTTTCAGCTGTGTAAGCGTGCTATAAAAGCAGATTTTGTATTTACTAAAGAACACAACAAACACTTAATTGTAAGCATCATCAAAATGGATTCGAATTTTTTGTGGCCTATGTTTGCAATGTTTATTGGAAGTCTCGTCGTTATGTTTGGATTCCTGAAGAAAATAAACGAGTGGTATTATGTTGGCAGATTAGGAGAGAAGAAAAATTCACTGCCTCCTGGTGAAATGGGTTGGCCTCTGCTAGGCAATATGTTGTCCTTCATCAGAGCTTTCAGATCCTCTGACCCTGATTCCTTCATCCATAACTTAGTTGCCAGGTATTTCAAATTCAAAATATATTCAATTTTAACATTTAATTAATTGTTAAATTCTGAAATCTATATGTGTGTGCCTGCGTTATTTTGTTTCGACTCTGCAATTTTGCCCGCAGCAGTGAAGTTTCAAGGATCATCACTATAATTTATCATGATTTAAGAATATCATTATTATTATTATTTCTTTTTTTTTATTTTTTTATTTTGAGATTTTACAGCTCATTATACTTTCTGTACAGGCAAAACAACATTTTTTTTCCCTTAAATTTTGAGATCATGTGATTACAGATACGGGCGCTCAGGCGTATACAAGGGTCACCTATTTTGGAGCCCAAGTATAGTAGTGTGCACGCCTGAAACAATCAAGCAGGCGTTGATGGATACTGAAAAATTCGGAAGAGGGAACCCTGAATCCACGAAGGAATTATGGGAAGCAAACGGTTTTTCTTTCGACTGAAGAACACAAGCGTCTGAGAAAGCTAACAACAAGTCCATTCAGAGGTGATAAGGCACTGGCCATGTATGTTGGATACATTGAGGATGTTGTAATTGATATGTTGGACGAATTGGGTAGCATCAACAAGCCTGTGGTGTTCTTGAATGAGATGAGGAAGCTTGCTTTTAAGGTCATCGGTCACATTGCTTTCGGAACAACAAGTGATCATCTTCTCGAGTTGATGGAGAAATACTACACTGATTTACTTCTTGGATTAAGATCTCCGGCCATTAAAATCCCTGGTTTTGCTTTTTATGGGGCACTCAAGGTACGTAATTAAACTTCATTTATTACTCTTATCATGAAAAAAATTATTTATGCATATATTTTTATTATCCTAAAAAATTTAGCCCATTAGATGTTAATCATATATCCCAGACATTGTAGATCATACATTTTAACTAAATGCGGGATCCCTTATTAAAGTGTCTTTATTTTCCTTCTTTTACGTGAAAAGATAAAAAGAGGTAAAACTTGGCTGGAGGACTTTATACTATCCATTCCGCTGTGGTTGGATCTGTTCAACAAGTAGACTTATGGTTTCCAATTGGTGTAGGCAAGGATCGGTTTAATTTAGTTCAGTTCCTAATTGAACTGAATCCATCGGTTTTTATTTAATATATAAAGCAAACTGAATTGAATTGAGTTGGGTCATTTTTTGGTTTGGTTTAATTTTTTTTTAATGAATTCTTTTATATCTCGTGGTTTTTTCGATTTTTTTTTTCCTTTTATAAAAACCCATCGATTTTTATTTTTATTTTTATTTTTTAAAAACCGAATCCCGGTTCAATTCGATATCACTTTTTACTGGGCGCCAAGTTTTTTATCCATCCTTTGTTCCCATGACAATAACATGTTTCTCGAGATGGCTCAATGTGACAAGTAACAACAACAACAATAAGAAAATCGAACTTATCTTTCTTAATACAAATTTTCTTTGTACAATCTAATATATAGTCTATATATTTGATTTAATTGCATATATGTATATATATAGAGAGAGTAAAACTTTTATATAGTCATATTGTTGGAACTAGAAAAATTTATTTTTATAAAGAGGTTATAACTCAATAGAGGTATAGTACAAAAATTATTGTCTTTGCTTAATTATCCTTAATGCAAGTGATATAGAGGTCAATTATGTCGTGTATTAAAAAATTAATAAATGAGTCAAATTCAATTAGACAAGAAGAACTCAAGTATACTTTAACTAAAGAAGAAATTATCGATACAATTAGATAAAAAGAGAAAGGGGATAATCCTTAGAATGACAGTACAAAAATACAAAAAGTTTCATAATAGGAAGTTACAAACATACTTGAGAAGTTAAAAATATTTTAGCTTCAACAAGAAGATACTTATGCTGACCAATTAATACATGCCAATAAGTTGAAAGATGTGGTTGCAACTTTAAAAAATAAATTATTGTCACAAGCAACTTTAAAAAGATATTTTGTTTCATCTTAATTATTTAATGTAACATGCCATATATTTTTGAAATATTATTACTATGTGGAAGTAAATTTATTAAATAGGACATACAAAAAATATAACTTATTACAATGTAGTATTTATTCCTAATTATAATTATTCCCAAGTTAGAATTATAATTTTTTATTATTATGAAAAAGTTATTCTTATATAAAGTATTCCTATTTGGAGGTTTTACTATATATATATATATATATATATACATTAAAGTGATGAATTGATTGTATTTCAAAGAATTTTTTAACAAGACTTTTATCGAATACTTGTTCTAGATTAACATTCTATTCGTATCAAACAATAAATAGCTAAGGTTCATTATGTTCCTAATTATTAGGCGCGAAAATTGTTGGTGAAGTTACTTGAAGACGTCTTGGAAGAAAGGAAGAAGAGGAGTGGGATTGAGCAGAAAAAAGGACAGAAAGGGATGATTGATTTATTAATAGAAGCTGAAGATGAGAATGGTAAAAAGTTAGAGGATGTGCATATCATTGATCTACTCATCATTAACTTATTAGCTGGACATGAAAGCTCCGCCCATGCTTCAATGTGGGCAGTACTCTATCTTAATCAACATCCAGAAATGCTCCAAAAAGCCAAGGTCAGTTTTGTTTTGTTTTGTTTTTTTTTTTAATTTTTATATATAAATTTATTTTTAGATTTGTCTAATCTAAACAGGGTATTTTAGTTATTATACATGCAAGTTACTATATTCTCAAATATTCAGTAATGCATTTGACAGCAAGAGCAAGAGGAGATTATAAAGAGAAGACCGTCAACTCAGAAAGGATTAACACTTGAGGAAATTAAGCAAATGGACTATCTTGCCAAGGTAGGCTGCTGTTGGTTATCATGTGGACCTAACACACATTTAACAATAATGCCGAGGCAAAATGGCATATTTGTTAATAATATTATTATTATTTTTGAAAGGTAAGAGTGGGAAAGGTCAAAAAATATTTTTAACCTGCTATATTCCTAAAAGTTGAATAGAAATGACCATCTAAAGAAAAGGATTGGAAGCCACTCGGCTGCGCAATGAGGGAGAAATTGTATATTTACTAACTATTATTATTTTATGAATATAAGTAGTAGGCTAAGAGAAAATGACCAAAACAACCCCCCTCAAAAAAAAATCCCACCAAAAAAAAAAAAATAATAATAACTAACACTGCCCGCCTTTCTTAATAAATTAATCTCTTCCACTTTATGTTTCAAAACTCATCAAAGCCCCATGCCATTAAAAAGATTTGGTTGTATTACTATTCTACCCTCGATTTGCTAAACTTCTTTATAAATAAACAAAATTTTTAGGGAAACAATAGCAAAAGACGCAAAAATTTGAGAGTTCATATAATTCTTTTTCAGCACAACATTTTTAATGGGTTTGAAAACACGAGAGAAAATGATTAATATCGAGAAACAGAAGGGAGGATGGGATCAATTAATTTTCTCTAACAATTCTGATATGAAATTTATATGGTTAGCTTGCAATACACATGTGTGACAAAAATTCTTAATTTCTTTTTTAATGTTTCAGGTAATAGATGAAACGATGCGTCGATCCAGTCTCTTCATACCAATATTCAGAGAGGCAAAAGTAGATGCTAATATCCAAGGTTATACGGTACCAAAAGGATGGCAAGTTTTGGTCTGGACTAGAGGTGTTCACATGGATCCCGAAGTTTACACTAACCCAAACGAATTTGATCCTTCGAGATGGGATGTAAGTATTACTAATGAATTTTTACAATTTTTTGATATTAACAATTAGAAGACTATCAAAATTTCTTAAATCAGCTCGGCTTTATTGCTAATACTAGTTGTTAGGAAGGTAGAAGCTGACAATGCTACTTTTCTTTTCTTGCAATAAGAATCATACAACAAAACCTGGATCTTACATTCCCTTTGGAGGTGGACCATGGATTTGCCCTGGAGCTGATTTGACCAAGCTCGAAATCTGCATTTTCCTTCATTATTTTCTCCTTAATTACAAGTAAGTTACTTAATCATTATGGTCGGTATTCAGTGTTCTGCCTTCCTTTGCAATTGTTTAAATTTGGAATGGTTAAAATTATAAATGTAAATGTTTTTTTTTTTTTTGCAGACTTGAACTACAAAATCCTGAGTGTCCAGTTGCATATTTACCTGTACCAAGGCCTTCAGACAATTGTCTTGCAAAAGTCATTAGGGTCGAATGATCAGTTCATCTCATTTTTCCAAAAAAGTTATATATTGACGAATTGTATGTGATTGACTCAAATATCCGAGAGTATATTGTTATAGCATAATTTCTCAAATAAATGCAAGAATCTCGGATTTCTGGTGCCTATTAAAAATCGGGATTCGATATAAAGAATAACAAATTTATGCCCTTTTTAAAATTATACAAGTATAAAATTCGTCATCATTTATCTAAAGGCAGTTAATTCTGAATGATTAGTTTTAAATGTTGTGCGCGGAATGTAGAAACAAGTGCACCAAATAATTACAGAAAAAATAAAAGACACAGAAATTTAATGTGGTTCGTAAGAATTACGCCACGTCCACTTGGGAAAGAAAAAAATAATCAGACATTAATAATTATTTGAAAGACAATATTTGAAAGAATAAATCTCACTCTCCGTAACCCAAATACACTCAAGATTTCACATACACTTGAAAAGAAAATCTCTCAATTCGCTTCACACTCTCCGATTGCTTCTCTCTTAACAATTCACTGAATCGCTTCTAAACTTTCAAACGCTTCTCACAAATATTTTTGGGATGCTCCAAGCTCTTCTTGATTTGACTTCTATTTATAAGAAAATAATAGTCAAGAAAATCAACAATTTCAGCCCTTAAATTGTGGCTTCAATTTGTCAATCAACTTTTGTCAATCTCAAGTGTCAAAAGTTGTGGGCTATTGTTTCCATTTTTTTCAATTTGCTACCAAAAGTCTTCAAATTGCTAGCACCAAAGTCAAGCACCAAATTCGGTGCTGACTTTTCAACAATTCTCCACCTCGGCGAAGATTTATCAAAATCTGAGCCGACTACCAACGAACCATCATCCCCAAAGTGGCTGCATCTTTGTGACTGTCTATGTACCCAAAATTTAGGATCAAGCCAACCGTAGTTCAAAATTCTCTGAACTCAACACATTCAAAGAATTTGAATTAGTTTCAAGCAATGTTGAAACTTAACTCCAGAAATCACCTTTGTCAACATATCTGATGGGTTATCCTTAGTATTGACCTTTTTCAATAACACATCACCGCCCTCGATAATCTCTCTAACATAATGATATTTCACATCTATGTGTTTCGTCCGAGCATGATACGTTTGATTCTTCGCAAGGAATATTGCACTTTGATTGTCACAGAACACCTTAATGTTCTCCTGGATTACTCCCAAATCACCTAACAAGCCTTTCAACCAAATAGCTTCCTTTACAGCCTCAGTTGCTGCCATGTACTCTGCTTCCGTAGTGGACAGAGCAATTGTCGATTGTAGAATCGACCTCCAGCTGATCGGACCTCCACCCAATGTGAATACATAACCCATTGTTGATTTTCGCTTATCTAGGTCTCCAGCAAAATCAGAATAACAATACCCGACACATTGTTGACCACAATCCTTTTTATACAATAACCCAACATCAATTGTCCCATACAAATATCGAAGAATCCATTTCACCGCAAGCCAATGGTCTTTACCCGGATTATGCATGTATCTGCTAACCATACTAACGGCTTGAGAAATATCAGGCCTTGTACATACCATAGCATACATAAGACTACCCACAGCACTTGCATATGGAACACGAGCCATGTAGTCGCGCTCCTCTTGGGAGGAAGGACATGAAGAAGAGCTTAATTTGAAATGAGGAGCTAGAGGAGTACATACCGATTTAGTTTTGTCATCCATGCCAAAATTCTCTAGCACCTTCCTCAAATAAGACCTTTGAGTTAACCACACGCTTACATTCTTCTTGTCTCTATGAATCTCCATCCCGAGTATTCTCTGTGCATTTCCCAAGTCTTTCATCTCGAACTCAGAAGCCAATTGCTTCTTTAGTATCTCAATCTCACCTCTATTCTTTGAAGTTATAAGCATATCGTCGACATAGAGTAACAAATAGATGAAAGCTCCATCTTGTAGTCTTCTAAAGTAAACACAGTGATCATGTTCACTTCTGATGAATTTCTACCCTTGTATGAATTGATCAAACCTCTTGTACCACTGTCTTGGTGATTGTTTTAATCCGTACAAAGATTTAATCAATCTACACACATGATTCTCCTTTCCAGCAACTTTGAAACCGCTAGGCTGAGTCATATAGATTTCTTCCTCCAAATCTCCATGTAAGAATGCCGTCTTCACACCTAATTGAGCTAACTCTAACTCATATTCAGCTACTAAGGTAAGTAGGATACGAATAGAAGTATGTTTCACAACTGGAGAGAATACTTCATTGTAATCAATACCTTCTTTCTGAGCATAACCTTTTGCCACGAGCCTTGCCTTATATCGAAGAGTTGATTGATTTGGAGATCCTTGTTTCTTAGTGTAGACCCATTTATTGCCAATAGCCCTTTTTCCCTTAGGTAACTCCACGAGTTCCCAAGTCTGATTTTAATGAAGAGATTTTATCTCTTTCTCCATGGCTAACTTCCACTGATCACTTTCACTACTACGTAATGCTTCACTGAAAGTGTTGGGGATGTCATCATCAATAACTGGAAGTGCATATGCTACCACCATATCTTTAGTAAGCCACCCGGGTTTCTTTATCACTCGTTTTGGCCTCCTTGTTGCTATAGACTTAATTTCATCGTCTACATCTTCTTCGGTTGTTTCCTCCTCTTGTGGGACATCAACAGAAACAACTTCTTCTTCAACTCTTGGGGCTACCTCCAAAGTTGAACTCTTCTCTGATGTAGAACTAATTGGTACATATGGAGTTGCATCAAACTCCACCCGCTGCGATACCTCTTTGGTCGTGTTCTCCACCTGCTGAGAACTTGAAGCCTTCAACATAGAAGCTTCATCAAAAGTAACATCTCTGCTATACACAAACTTTTTATCTTCGAGATCCCAAAGCTTGTAGCCTTTAATTCCACCTTTGAATCCCACAAAGATAGCTTTCCTTGCACGAGGATCGAGCTTATCATTCTTTACATGATAATAAGCTAGACACCCAAACACACGAATAGAATCATAGTCTTGTGCATGCTTTCCAGACTACATTTCTATAGGAGTTTTACCTCCAATTACAGCAGAAGGCAACCGATTTATTAAGTGACTTGCATAGCTTACAGCCTCAACCCAAAACTTTTTATCTAAACCAGCATTAGATAACATACATCGTACTTTCTCCAGTAAAGTATGGTTCAAACGCTCAGCCACACCATTCTATTGCGGAGTATGTCTCATCGTGAAATGTCTTTTTATACCCTCATTCTGGCATACTTGCAAGAATGGATCAGAAGTATATTCACGCCCATTATCAGACCGTAATACTTTGATCTTTCTGCCAGTTTGAGTCTCCACCAGTTTCTTCCATTTCACGAAAATCTCTAGAACCTCATCCTTTGCTCGCATGGTGTACACCCACACATGTCTAGAGAAATCATCAACAAATGAAACAAAATAATAGCTTCCGCCAATTGATGCAGTCTTGGTTGGTCCCCATACATCACTGTGAACATATTCAAGGATCTCACGAGTATCTTGATTAGCCGTACCAAACTTGACCCTTGTTTTCTTCCCTACTACACAATGCTCGCAGAAATTTAATTTACAGGTTTTGGTACCTTTTAAAAGTCCATGCCTCATCAGAGTTTGCAAAGACTTCTCTCCAGCATGTCCCAGTCGTGCATGCCATAGCTTGATGGTGTCACTATGCACCTCAGCAACATTAGCTTCATTAGTTGTACCTCCCTTTAAATAGTAAAAATTATGATGCCGGACTCCTTGCAAAATCACCATAGCTCCATATGTGAATTTCATTTTGCCATATTCAATGGTAACTTTGTAGCCTTTAGCTTCCAGAGCACCCACAGAAATTAGATTTTTCTTTAGAGTTGCAACATATCTAACCTCTTTTAACTCTTTGACCATTCTATCAAACATCTTTAGCCGAATTGTCCCTATCCCCATTGTGCGACAGAGTTGATCATTTCCTATCACAACTGCGCCGAATTCTAAATTACGAAAATCCGTAAACCATTCATTTACAGGACATAAATGATAGGTTGTTCTGGTATCAAGTATCCACTCATCTGAACTAGCCACATACGCTGTAGGTGTAATACTTAGTGAATAATCAGAGTTTTCATCTTTGTATTCCATGTTCGCTGCTACTGGTTTCTTCCCATCTTTCTTCTGAGCCTTCGGATAATTTTTCCTCCAATGGCCCTTTTCATGACAAAAGGCACACTCATCTCGAGCTATATTTCTGCTTCTTGACTTAAACCGAGAGTTCTTCCACTATGCTTCTTCTTTTTCTCCATCGCCCTTTCTTTGGTTAACAAAGCCTCAGACGATGTTCTTTCGGAATGTTTATCATTATTCCGAATTTCCAAATTGGTCAATGCTGTGCAGACATCTTTAAAAACAATCACGCTTTTCCCATATAACAAGGTAGTCACAAAATGGCTATATTCTTCTAAAAGTGAGTGCAGCAGAATCATAGCCTTGACTTTATCCTTTATATCTTCATCAAGATTCTTTAAATCAGCAAGTAACTTTTCAAATCTTGAGACATGGTCGTGCATTGACACTCCAGGCTTCATTCGAAAGCCATATACCTGGCTCATTGCATGGAGGCGATTTTCGGGACTTTTTAGCAAATACTTTTCTTTTAATGTACGCCACAGAGTCATCGCACACTCCTCATCTTTCACCAGGTATTTCACTTCTTTGGTCAAACAAGATCTGATCTGACCACAAGCTTTTTCATTCATACGATCCCAAGTTTCTTCATCATACAAGTGTCTTTTATTTTTTAGAACAACGTCGAGATCAATTTGAATAAGGGCATCCATAACTTCGTGTCTCCACATGCCGAAGTTGATTTTCCCATCAAACTTTTCAACATCGATCTTCTGGCCTCCAATAACAGGTGCTGAAAGGCGATTTGATAATTCCCTCCTTCCACCCGAACTGTCTCCCGGAATAGTCTGGGTAGATCTCTCTCCACTTCTGGAAGTTTCTCCTTCTACCATTTTCTCAACGAACTATTCCTACTTGAAAAACAATCTCTATGATGTTTATTTCGTGCGAATAAATGCGCCAGGAAAGTTCCCAGGAGAATGGAGGGGTCACAACGGTCCCACTTAAAACCCATACTCCTTAGACTCTTATCGTTTTGTTGACAGAACTTTCCTAGACATGCAAAAATACACACTACTTACAATAGATTGTCTCCCAAGTACAAATGGCCGTCTCCACCGTATTCGTGAACAGTACCATATTTATGAATAGTACTGTATTTGTGAATAGTACAGTATATGAACAGTACCGTATTCCCCAAGTACGAACCTTCGGCTCTGATACAAATTGTTGTTCACGGAATGCAGAAACAAGTACACCAAATAATTACAGAAAAAATAAAAGACACAGAAATTTAACATAATTCGGCAATTATGCCTACATCCACAGGAGAAAGAGAAAAATAATTGTATTACTAACAATTATTTGAGTACAATATTTGAGTAACAAATCTCACTCTCCATAACCCAAATACACTCAGTACTCTCACATACACTTGAAAGGAAATACCTCTCAATTGTTAACACTCTCCGATTGCTCTCTCTCAACAATTCACTTGAATTGCTCTAAGCTTTGAAATGCTTCTCACAAATATTTTTTAGGATGCTCCAGCTCTTGATTTGCACTTCTATTTATAGCAAAATAATGGTCAAGAAAATCAACAATTTCAGCCCTTAAATTGTGGCTTCAATTTGTCAATCAACTTTTGTCAATCTCAAATGTCAAAAGTTGTGGGCTATTATTTCCATTTTCTTCAATTTTCTACCAAAAGTCTTCAAATTGCTAGCACCAAAGTCAAGCACCAAATTCGGTGCTAACTTTTCAACATTAAATTTATACATTAAGTTTGAAGGGCCCTCCAGAACAATAACTCTTCCCTAAAAAACATTTCCATTCCTTGTTAATACAAGTTTATTGTTCTCAAAAGACACTTTACCTCGAGTCTTACTCAGCACAAAAACAGACTTGCATTAGATTGAATCTGATCTTAAGAACATCAAGCACATTACTTAACGAGAAAGTTTTCCAAAAATAAGCTTGAGAAAAAATTTACCATTGCCTATAATTGGTGTAGACAGAGAATGCTAATGTAAATAACTTCTTCTCCTTCCCCCAAATAATTACTATTAAAGAAAGTGTTTTTGTTACCGTATATATATATAGTGGCTCAATCCATAAATCCGATAAACTATATATGCATGTTCACCTCAGAGCTGGACAATAGCAGAAGAAATAAAGTCTTCGTCTTCAGCCAAATTTGACATATAAATCCTGCTTCTTCAAATTTTCACATTTAGATCCTTGATCGCGAAGAATCGACCGAATGCAGCATTATCATTTTTGCCTTTGAAATGTTAAGAGGATCAGAAAAGAGAAATCAACCAAAATTGCAAAAAACTTTGCTCAAATGAGAATAAAACATCAAGTACATATAACAAGAAATTAAATTTATATTTACATTTATTATAAGTTACGAGTAGATTTTTTTTTTTAATTTAGCGCTTGCATACTATTAAGCTTCAACCCAGAGCTTGAGTCCTATATATGAGTGTTGTTTTTTACTACTAGAGCTAAAGCTTGGCCGCATAAACTATGAATAGTTAATAATACATAGTTTTACAATCTATTAAATTAATTAATAAAAATTTATTAATTTAATGCAATAATGAAAATGTGAAATAAGCTCTTTTAGTGTCAAATTCGATCAATGGACCTAACTGTAAAGAATTTAAAATAGTATGGACTTATTTATCAAAGTAGTTTTATATATTTTGCCGTAAATAGACGGGATAAGTGACTCCTCAAGCAACTAGACTCATTAAATCTCTATCATTTGATAGAATTTCAATGACAGTGTTAAAAAATGGTGTAAAAGTTATTATGTAAATTTAGGAATAAAACAACTAACATCCTAAAATTTGTTTAAATAATCACATAAATCCCCTTAATTTTATAAATAGATAAATAGATTCTTTAGATATATGTATATATATGTTTTATAGTAAATATAAGAATAAATATCTACCAACCACATGATATTTTATATTTGATAAAAAATACATGAATTTTTATTTTGTAGATTTCTGCTCGAATTTGACTATCTTATCACTTTTCCACTCCCATCTTCACTCCATTACAAATTTAATGATGCAAGAATGATAAAATTGTCATTTAACTTCAACATACATAAACCACATTGAGTTATTATCATAACCTTCTCATTTCCTCTTTTATCTTGTCGTCTTTAATTAAATCTCCAGCTCATTTTTTTTTTTAATAAAGAAGAAAAAAATCACTTCAGTACTTGCACTCTTCTCTGGTTGGTGAGTCGCGGGTTACATGAATTATGGGATATGTGTTAGCTTGATGATGGTGCTGGCTGTTCTGATGCGTCCTTTTGTGCTGGAGCAAATGATCCTAGCGATGATAAGCTTTCTTCTTCCATTTTTTTTTTTTAAATAAAGAAGAAAAAAATCACTTCACTACTTGCACTCTTCTCTGGTTGGTGAGTCGCGGGTTAGAGTTGGGTTTCTAAGAAAACAAACGAGAAATGAAGAGAAAGCTCTGTAGCATTTCTGTTGTTATAGAGCTGGTCTTTTTTCACTTTAGCAACTATAGGTTACTTGAATTATGAGATATGTGTTGGCTTAATGATGGTGCTGGCTGTTCTGATGCGTCGTTTTGTGCTGGAGCAAATGATCCTAGCGATGATAAGCTTTCTTCTTCCATTTTTCCTTTAAAAAAATATGTTGATGAGGGTCTGTTAGTTTCTTAGGAGAGAGCAAGAAAATGAGGGGAAGTTGTTTCCTGTCCTACGCATTCTTCCTTTGTTACGTTGGAAAACGTAACTTTAAATTTTCAAAATTTTGGATTCAATTGTCAGATTTTCTTTTGCCGCTAGATGTAAGTCCTTCAAATCTTCAATTTCGTTAAATTAATTGTGGCCCGACTTAAATCTGATGAAGTATATTACCTCAACTCTTCGACTAACAAGCGCGGCAGCGGCAGAACTAGGAATTAGAGAATTATGGATTTGGGAATTGTTTTAAGTAAGGTCAAAATAGTCATTTTATTAGTAATCTGTTAATTTTTCAAAGAATCTTAATGGAAAATCAGAAAAAGGATACAATTTATAAACTTAAAGTCAAAATATGTAAAAGAAAAAATTTCTCGTATTCTTTATAAAATATGAAATATTATGTAGTCGATGGGTATTTCCCCTAAATACAAATAAAATATTAAGATAAAAATAATTAAAATGATATGATTTGTAGACTTTAGGTCAAAATATGTAAAAGAAAAAAAGTTCACGTATCTTTTATAAAATATGAAATATTAGGTTGCCAATAGGTATTTGCCCTAAATACAAACAAAATACTAAGATAAAAAAAAATTAAAATAGTTTATGAGCATAAATAAACTATTAAAATAAATAGTATACCAATATGTCCTAACAAATTTTAGTGTTACTTAAATCTATTAATCTAAAAATGAACTTTAAAATTGGTAATTTTTGGTGCCCCTCGCTAAAGTTTAGGGTAATTTCACTTGATAGATTATATTGATGTATCTCTACAAACCTTCCCTACCATAGGATTGGCAAAAAAACCAGCTCAGACCTAAGGGCTTTAAGCCTAGCCCGTTGTTTCAAATAATGGACAAGGGCTTACAATTTGTAAAACCCGTAAATAATGAGCTTAGTTAAAGACTTGCCTTAAGCTCAGGATTTATAATATAATATAATATAATATATTCATTCTCTAGTGCAGACGTCCTCATTTTTTCATGTGGACACACTTTAAAACCGTGGGGGTTTAAAAGATAGTTTTTAACTCTCCTAAAATGCACGGTTTTATAGCTCATTAAAAAATTAACTCTTTTAAAGCGAATGATTTAATAATATGTTTGCATTAAAAAAAATACGGAGGTACACTTGAGAATGTATATATATATATATATATTAAATTCAACTTAAAACAAAAAAAAATTAAAAAAAGAGCCAAATAAACCAAAAAGAAAAAAAAGAAAACCGAAATATCTAAATCCCTAATTTCCCTCACTCCGCCCACGCCCTCACATCAAACCAACAATTACAGCCATCATTCAGCGACCCATGTGTGATGCAGAAGCAAGCAAGCCAGCCACCCATCACCACTTGTGCGATGCAGTAGCAACCAACACCCATCAGCAACACTCGTGCGACGTAGTAGCAGCCACTCAAACGTGTGCGAGGTAACATCAGCGATCTCAATTCCAATGCGACCTGAACTAGCGCTGACGTGATCCAAACCAGCAAGCCATCACTAACTCCAATACTCTGCCTCAAGCTTCAAATTTTTTTATTGTACCATCTGAGGCCTAAATATATGTAATTTAACATTACGGGGTGTAGAAAATGAATATATTTTGAGTTGGGTTTTTATGTATCAACTGTGGTTAATTCATTTGTTTGAAGTGAATGTATTTTGAGCTGGATTTTTCTATTAAAAATAGTAATTCAATTTAGTAAGATTGGTTGTTGGTTAATGTAGAAAATGTTGAACAATACTATGTTGTTGGTTAATGATTTTGAGTTGTATTGTTGGTTTTGTTGTTAGTTGTTGGTTATTGGTTTTTCTAACAACATTGTCCTATGTTGTGTTGTTAGAAAAATTATTATAACATTATGGTGTAAAATTATTCTACATTTTAAAAACTTATAGCTTTATTAAAAAATATTATTTAAAATTTGGTAAAAGTCCTGGCCTAACCTGGCCTATTCAATTTTGGATGGTCTTTGGGAGCACCTAAGTTTTTTACAAATTATATTGTCAAGCCTAAACCCAAACTATTAAATTGCCAAGCCTACCCTATCGTTAGTTAGGACTATTTGTTGATCGATGAAATGACCAAATTGTCCTTGACTAGTAAAATATAGTATGTGACTATTTCAGTTTACTGTATTGCAGGTTACTAGCTTCAGACTTGTTTTGGCGCCAAAGATTAGCACTATGAAATTAGACCACCCTCATCAATTTCCAAAATGACTTAGCTGAATCAATGTAAAGTACCATATTCAACAATAAAATCACCTTGGCAAGTTAGAATCAAGACACAAATAGTAAAAACGAGCTATGTACAAACTACAAATGTATCAATCAACAGTAGTTTCCTAATTCCTAAGCTCAAACGCAGAACATGATATATATAAAAGAAACTTAACAACAATATAAAGATAAACACAAATACAACCATTTCAACTAGAGAAACATGCATGGGTCAGCGTCTAAAAGAATTTCAGAAATAATATAATCCACATAGTAAATACAAGCATTTAAATGTAAAAACATGGCTCAGTTGTGTGATACAAAAAATAAATTCCAACAATAATATTAATATAGTCACTAATCAATTGCTGTAATCCAATAAGTTATTACAACTCTATACGCGTCAATATTTACATAAAAGCAACCAGTAACAGTTAGCTAAGATTAACACTAACAAAGGCACGATTGGCCATGTCAATAGAAGGAGTTCTATGTATTACATAGTAACAAAATAGATGATTTATTGGATATTAACATATTTGAGACAAGTCATTGCCAATGATGTATTGGATATTAACATATTTGAGACAAAACCAGAACCTAACGTGAATTTTTATGATAAAGATGTTCAATTACGATTTTGCCCTCATCTATCATATATGAAATGAAATCCTAATGTAGGTGGTCTCTGAGAATTTGCGGATACACTCTCTATAAGTGTTATAGTGCATTTCATGCACTAGTTTTGATTGTTTACTCCCTTTAATATCAATGTTTTGCACTTAATAACTGTGATTTACTTGTGTTTTATTTTTATAGGTGTAATTCTATTAATTAGTGCTAAATTAAGCTACAAGATGATGTTTGAGGATGAATTGACTTCCTGGAGAAATTCTCAATTTCAGAAGAAGTTTGTTGATAAGACATGGGCGCATGACAGTCAGTTTCAGAAAAAGTTTATTGATAAGACGTGGGTGCATGATAGTCAGTTTCAGAAGAAGTTTGTTGATAAGACGTGGGGGCATGCTGTCAACTGCGGACTTGACGTTTTTATTTTAACATGTTTTATATTTTTGTTACTCTTGTAATCTTGAATTTAAATTTTAGATAATGTTTTAGATAATATTTTAAATATTAGTATCTTTATCCTTTTTAAGAAAACGATAAAAAGGGAAGATAAAGAAGGATTTGAATTGGATTTGAATTATTAATTGTTTTTTATTTTTTTTTAGGGTTTTCTCTTTTTCTCCATGAGGAACTAAACTCTTTTTTTTTTTTTGTTGAAGGGTTAATGAAGCTTTGATTCACCATTACTGTAAGATCTTTCTTGTGCTTTTAATTATTTTATTATTTTTTGGGTATTTATTTATTCTTTGAATTGTTGTCATGATTATGTTTGTTAATTAGATAATTGGCCACTATTTAATTATCAATTTAATATATTGCCAATTGAAAGATTCATCGTATGAAGATTTTGATGTTTGTGGCAAATAACATAGCAGTGCGTTGTGTTATGAGAATAAACAATTTAATTTAAATGAACCATTGTATGTGTTTGTTAATTAAGATTTGGGTCTCTCTAATTTTTAGGCTGTCAATTGATTAAATCCTATGATTGTATCTAGGGTTGTCTATTGATTAGGAAAATAACCAATGGTCGTACCTTGGTTATCGACTAATTAAGGAGTGATTGGCTATTAGAGTGTCTCAGTAGCTAAAACTGGTCTATTCATAAGCAATAATGATTTACCGTTGTATCGATGATCAGTAATCGAATTAAAGTTGAGTTAATTCCTTCAACCAGAGTTTTCCTATTTTGAATTACACTTTTAATTTGCATTCTTATTATTTTAATTTGATTTTCATTATTATCAACAATCCCCCAATTTTACATTTTCATTTTAAAAATGATTAAAATAATTATCAGTCTCTGTGGACACGACTCTACTCAATCACTATACACAATCTTGTTAAAGTAGGTTTTTATATTTGCTGGCTTCGACACCCATTAAATGTTGGCGCCGTTGCCGGGGATTGGTGTAATTTATTTAATCCTTTTTACGTTTTACTTGGTTTATGGTTCGTTCTTCTCGTACAGGAATACTTTCGTTTGATCCTAAAATTGAGAAGACAGTTCGTCGGCTGAGACAATAGGCCAAGCGAGATAAGCAACGATCCTCGTCGCCTTTGCTTTCTGAAACAGATACGGTGTTTGATATGGTTGAATCATCTAGCGATTCAAAAGAACAAGTTATGGATAGAGCTGCACTTGCATAAAGAACTCTTAGAGAGTTAGCTGAACCAGATTTAAATCAGCAACCACTCTGCATTCAATATGCAGACCTGGAGGTAAATTTTGAATTAAAATTTGGTTTTATTCATTTATTATCCAAGTTTCACGGTTTTGCAGGTGAAGATCCTCATAAATATCTCAAGGAGTTTCATGTTGTGTGTTCAAGCATGAGGCCTCAAGGTGTAACTGAAGAGTAGATTAAGTTGCGAGCTTTTCCTTTCTCTTTGGATGGGTTAGCTAAAGATTAGTTATACTACTTGCCTCTTGGATCTATTACAACGTGGAATGGTTTGAAGAAGCAGTTCCTCGAGAAGTACTTTCTTGCTTCAAGAGCTGCCAACATCAGAAAAGACATTTTTTGAATTAGACAACTTCCTGGGGAGACTTTGTATGAGTATTGGGAACGATTCAAACAATTGTGTGGTAGTTGTCCTCAACATCAGATTTCTGATCAACTTCTTATTCAATACTTTTACGAAGGACTTTCATTGATGAATAAGAGTATGATAGATGCTGCTAATAGAGGTGTATTGGTGAACAAGACCCCTACTCAAGCAAAGGAGTTGATCTCAAACATGGTTACCAATGCGCAACAATTTGGCAACAAACAAGATCTCACTTTAAGGAAAGTGAATGAGGTAAGTACTTCTTCTATTGATCAACGTTTAGATAAACTTACCTCTCTTGTGGAAAAGTTTGTTGTGGGTAATATGCAACAGGAGAAGACATGTGGCATTTGTTCCAATATGGGTCATTAAACTGATTTATATCCTACACTTCAAGAAGAACCCTTCGAACAAGCTAATGCAGTTGGAGGATTTCTGGGCATGCCTCAAAGGAGATATGATCCTTATGCACAAACGTATAACCCATGATGGAAGGATCATCCCAACTTCAGCTATAGAGTTAGGCCGTCGGGATTCCCACAACAATACCCACCAAGACAACAATTTCAACCGGTTCTTCCTCAGTCAAACTCTAAGTCAGGTATGTCTTTTGAAGAGATTGTTAAATCACTTGCAATTAACACCCAACAATTTCAGCAGGCAACTACAACAAGCATTCAGAATTTAGAAAACCAAATGAGCCAACTGACGACTACAGTGAGCCGCTTAAAGTCTTAAGTATCAGAGAGATTGCCTTTACAACCGGAGGTGAATCCAAAGCAAAAAGATCGTGTTGTCATCCTTAGAAGTGGGAAGGAGTTGCAAGAGCCTAGCAAGAAAGTGACAAAGCAATTGGAAAATGAGTTTGAGAAGGAGGAATTGATGCCTCAATCTTAAGATGCGCAACCCAACAAAGCGAAAACCTTACCTGTAGTGATACCTCATCCTTTTCCAAGTTGGTTTGTAAAATCCAAGAAGGAAGAACAAAAGAGAGATATCCTTGAGACATTTCACAAGGTTGAGGTAAATATTCCTTTACTAGATGCTATAAAACAAATACCTCACTATGCTAAATTTCTTAAAGAACTTTGCACCTCCAAGAGGAAGTTGAGAGGAGATGAAAGAGTTCACATGGGGGAGAATGTTTCTGCTGTTGTCCAAAAGAAACTACCTCCTAAGTGCAAGGATCCAAGTATGTTTATTATCTCTTGCAAAATTGGTAGTGTTAGAGTTGATAAAGCTATGTTAGATCTAGGAGCTTCTATTAATGTCATGCCTCGTTCCATTTATTCATCTTTGAATGTTGGTACATTGAAAGAAACTAGCGTGATAATTCAACTAGCTGATAGGTCTAATGCGTATCCTGATGGGGTATTAGAAGATGTCTTAGTTCAAGTTAATGAGTTGGTTTTTCCTGCTGATTTTTATGTACTTGATATGGAAGAGGATAACTCTTTTAATTCTGTTCCAATTTTGCTAAGAAGACCCTTTCTTAAGACTGCAACGACTAAAATGGATGTACATAAAAGGACTCTTACTATAGAGTTTGATGGAGAGGTTATAGAGTTCAATATGAATGATGCCATGAAATATCCTAGAGATGAATAGTCGGTATTTTCTGTGGATGTTATTGATCCTTTAGTGCAGGAAGTTTTTTATTTGGATGTTGAAGATTCATTGTAGCTGCTTTAAACAACAGCTTGGGCCTCAAAGGATTACAAAAGGGCTATCGGATGGACAATTACTGATATCAAAGGGATAAGCCCATCCACATGCATGCATAGAATACTAATTGAGGAAGATGCCAAACCTTTGATACAAGCTCAACGCCGTTTGAATCCACTCATAATGGAAGTGGTGAAGAAAGAAGTTTTGAAACTTCTTGATGTAGGTATAATTTATCCAATTTCAGATAACAAATGGGTAAGTCCGGTACAAGTGGTGCCAAAGAAAACTGGTATAACAGTTGTTGAGAGTCCCGATGGTGAGTTAGTATCCATCTGAGTTCTAAATGGGTGGAGGGTTTGTATTGATTTTAAAAAGCTTAATTCACTCACTATGAAGGATCATTTTCCCATTCCTTTTATTGGTCAGATGCTTCAAAGGTTGGCTGGAAAATCTCACTTTTTTTGTCTTGATGGTTATTCAGGTTTTCATCAGATATCAGTTACGCCTGAAAATCAGGAGGAGACTACCTTCACATGCCCTTTTGGAACCTTTGTGTACCGTCGTATACCATTTGGTCTTTGTAATGCACCCACCACTTTTTAGCAGTGTATGATCAGTATTTTTTCAGACTATGTAAAGAATATCATAGAGGTATTTATGGACGATTTTACAGTTTACGCTCATTCTTTTGATGATTGTCTATATAATCTGAAGAAAGTGCGTGAAAGATGAATTGAAACAAATCTTGTCTTGAATTATGAAAAATGTCATTTTATGATATATCAGGGTATTATTTTGGGTCATGTAATCTCTGCTAAAGGATTGAGGTAGATAAAGTTAAGATAGATGTTATTAAATCTTTACCTTATCCCACATGTGTCTAGGAAGTTTGTTCTTTTTTTTGTCACGCAGGTTTTTATCGATGCTTTATCAAGGATTTTTCGAAGATAGCTCAACCTTTATGCAAGCTTCTTCAGAAAAATGTGGCGTTTGATTTTGATGAGTCATGCAAGACAACATTTGATAAGCTCAAGGAGTTATTGACTTCAGCTACAATTATACAGCCACCTGACTGGAACCTTCCTTTTGAGATAATGTGCGACACCAGTAATTATGTTGTTGGTGTTGTCTTTGGACAAATGGTTGGAAGAGCTGCTCATGTGATATATTACGCTTCAAGGAAACTTGATAGTGCTTAGTGCAATTACTCAACAACAGAAAAAGAACTTTTAGCTATTGTTTTTGCTTTAGAAAAGTTTCGTTCATATTTATTGGGTACTAAAGTGATTGTTTATTCTGATCATGCAACTCTTAGATATTTGCTCACCAAGGAGGAAGTGAAACCGAGACTCATCTGCTGGATCTTACAACTTCAGGAGTTCAACTTGGAGATCCGTGATAAGAAGGGAGCAGAGAACTTGGTTGCAAACCACCTTAATAGATTGACCTCGAATGAAGAAGCAGCGCCTTTGAAAGATGATTTCCCAGATAAGCATCTTTTTATAACTCAAGGTATAGTTCCTTGGTATGCTGATATTGTCAATTATTTAGTTATAAGAATACTAACTAGTGATCTAACGAGGGCTCAAAAAGATAAGATTAAGAGTGATGCTAAGTATTATGTTTGCGATGACCCGTACTTATGGAAACATTGCTCTGGTCAAGTAATTAGAAGGTGCATATCTGAATCTGAAATTCCTTCTATTCTTCAATTTTGTCATTCATATGCATGTGGAGGTCATTTTGGTCCCAAGAGGACAGCATCTAAGGTGCTAGAGTGTGGTCTATTTTGGCCTACTTTGTTTCATGATTCATATATGTTTTGCAAGTTATGTGAGAATTTTCAAAAGACGGGTAATTTAAGTCATAGGAATCAAATGCCACTTACCCCTATTCTTGTGTGTGAAATATTCAATATGTGGGGCATAGATTTTATGGGACCCTTTCCCTTATCTTTTGGCAACATTTATATTCATTTAGCCATGGATTATGTTTCTAAGTGGGTAGAGGCTAAAGCCACTCGGACTGACAATGCTAAAATTATTGTAGATTTTGTCAAGTCTCATATTTTTGCTAGATTTGGTGTACCAAGAGCGATGATAAGTGATAGAGGCACTCATTTTTGTAATCGGATGGTAGAGGTTTTGTTTAAGAGATATCATGTTACCCACCAAGTGTCTACTGGCCTATCATCCACAGACAAGCGGACAAGCTAAGATATCAAACAGAGAAATTAAGTCTATCCTCGAAAAGACGGTTAATCCAAATCGAAAGGATTGGAGCTTGTGACTTGATGATGCATTGTGGGTGTATCGCACCGCGTATAAAACACCCATAGGTATGTACCGCGTATAAAACACCCATAAGTATGTCTCCTTACCATTTAGTATTTGGTAAGCCTTGTCACTTACCTGTAGAGCTTGAGCACAAAGTGTACTTGGCGGTTAAACAATGTAATATGCGGATGGATGAGGCGGGAAAGCAGAGGAAGTTGCAATTGGAAGAGTTGGAGGATATTCGAAATGAATCCTACGAGAGTTCACGACTTTACAAGGAGAGAATGAAAACATTTCATGACAAAATGATTTTGAGAAAAGAGTTTTCTGTTGGTCAAAAAGTTCTTTTTTTTCATTCTAAACTTAAACGTTTTTCTGGTAAATTACGTTCTCGATGGGTTGGACCTTTTATTGTTACTAATGTTTTTCCTCATGATGCAATTGAGATTCGGAGTCTGACTTCTAACAAAATTTTTAAAGTTAATGATCATCGCTTAAAACCTTTTTTATGAAGGTTTTTCGGTGAATATTGTGGAGGAAATGGCTCTTGAAAACCATGTTTATGGAGATTGAAGCATAAATGTGTCTAGCCAAAGACATAAAACGAAGGTGCTTTTTGGGAGGCAACCCAAAGGATTTGATGTTTATTTTTAATTTATTGTTGCATTTTTTTTTTTGGTTTTGATTTAGCTTGTTTAAATAATATTTATGCTTATTTTGGTTAGAAGGAAATTTTTTGTTAAGGCGCGCCCACACTTTAACTAATAAGTACTTCTGCCTTTAATTTATTACAGCAGGTATTAAGGCGTGCACACGCTTTAACTAATAAGTACTTCTGCCTTTAATTTATTACAGCAAGTATTAAGGCTTGCCCACGCCTTAACTAATAAGTACTTCTGCCTTTAATTTATTATAGTATGTATTAAGGCTTGCCTATATGCTTAATAAAAAAGTTTTTCTGTAATTTTTGGTGTCTCAAGTATCTATTTCAGCATTTAATTTTTTTTTTTTAGTTTCATTCTTTTATTTAATTTCTTTGAAAAAAAATACTGATTTTGTGCTTCAATTTTCAGCAACCCTAAGCAACATTCTAAAGTTACATCAATCCCACGAGCTCCAACCGACCACGACCCGCACACGCAACTCCCCTCGCTCAGATCCAGGACCCATCACGCCACTCTCCACCATCTGTGATAGCAACCACCCGCAAACCCGATCTACAGCGCCACAAACGTCTGCTCCATGAACCGAGCCACTCTCTACGCCACCATCCTTACACCCGATTCAAGCCGACCACAACCCGTGCACGCCATCCGCGCTCAGATCCGCTCCACCAGCCGCAATCCAGATCCATCACGCCCACGACCCAGCCGCACAATCTGCGTGCGCAACTCTTGGCAATTTAGATCCATTCCAGCCACGATCCAGATCCAGTGACTTGTAATCACCAGCCACAACCCGATTCGTTCCAGCAATCGCGCGCGCTACTCTAAACAATCCATCACAGCCGCAACATTGCCAGAACCTTCACAACCCATTTCCACGTCAACCCATGTGCGACAGCAGTCCGTTTAAGCACAAACCCATGAGTTTAAACAATGTCGAAGATGAAAGCAACAACTTTTAAGTCACCAACGGTTAAAAAGAAAACTGTCGCGAAAAAATCCAAAACTGCCACTCCCGCCATAGTGCCATGGAACACAGTTTCTAATTCACGCCAAGCAGTGAAAAAGAGGTCAAAACATGGAAAGGGGAAAAGTTTTTGCCGCTTGCTGAATCCAATCTCGAAAGGTGCCTCACATTCACAACTCAACAAGAGAAAAAGAGGTACAAAGATATTTCCGAGCAATAAATACTTCCAGCTAAGTATATTCATTACCCGACTCTTGAAAAGTTGAATGTTAAGGAAAATTTTGATTCTTTAATTGATAAGATTGGTTTCCGCAAGTTTATTGATGTTAAATTTTTAGGTTATGTTGAGTTGATTAGGGAATTTTATTCTACTTTTCAATTTAATATACCGGATGAGTTTACTTTGCATACTCCGAATGTTATAAAGTTTAGGTTAATGGGACATACTTTTTCACAATCTATCACAAATTTTAACCTAGCTTTAGGATTCATTGATGATGACTATTCTTTTAGTGATGAATATTTAAGGACAACTTGTGACTTTAACGAAGAATTTGAGCCTTATCGTCTTTGGCATGATTTATCTTTCAATAACAAGGCCTATGACCCGAGTAAATCAAAGAGTTCATTTTTGCGTGATCCTGTTTTAAAATGTGTCCATCGATTTTTAGCATATAATTTTTTAGGGAAGAAAGATAACTCGGGTATTTTCTCTAAAACTGAGTTTTATTTTATCTGATATATGTTAAATGATGTGAGGCCTAATTTAGGTTTTTGATTAGTAGATCAATTTCAGAATGTGCTTAAAAGGTTTAGGACTTTATTTATTGGTCCATATATTACTCTGTTAGCTGTAAACTTATATGTGCTTGATCTTAACAATCATAATTTGCATCCCGCTTGCAACAAGGAATTTTTGGATATACCTTTGTTTGAAAGAACAGGTGTGGTTGATTTCAAGGCGGGGAAATTTTAGTTTACTAAACCAGGACCCACTCAACTTCCAAAGAAGCTTTATGCTAGGAGTAGTGTTACCTCTGATGATGATGAGTTTGACGACGATACCTCTACCCCACCAACAATTCCTTCTACTTCTATACCACCTTTGAGCACTCAGTTGGAGAAAATAGAGCAGAATTTGGAAGCGTTCTTCGAGAGTGTAGGATTTATCCCACCATTTCCGCCAAGCCCATAGACATTATGTTGACAATTTAGGGACGTTCTCTTTGCCTTTAATCTTTTTGTCCCTATGCTTTATTTTGTTATGTGAATTGTGATTATCATACATTGGGGACAATGTATGTTCCTGGTGTGGGGAGTGATTTTTGCAATATTAATGTCAGGAAGTGTTATTTTGTTGCTTTTGAGATGATTTTGAATAGCATTCTTGATCGCGTCATTTTTTTTTTCTTTTGTGAAGTCATTTTTGTTTCATTTTGCTCATCCTCAAATGATTTTGGAGTTAATGTTATTTTTCTTGGATGTGAGTTGAGATGCATGAATAGGTTCGAGTTTTGATTAGCTTGGTCTTGGTTGCTTAAATGAATAACTTACTACTATTGATAGTTGATTCATTTGATGAGTACATATGATTTGATGGCAAATTCACCAACTTTGAGAGGATTTGAGCCTATGAGCAACCACTTTGCTCTAATTGTTTTTGTTGAGTGAATATCAATCTTAGTTTGACTATTCTAGAACTTGCTTTGTTATGCATGTTGAAGTCGCATTACGAGATTTTATGCATTAAAATGAAAAGGGCAAACCTCTTTCTATTTTTCTATTTTCACATTTCTTTTCTTTTTCCCACCCGAAGATCTTTATTTGTTTTAATTTGTTACCTTTGTTTGATCCTTAGCCATCTACTTCTCTCAATCTACTTATCTGTTTACCTACTTTTTGAGCCTTAATTTGAGAAGATTTTTGAACTCATTGTTTGGATATATTTTATTGCTTTTGCTACCTTGAATAAAAGTTTCTCAATTAGATCAAGTTGCATTATGCTTGAATAAAATTGTGCAAGATACATCGAAAAAAAAAAGAGATAAAAAAAATGAAAAAAAAAACTCTTGATGACTTCAGTAGCAATAAACATTTTGATGTCATAAGATTCATTTAATGGGTTCATTCTTCTCATTTTGATTTTTTTTTTCTTCCATAGACCTTTCTTTTTCATTCAATCCACTTAGCTCCATTACAACCTTATTAAGACCTTTAGATTTTTGCATTTAATTCATGTTTTGTGGTTGAGATGTGATATATGAGCAAGCTTATGGTAATAGCATTCTTTGATTTGATTTGAGTGCATAAATGATACCCTAAACACTTTGAGTGCATGGAGTGAAATCAATGAGAGGGCTATTAAATTTTGTTGCACTTGGATTTTGAAAAGATTGTCTTGGTGGTTGAGTGACTTTATGCTAGCTTCTGAGATTCTATGCTTTGAAATCTTTGTCTCTTAACTGTTGATTGACTTAAATCCTTGAGGTGTGCTTGCTTAAGATCATTTTTGGATGAGTTGGAATAAGAATTGAGTGAAGATTTGAGATTATTTTTATTTTTGAGTTATATGCTTGAGGGCAAGCATTATCTTGGTGTAGGAGAATTTGTTATAGTGCATTTCATGCACTAGTTTTGCATTGTTTACTCCCTTTAATATCAATGTTTTGCACTTAATAATTGTGATTTTCTTGTGTTATATTTTTGTAGGTGCAATTTTATTGATTGGTGCTAAATTGAGCTACAAGATGATGTTTGAGGATGAATTGACTTCCTAAAGAAATTCTCAATTTTAGAAGAAGTTTGTTGATAAGACGTGGCGCGTGACAGTCAGTTTTAGAAGAAGTTTGTTAATAAAACATGGGCGCGTGCTATCAACTGCGGACTTGACGTTTTTATTTTAACGTGTTTTATATTTTTGTTACTCTTGTAATCTTGAATTTAAATTTTAGATAATGTTTTAGATAATATTTTAGATATTAGTATATTTATCATTTTTAAGAAAACTATAAAAAAGGGAGATAAAGAAGGATTGGGATTGGATTTGGATTATTAATTATTTTTATTTTTTTTAGGGTTTTCTCTTTTTCTCCATAAGGAACTAAACTCTTTTTTTTTTTTTTGTTGAAGGGTTAATGAAGCTTTGATTCACCATTACTGTGAAATCTTTCTTCTGCTTTTAATTGGTTTATTGCTTTTTGGGTATTTATTTATTCTTTGAATTATTGTCATTATTATGTTTGTTAATTAGATAATTGGCCACTATTTAATTATCAATTTAATCTACTGCCAATTGAAAGCTTTATTTTATGAAGATTTTGATACTTGTGGCAAATAACATAGCAGTGCGTTGTGTTATGGGAATAAACAATTTAATTTAAATAAACCATTGTATGTGTTTGTTAATTAAGATTTGGGTCTCTTTAATTTTCAGGCTGTCAATTGATTAAATCCTATGATTGTATCTAGGGTTGTCTATTGATTAGGGAAATAACTAATGGTCATACCTTGGTTATCGACTAATTAAGGAGAGATTGGCTATTAGAGTGTCTTAGTAGCTATAACCGATCTATTCATAAACAATAATGATTTACCGTTGTATCGATGATCAGTAATCGAATCAAAACTGAGTTAATTTCTTCAATCAGAGTTTTCCTATTTTGAATTGCACTTTTAATTTGCATTCTTATTATTTTAATTTGATTTTCATTATTATCAACAATTTTCCAATTTTACATTTTCATTTTAAAAGGATTAAAATAATTACCGATCTCTGTAGACACGACTCTACTCATCACTATACACAATCTTGTTAGAGTAGGTTTTTATATCTGCTAGCTTCGACACCCATCAATAAGTTCTGCAAGTGAGAGAAGACCGTGAATCTCAAAGAGAGGTATCAGACAATAACCTTTTCATAATTTATGCTAATATAGACATAACATAAAAAGTATACAATATAGATTTTTAAATTATTTTTAATGTTAAATACAATTATTAAGTACTGTTATTATGTGAAATAAATTTTATTAATTTTAAAATATATATGATAGATTAGTAATTATATGAAATTAATTTTTTAGTATTCAAAATAATTTATAAAATTTATACTATTATATATTAGATTATGTAAAATTATATTTAATTTGAATTATTATAGAACTTTATACTAAGTAAATTTTTAAGTTGTTATAATCGAAAAGTATAATCGTAAAAAAGAGATGTGTACAACTATATACGAAAGTGAGAGTGCTTATACGACCATTTAATGAAATCTTAAAAGTAAGGTGTTTTTTCCCTATAAAATTAAGGTGTTGTGATCATATGAATTGTCCATGTTTACATTTAGGATTGTCTAGAGCCGCAAGAAGTTAAAAAGAAAAGGCCAAAATCACTTTTTTATTTTTTAATATATTTGATTATAATATAATCAAAACTTTTAAAACTTTATTAATTTTAATGGGATAGCTGGCTCTTTTAGAGGAGTAAAAAAATGTCTATAATTTTTTATTAAAAAAAAAGTCGATCTTTTTAAATGACAAATATTTTTAAGAAATCAAATCAAATATATAGATATCTTACGATCAGCCTTGAGGACATAAAGGTTGTACTTAAATTTGTTTGACAGATTAACAAAAATTATTTTAATAAATAAGTTAAAGTTTGTACTTAATTTTATTTGTCTTCATTTAATTTAGCTGCCTTAATCTGAATCTCGGGAAGATAAAGGTTAAAAAAATCAATTTGAAATTTGTGCACCCCGGCCCACTACTTTTTTAAAAAATTAAAGCGAAACGAGCAGATCGATATATAATTGTGTGTCCAAGCGAGACAAAACGAACAAGAAAGCATACTCAAACATCAAAGTAAAATGGAGTTAGATTTCTCATGGTTGTTTCTTGCGCTTGCAATTTTTATAGGCTCCTATGCTTTTGTGTTTGGTCTTCTTAGGGGAGTAAATGAGTGGTACTATTGTGGCAAACTGGGTGAGAAGAAACGCTCTCCTCCTCCAGGTGACATGGGATGGCCTTTGGTTGGTAATATGTTGTCTCATCAAAAAGCTTTCAAATCTAGTGAACCTCAGAGCTTCATCTATAATTTATTTGAAAGGTATTTATTTCTTCTCAATTCTCCACTTCGACTTTATACATATATAATTAATGAGTTTGATTTTGTTTTGTTTATACATATAAATGCATGGGGTTTAATTTGCAGATACGGTCGCAAGGGTATATACAGAAACCATATATAGTGTGATAGTTGTGGCTCCTGAAGCTTGTAAACAAGTGTTTTTGGATGATGAAAATTTCAAAATGGGTTATCCAACATCCACCAATAAATTAACATTTAGAGGATCTTTCAATACTGCTTCCAAAGAAGGGCAAAAGCGTATAAGGAAGCTAGCAACAAGTCCACTCAAGGGGCATAAGGCAATTGCTGTTTATATTGGCAACATTGAGGAAGTTGTGATTAAGTCATTGAAGGGATGGGCTCGCTTGGACACACCAATTGAGTTCTTGACAGAGATGAGGAAGGCCACTTTCAAGATCATTGCCAATATATTCCTCGGATCAAGTAGCGATTCAGTTATTGGATCAGTTGAGAAACACTATGTTGATTATGCACACGGATTGATATCTCCTTTCCCCATTAATTTACCTGGTTTCTCTTTCCATAAGGCAATGAAGGTACATAATAGTTTATATTATCACATAAATATATATAGGATAAAATCTGAACATTTCTAGACTCTAAAAGACCATTTAGCACTTGTATATTTTTATCTGTGTATAAAATTTTTTATTTACTTATTTCTTACATTTTTTATTCATTACTATATGAATCAGTACGTGATCGGATTTGTTCAGATAAAAAATTTGATAGTGAAAGAATCCTGATTTATACATATAAACAGGTAATAAGCTTACAGTCAATTTCAGATGCGGTTAGCTGCAGCTTATGAAGTGTGGATTTGAACCATATCATGTTTTCTGTGGTACCATCGAAAAAGATAACACCTAAAATCTTACTTTATAGTAAATTATGAGGGCTTGCATCTATTGTAGAAAACATAACATAATTCAATTTCACACTTTATAAACTGCAGACATCTGCTCCTGATATAATAATAATTTCATAAGCATAACTAACCAATTGTTTTATTACTTTTTTAGGCACGAGATATGTTGGGAGAGATTCTTCAACCGGTCCTGAATGAAAGGAGGGCAATGAAAAGTGATGAGCAAAAGGGAAGAAAGGGGTTGATTGATTTGTTGGTGGAAGTTGAAGATGAGAATGGTACAAAACTGGACGATCTTGATATCATTGATATGCTAATCTCTTTCTTGTCAGCCGGTCATGAGAGCTCTGCCCATATTGAAACGTGGGCATTAATCCACCTACATAAACATCCTCAAACACTGAGGAAAGCTAAGGTTGCTTCAATTAATAGTTGATCTAATCCTTCAATTAATTAACAAAACTTTTCTATGCATAAAATAAATTGATTTCTACTGGGCAGGAAGAGCAAGAGGATATTATTAAGAAAAGACCATCTACCCAAAAAGGATTGACTATTGAGGATATGAAACAAATGGAATATCTTGCCAAGGTAAAATTAATTCCAATCGAAAATGTTGAAAATTTACATCACCAAGTGTATGTAACAAATTATTTTTACTGTTACACAGGTAATAGATGAAACATTACGCATGGCCAATCTGTCACCGTCAAGTTTTAGAGAGGCAGAATCAGATGTTAACATACAAGGTTATTTCATACCGAAAGGATGGAAAGTTTTGGACTACAATAGAGGTGTTCACTACAATCCTGAAAATTATCCAGATCCTAAGCAATTTGATCCTTCAAGATGGGATGTAAGTAGAGCACATAATTAAAAGCATTGTATTTTGTACAAAGGAGGAAAAAAATCTTCTACAGAGCTGACAATTTTATTTGCATGGTTCCCATTTTCGTAACCAGAATCATACAATTAGACCAGGATCTTTCATTCCATTTGGAGGTGGATCAAGGATTTGCCCAGGAGCTGACCTGGCCAAACTTGAAATTTCAATTTTTATTCATTATTTTCTCCTCAACTATAAGTGAGTTCACTTCTACTTCATTATCGTTTTTGTTCATTATTCTGAAAATTATAATCTGATATTATTTATTTCTTCATGTTAATTTGCCTACTTGAACTACTAAATCCTGAACGCCCAGCGGAGTATTTGCCTGTACCAAGACCTTCGGACCAATGCCTTGCAAAAGTAATCGGGTTCAAGTAATTCATCATCGGCAGTTCCATGAAAGTCTGCATATGTATATTCCAATGTATGACTGTTGTCAAATAAACGCTGCAAATAAAGACAGTAACAATAATAATTAATATGTTGTGGAAACAATATTATTTTTTATTTTTAGCTTATTTTATTTTATTTTATTTTTGTTATAGATGGAATTGTATCCACTTTCACATGAGGCTTTTGACACGAGTTCTAATGTCGAAGAATCAAATTTTGATCCATGGATGCCGTTACATGCCAATGTCTATTCCTGTCGGAATGAATATATATAGTAGATGTTCATCGAAATTTGTACGACCTTTGTATACAATGAACAATGAAACCGGGCACAAAGATACTTGAGATATCGGGGTTGAAAATTCAGCTTCATGGAGGTTCCAAAAGGTCGCATGATGAATGCTAATGGTGTTGGAAAATCAGAACTAGAAAAATAATTTTTCTTTTTTTATAAAATCAACGGAAGCGAAGAACTTTTCTTGATTACGTATACATGCAGAGGAAATACGTTAATCTCCTATTGAAGATTTGAAGAAGACTATAGCAGCTATTGTTGGGATCTCTAAGATATGGTTGTAATCTTTTCTATTATCCTCAATTGTCTACCTCACACAAGAAGGCGTGCAATCAACCCTAATTTTGTGTAGAAGATGGAAACCCTAAAACTATAATTTTCTTATTCAAGAAAATCTATATGCAAAGACTTTTATTTGTTTTAAGTTTTCTCCTTTATATAAGCACTTATTAGAGTTAGAGTTCAACTAGGAACTGAGCTAATAAAAGGACTGCAAATCTATGGGCTTTCTACCTCGAACTTAATAGTCAAAGCTCAATCATCTCAATCATCTCATGACACACCAAAACTATTATGTTTACCTCTGGCTATTCTACTAGAAGCCTAAAGTTGCACTCTAGTAATCCATGTAATTAAGTAAAAGCCCAATTAATTGAAACTCCTTTTAATTAATTTCAGCCTTGGTCTTAGACCAATAATAACCATTTATACGGGAAAGTAAATCAAATATACCAAAAAAAAATCAAATCTACAAAACCATGTCAAAAGTGAATGAGAACAACAAAATAAAAATACACAATAAATATAATCAAACATGCAACTCACCTTCATCCTTTTAATAAATTTACCTAAGTTCCAATTAGAGTTCATAAATACTACCCTCTATTTCCTTAAGTTGTCTTTCTAGATCTTTAACATGGGATTCTAACTCCAATGGTTATAAGTCCTAGATAGAATGTGATTTACAAACTCAGAGCAAACTTCTTAGGTGAAATTTTACACATAAAAGTTCTCTAAAATGTTTGAAAAGGATCCTTCTTATGGAGATACTCATGACAAACACTAAAAGTGGTAAAATGAAATACAATTGTCAAACAAACACAATTAAACAAGAAAAACAACATAATACACTTCATTCAAGAAAAAAAAAATCAACTAATACAAATGGTAAAGTAACAGTAAAGAAAAATGATAAAAAGTTAAAAGCAAACGATTTAATCAAGATTTCGTGGGTCACTCAAATTGATTTTGGTGTCTGCTTTACACGGTTGATATTTCATATATGACCCCATATGAATATATATTTTTTACAACAAATGGGCTACTCTACTTTGACTTTAACTTCCCTCCATCACTAATAATGCCTCGAGGATGGTAAAGGTGGTTTTCTAATTAATTTGCCACTATTTGTACGAGACCAACGCTGCATGTGCTGATGATATGTGAGTGAGTGTCAAATTAATTTAAAAAAGTGATGCACAAACAAATGAATAATGCATATAACACCAAATGAAAATTAAACAATCAAAAAAAAATAAAATTTAAATAAGCAAAGAACATAAATGAACAAAAATTAAAAAGAAATAAATGCGAAATAAAAATAAATAAACTACAAATTAAATAACTGAAATTAAAATATTAGGTTATTAAACCAGCCATAAAAATAAAATAATTAAATGCAACAATAAAATAACACATTAACAAAATATTAACAATTCAGGCAATACTTTAAAACCAGCTATAAAAATTACACAAATTAATGTACAAGAATAATTAAACAGAAATTGAAATGATAGGCAGTTAAACCGACCATAACAAAACAAACAAAATCTAAATAACAATTCAGGCAGTTGAACCAATCATTAAAAATAAATGCAAAAAGTAAATTCCAGAAATCTAGAGAATGAACAAAAATGCAGTTTGTTTTCAAATTTTAAAAATTACCAACTAATTAAATTTCAATTATTGAGTCTTAATGGTTATTTTAAAAGTCCAAGTCCATATCCATTATGTTCACAAAATCCAAAGTTCAAGTTCATTTAGTCTTTAGGTCCAAAAGTCTAAAGAATAAGGTAAAGTCTAAAGATCCATGTTCCAATTTGATTTTAAGGACTGATTTGCGAAGTTTTCAAGTCAAAATAAAATTATTCACAAGTTTTATGGCAATTTTATGATTACAAGAGAGAGAAGGGAGTTAACTAAATTTTTAGAAAATAAATTATTGAAACCAAATAGAGGAATGACGTAAAAGAGGATGCAAAATATAAATAATAATTGACAAAATAAAATAAATAAAATTGACACTAAAGTTAAGAAACTCCCTAGCAACGGCGCTAAAAACTTGATACGACTTAAAAGTATTATCACTTCCAAGTATAAGAGTGTCTAGTAATAATATAATCCAGTGAGTCTGGGATCGAACCACAAGGAATTTAAAATCTAATAATCAATTTGTCAAATAAAAAAAATTAATTACGAAAAAGAAATTACTGGAAATCAATCTAATAATATGCTAAGGTTACAAGATCAACTCTCAAATTTCAAATTATGATTATATTAACTCTCTCATATTTATATTTTCTATTTATCTTATCAGTTAATTATTATGTCATTTAATTATTAACTAACCATTAATGTGATAAATATAAGATCAATTCCTTAATGAGCCACAACTATATTGAAGTACCAACATTATGTCAAAATATCATATAAATCAAAAAAGATCTAGATGTATAAATTAACATAAAAGAAACTAGTAAGGAAGAAAAAATAAAACAAATAAAACAAACTTTAAGACTCACTTGAGAAAGTAATTTAATCAATAATTTGAATTCTTAAATTTTATCTTTCACCTCAACTCAAAATATTAGCCACTCATATTGAATGACAAAACACTCATTTTTTTTAACAAACTTCTTAAATATATTATAAGATAACTGATTACACAAGAAAAACAATAAAAAGAAATAAAGATTTTTTCAACTCCTCTTGTTCTCAACCCTCACCCCCCCCCCCCCCTTCTATCTTGTATTTGATTTCCTTTTATAGGCAAGGATGCACTCTCTCTTTTTTTTTTTAAATTTTTAATTTTTTAATTTTTTTATATTACGTATATACACAATGAAGTGTGTGATAGTTAGGAGGCAAAATGGCCACCTAACCATCACAACTAACATTGCTTCTTTCTTTCTTTTTTTTTTGAAATATTTATTTGTATTAATTACATCTCCTTAATAATACATTCTAATATTTTCAGTAATTCTTCTTTGCTCCCGCTTTCAATTCCAATTCCTTCTCTATTCCTAAAATATTTATAATATAAATATTAACATACTACAAATTAATTTTGACATGAAAATTTATTAAGGGAGAGTTAAGATAATTTAAGAATAATAAACACATTAATTAACACTGTAAGTGAAAAATTAATAATTTTAAACGTATTAAATGTATACTTTTTAGTGTTAATCACTTTCATTGCACATTCTCACACTACAAAAACTATAAATTTAAATAGTAATCAACTTCAGCCATGTTAAAATATCTAATAATTCAATAATTTAACAATAAACTAAACCAACATGGTTAGCAATGGGACTAGATGGGATAGGATTTATCAATTCCAGTCCCGTTCTATTTATGCAAATGGAATAAAAAAAAAAAAGTTCAACTCCCTTCATATCATCTCTATCCAATAGATGAATATCATATGTAAAGTTTAGATGATATATGTGTAATGTGGAAATATTGGAAAGGTAATGAGAAAAAAGTTATTACTGCAATATTTCCTCTCTTTACTACTTTTATCTCAGTTTCACTGCTAGTTAAAAATTTTACATATCATCTTTATCCAATAGATGAATATCATATAAGTTATGGTTTTAAATTGAAATTAAGATCTCTAACATTCTTTTATCTATATATGATATTGGGGATTGAAGGGAGAGAAGAAGAGAGACAGGATTTTATGTGAGGTGGGTGTCAAAGGCAATCTTGATTTTTTTCTTTTAAATTGCAATTGTACTTGTGAGTAATTTTTTATGTGTATTCTTGTAACATGAGAATTTCGTATAAGTGGATATAAGAAATTATTGCGGGATTTTTGAAATTTTTTGGAAATTCTAATAGTCCCGCTCATATTAATTAAGAAAAGAAAACTGATATGTATAGTGTAGAATTTTCTCAGGAAGGACTGTGAACTAATTAAAAATATAGAATGATGACGAGTCAAATCTGTACGACAATAATAAAGGACTTAAAAAGCGGCCCATAACATTGACCGTGCAATAAAGTTGGCGGCATTCATGGAACAAAGTCCAAAATGGAGTTGTGAAACGATGTACATGCCCCATCTATCTTTTTAAATAAGAAAAAAAAAATTATGTGCATCGTTCATAAGCTTTAATTCGTGTTTGTAGTCATATACATCAATCGTCTTGTGTTTGTATTCAACCCGTAATGAAAACATGTTCCGCTAAATTTAAGGTTGATACTACGTTGTATCACATGAAACGTGTAGTAATTCTTGAATTGTCACCTCAAATGGAAAAAAAAAAAAAAAAAGAGAGTAAATATTTATTTACTCTTTATATTTTGAATTAAGTAATTGTATAATCCCTATATTTTGAAAAAATCTCAAAGTATTCCTATTGTTAAATGTATTATATTGTTATTCTTATTCTTTCTTTTGTTTTACAAAAATACCTTTGCAATAGTCTTTACAATAATTTTTATTTTTAAATACCAAATTAATATCAAGTTAACTTTAAAAGTAAAATAACAGCAAGAAATTTTAACATTAATTTTTACTTACTTTTATAATTAATTTGATAAATAAATATTCTTTTATTAATGTTCCTAAGAATATTGTAAGGATATTTTTGTATAAACTGAAAAAAAGTAAGGACAAAAGTGTAATATTTTTAATAACAGGAGTACCTTAAGATATTTTTAAAAAAATTATAACTAAATAGACATTTAACTTAAAATGCAAAGATTAAATTAACATTTATCCTAAAAAATTATAATATTTGAAATGATTGAGTTGCCATCTGTGACTATGCATTAGTTTATTATATATTAGATTATATGCAATATAATCTAATCCTAAAGTTAAATATGTTACTTTTGTTTTCATTGTAAGAGCTAAGTCAATTGGAGCATTAAGTTGTTGCCTAAAGATAATCAAATACTTTTTAAGATAAAAGAAATAAGATTTTCTTTTCTTTAGAATATTGTTGGCATATGGGGCCATAGTTGTAACCATTTTTCCCTTTGCACATTTTGTGAAATGTTGCTTTCATAATTTGTCATTAGCTTTTACTTTTCTAGAAAAAAAAAACAGCATGACAAAGAAGTCAAAATTTGACGTCCTTTTTTAATCTTTTTTTAAGGGAAAAGTTATAAAGAACTATTAAGGTTCCATTTGGGATTGATTTTGAGAGGCTTAAAAATGATTTTGAAAATTTAAAAATTCATTTTAGTGTTTGGTAAAAAAAAAAATCATTTTTGTCAAAATTAACTGCTTCTATAGCTGATTTTGAAAAGCATGGAAGGAATAGTTTTTAGATTCTAATTTTGAGAATCAATTTTATCCTTTAATACAATTTCATAAATATTCTTAAAATTATTTCCTAAACCCAAAATTATCTTTATTCAAATTAGAAACAAAATCAATATTTTAGTCAATTTTTATTATAATTCATCAATATAAATTTATTAATATGCATTTTTTGGTCGAATTATTATTAAATTTGTTTCACTATATTATAAATTTAATTGTCAATTGTTTTAAGATAAAAAAATAAAAAAAATAAAATCAATATCTTATAAATTTTACTTTTAGTTAAAATTATTATAATACACAATTAAAAATATTGTGTGTACATGCTTTTTATGTATAAGTACATTTTATCCTACATTATGTATATTTTAATCATTTATTTCTCTCACCAGTTTAATGGTAAAACTTACCAAACGTCCATAACTGTTCTCAAAACTCACAGTATTTCTGAAACCAAAATTTACTAAACACTTAATTGATTCTCTTTATAACTGATTGTTTCTACAGCACAACTAACAGCAATTATTTAAAAAGTTACAGCATTCCCAAACTGACCCTAAGTTGTTGATTTTTTTAATCAAAGAATTAATCAACACTACTAGCATGATCAATTACATTAAGACAAAAATCAAACATCGAAATCAAGGTGAAACGTGCGGGTGCCAATGTAATATTTTCTGAGAAAATCTCGAATTAAAATATTTTATGAAGCATTAAATTCTCCATATATAACTACAATTTCCAAATTTAAAATCGTAGTTAATGTAGTTATTATTAATTTTCAAATATTACAATAAAAAATTCCGTTAATATAAATTAAATTGCTAGAAATATTAATTGGCTATCAGATTTTATTTTATTTAATTAAAATTAATTACTTTCTATTACTATTTAAATTTTCTAATTACAAAAATAAAATAAAATAACTAGTCAGATTTTGCGACTTGTATTTCTAGAGTAAATATATTAAATTACTATTTTTGGATCTAAACTAACAAAATTTGCCACAGACAGGGTTCAACAGAGTTTGTCCGTCGTTCTAGAAAATATTAGGAAATTGTTTTATCTATTTCCCTAAATACATTGTGTTTGATTTTCCTGTTCCCTTTTATTTTTATTGTTGCTTTCTTTAAAAACAAATCAGCATTGAATTTGAGGCTTGGAAATATATTTTTGGTAATAAATTATTCTTACAAAATTCTTTACAAGGCAACTTTAGAAGAATAGAAAAATAGAAATTAAAAAGTTTAATTTTAATTAAAACAATAGTAAAACAAAAATAATTCGAAGGGTTACAAAAATAATATTTTATTTTATTATATTTATTGTTCAAATAGAAATGTGAAAATGTTAAATAGAAATTTACATTAAAAAAATTTATACTAAGTTAAAAGAAAAGTAAGGAGAAGTAAACAGTAGTAAAAAAACAAATACAGTGTTAAAGGGATGGTCTTTTTATTGAATGAAGAAATATAGTATCTTTAAATATAAAAGGGAATTTGTCATTTAAAATTTTACTCAAAAAGTTTTTTTCATTCTATAACACTTGGATTTAATTTTTCTTCAAGTATTTTTATTTGATATAGCTTCAAATTTAAATAAGTCAAACATGCGCTGCCATAGAAAAATAGAGAATAATGAGATTGATTTTAACAAAAACAACTATACAACAAAATTTTTTTGGTTGAATAAGGACTCATTTGAAATTGCATTTGGAAGGCTTAAAATTGATTTTGAAAAGTTAAAAATTAATTTTAGTGTTTGATAAATGTTTTAGAAATTACTTTTAGCAAAATCACCTGTTCTACAATAGATTTTAAAAAAATAGAAAAAGAGTAGTTTTTCAAAATTTGATTTTGAGAATTAATTTTATACTTAATATAAAATCATTAACTTTAAAAAGATTATTATTATTACCAATTATATTGAAATAAAAAAATAAAAATAAATTAATAACATAAAATAATTATTTTAATTATCAATTATTATATTTACACAATAAAAAAAATATTTTGCATATATGTTTAAAATGTGTAAATAAATTTTATTTAACATTAGATCCAATTCAAATATTCACATTTTTACAGCAGTTTAATACTAACATTTATCAAGCACATCATTTAAAAGTATTAAAACTCGTCGTACACATCATTTAAAAGGATTAAAATTCATTATACTTTTAAAAATAAATTTTATCAAATGTTCAACAATTCTTTTAATAATTGATTATTTTTATACTAGAACTAACAATAATTACTTTTAAAATGGCAGGATAATCAATCTGGCGGTAGTTAGCTTCAACTAGATAGAATTGAGTGAATAAGCATTTAGCCGAGTGGGAAAATGACAAGAACTGGGGCCCAACAAGCTCAGCTGTGTAAGCATGCTATAAAAGCAGATTTTGTATTTACTAAAGGAACAAAGATTCTTTCTTAGTGTTTTTTCTTTCCTAGTCCCTCTTAGTGAAAATAAGTAGCCAAATTAAATTTTAAAACAACTTCATTTCTTGTATTTACAATTAAACCAACTTTCTCTATTAAATTTGAAAGACTATGAGAGATTAGGAAAGAAAAACACTAAGAGAGAATCTTGATCATTTGTGGCCTATGTTTGCAATGTTTATTGGAAGTCTCGTCGTTATGTTTGGATTCCTGAAGAAAATAAACGAGTGGTATTATGTTGGCAGATTAGGAGAGAAGAAAAATTCACTGCCTCCTGGTGAAATGGGTTGGCCTCTGCTAGGCAATATGTTGTCCTTCATCAGAGCTTTCAGATCCTCTGACCCTGATTCCTTCATCCATAACTTAGTTGCCAGGTATTTCAAATTCAAAATATATTCAATTTTAACATTTAATTAATTGTTAAATTCTGAAATCTATATGTGTGTGCCTGCGTTATTTTGTTTCGACTCTGCAATTTTGCCCGCAGCAGTGAAGTTTCAAGGATCATCACTATAATTTATCATGATTTAAGAATATCATTATTATTATTATTTCTTTTTTTTTTTATTTTTTTATTTTGAGATTTTACAGCTCATTATACTTTCTGTACAGGCAAAACAACATTTTTTTTTCCCTTAAATTTTGAGATCATGTGATTACAGATACGGGCGCTCAGGCGTATACAAGGGTCACCTATTTTGGAGCCCAAGTATAGTAGTGTGCACGCCTGAAACAATCAAGCAGGCGTTGATGGATACTGAAAAATTCGGAAGAGGGAACCCTGAATCCACGAAGGAATTATTGGGGAAGCAAACGGTTTTTCTTTCGACTGAAGAACACAAGCGTCTGAGAAAGCTAACAACAAGTCCATTCAGAGGTGATAAGGCACTGGCCATGTATGTTGGATACATTGAGGATGTTGTAATTGATATGTTGGACGAATTGGGTAGCATCAACAAGCCTGTGGTGTTCTTGAATGAGATGAGGAAGCTTGCTTTTAAGGTCATCGGTCACATTGCTTTCGGAACAACAAGTGATCATCTTCTCGAGTTGATGGAGAAATACTACACTGATTTACTTCTTGGATTAAGATCTCCGGCCATTAAAATCCCTGGTTTTGCTTTTTATGGAGCACTCAAGGTACGTAATTAAACTTCATTTATTACTCTTATCATGAAAAAAATTATTTATGCATATATTTTTATTATCCTAAAAAATTTAGCCCATTAGATGTTAATCATATATCCCAGACATTGTAGATCATACATTTTAACTAAATGCGGGATCCCTTATTAAAGTGTCTTTATTTTCCTTCTTTTACGTGAAAAGATAAAAAGAGGTAAAACTTGGCTGGAGGACTTTATACTATCCATTCCGCTGTGGTTGGATCTGTTCAACAAGTAGACTTATGGTTTCCAATTGGTGTAGGCAAGGATCGGTTTAATTTAGTTCAGTTCCTAATTGAACTGAATCCATCGGTTTTTATTTAATATATAAAGCAAACTGAATTGAATTGAGTTGGGTCATTTTTTGGTTTGGTTTAATTTTTTTTTTTAATGAATTCTTTTATATCTCGTGGTTTTTTCGATTTTTGATTTTTCCTTTTATAAAAACCCATCGATTTTTATTTTTATTTTTATTTTTTAAAAACCGAATCCCGGTTCAATTCGATATCACTTTTTACTGGGCGCCAAGTTTTTTATCCATCCTTTGTTCCCATGACAATAACATGTTTCTCGAGATGGCTCAATGTGACAAGTAACAACAACAACAATAAGAAAATCGAACTTATCTTTCTTAATACAAATTTTCTTTGTACAATCTAATATATAGTCTATATATTTGATTTAATTGCATATATGTATATATATAGAGAGAGAGTAAAACTTTTATATAGTCATATTGTTGGAACTAGAAAAATTTATTTTTATAAAGAGGTTATAACTCAATAGAGGTATAGTACAAAAATTATTGTCTTTGCTTAATTATCCTTAATGCAAGTGATATAGAGGTAAATTATGTCGTGTATTAAAAAATTAATAAATGAGTCAAATTCAATTAGACAAGAAGAACTCAAGTATACTTTAACTAAAGAAGAAATTATCGATACAATTAGATAAAAAGAGAAAGGGGATAATCCTTAGAATGACAGTACAGAAATACAAAAAGTTTCATAATAGGAAGTTACAAACATACTTGAGAAGTTAAAAATATTTTAGCTTCAACAAGAAGATACTTATGCTGACCAATTAATACATGCCAATAAGTTGAAAGATGTGGTTGCAACTTTAAAAAATAAATTATTGTCACAAGCAACTTTAAAAAGATATTTTGTTTCATCTTAATTATTTAATGTAACATGCCATATATTTTTGAAATATTATTACTATGTGGAAGTAAATTTATTAAGATAGGACATACAAAAAATATAACTTATTACAATGTAGTATTTATTCCTAATTATAATTATTCCCAAGTTAGAACTATAATTTTTTATTATTATGAAAAAGTTATTCTTATATAAAGTATTCCTATTTGGAGGTTTTACTATATATATATATATATATACATTAAAGTGATGAATTGATTGTATTTCAAAGAATTTTTTAACAAGACTTTTATCGAATACTTGTTCTAGATTAACATTCTATTCGTATCAAACAATAAATAGCTAAGGTTCATTATGTTCCTAATTATTAGGCGCGAAAATTGTTGGTGAAGTTACTTGAAGACGTCTTGGAAGAAAGGAAGAAGAAGAGTGGGATTGAGCAGAAAAAAGGACAGAAAGGGATGATTGATTTATTAATAGAAGCTGAAGATGAGAATGGTCAAAAGTTAGAGGATGTGCATATCATTGATCTACTCATCATTAACTTATTAGCTGGACATGAAAGCTCTGCCCATGCTTCAATGTGGGCAGTACTTTATCTTATTCAACATCCAGAAATGCTCCAAAAAGCCAAGGTCAGTTATACATATATATATATATGTAACACTCCACGATTCCTGGTCTTATGGAACAACTCCTTGCCTCAAGATCAGAACCATCTGTCGCAGACTCATCTGATCCAGAAGAAGAGGAGCCGTTCATCTCCCTCGGTGATGAAAATGAAGACGACTGCTTCGGCATTTTCTCACCAATAAAACATTAAAGCCTTGTAATTATTGTATATAAAGAAAACAGCACATAGTTGATCTACCATATAAAAATTCCTTTGATGAAAAACAAATTCCTACAAAAGCCCGTCCTATTCAAATGAATATGGAATTAGAACAACATTGTAGGAATGAGATAAAAGACTTAGAGTCTAAAGGACTAATTGTGAAATCAAGGTCTCCCTGGTCTTGTGCTGCTTTCTATGTCAATAAAAATTTTGAAATAGAAAGAGGGACACCTAGATTAGTGATCAATTATAAACCTTTAAATAAAGCTTTAAAATGGATTAGGTATCCAATACCTAATAAAAAAGATTTACTCCAAAAACTCCATTATGCATTCATATTTTCAAAATTTGACATGAAGTCTGGATTTTGGCAAATTCAAATACAACCTAAAGACAACTGCTTTTACTGTTCCATTTGGACAGTATGAGTGGACTGTTATGCCATTTGGATTAAAGAATGCCCCTTCAGAAAACAGACTGATACCAATAAGACCAGGAATCGTGGAGTGTGTGAATTTTTAAGGATTAATAAAACAGACTTTAAAAAGTTATCGGCTTGAAGGAAGTGATTACGGTTGATGAAATATCTATAACTTTATTCTTGTAAATTTTAGTAGGTTGGTTTTAGGTACGTGGCGTTGTTAAACCAGATCGACGCAGAACAGAGTCTGCCTTTTGGACCAAGATCTGACTTAGAACAGATCAATAGTCCGCACGATCGGGTGTCCAGCCGATATACCAGAAAGTTACCGTCTTTAAGTTTTTAGTCAGGATTATTAGCAAACCTAACCACAGGGCTTTGCAAAATTAAACATACATTAAGGTTGGGCTCTAATACATACACAGTACCAGATCTGGTTCCCAGAAATGGTGCTCTGAGTGAAGGGGAAGAAGAGAAATACAGGCGAGGGAGAGATCGGTCTACATGCCTCGAGGAACGGAGCATGTGATTATATGGCGGATCCGTCTGGTCGATCTGCGGTTCATCTGAAAGCTTTAAAAATTTAAATTGCAGGAATTTAAATTGCGGAAAGCATACAATTAATTACAAACTTGCTTTAAATGAATTACACATAAACTTTAAATTAAAAATTAAAATTAAAATTAAAAGCTTACATGAATCAGTTGCTTGATTCCAAAAGTGCTTTAAAAGAAGAAGAAGAAAGATGGAAAATTGATCTTCAGACGGGTATATTACCCTCAGATCCCAGATTTCCAATCTTAAGAGAGAGAGAGAGAAAGAAGCTTTAGAGAGAGATAGATGAGAGGAAAAACTAGATGGATCCCTCAGCTGGAGGTGAATGGGAACTATATACCCAAAATCTAAATAGTAAAAATAAACAGTCTCGCTACAGTAGATCTGCTTTCTGACTCGCTACGAGAACAAGTGGAAAGCGCTACGGTTGGTTCTCTGACCTTTTCTGAAGAACAAGTGGAAAGGCAACAGTTGGTCATCTCGTGTGCTGGTTGATCAGCCGGGAATCACGTGAGACAAACAGGAGATCTTTGGAAAAATAGATCCTTATCCCCTCAGCTTTTTTCTCGTGGAGAGAATAGTGAGTGAAGGGGGATAATTATCTGAAAATAATTGTCAAATGACAAAAAGATAATGACTTTTTTTTTTTTTTTTTACAAGAAAGCTTTAATGTTTTATTGGTGAGAAAATGCCGAAGCAGTCGTCTTCATTTTCATCACCGAGGGAGATGAACGGCTCCTCTTCTTCTGGATCAGATGAGTCTGCGACAAATGGTTCTGATCTTGAGGCAAGGAGTTGTTCCATAAGCTTGAAATATTCCTCTTCGGGTTTTGCACTGGCCAACATGGATTGGGCTCTTGACTTTTGAGAGAGGAATGTGGACTGGGCTTTAACGGATTCAATGTTAGGGTTATTACGGAAATTTAGAGGAAAGGCTTTAGACTTATGGAGTTGGTCACCCCATTGATTTGGGCTAATAACTTTAAGAATGGTGGCTGTGGAATAGGCCGGTTCTTTATGGGCTTCTTTGAGGAAAAAATGTTTAAACTTTACTGATTCTGTGAATTCCAGAATATCATGGTAGTAGGACTGGGGTTTTGTTAAATCCCATGGTTTAAAGAACCAGTCCTTAGGGAAAATCTTTGAAAGTGCTTGAAATGGGTCAGCATTATAAAACCCATCTTCTATAGTGAAGATATTTTGGTGATGGGGTTTATAAAACCAATCCGATCTTGGAGAAACTTGTGGTTGTGAAACCACAATTTGGGAAGATGAACTTCCTTCCACTTGAAATTATTTCTTTAGAAATAGGGGCTTTAGAAATTTGTTTTTCTTCTTTCTCGGGAATAGGAGAAAGAGTTTGAGAAAAGCTTTGTAGGGCAAACATAAGTTCATGGGATTTAGTAATGGATTTCATCCATTCATTTACCTGATCCGGGGATGCAACAGCTTTAGATTGGGCCTCTTGGGCCTCTTGGCTTTCAACCATATCGATCCAAGACTTTATAGGCTTTATGGATGAGATTGCTGAAGACAGCAATTTCTCTTTAGGAGGAGTGGAGGCTTTAGATTGGGACAGAGGGTCTTTCATGATCCCTTTCCCTTTGTCGGGTTTCTTTTTGGGCGGCATTTATCTGTTTTGCAAAAATTCTCTCGTTAGAAAATCTGGAACAGAATTTCTGTCTCCCTTTATAAACTCAATATCAAAATAAAAAATGCTTAAAATTGCTTGCCATCGTGCAAAAATTTGTTTAGATGCAATGTTTTGAACATCCTTTTCTAAAACATGTTTTGCAGCTTTACAATCAATTCGAAGTAAAAATTTTTGATTTAATAGATCACTTTGGAATTTAGATATGCATAAAACAATAGATAAAATTTCTTTCTTTATAGTAAAATAATTTTTCTGACATTCATTCCAATGTGCAGAAGCATATTGAACAATTTGTTCTTTACCATTATCAACTTGTTTTAAAATGCCTCCATAACCTAAGTCTGATGCATCGGTTTCAACAATCTTAGGCAATGCAGGATTAGCCAAAAATAAACATGGAATTTCTTTAACAATGCTTTTTATCTGTTTTATGATTTTTGTATGTTCTTCTGTCCATGCAACTGGCTTTTTCTTTAATCGGTCATGCAAAGGTTTTGCAATCCTATTTATATTAGGACAAAAATCAAGAACATAATTTAGACTTCCAAGAAATCTTTGTAGTTGGGTTTTATCCAAAATTTTATCAGGAAACTTGTTAGTGAAAGCAAGTGACCTTTCAATAGGAGTTATGGTTCCCTTAGAAATATAATGACCTAGGAACCTGATTTTTGTTTGAAATAGGGAAATCTTTGAACTAGAAACAGCTAAACCAGCTTTTCTAGTGGCAAAATAAAAAGTCTTTAAATGTTTGAAATGCTGATCAATTGATTGAGAAAAAATCAACACGTCATCAATGTAGACAATATAAAATTCAGAATAAGGGTTATAAATTTCATTCATAACTCTTTGAAATTCTGAAGGGGCATTCTTTAATCCAAATGGCATAAGATCCCATTCATCATTTGCCCAAATGGAGAAATGCTTTTTTATTGATGTCTTTAGGTTGTATTTGAATTTGCCAAAATCCAGACTTCATGTCAAATTTTGAAAATATGAATGCAGAATGGAGTTTTTGGAGTAAATCTTTTTTATTAGGTATTGGATACCTAATCCATTTTAAAGCTTTATTTAAAGGTTTATAATTGATCACTAATCTAGGTGTCCCTCTTTCTATTTCAGAATTTTTATTGACATAGAAAGCAGCACAAGACCAGGGAGACCTTGATTTCACAATTAGTCCTTTAGACTCTAAGTCTTTTATCTCATTCCTACAATGTTGTTCTAATTCCATATTCATTTGAATAGGACGGGCTTTTGTAGGAATTTATTTTTCATCAAAGGAATTTTCGTATGGTAGATCAACCATGTGCTGTTTTCTTTCCCAAAAGGCAGAAGGTAAGTCAGCACAAATTTCCTTTTCAATTAAGGCTTTAAAACCAGAAATTTTTCTTTTTAGAAAATCATTGTTAAGCTGATTTTCGATTCTTTGAAGATTCAAATCTTTTTTTAAGCAAGTCAAATCATTCTGTTTTGTTTTAAGCAAAACATTGATTTGGTTTTTATAAACTGAACAGGCTTTTACAATATTCAAATTTCTTGTTTTAGGTTTCTCAATGAAAGGGAAAACAAGTTTTTTATTCTTTGCTTTAAAGGATATGCTGTCATAATTGACCGTATAAGGGGTAATGAGGTTTATGAAAGGAGTTCCCAAAATGACTGCATGATGAATGTCATTTGTCAAAATAAAGGTAGTCCTAAACTCAAAACCATCGTTGTAGACAGAGGCATCAACTTTAAAATTGACTTTTAATTTTGAATTATTGGCGGCAGAAAGTCTTTCTTTTGTTTTTTCATGAAACTTTCTGGGGACAATGTCTTCTCTAATGCAATTCAAATCTGCACCAGTGTCAAAAAGAGCGACAGTGTCAAATTCAAATTCCTTAGAAAATATCAAAGTGACTTTAATCAAGTATTTTCTTGTGGTAATTTGCTTTAGAACAAAAAGAAAATCATTGGGTAAAGACTCAATGTTTTCAAGATTTTGATTATCACCATTTTCAGACTCTGATTCTTTATCAGAATGTTCTTCCAACTGTTTTTGTAAAAGGAGTTGGATTGTATCAGAATCAGTTTTTTATTTTTCTTTAAGTTCTTTAATCTCAGATTTGATTTCTTTGATTTCTTTTTGAAGATCTTGAATGGAAGGACTCAAATTCTTGATTTTTCTTTTATCCAAAATCATGGTAAGATCATATGCATTTTTCTTGACAACTGGGACTTTAGAAGGCTCAGGCTTTAACTCAAGAGTTTTTAGAAGTTTATCTAAATACTCTTTCTGTAGGGTTGGATCAGAAATATGTTTGGCCAACTCAAGAAATGTTTCTTGCTCTTTAGTCAAAACATTGATTTTCTTTAAATAGGATTCTGAATCAGAATCACTACTGTCATAGGAAGAGGTATCAGAGTCAATCAACTCATCAACCTGTAGGGGTTCACTATCTCCAGTCATGGAGGACTCAGAACCAGAAGACTCTACAAGAAGAGATGCTATTTTAGAGAGGATTTCTTCTTCGAGGCCAAGCTCGTGAAGTTTTCTGCTCATCCTGCAATATTTTGCAGTATGTCCTTTCTTTCCACATTTATGGCAAATAGCTTCTTTGTAGTTGAAGGGAGTCTTTGGTTTTGAAATGGGCTTTGGATCTTTTCTTTTTGAGAAATTGGGCTTTTTATAAGGCCTTGAGGGCTTCTTATAATAAGGTTCTTTAGGTTCAGGAAGAAATTTTCTATGCTTTTTGGACTTGTAATGTTTTTTGTAAGGTTTTGAAGAACACTTACCATTACAATCTCTAGAAGTAGAGGCTTTAAAAGGGTCGTAGTTGAATTGTTTACAAAAACTGCCTAATTCTTGCTTAGATTTTCTAAGCTCCCATTTTAGACGTTTTTGTAATTTCAAATCTTGACAAATCTTTAAACGTTCCTTATTAATGAAACTAACAAGTTCACCGTAGGTGAGTTCATCATAAGGAATACGATTATCGTATAAAGCTTTAATAGAATTTCTTACCTTTTCACCTAAAAGGGTAGGCAATCCAGCAAGAAATTTTTCTTTCCAAGTAGTATGATTTGCATCATCTCTTAGAAAGATTCGGGTAAAGAAAGTGGTTTTGTAAGCTTGGAAATCACTAAGTTTCCTACATCTCAAATTATGTAGTAACTCAGCATTTTTATCCCTTAAATGGGAAGGGTCTCCTATAAAATGGAGAGAAATGGTCAAAATTAAAGTTGCAACAGCATCTTGAATGGGGTTAGTAAATTCATCGAGGTTGGGTGTTCCATCCTCATTTACTTGAATTGCATTCAAGATATCTGATTGTTGCTGTTTGGTAAGGAAATGATCCCACCTACCTTTAAGTTGACCTGTAAAACCTGCAATAAGGATTTCTGCAATAGCCTTGTCAGAAGTACCTGATTGGGTTTTGTAGGCATTGGCTGCCATTGTCATTTGTTGTAATAGGCCAAGTATATTATACTCAGACATTCCATCTATGTTCCATTCATAGACAGAAGATGCATTAAACCGAGATTGGTTTATTGCACTAGGCCTATTATCTATTGCTAAATCTGGAGGAGAACGAGAACTAGCAGGGAGTGCTAATTCCCAACTAATTTTATTGGCTTTAGGAATTGGTTCTTCTTTAAAGGCTTCTATGTCTGAAGAGGCAATAGAAGATTGATCCTGATCCAAAACTCCAATGGACTTGGATTGGGTGTCAGGAGCAATTTGGTTTTTTGAAGTGGAAGCAGAAGAGGAAGATGCTTCTATTCTATCGAGTTGTTCTTTAATAGCTTTAGCAAAATCTGATTTGGAATCTTGAACAAGCTTTTGACTATGTTTCGAAACCTGAAATGGTTTGAAAATAGGTTCCTTCAGCTTCTTCAAGGAGTCAGGCTTTGTTGGAATCGGTCTTTGAATAGGAGAAACAGAAATGGTTGACTGTTGGATTTGGTTCTCTATCCTAGTCAATTGCTTTCCTATTGTATTTAGATTAGTATTACAGAAATTATTCTGTTGGATAATATTATCTAAATTTGACTCTATATTTGCTTTAGCAATTTTGTAAGGAGATGCTTTAATCTGAGTTGGAGGTTCACCATGATCTATGGTTAAGCTCCTTAGAGGGGGATGTTCAGATTCAATAGTTTTATCACTATCAGAAAGGTTCCATTCGGGGATTTTCTTTCTAACAGTGATTGGGTTTGACTCTTTAAAAGGGTACAAAATGTTGTTGTCAAATGCATACATTTCAAACCAATCAAAAAATAAAATATGGACTTTATGTAAATTGACAAATTCGTAGTAAGACTCTTGAATTTGTTTTCTTTGATTCAAAAAATGTTTAAAGAACCAAAGTCTTTTTTCTTTCTTATTATCAGAATAGAAATCATTATGCAAAAGGGTTTTATCAAGTTCAAAATCCTTTTCTATGACTCCTATGACATTTTCGGTAACTGCTGAAAATGTGGGAGATGTTGGAGGAGAAGGTTCTTTCTCTTCCTGGCTTTGTTCCTGTGGACGACTAGTGTATATAGGGTGAGGTACACTAGTGGAGTAGTCTACAGAACGGATAGAGGAACTAGGTATATCTGAAGTAGAAAACCTAGGTTGGTCTTTAATGGTTTGAAGAGGAAGATTAATAACTGATGGTATTTTGGAAAATCTCCTTTCTATGGAATGAAGACTAGAGACAGAGTCTTTATCAGAATATCTGGAAGAAGTAGATCTTCTGAAGGATAGTTTAACTCTGCCGTCAGAATACTGAGTTACATTTTGTAACTCTGTATTTGGCTCAAGTTGTTTTGGAATCACTGGTTCAGTGGCTCCATCCAGAATCCATTCTTCTGGAAGGTGAATGTCTTTCCATTGAATAGGTTTCGGGATAACAGTGTTTGCTTTGGACAGGTCAGTCTGCAAGAGAAGAGTCTCATCTCTTTTTGACTGGAATTTATGTTGCGTGTTAAACGCAAAGTGCATTGCTTTATAAGAGATTTTGTAAATCAAGGCTACTGGAATTGATCCTTCAATCATGTGGTAATTGTGGGTTTTGATTTGAAGAATCATGCTTTTTAAAATATTTTTATCTTTAAGAGAGACTGTTATGTTTGGATAACAATCAAATGAAATGGGTCCTTTACAGAGACTAGATTCAATACTACTTAGTAAGGAATCATCGAAGGAGATAAACCTCCCATCCCTGAGGACTGCTAATATGGACGTATCAAGTCCTTCTTTAGTTAAAAGTTTTATGCCAACTTGGATTAGACCAATATGAATATAATTAAAACTTTTTTCTTTTAGGTGCTTTAAAGACTTATCCGTAAACAAGTGAATTGTTTCAAAAGGCTTTGAAAGTGTTATGTCTCTTTCTTCAGTCTTTATAACATAATCTGTCTTTAAGAAATCAAGTTTCTTCATTTTATAAATCTTGTCTTTAGAAATCTTTGGAAGTTCCCAACAATCAATAGCTTTATCAAAATCTGCTATTATGAATTCCTCAGAATTCACAACATTCTTTGAAACGCTAGTCCTCCCGGAGGAAGAGCTAGAGAAAGATGATGATCTATGAAGTAAAGAATCCATGAATAAAAATTCTTTTAAATGTCTTAAAAATTCTTTTAAAACAGTAAATCAATCCTAGGCTAAGAAATGGTTTGATTGCCCTTAAACTCAATGACGGGACTTATGACCATAAACTACCTAAGCACCCGAAGGTAAACCCATTACTGAATTAATCAAATTTTTAATAATTTAATCAAATTTTTAAACACAAATATCTTTAAACCATATACCACTACTCTCCCTTGGCTCTGATACCAATAAGACCAGGAATCGTGGAGTGTGTGAATTTTTAAGGATTAATAAAACAGACTTTAAAAAGTTATCGGCTTGAAGGAAGTGATTACGGTTGATGAAATATCTATAACTTTATTCTTGTAAATTTTAGTAGGTTGGTTTTAGGTACGTGGCGTTGTTAAACCAGATCGACGCAGAACAGAGTCTGCCTTTTGGACCCAGATCTGACTTAGAACAGATCAATAGTCCGCACGATCGGGTGTCCAGCCGATATACCAGAAAGTTACCGTCTTTAAGTTTTTAGTCAGGATTATTAGCAAACCTAACCACAGGGCTTTGCAAAATTAAACATACATTAAGGTTGGGCTCTAATACATACACAGTACCAGATCTGGTTCCGGAGTTGGGGGTTCAACCGTGCACACGTGGTCTGGGGACGGTACTTATAAGATTAAAGTAGCGCCTCTACTACCAGCTTAAGCTTTTAATAGGTTGGTAAGCGCCTTATATGGTATCAGAGCCAAGTCACGGGTTCGAATCCTTGGAAGCTCCAGACGCCTGTGGAAATTTCCAGCAAAGACTGGCCAGGTACTGTGGGCCCAGGTGTGTGGGTCCCACCAGCTAAGGGTCCCCCGTAGACCAGGTTTGGGGAGGGGAAGGGAGTTGGAGGTTCAACCGTGCACACGTGGTCTGGGGACGGTAGTTATAAGATTAAAGTAGCGCCTCTACTACCAGCTTAAGCTTTTAGTAGGTTGGTAAGCGCACTTGCTTTCACTAACAAGTTTCCTGATAAAATTTTGGATAAAACCCAACTACAAAGATTTCTTGGAAGTCTAAATTATGTTCTTGATTTTTGTCCTAATATAAATAGGATTGCAAAACCTTTGCATGACCGATTAAAGAAAAAATTTAATAATTCGGATGGACAGAAGAACATACAAAAATCATAAAACAGATAAAAAGCATTGTTAAAGAAATTCCATGTTTATTTTTGGCTAATCCTGCATTGCCTAAGATTGTTGAAACCGATGCATCAGACTTAGGTTATGGAGGCATTTTAAAACAAGTTGATAATGGTAAAGAACAAATTGTTCAATATCTTTAGCGACATTGGAATGAATGTCGAGAAAATTATTATTCTATTATAAAGAAAGAAATTTTATCTATTGTTTTATGCATATCTAAATTCCAAAGTGATCTATTAAATCAAAAATTTTTACTTCGAATTGATTGTAAAGCTGCAAAACATGTTTTAGAAAAGGATGTTCAAAACATTGCATCTAAACAAATTTTTGCACGATGGCAAGCAATTTTAAGCATTTTTGATTTTGATATTGAGTTTATAAAGGGAGACAGAAATTCTGTTCCAGATTTTCTAACGAGAGAATTTTTGCAAAATAGATAAATGCCACCCAAAAAGAAACCCGACAAAGGGAAAGGGATCATGAAAGACCCTGTGTCCCAATCTAAAGCCTCCACTCCTCCTAAAGAGAAATTGCTGTCTTCAGCAATCTCATCCATAAAGCCTATAAAGTCTTGGATCGATATGGTTGAAAGCCAAGAGGCCCAATCTCAAGCTGTTGCATCCCCGGATCAGGTAAATGAATGGATAAAATCCATTACTAAATCCCCTGAACTTATGTTTGCCCTACAAAGCTTTTCTCAAACTCTTTCTCCTATTCCCGAGAAAGAAGAAAAACAAATTTCTAAAGCCCCTATTTCTAAAGAAATAATTTCAAGTGGAAGTTCATCTTCCCAAATTGTGGTTTCACAACCACAAGTTTCTCCAAGATCGGATTGGTTTTATAAACCCCATCACCAAAATATCTTCACTATAGAAGATGGGTTTTATAATGCTGACCCATTTCAAGCACTTTCAAAGATTTTCCCTAAGGACTGGTTCTTTAAACCATGGGATTTAACAAAACCCCAGTCCTACTACCATGATATTCTGGAATTCACAGAATCAGTAAAGTTTAAACATTTTTTCCTCAAAGAAGCCCATATAAAGAACGGCCTATTCCATTCGTACCACCATTCTTAAAGTTATTAGCCCCAAATCAATGGGGTGACTAACTCCATAAGTCTAAAGCCTTTCCTCTAAATTTCGTAATAACCCTAACCATTGAATGGATGAAGTCCTTTCTCATTTGGGATTACAAATGAGGCATGGTATAATACATTTTTTATCCAAAATCCAAAAAAGACCCATTCTTGGTTATTTTTCTTCGATTCAAGAATAACCATACAAAGCCTCCCAAATTATATATATATATATATATATATATATATATATATATATAGTGAGTGAAGGGGTATAAAAACAAAGACGTCAAATGACAAATGAAATTATAATATTTACAGGGAAATATACAGAAGAAGTAAAATGATATTTTTACTCTTTTTTTTTTTAAATTACATAAAGACTTTAGTGCTTGATGGGCGAGAAAATGCCGAAGTAGTCATCTTCATTTTCGTCACCAAGGGAGATGAACGGCTTTTCTTCATCTTGATCAGATGATTCTGCACAATGCAGTTCGATCTTGAGGCTAAAAAGTGTTCCATTAGCTTGAAATACTCCCTCTTGATTTACAACAACATAGATCGGGCTTTTGACTTTGAGTGAGGAATGTGCTTTGGGCTTTAATGGACTCAATATTGGGCTTTAGATGTGGTTTTTATTTGCAAGCCAACCTTGGATTAAGTGCTCGGTTAACTTGGTGCTTTCATTAAATTTATTCCACCATTTTACCTTAAGTAGCATATGGTCGTAAGTCCCGCCCAAGTGTTTAAAGCAACAAAACCATTTCTTAGCCTAGGATTGATTTACTGTTTTAAAAGAATTTTTAAGACCTTTAAAGAATTTTTCACATGGATTCTTTACTCCATAGAACATCATCTTTCTCTAGCTCTTCCTTCGGGAGGACTAGCGTTTCAAAGAATGTTGTGAATTCTGAGGAATTCATAATTGCAGATTTTGATAAAGCTATTGATTGTTGGGAACTTCCAAAGATTTCTAAAGATAAGATTTATAAAATGAAAAAACTTGATTTTTTAAAGACAGACTATGTTATAAAAACTGAAGAACGAGACATAACGCTCTCAAAGCCTTTTGAAACAATCCATTTATTTACAGAAAAGTCTTTAAAGCAATTAAAAGAAAAAGGTTTTAATTATGTACATATTGGTCTAATCCAAGTTGGCATAAAACCTTTAACTAAAGAAGGACTTGATACGTCCATATTAGTTTTCCTCAGAGATGAGAGGTTTATCTCCTTTGATGATTCCTTACTCAGTAGTATTGAATCTAGTCTCTGTAAAGGACCCATTTCATTTGATTGTTATCCAAACATAACAGTCTCTCTTAAAGACAAAAACATTTTAAAAAGCATGATTCTTCAAATCAAGACCCATAATTACCACATGATTGAAAGATCAATTCTAGTAGCCTTGATCTACAAAATCTCCTATAAAGCAATACATTCTGCGTTCAATACGCAACATAAATTCCAGTCAAAAAGAGATGAAACTCTTCTCTTGTAGACTGACTTGTCTAAAGCAAATACTGTCATTCCAAAACCTATCCAATGGAAAGACATTCACCTTCCAAAAGAATGGATTCTGGACGGAGCCACTGAACCAGTGATTCCAAAACAACTTGAGCCTAATACAGAGTTGCAGAATGTGACTCAGTATTCTGATGGCAGAGTTAAATTATCTTTCAGAAGATCTACTTCATCCAGATATTCTGATAAAGACTCTGTCTCTAGTTTTCCCTCTATGGAAAGAAGGTTTTCCAAAGTACCTTCTGTTGTCAATCTTCCTTTCTAAACTACTAAAGACCAACCTAGGTTTTCTACATCAGATATACCTAGTTCTTCTATTCGTTCTGTAGACTATTCCACTAGTGTACCTCACCCTATATACACTAGCCGTCCACAAGAACAAAGACAGGAAGAGAAGGAACCTTCTCCTCCAACATCTTCCACATTTTCAGCAGTTACTGAAAACGTAATAGGAGTCATAGAAAAAAATTTTGAACTTGATAAAAATCTTTTGCATAATGATTTCTATTCAGAAAACAATAAAGAAAAAAGACTTTGGTTTTTTAAACATTTTCTAAATCAAAGAAAACAGATTCAAGAATTTTATTATGAATTTATAAATTTACACAAAGTTCATATTTTATTTTTTGATTGGTTTGAAATGTATGCTTCAGATAATAATATTTCCTACCCCTTCAAAGAGTCAAATCCTATCACGATTAGAAAGAAAATTCCAGAATAGAACCTTTCTGATAGTGACAGGACCATAGAATCTGAACATCCTCCTCTAAGGAGTTTGACCATAGAATATGGTGAATCCACTGTTTAGATTAAAGCATCCCCTTATAAAATCTATAAAACCAATAATCCATAGTCAAATTTAGATAGCATTATCCAACAGAATAATTTATGTAATGCTAATCTAAATATAATAGGAAAACAGTTGTCTCAGACGGAAAAACAAATCCAACAAAGAACCATCACTGTTCCTCATATTGCAAAACATGTTCCTACAAAGTCTGATTCCTTGAAAAAGCTTAAAGAACCTATTTTCAAACCCTTTCAGGTTTCGAAAACTAGTCAAAAGCTTGTTCAAGATTCCAAATCAGATTTTGCTAAAGCCATTAAAGAACAACTTGACAGAATAGGAGCATCCTCATCTTCTGCTTCTACTTCTAGAAACCAAATTGCTCCCGATACCCAATCCAAGTCCATTGGAGTACTGGATCAGGATCAATCTTCTATTGCCTCTTCTAATTTAAAAGCCTTTAAAGAAGAACCAATTTCTAAAGCCAATAAAATTCATTGGGAATTAGCACTTCCTGCTAGTTCTCGTTCTCCTCCTGATTTAGCAATTGATAATAGGCCCAGTACAATAAACCAATCACGGTTTAATACGTCTTCTGTCTATGAATGAAACATAGATGGAATGTCTGAGTATAATATATTTGGCCTATTACAACAAATGACTATGGCAGCTAATGCCTACAAAACTCAATCAGGGACTTCTGACAAGGCCATTGCAGAAATCCTTATTGCGGGTTTTACAGGTCAACTTAAAGGTTGGTGGGATCATCTCCTTACCAAGCAGCAACAATTGGACATTTTGAATGCAATTCAAGTAAACGAGGATAGGACACCCAACCTTGACGAATTTACTAACCCCATTCAATCTTTGTTGCAGTAACTTTAATTTTGACCATTTCCCTTCATTTTATTGGAGATCCTTCTCATTTGAGAGATAAAAATGCTGAGTTACTACATAATTTGAGATGTAGTGATTTCTAGACTTACAAAACCACCTTCTTCACTCGACTCTTTCTAAGAGATGATGCAAATCATACTACTTGGAAAGAAAAATTTCTTGCTAGATTACCTACCCTTCTTGGAGAAAAGGTAAGAAATACTATTAAAGCACTGTATGACAATCGTATTCCTTATGATGAACTCACCTATGGTGAACTGGTCAGTTTCATTAATAAGGAAGGTTTAAAGATTTGTCAAGATTTGAAGTTACAAAAATGTCTAAAATGGGAGCTTAGAAAATCTAAGCAAGAATTAGGCAGTTTTTGTAAGCAATTCAATTATGACCCTTTTAAAGCTTCTACCTCAAAAGACTGTAATGGTAAGTGTTCTTCAAAGCCTTACAGAAAACATTACAAGTCAAAAGGTCATAAAAAATTACTTCCTGAACCTAAAGAACCTTATTATAAGAAGCCCTCAAGGCCTTATAAAAAGCCCAACTTTTCAAAAAGAAGACATTCTAAGCCCACTTCAAAGCCTAAAACTTCTTTCAACTACAAGGAAGCTACTTGCTATAAATGTGGAAAGAAAGGTCATATTGCAAAGTATTGTAGAATGAGTAAAAAACTTCACGAGCTTTGTCTCGAGGAAGAAATTCTTTCTAAAATAGCATCTCTTCTTGTAGCATCTCTTCTTGTAGCATCTCTTCTTATAGAATCTTCTGATTCTGAGTCCTCCATGACTGGAGATAGTGAGCCCCTACAAGTTGATGAGTTAGTTGACTCTGATACTTCTGATTATTCAGATAATGATTCTGAGTCAGAATCCTATCTAAAGAAAATTAATGTCTTGACTAAAGAACAGGAAACATTTCTTGAATTAGTCAAACATATCTCGGACCCAACTCTTCAAAGAGAGTATTTAGATAAACTTCTAAAGACTCTTGAACTCAATGACAAACCTGAGACTTCCAAAGTCCCTATTGTCAAAAAGCATGCATATGATCTTACTACAATCTTGGATAAAAGAAAAATCAAGAATTTGAGTCCTTCTATTCAAGCTCTTCAAAAAGAAATCAAAGATATTAAATCTGAAATTAAAGAATTAAAATAAAAATAAAAAATTGATTCTGATACTATCCAACATCTTTTACAAAAACAGTTGGAAGATCACTCTGAAAAAGAATCAGATTCTGAAGATGGTGATAATCAAAATCTTGAAAACATTGAGTCTTTGCCCAATGATTTTCTTTTTGTGTTAAAACAAATCACCACGAGGAAATATTTGATTAAAGTAACTATAATTTTTTCTAAAGAATTTGAATTTGACATCGCGCTCTTTTTGACATCAGTGTGATTTAAATTGCATCAGAGAAGACATTGTCCCCAGAAAGTTTCATGAGAAAACAAAAGAAAGACTTTCTGCCGCCAATAATTCAAAATTGAAAGTCAATTTTAAAGTTGATGCATCCGTGCATAATAATGGTTTTGATTTCAGGACTTCATTTATTTTAACAAATGACATCCATCATGCAGTCATTTTAGGAACTCCTTTCATAAACCTCATCACTCCATATACTGTCAATTATGATAGTATATCTTTTAAAGTAAAAAATGAAAGACTTGTTTTCCCTTTCATTGAAAAACATAAAACAAAAATTTAAATATTGTTAAAGCCTGCTCAGTATACCAAAATCAAATTAACGTTTTGCTCAAAACAAAACAAAATGACTCGGTGTGTTTAAAGAAAGACTTAAACTTACAAAGAATTGAAAATCAACTTCATAATGATTTTCTAAAAAAGAAAATTTCTAGTTTTAAAGCCTTAATTGAAAAGGAAATCTGCGCTGATTTACCTTCTGTTTTTTGGGAAAGAAAACAGCACATGGTTGATTTACCATATGAAAATTCCTTTGATGAAAAATAAATTCCTACAAAAGCTCGGCCCATTCAAATGAATATGCAATTAGAACAACATTGTAGAAACGAGATTAAAGATTTAGAATCTAAAGGCCTAATTGTGAAATCAAGGTCTCCCTGGTCTTGTGCAGCTTTTTATGTCAATAAAAATTCTGAAATAGAAAGAGGGACACTTAGATTGGTGATCAATTATAAACCTTTGAATAAAGCTTTAAAATGGATTAGGTATCCAATACCTAACAAAAAGGATTTACTCCAAAAACTTCATTCTGCATTCATATTTTCAAAATTTGATATGAAATCTGGTTTTTGGCAAATCCAAATTCATCCTAAAGACCGTTATAAAACTGCTTTTACTGTTCCATTTGGACAGTATGATGGACAGTTATGCCATTTGGTTTAAAGAATGCTCCTTCAGAATTCCAAAGAGTCATGAATGATATTTATAACCCTTATTCTGAATTTTGCATTGTTTACATTGATGACGTGTTGATTTTTTCCCAAACAATTGATCAACATTTCAGGCATTTAAAAACTTTCTATTTTGCCACTAGAAAAGCTGGTCTAGCTGTTTCTAGTTCAAAGATCTCTTTATTTCAAACAAAAATCAGGTTCCTTAGACATTACATTTCTAAAGGAACCATAACACCCATTGAAAGGTCACTTGCATTTACTGACAAGTTTCCTGACAAAATATTGGACAAAACCCAATTACAAAGATTTCTTGGAAGTTTAAATTATGTTCTTGATTTCTGTCCAAATATAAATAGAATTGCAAAACCTTTGCATGACAGACTAAAGAAAAAACCTGTTGCATGGACAGAAGAGCATACTAAAATTATAAAGCAAATAAAGAGCATTGTTAAAGACATCCCCTGTTTATTTCTAGCAAATCCTGCATTACCTAAAATAGTTGAAACTGATACATCAGATTTAGGTTATGGAGGAATTTTAAAATAAGTTGATAATGGTAAAGAACAGATAGTACAGTATGCTTCTGCACATTGGAATGAATGTCAGAAGAATTATTCTACTATTAAAAAAGAAATTTTATCCATTGTTTTATGCATTTCTAAATTTCAAAGTGATTTATTAAATTAAAAATTTTTACTTAGAATTGATTGCAAAGCTGCAAAACATGTTTTAGAAAAGGATGTTCAAAACATAGCCTCTAAACAAATTTTTGCTCGATGGCAAGCAATTTTAAGCATTTTTTATTTCGATATTGAATTTATAAAAGGAGACAGAAATTCTGTTCTTGATTTTCTAACGCGAGAATTTTTGCAAAACAGATAAATGCCAGTAAAAAAGAAACCAGATAAAGGGAAAGGGGTGCTTAAAGACCCTGTGTCCCAAACACATCCTACTAAAGCCTCCCCTCCTAAAGAGAAATTGCTGTCTTCAGCAATCTCATCTGCAAAGCCCATAAAGTCATGGATTGACACAGTTGAAGCTCAAGAGGCCCAAGAGGCCCAGTCTAAAGCCTTGGCATCACAAGAACAGGTAAATGAATGGATGAAATCCATTTCTAAATCCTCTGAACTTATGTTAGTATTACAAAGTTTTTCTCAAACTCTTTCTCCGATTCAAGAGAAAGAAGAAAAAAAAATTTCTAAAGCATCTCCAAAGCTTCCTGTTTCTAAAGAGATTATTTCAAGCGGAAGTTCATCTTCCCAGGTTGTGGTTTCCCAACCAAAGCTTTCTCCAAGATCGGATTGGTATTATAAACCCCATCACCAAAACATTTTCACTGTAGAAGATGGATTTTATAATGCTGACCCATTTCAAGCAATTACAAAGATTTTTCCCAAGGGCTGGTTTTTTAAACCATGGGATTTAACAAAACCCCAGTCCTATTACCATGATATTCTGGAATTTACTGAGTCAGTCAAGTTTAAACACTTCTTCCTTAGTCCTTAGTGAAGCCCATAAAGAACCGGCTTATTCTACAGCCACTATCCTTAAAGTCATAAGCCCAAACCAATGGGGTGACCAACTCCATAAAACTAAAGCCTTCCCTTTAAATTTTCAAACTAGTTTCGACCATTGCCGAACCTTCTCTTATTGGGATTACCAACAGCATGGTACAATACATTTTTTATCCAAAATCCAAAGAAAATCCATTCCTGGTTATTTTTCTTTAACTCCAAAATAACCATACAAAGCCTTCCAAATTGGTTTAAACGCTGGTGGACTTTCTTTGGGCCTTGCCTGAGTAAATCCTCACCCCCCAATGCCACCAATGTTTAAATTATTTTAACCCATTATATTCCTTCACAGGAAGCAAGGTTCTCTCCTTTCCTTTGTTTCTGTACAAATTTCTTTCTACAATGGGTCTAGATGTGGCATCTTAACTACCACACTCAAGACTCCCAAGTAATTCTCCAAAGAGAATTTAAGGTAAAATGGTGGAATAAATTTAATGAAAGCACCAAGTTAACCGAGCACCTAATCCAAGGTTGGCTTGCTGCAAAAGGACATCTAAAGCCCACTATTGAGTCCATTAAAGCCCAAAGCACATTCCTCACTCAGAAGTCAAAAGCCCAATCTATGTTGGCTGGAGCCAAATCTGAAGAGGAGTATTTCAAGCTAATGGAACAGCTTTTAGCCTCAAGATCAGAACCGTCTGTTGCAGAATCGTCTGATCAAGCTGAAGAAGAGCCGTTCATCTCCCTTGGTGACGAAAATGAAGATGAACTAAAGTCTTTATGTAATTTAAAAAAAAAAAGAGTAAAAATATCATTTTATTTCTTCTGTATATTTCCCTGTAAATATTATAATTTCATTTGTCATTTGACGTCTTTGTTTTTATCCCCCTTCACTCACTATTCTCAATACGAGAAAAAAGCTGAGGGGATAAAGATCCACTTTACTTTTGTCCAAAGCACTTACGTTTGTCTCTCGTGATTACCGGCTTTCCATCAGCACACGTGAAGACCAACTGTAGCAAAGCTGTAGCATTTCTACTGTAGCGAAGCTGTAGCATTTTACTATTTCGATTTTGGGTATATAGTTCCCATTCACCTCCAGTTGAGGGATCCATCTAGTTTTTCATCGAATTTTCTCTCGATCTAATTTTCTTCTCTTTCTCTCTCTAAAGTCTCTCTCAAGATTGGGAATCTGGGATCTGAGGGTAATATACCCGTCTGAAGATCAATTTCCCATCTTTCTTTTCTTGTATTCTTAAAGCATTTCTGGATTCAAGAAGTTCATACATGTAAGCTTTCAATTATTTTAATTTAAAGTTTGTATGTAAATTTGTAATGAAGTTTATGCTTTCTGCAATTTAAATTTTTAAAGTTTATTGTATGATCTGCAGACTGATTTGTATCAGATCTGCCATAATACCTGATACTTTCCTCTGAGGCATAGAGACCTGATCTCTCCCCTCAGTTGTAACTTCTCTTCTTCCTCCTCCTTTAGAGCACCATTTCTAGGATCTAGATCTGGTACTGTGTATGCTTAGAAGCCCTCCTCCTTCAGAGCACCATTTCTGGGATCCTCTTTATGGGCTTCACTGAGGAAGAAGTGTTTGAACTTGACTGACTCAGTAAATTCCAGAATATCATGGTAATAGGACTGGGGTTTTGTTAAATCCCATGGTTTAAAAAAACCAGCCCTTGGGAAAAATCTTTGTAATTGCTTGAAATGTGTCAGCATTATAAAATCCATCTTCTACAGTGAAAATGTTTTGGTGATGGGGTTTATAATACCAATCCGATCTTAGAGAAAGCTTTGGTTGGGAAACCACAACCTGGGAAGATGAACTTCCGCTTGAAATAATCTCTTTAGAAACAAGAAGCTTTGGAGATGCTTTAGAAATTTGTTTTTCTTCTTTCTCTAGAATCGGAGAAAGAGTTTGAGAAAAACTTTGTAATGCAAGCATAAGTTCAGGGGATTTAGAAATGGATTTCATCCATTCATTTACCTGTTCTTGTGATGCCATTGCTTTAGATTGGGCCTCTTGAGCTTCAATTGTGTCAGTCCATGACTTTATGGGCTTTGCAGATGAGATTGCTGAAGACAACAATTTCTCTTTAGGAGGGGAGGCTTTAGAAGGAGGTGTTTGGGACACAGGGTCTTTAAGCACCCCTTTCCCTTTATCTGGTTTCTTTTTTGCTGGCATTTATCTGTTTTGCAAGAATTCTCTCGTTAGAAAATCAGGAACAAAATTTCTGTTTCCTTTTATAAACTCAATGTCAAAGTCAAAAATACTTAAAATGGCTTGCCACCGAGCAAAGATTTGTTTAGAGACTATGTTTTGAACATCATTTTCTAAAACATGTTTTGCAGCTTTGCAATCAATTCTAAGTAAAAATTTTTGATTTAATAAATTACTTTGAAATTTAGAAATGCATAATACCAATTACTTCAATGAATTAATCTTTGTAATTGGGTGTTATATATATATATAAATTTATTTTTAGATTTGTCTAATCTAAATAGGGTATTTTGGTTATATTACATGCAAGTTACTATATTCTCAAATATTCAGTATTGTATTTCACAGCAAGAGCAGGGGGAGATTATAAAGAGAAGACCGTCAACTCAGAAAGGATTAAGCCTTGAGGAAATTAAGCAAATGGACTATCTTGCCAAGGTAGGTTGCTGTTGGTTATCAATGTGGACCTAACACACATTTAACAATAATGCTGAGGCAAAATGGCATATTTGTTAATATTATTATTATTATTATTATTGAAAGGTAAGAGTGGGAAAGGTCAAAAAATATTTTTAACCTCCTACATTCCTAAAAGTTGAATAGAAATGACCATCTAAAGAAAAGGATTGGATGCCACTCGGCTGCGCCGTGAGGGAGAAACTGCATATTTACTAACTATTATTATTTTATGAATATAAGTAGCAGGCTAAGAGAAAATGACCAAAACAACCCCCCTCAAAAAAAAATCCCACCAAAAAAAATATAATAATAATAACTAACACTGCCCGCCTTTCTTAATAAATTAATCTCTTCCACTTTATGTTTCAAAACTCATCAAAGCCCCATGCCATTAAAAAGATTTGGTTGTACTACTATTCTACCCTCGATTTGCTAAACTTCTTTATAAATAAACAAAATTTTTAGGGAAACAATAGTAAAAGACGCAAAAAATTGAAAGTTCATATAATCTTTTTTCAGCACAAGATTTTTAATGCTTTTGAAAACACGAGAGAAAATGTTAATATCGAGAAACAGAAGGGAGGATGCGATCAATTAATTTTCTCTAAAAATTTTGATATGAAATTTGTATGGTTAGCTTGCAATATACATGTGTGACAAAAATTCTTAATTTCTTTTTTAATGTTTCAGGTAATACATGAAACGATGCGTCGATCCAGTCTCTTCATACCAATATTCAGAGAGGCAAAAGCAGATGCTAACGTCCAAGGTTATACGGTACCAAAAGGATGGCGAGTTTTGGTCTGGACTAGACGTGTTCACATGGATCCCGAAGTTTCCACTAACCCAAATGAATTTGATCCTTCGAGATGGGATGTAAGTATCACTAATGAATCTTTTACAATTTTTTGATATTTACAATTAGAAGACTATCAAAATTTCTTAAATCAGCTCCGCTTTATTGCTGATACTAGTTGTTAGGAAGGTAGAAGCTGACAATGCTATTTTTCTTTACTTGCAATCAGAATCATACAACAAAACCTGGATCTTACATTCCCTTTGGAGGTGGACCATGGATTTGCCCTGGAGCTGATTTGACCAAGCTCGAAATCTGCATTTTCCTTCATTATTTTCTCCTTAATTACGAGTAAGTTACTTAATCATTATGGTCGGTATTCAGTGCTCTGCCTTCCTTTGCAATCGTTTAAATTTGGAATGGTTAAAATTATAAATGTAAATGTTTTTTTTTTTTTGCAGACTTGAACTACAAAATCCTGAGTGTCCAGTTGCATATTTACCTGTACCAAGGCCTTCAGACAATTGTCTTGCAAAAGTCATTAGGGTCGAATGATCAGTTCATCTCATTTTTCCAAAAAAGTTATATATTGACGAATTGTATGTGATTGACTCAAATATCCGAGAGTATATTGTTATAGCATAATTTCTCAAATAAATGCAAGAATCTCGGATTTCTGGTGCCTATTAAAAATCGGGATTCGATATAAAGAATAACAAATTTATGCCCTTTTAAAAATTATACAGGTATAAAATTCGTCATCATTTATCTAAAGGCAGTTAATTCTGAATGATTAGTTTTAAATTTATACATTAAGTTTGAAGGGCCCTCCAGAACAATAACTCTTCCCTAAAAAACATTTCCATTCCTTGTTAATACAAGTTTATTGTTCTCAAAAGACACTTTACCTCGAGTCTTACTCAGCGCAAAAACAGACTTGCATTAGATTGCATCTGATCTCAAGAACATCAAGCACATTACTTAACGAGAAAGTTTTCCAAAAATAAGCTTGAGAAAAAATTTACCATTGCCTATAATTGGTGTAGACAGAGAATGCCAATGTAAATAACTTCTTCTCCTTCCCCCAAATAATTACTATCAAAGAAAGTGTTTTTGTTACCGTATATATATATATATAGTGGCTCAATCCATAAATCCGATAAACTATATATGCATGTTCACCTCAGAGCTGGACAATAGCAGAAGAAATAAAGTCTTCGTCTTCAGCCAAATTTCACATATAAATCCTGGTTCTTCAATTTTTCACATTTAGATCCTTGACTGCAACTGACCGAATGCAGCATTGTCATTTTTGCCTTTGAAATGTTAAGAGGATCAGAAAAGAGAAATCAACCAAAATTGCAAAAAACTTTGCTCAAATGAGAATAAAACATCAAGTACATAGAACAAGAAATTAAATTTATATTTACATTTATTATAAGTTACGAGTAGATTTTTTTTTTTTTAATTTAGCGCTTGCATACTATTAAGTTTCAACCCAGAGCTTGAGTCCTATATATGAGTGTTGTTTTTTACTACCAGAGCTAAAGCTTGGCCTCATAAACTGTGAATAGTTAATAATACATAGTTTTACAATCTATTAAATTAATTAATAAAAGTTTATTAATTTAATGTAATAATGAAAATGTGAAATAAGCTATTTTAGTGTCAAATTCGATCAATGGACCTAACTGTAAAGAATTTAAAATAGTATGGACTTATTTATCAAAATAGTTTTATATATTTTGCCATAAATAGACGGGATAAGTGACTCCTCAAGCAACTAGACTCATTAAATCTCTATCATTTGATAGAATTTCAATGACAGTGTTAAAAAATGGTGTAAAAGTTATTATGTAAATTTAGGAACAAAACAACAAACATCCTAAAATTTGTTTAAATAGTCACATAAATCCCCTTAATTTTATAAATAGATAAATAGATTCTTTAGATATATGTATATATATAAATTTTAATGAATATAAAAATAAATATCCACCGACCACATGATATTTTACATTTTATCAAAATACATGAATTTTTATTTTGTAGATTTGTGCTCGAATTTATCTATTTTATCACTTTTCCACTGCCATCTTAACTCTATTACAAATTTAATGATGCAAGAATGATAAAATTTTCATTTAACTTCAACATACATAAACCACATTGAGTTATCATCATAACCTTCTCATTTCCTCTTTTATCTTATCGTCTTTAATTAAATCTCTACCTCATTTTTTTTTTAAATAAAGTAGAAAAAAATCACTTCACTACTTGCACTCTTCTCTGGTTGGTGAGTCGCGGATTAGAGTTGGGTTTCTAGGAAAACAAACGAGAAATGAAGAGAAAGCTTTGTAGCATTTCTGTTGTTATAGAGCTGGTCTTTTTTCACTTTAGCAACTATAGGTTACTTGAATTATGAGACATGTGTTGGCTTAATGATGGTGCTGGCTGTTCTGATGCGTCGTTTTGTGCTGGAGCAAATGATCCTAGCGACGATAAGCTTTCTTCTTCCATTTTTCCTTTAAAAAAATATGTTGATGAGGGTCTGTTAGTTTCTTAGGAGAGGGCAAGAAAATGAGGGGAAGTTGTTTCCTCTCCTATGCATTCTTCCTTGGTTACGTTGGAAAACGTAACTTTAAATTTTCAAAATTTTGCATTCAATTGTCATATGTCTTTTGCCGCTAGATGTAAGTCCTTCAAATCTTCAATTTCGTTAAATTAATTATGGCCCGACTTAAATCTGATGAAGTATATTACCTCAACTCTTCGAACAACAAGCGCGGCAGCGGCAGAATTAGGAATTAGAGAATTATGGTGTGTTTACTAAACTGGAATCAAAATGAGCTGGAATCGGAATGGGCAGGAATGGAAATGGACTGGAATGGGAATCAGAATAAGTTATTTACTTGAACTATAGGAATCGAAATCGGAATGAGCTGGATTGTCATTAATGTGTTTACTTTGTCTTGGAATTGGAATCGAAATGAATTTGATTGTAATAAATTACCAAAAAGTACTTAATAAATTATTTTTATAATCATTATTTTATATTTTAATTATAGTGATTATTTATTCAAAAAACTTTATTATTATTAATTATTGTCAATAATATATTGATATATTAATTAATTGTAAAATTAATTAATTAATTGTAATAATTATATTATTAATTATTGTGATTATTTAGTCAAAATAATTTTTTTATTAATAGTTATTGTTAATAAAGTATTAATATAATAATTAATAGTAATTTTTATATTAATTATTTATTATTAATAATAAATGAATTAATTATAATAATAGTAATATATTAATTATTGTGATTATTTAATCAAAAACTATAATTATTAATATATTATTGTTAATAATATATTTATATATTAATTAATAGTAATAATTATATGAATTAATTGATGATAATATACGAATTATATTATAATAATTATTATAATAGTAAATTAATTAATTATAATAATAACATATTAATTATTGTGATTAGTTAGTCAAAAACTATAATTATTAATAGTTATCATTAATAATGTATTAATATAATAACTAGTAGTAATAATTATATTAATTAATTAACAATTGTAGTAATAATTATTATAATAGTATATTAATTAATTATAATAATAATAATAATATATTAATTATTGTGATTATTCATTCAAAAACTAAAATTATTAACATATTATTGTTAATAATATAATTATATATTAATTAATAGTAATAATTATATCAATTAAGTGATGATAATATATGAATTAATTATAATAATTATATTAATAATTATTATAACAATAAATTAATTAATTATAATAATAATAACATATTAATTATTGTGATTATTTATTAAAAAACTATAATTATTAATAGTTATTGTTAATAATATATTAATATATTAATTAGTTATAATAATTATATTAATAAATTAACTAAAATAAAATTATAATAATGATAAAAATAATATATAAAATATTGTGATTATTTATTCAAAAATTATAATTATTGATAATAAATAATCTATATATTAATTAATTAATTAATTAAAATAATATATTAATTAATTACAAATGAGGACAAACTAGGTGTTTTCAATTTTGGGGAGGGGCAAAATGAGAATTTCAGGGAATGGGAGATTGATTCCCACCTCCCCCATGGGAATCAATCTCCCATTCCTCATTCCCAAATAGTGGTGGGTCCCATGATTCCGATTCCGATTGCTGCTCCATTTTTGCAAAGTAAACGCCATCAATAATTCAGATTCCGGATTCTAATTCCCCAATCCGAGAAGTAAACACACCATTACGGATTTGGGAATTGTTTTAAGTAAGGTCAAAATAGTCATTTTATTTTTTAGGATAAAATAGTCATTTTATTTTTTAGGATAAAATAGTCATTTTATTTTTTAGGATAAAATAGTCATTTTATTTTTTAGGATAAAATAGTCATTTTATTAGTAATCTGTTAATTTTTTAAAAGAATCTTAATGGAAAATCAGAAAAATGACACAATTTATAAACTTCAAGTGAAAATATGTAAAAGAAAAAATTTATCGTACTCTTTATAAAATATGAAATATTATGTTGTCAATGGGTATTTCCCCTAAATACAAATAAAATATTAAGATAAAAATAATTAAAATGATATAATTTGTAAAATTTAGGTGAAAATATGTAAAAGAAAAAAATTTCACGTATCTTTTATAAAATATGAAATATTAGGTTGTCAATAGGTATTTGCCCTAAATACAAACAAAATACTAAGATAAAAAAATTAAAATAGTTTATGAGCATAAATAAACTATTAAAATAAATAGTATATCAATATATCCTAACAAATTTTAGTGTTACTTAAATCTATTAATCTAAAAATGAACTTTAAAATTGGGAATTTTTTGTGCCCCTAGCTGAAGTTTAGGATAATTCCACTTGATATATTATATTAATGTATCTCTACAAACCTTCCCTACCATAGGATAGGCAAAAAAACCAGCCCAGACCTAAGGCTTTTAAGCCAAATAGCCCATGGGTAAAAATAATGAATGGGGCTTACTCGGGCTTTATTTAATAAAACCCACAAATAATGGGTTTAGTTAAAGGTTTAAACCCTTTAGCGATTTTATAATTCATTAAAAATTTAATTCTTTTAAAGCGAATGATTTAATGGCTTTATAATATAATATATATATATATATATTATAAAATTTAAATTAAAAAAAAACAGAAAACAAAACGGCCGAATAAACCAAAAAGAAAAAAAAAGAAAACCAAAATACCTAAATCCCTAATTTCCCTCACTCCGCCCACGCCCTCAGCCTCTCTCTCAACCTCTCACTGCTCTCTCTGCCAATAGCCAACAACATCTAGTAGCCACTGCCTCACATCAAACCAATGATTACAACTATCATTCAGCGACCCATGTGTGATCTAGCAGCAAGCCAGGCACCTAGCACCACTTGTGCGATGCAGTAGTAACCAACACCCATCAGCAACACTCCCGCGATGTAGTTGGAGCCACTCGAATGCATGCCAGGTAACAGCAGCCATCTCAGTTCCAACACGACCCGAACTAGCGCTGACGTGATCCAAACCAACAAGCCATCACTAACTCTAGTATTCTACCTCAAGTAAGCTTCAAATTTTTTTATTGTATCAGGCCTAAATATATGTAATTTAACATTATGGGATGTAGAAAATGAATATATTTTGAGTTGGGTTTTTATGTATCAACTGTGGTTAATTCATTTGTTTGAAATGAATGTATTTTGAGCTGGATTTTTCTATTAAAAATAGTAATTCAATTTAGTAAGATTTTTGTTGGTTAATGTAGAAAATATTGAACAATACTGTGTTGTTGGTTAATGATTTTGAGTTGTATTGTTGGTTTTGTTGTTAGTTGTTGGTTATTGGTTTTCTCTAAGAATATTGTCCTATGTTGTGTTGTTAGAAAAATTATTATGACATTATGGTGTAAAAATATTCTGCATTTTTAAAACCTATAACTTTATTAAAAAAATATATTTAAAAATTGATAAAAGTCCTGGCCTGGCCTGGCCCATTTAATTTTGGATGGTCTTTGGGAGCGCCTAGGTTTTTTACAAATTATATTGTCAAGCCCAGACCAAAACCCTTAAATTGCTAAGCCCACCCTACCGTTTGTTAGACTATTTGTTGATCAATGAAATGACCAAATTGTCCTTGACTAGTAAAATATCGTATGTGACTATTTCAGTTTAGTGTACTGCAGGTTACTAGCTTCAGACTTGTTTTGGCGCCAAAGATTAACACTATGAAATTAGACCACCCTCATCAATTTCCAAAATGACTTAGCTGAATTAGTGTAAAATACCATATTCAACAACAAAATCACCTTGACAAGTTAGAATCAAGACACAAATAGTAAAGACGAGCTATGTACAAACTACAAATGTATCAATCAACAGTAGTTTCTTGATTCCTAAGCCCAAACACTGAATGTGATATATATAAAAGAAACTTAGCAACAATGTAAAGATAAACACAAATACAACCATTTCAACTAGAGAAACATGCATGGCTCAGCATCTAAAAGAATTTCAGCAGTAATATAATCCACATAGCAAATACAAGCATTTAAACGTAGAAACATGGCTCAGCCATGTGATACATAAAAATATATTCCAACAGTAATATTAATGTAGTCACTCATTAAACCCTGTAAGCCAATAAGTTATTACAACTCTATAGGAGTAAATATTCACATAAAAGCAACCAGTAACAGTTAGCTCAGATTAACACTAGTAAAGGCAAGATTGGCCATGTCAATGGAAGGAGTTCTATGTATTACATAGTAACAAAATAGATGATTTATTGGATATTAACATATTTGAGACAAAACCAGAACCTAACGTGAATTTTTATGATAAAGATGTTCAATTACGATCTTGCCCTCATCTACCATATATGAAATGAAATCCTAATGTAGGTGGTCTCTGAGAATTTGCAGATACATTCTCTATAAGTTCTGCAAGTGAGAGAAGACCGTGAATCTCAAAGAGAGGTATCAGAAAATAACCTTTTTCACAATTTATGCTAATATAGACATAACATAAAAAGTATACAATATAGATTTTTAAATTATTTTTAATGTTAAATACAATTATTAAGTACTGTTATTATATGAAATAAATTTTATTAATTTTAAAATATAAATGATAGATTAGTAATTATATGAAATTAATTTTATTAATTTTAAAATATATATGATAGATTAGTAATTATATGAAATTAATTTTTTAGTATTCAAAATAATTTATAAAATTTATACTATTATATATTAGATTTTTGTAATATTATATTTAATTTGAATTATTATAGAACTTTATACTAAGTAAATTTTTAAGTTGTTATAATCGAAAAGTATAATCATAAAAATGAGATGTGTACAACTATATACGAAAGTGACAGTGCTTATACGACCATTTAATGAAATCTTAAAAGTAAGGTGTTTTTTCCCTGTAAAATTAAGATGTTGTGATCATATGAATTGTCCATGTTCATATTTAGGATTGTCTAGAGCCACAAGAAGTTCAAAAGAAAAGGCCAAAATCACTTTTTGGTTTTTTAATATATTTGGTTATAATATAATCAAAACTTTTAAAACTTTGTTAATTTTAATGGGATAGCTGAAGTCAAAAATGTCTATATTTTTTTAGAGAAGTCAAAAAAAATGTTAATTTTAATGGGATTTTTTATCAAAAAAAAAGTCTATCTTTTTAAATGATAAATATTTTCAAGAAATCAAATCAAATATATAGATATCTTAGGTTCAGCCCTGAGGACATAAAGGTTCTACTTAAATTTGTTTGACAGATTAACAAAAATTATTTTAATAAATAAGTTAAAGTTTGTACTTAATTTTATTTGTCTTCATTTAATTTGGCCGCCTTAATCTGAATCTAGGGAAGATAAAGGTTAAAAAAATCAATTTGAAATTTGTGCACCCCGGCCCACTACTTTTTTAAAAAATTAAAGCGAAACGAGCCGATCGATATATAATTGTCCATGCGAGACAAAACGAACAAGAAAGCATACTCAAACATCAAAGTAAAATGGAGTTAGATTTCTCATGGTTGGTTCTTGCGCTTGCAATTTTTATAGGCTCCTATGCTTTTGTGTTTGGTCTTCTTAGGAGAGTAAATGAGTGGTACTATTGTGGCAAACTGGGTGAGAAGAAACGCTCTCTTCCTCCAGGTGACATGGGATGGCCTTTGGTTGGTAATATGTTGTCTCATCAAAAAGCTTTCAAATCTAGTGAACCTCAGAGCTTCATCTATAATTTATTTGAAAGGTATTTATTTCTTCTCAATTCTCCACTTCGACTTTATACATCTATAATTAATGAGTTTGATTTTGTTTTGTTTATACATATAAATGCATGGGGTTTAATTTGCAGATACGGTCGCAAGGGTATATACAGAAACCATATATTTGGTAGCCCATGTGTGATAGTTGTGGCTCCTGAAGCTTGTAAACAAGTGTTTTTGGATGATGAAAATTTCAAAATGGGTTATCCGACATCCACCAATAAATTAACATTTAGAGGATCTTTCAATACTGCGTCCAAAGAAGGGCAAAAGCGTATAAGGAAGCTAGCAACAAGTCCACTCAAGGGGCATAAGGCAATTGCTGTTTATATTGGCAACATTGAGGAAGTTGTGATTAAGTCATTGAAGGGATGGGCTAGCTTGGACACACCAATTGAGTTCTTGACAGAGATGAGGAAGGCCACTTTCAAGATCATTGCCAATATATTCCTCGGATCAAGTAGCGATTCAGTTATTGGATCAGTTGAGAAACACTATGTTGATTATGCACACGGATTGATGTCTCCTTTCCCCATTAATTTACCTGGTTTCTCTTTCCATAAGGCAATGAAGGTACTAATATTTTATATTATCACATAAATATATATAGGATAAAATCTGAACATTTCTAGACTCTAAAAGACCATTTAGCACTTGTATATTTTTATCTGTGTGTATAAAATTTTTTATTTACTTATTTGTTACATTTTTTATTTATTACTACATCAATCAGTACGTGATTGTATTTGTTCAGATAAAAAAATTTGATAGTGAAACAATCCTGATTTATACACATAAACAGATAATAAGCTTACAGTCAATTTCAGATGCGGTTGGCTGCAGCTTATGAAGTCTGGATTTGAACCATGTCATGTTTTCTGTGGTACCATCGAAAAAGATAACACCTAAAATCTTACTTTACAGTAAATTATGAGGGCTTGCGTCTATTGTAGAAAACATAACATAATTCAATTTCACACTTTATAAACTTCAGACATCTGCTCCTGATATAATAATGATTTCATAAGCATAACTAACCAATTGTTTTATTACTTTTTTAGGCACGAGATATGTTGGGAGAGATTCTTCAACCGGTCCTGAATGAAAGGAGGGCAATGAAAAGTGATGAGCAGAAGGGAAGAAAGGGGTTGATTGATTTGTTGGTGGAAGTTGAAGATGAGAATGGTACAAAACTGGACGATCTTGATATCATTGATATGCTAATCTCTTTCTTGTCAGCCGGTCATGAGAGCTCTGCCCATATTGCAACGTGGGCACTAATCCACCTACATAAACATCCTCAAACACTGAGGAAAGCTAAGGTTGCTTCAATTAATAGTTGATATAATCCCTCAATTAATTAACAAAACTTTCATATGCATTAAATAAATTGATTTCTACTGGGCAGGAAGAGCAAGATGATATTATTAAGAAAAGACCGTCTACCCAAAAAGGATTGACTATTGAGGATATTAAACGAATGGAATATCTTGCCAAGGTAAAATTAATTCCAATCGAAAATGTTGAAAATTTACATCACTAATTGTATGTAACAAATTATTTTTACTGTTACACAGGTAATAGATGAAACATTACGCATGACCAATCTGTCACCGTCAAGTTTTAGAGCGGCAGAATCAGATGTTAACATACAAGGTTATTTCATACCGAAAGGATGGAAAGTTTTGGTCTACAATAGAGGTGTTCACTACAATCCTGAAAATTATCCAGATCCTAAGCAATTTGATCCTTCAAGATGGGATGTAAGTAGAGCACATAATTAAAAGCATTGTATTTTGTACAATAGGAGGAAAAAAAATCTTCTACAGAGCTGACAATTTTATTTGCATGGTTCCCAATTTCGGAACCAGAATCATACAATTAGACCAGGATCTTTCATTCCATTTGGAGGTGGATCAAGGATTTGCCCTGGAGCTGATCTGGCCAAACTTGAAATTTCAATTTTTATTCATTATTTTCTCCTCAACTATAAGTGAGTTCACTTCTACTTCATTATCGTTTTTGTTCATTATTCTGAAAATTATAATATGATATCATTTATTTCTTCATGTTAATTTGCAGACTTGAACTACTAAATCCTGAATGTCCAGCGGAGTACTTGCCTGTACCAAGACCTTCGGACCAATGCCTTGCAAAAGTAATCGGGTTCAAGTAATTCATCATCGGCAGTTCCAAGAAAGTCTGCATATGTATATTCTGATGTATGACTGTTTTCAAATAAATGCTGCAAATAAAGATAATAACAATAATAATTAATATGTTGTTGAAACAATATTATTTTTTATTTTTATTTTATTTTATTTTATTTTATTTTTTGTTATAGTTGGAATTGTATCCACTTTGACATGAGGCTTTTGACACGAGTTCTAATTTCGAAGAATCAAATTTTGATCCATGGATGCCGTTACATGCCAATGTCTATTCCTGGCGGAATGAATATATATAGTAGATGTTCATCGAATTTTGTACGACCTTCGTATACAATGAACAATTAAACCGGGCACAAAGATACTTGAGATATCGGGGTTGGAAATTCAGCTTCATGGAGGTTCCAAAAGGTCGCATGATGAATGCTAATGGTGTTGGAAAATCAGAACTAGAAAAATAATTTTTCTTTTTTTATAAAATCACCGGAAGCGAAGAACTTTTCTTGATTAGGTATACATGCAGAGGGTTATAAAAATACTTTAATCTCCTGTTGAAGATTTGAAGAAGACTACGGCAGCTATTGCTGGGGTCTCTAAGATATGGATGTAATCTTCTCTATTATCCTCAACTAAGAACTGAGCTAGTAAAAGGACTAGCTCCTTAAATAACAACACGATCGTCGTCCGGAAATGCTTACCGCATGGATGATCACCAAACAGATGTTCGCTAGACAGACAAAGATTACCAACAAAGTAGTCAAGGGTAAAATTGAGAGGAGGATGGACTTTTAGGTCTAACTTAGGCAAAGAATCGTTCACATCAGCTCATCAGAAGTACAAAGGAAGGACGCCTACTAGAAGATGTAAAGGGGACTTTGTACAAAACCTTTTTCTGTCTCTCCTTCTTTATGAACTTTAGAGGCATCTTCTAAAGCTATTTTTCCGACGAAATCTTGTTTGTTTTTTTTTTTTTTCAATTTTCTTTTGGTTTTCTTTGCTTATTTCTCCACTCAAATCCTCAGATCTACGGTGGTTTGTTCATCCACTCATGTTTTCAAAATTGTGGTGGTTCGTTCTTCCACCCAGATCTTCAAATCTCTGGTAGTTTGTTGTCTTTTTTCTATCCAGATCTACAAAAAATTGCTATTGTTTTTTTTTTTCTTAATGTATTATGATGTGGATTTTTGGTAAGAATAGTAAGTGGTAGGAATGGTAAAATTATCCACCGATCCATAAATTCGTTCAAGTTTGTCAGTAAAAACTGCAGGCAGTTTTGTAGTATGCAGGTGGATTTGGTATTTTAAAATAAAATTTACTGCAACTTGTAAGTGAGTCTCGTATTAAGAAAAAATTTATTAAATATCTAAAATTACATTCTTTATTTTTATTATTTATATTTTTCATTTTAATCATAAAAATTACATTAAAAAATTAATCATATATATATATATATAATAACTAAAAATTTTATAATTTTGAAGTATAATATTATTGATATTTTATTTTAATTTATTGATTTCTCTTTACTTTGATTACTTGAACCTCATGATTGCTTACAAAAGTTGAGTTTTTATTTCTTTAATTGATTGTTAACAATAGTTGTACAAAATTTACATGTTAATATTATTGATAATACTTATATATTGATTAAAAGATGAAGCAATGCATTGATATTAGTGTTGATGATTTGCCTACAATAGAAATATTTTCTATTAGATTAATATATTTTATGCATTTATTTTAATGTTCAAATTTTAGTTTCTTATTTATATTGATAAAATATAAAATTGAATATTGTATGCAAATTATTTAGGTTATTGTTATAAATTTATAGTTTGAATTATATAATTTAATTTTTTATATACTGTTAAAAGTATTTTAATATTCGTGATAAAACCCACAAAAAAATCGAGTACGGGTTTCGAGTGGATTTAGTAGTTGTTAAAATAAAAACTTGTTGCAAGCTGTGAATAGATTTGGTAGTTTAAATTTTTTTTGGGTGAGAGTTTTCGTTATAGCAATCCCGTAACAAGCGGTGTCCATTGCCATTCCTATTCCAAAATTTGAAGGGATAATTCGATGCCTGTAAAAAATACTTTGACTCTCAATTCGGCGTTTGATTCCTTAGAAAATGCAAAAAACAAGGAGAAATGTAATCTTAGTCGAAGAATGTCTCTCTCCATCCTTGAGAAAGAATGTGTTAATTCCTCCTTAGAGTTTATGTCCAGATCCTTTTCAATTAGTTTGATATTTTTATTTATAGGAAATTTCAATTATGAAAGATTAAATCTTTCTAGATCTATCTCACCTCAGTCTTTTTTTTAATTTAATTTGATTTTCCTCGTTATTTATTTGTTTCGTCACTCACACGTTTTATTTTTAAAAATTTTGTGATATATATTTTTTTAACTATAAATATTTAGAGTGTCCAAATTTATAGTGCATTTACTGATATGTGACGTAGTATAAGTGATAAAATTTTATGATATTTAGAGACACATGGACGTAAATTGATCGCTTAGAAAATCTTTAATAATCATGACAATTGATTGTGCAAGGACATATTGGTGGAAGTGTGAATTAGCATTCCACTAAAAGAAAGCAACAATTCTGCATTCTAGCGTCTATAATAACATATTAATAAAGGTCGCGATAAAATATGTTGTGGAGATAGACTACAAGTGCCAGTTATCAAGAGGCACAAAACATCAGGAAAATGGAAATTAGACAGTGACCTAAATGAAGAAGTAAACAATGTTCATGGATGTGGAGCCCGATCCCGTCACATCTAACGTAAGGAGTGATCAAATTCTTTGTACTGTCCTCAATTTTGTGCTTGTCGACTAAAAAGAACATTTTCTTGAAGTTTAAAATAATATATTTTAAAGCCTGCCAAAATTAAAATAGTCGATGAAAAACTCTGTCATAGCTTTATGTTTAATAAATTAGGGCGGTTGTACATTGTTGACTAGGAAGATTTTAATATACAAATGGAAAAGGGAAATGGGAAAAGGATAGCTGCACTTTCTAAAATAAAAAAAAAGTGATTATGTAAATCATTAAATTTTTAATTAAGTACAATATTTTTTAAATATAATAATTAAAAATTTTAATTTTTGTAATAAAACTAATAATAAGAATATTTTTTAGCATTTAAATTTTAAAGTGTAAATTATTATATGTATAATATATTCATATTTATTATAAATATTTTAAATAAATCTTTAGGTTAAATAAATTTTAGAATTAATGAAATATATCACACATCTTAATAATATTAAAATTATTTATGTAATGTTGAAAATAATCTAAATTTTTATATATTTATTATAATATTATACTTTAAACAATAAAATATGTCTAATACATGGTAAAATATTAAAAAAATTTTAAATACTGAAATTATTTTAAAATTCACATAAAATTTATATGTTACTACATTTATTTTAATATTATATTTTTATTTATTATAACACATTATAGTTAATTTTAGGCTAATAGAGTTAAAAGATTTTATAGTCAAATCGAGCTTTGCCGTTTTGGTATTCCTTATATAAAACTTGGGGTCTAAATAATAAATTTTTTAAACTTTTGGGTGTAGTAAATTATAATTATAATTGATTGTGTAAAGAATATAGGATAGTAATATTTTGACCCTACAACCTTTGTAAACCCACTCTATTTCTAAAAAATAAAAAAAAATTGTATAATTTTAAAAATTTTAGATGAAGAAGAATTTTGGAGAATTACTTAACTAAATCTATCTTTTTATTTTTTTGTGACTAAGAATTTTTTATTATATTTCACTATTAACTACTAAGATTGTTTTATTCTAAATTTAAATTGATTATTTTACCCAAGGTAAAAATACCAAGAATTTATTTTATCTTCAATTTTTTTAAAAAATTTTATACAAAATTCATTATTTCTAAATGATGTGTCAATTCTACATTATTAGTACGATTATTGATCTTTTATTTTGAAGAAATGATTATAAATCTTTAATTAAACTAAAATGTCTTTATAGTACAATACTTATGTAAATTATCATGCTGTCAAATTCATGTTATCAAAATATAAAATATGAAAACATAATAAATTTTATTTAAAAAAAAGTTGGATTATAGATCAAAAAATTAAATATCTAAACTATTATATATAAGAACACATATTTCTTGGGATAATTAGGTTATTTTATGTTATAAAAGTAAAATAGTCAAATAAAACTTTTGTCAAAGCAACCTTAATAGTCAACTATGGTCAAAGAAACCTAAGTAAGAAAAAAAAATTTATAAGAAGGTTTTAGCTGATTAATTATACATAGTTTTTTGTTGATTTGAATTTACTAAGAAAATGTGAACTTGCTTAGAAGTGAGGTGGGTTTACACAATTAATGGGATGGAAACATCCCTACCCAAGAATATATTATGGAGGGTGAAAGTATGAATTGGCATTCGATGAAGTAAGAAGATTATCGATCGTCGATTACCATGTACTTTCAAATTGTTATCATCCAAAAAATCTGCTTTGTAATATCTATAACAAATATAATAATCGCATTCAATGTTGACCTAATTTTCATACTAATTTTTTACAAAATTTTGACTGACAATTATTAAATAATAATGTATATGAGATTAAGTCTTATTAATGCATTTTTATAATGTATACATCGCACAAAGTTTTTAAAGATATAAATACTGGATCCAAATTCTAAGACAGTTAAGTCCCTAATGTTTCTCACTTTTATCACCTAATTTCTTGTTATTATTATTTTTTAAAAAAAATTACTCATTCTACTCCTCACTATACTATTATAACCATTTTATCCGTCTACCATGCGGTTTGACGAAGGGTAATGGCTTATTAAAACTGTAAAACTCGAGCATTGAAATTAAAACTTTAGCCTTTAGGGATGTAATAGTTAATTAAATAAGTTGTGGACCTAAATGGTAGAAACGATATACGTTAAGGATCTAAGGATTATTATTCTCGGTAACATATTACAAAACCAGTTATATAAATATGTGGAGATAAACTTCCAAGTCCTAGATTGAGAGACCAAAGTATCACGAAAATGGAATTAGATCTGTTGTGGCTGATTCTTGCAATTGCCGCCGGAAGTTACATTATTGTGTATGCGTTTGTGAGGAGAGTAAACGAGTGGTATCATGTTAGCAAATTGGGAGAGAAGAGACATTCTCTTCCTCCAGGTGATATGGGCTGGCCTTTGCTCGGCAATATGCCGTCGTTTCTTCGAGCTTACAGATCGAACAATCCAGAAACCTTCATCGACAGCATAGTCGAAAGGTGTGAACCCTTTTGCTTTGTTATCTCTTTTTTTTTTTTTTCCCTTCGACTCTGTTTGATATTGATGTCTGGCAGTGGTATTATTACTTATGTTAATAATCAATGGATACGAATTATTGCAGGTATGGTCGAACAGGAGTGTACAAAATCCACCTGTTTGGTAACCCAAGCATCATAGTGAGTTCACCACAAACTTGCAGAAGAGTCTTGATGGACGATGAGCAATTTGGGCTTGGTTACGGTAAATCCATGACTCGATTAGCTGGAAAAAACACATTTATTAACATTGCAAAATCAGAACACAGGCGCCTCCGCAAAATGATGACAACTCTAATGATTAGTCATGAGGCACTCGTCATGTATATTGGGAACATTGAGGATGTTGCAATTGCTTCGCTTGAGGAATGGGCTGCCGCATCCATGGATGAGCCAATTGAGTTCTTCTGCGAAACTAGCAAGGTTTCTTTTAAGTTCATTATGCGTATACTTTTTGGGTCCACTAGTGATTCAATTTTTTCGTCTGTGGAGAAGCACTATATTGATGTACATGACGGTGTTCATTCTACGGCCATTAATCTTCCTGGGTTCGCTTTCCACAAAGCACTCAAGGTACCATTTCTTATTTCTTTTACATAATACCATATATGTGAAATTTATATCAGTAGAGTAATGATTTGGTGAGTGCTGAGAAAGCACACACCATAGTCGTTTCTCATATATTTCGAAACATTCATAATCACACCCCGGGACAAAATCCTATGTTTGTGTACACATAATTTGCTAAATATCATTAAGAAATATCTTAGGATTCAAATTTTGTTTGCGTAGGTGAAGAGAAAAGTGAATTATCATTAGATCAAAACTAATATATATACATATATTCAATAAGTTATATTTTAAAACCGAGCCAATGGTCCTTGTGTCGGCAGTGAAAATTAAAGGAAGAAAAAAAATCCGTTCCGTTAGATTTGAAAAAGAAAAGAAAAGAAAAGAAATTTGGATGCTTCCATTTTATATCTGCCCATATATATTTTCAAAGGGCTTTTTTTTTTTAAATCAGGCACGAAAAATGCTAGTAAAGATTCTACAAAAGGTAGTTGATGAGAGAAAGGCAATGAAGAAAAATGGTGAGCAAACGGCGAAGGCAATGGAGAAAAATGGTGAGCAAACAGCAAAAAGAGGCATGATTGATTTAATGATGGAGATTGAAGATGAGAGTGGTAAAAAGCTAGAGGATGAAGACATTGTAGATTTGCTAATCGTATTATTGTTAGGAGCTCATGATGGCCCCACACATACTGTAATGTGGGTGACAATTTATCTATACAGGCACCCACAAATGTTGCAAAGGGCCAAGGTATTGTCCAATTGATTAAAAGTTAATCATTCTATATTATGCAGCCTAACTAAAGGACATATACTGATGGATAATATTAATAGAAATTTTTAGCTGCCTTTAAAAGATCTCATTTTCAAAATTATTGCTCTAAAAATTAACTTTACCTCACAGGAAGAACAAGAAGAGATCGTAAAGAAACGACCATCTTCACAGAAAGGATTGAGTCTTCAGGAAATTAAACAAATGGATTATCTTTATAAGGTAAATATATTTTTTATGTAACAAGGAGTTATAATAATTATTTTTTAGAACAAAAAATTGTAGGGCAACGCAATGCACAGAATAAGAACGGTTGACATGGGGCAGATTGTATATAGGGCTAGAGAGTGCTGTGGCACCTGCAGATTTTAAAAAAAAAATTAGGGTTATTATACAAAATATGAAAAATTAGTGTAAAAGGTCTATATTGACCTTGCATAATTAGTGTATAAACTTTATATATTGGATAATAAAGTAATTTAATAGTTTCCACCAAAACGCACTAATGTTTGATTGCTTTTGTACTTTAAGGCTTAGAATTTTGTATAAGTGGGGGCTCTTTTGCTTCGTTACTATTTTCCTTCATAAATGATAAATGCAATTTCTTTTTTCATATAGTGTTGACAGTAAATAATAGTCTTCGTAATTCTCTTTTATTTTGACGATTTGGTTTGGTAGTAATTTATTATTTTTAAGAACTCAAAAGTTGAGAGTTAAATTTGTCCCCATGGAAGTTTCCTCTGACCTCCACCCCTGAGTTGACATGTCTAGTTCTTAATAGCTTGCGTAATTACTTAGTGTGTCATTATTGATTTAGGTAGTTGATGAAACATTGCGCTTAGTGAATCTGCCATTTTTGGATTTTCGAGAGGCTAAAACAGATGCTAACATCAAAGGTCAGTTCCTGCAAGTCATGAGTTCCTAATATTTTCTTACTCGTATAAATTTACTTTCCTTCATCTCTCTTGTATTATTACAAAAAATTATGTAATTCAGGTTATACCATACCTAAAGGATGGAAAGTTTTAGTTTGGAACAGAGCTGTTCATATGGATCCTGAAAATTTTTCTGCCCCAAAAGAATTTGATCCTTCAAGATGGGATGTAAGTTTCATACTTAACCTCATTTCAATTGGACATTGAACATTTATTTGAAGCCTTGGTAATGGCTACTTAGTCCTCAAGTTTGAGCCAAACCCATAAATTACCCAAAATGTTTTATTGTGTATTAATTTGTTTTCGTTAAGATCTAATAAATTATTCTCTACTTCTTACTTGTTGTGAACGTCATTTTTCTTTTCTTTTTTTTTCAGATTTATGTTATATGAGACAAAAGAAGTATTTTACCCATGCAAAGTTAGATCAAGTTACTATAAATGTTTTGAATAATTTTCTTTAAAATGTATGGTCTGACTCAGTAAATGGCCAAAACCCTTGGTATTGATGGACAGCTTACCCTTGTTTGACTGACATTATAATAATATGCATACAATTATATTGGGAGTAGGACTATTGGCACCCCTCTAAACACCTTTTCAAACCCCTTTAATTATTTTATAATTTTAATTTTTATTAAAATTACATAATAGGATAATTTTTAATTAAGCCCCCACTCAAAAGTCAAATAATTTTTTTCTTTTAAAAAAACTAACATTTTAGACATTAAAAAGGTTGCTTTTTCCTCTAGTTTTTAAGTGAGAAATTTACCACCAATGGCTATAATTAAGAAAATGAAAGTCCATTGTTTTTTTTTTATGGGGGAAATCATGTTGCTGAAATGGAATTTAATAATAAAAATTAGATAATGAGGTTTACACAATAAGTTTTAACTAAGGGTATTTTTGTCATTGATGGAGGTGTTAAAAGAATTTTATGATTTTTTAAAATATTTTAATAGGGTTAATTAAGAAAAGGGGTGTTAAGATATATTTAATAGGGGTGTTCAGAATCCAATCCGATCCGCTCAATCCGTAGAAATATGATCTGTAAAAATCCGATCTGTGGATTGATGGATTGGATTTTGATTGAAATTTTAAAAATTCGCAATTGGTGAATTGGATATGAATTGACTTTTGTAAATCCGTAAAAATCTGTGAATCAGCAAAAAAATAAAAAATATTTATTTAATTAAATAATTAAACTTGTAAATATGACATTAATACTTACTGATAATAATATAAAATATAAAATAATTAAATAAATAAATATAGCTTTTTAAACGTACTTTAAAACTTAGAATGTATTTTTTAGCTTTATTTAAATAATTAATTTATTTAAATTTTATTTAATTTTGAATTTGATCTTTAGTAAAGTTATTTTTATATTAAATTTTTTTATTTCGTTAGTTCATGAATTGGACAAAGAAAAAAAAATTAATCCACAAAACGATCCGCAAAATGGTGGATTAGATATGGATTGAGTTAAATCCGCATCCGATCCGCAGATGTATGGATTGAATTTGGATTGAGTTTCACTGATCCGTGAATTGGATTGGATTGAAAATTTAGAATCCGCAAAATCATAGATCGGATATGAATTAATGCTTAATCCGTAAAATTCGATCCACGAACACCCATAATATTTAGAGTTGTGCTAACAGTCCCACTCTTATATTGGTAGCTCACTGATTGTTATTTTCCTGACTTGGTAAGCAGAATAATGCAGCCGAGCCAGGATCTTTCATTCCATTTGGAGGAGGATCAAGGAGATGCCTTGGAATTGATGTGGCCAAAATAGAAGTCTCCATTTTTCTTCATTATTTTCTTCTTAATTACAAGTAAGTTTTCTTTAATTATCAACATAATTTTTTTATTTTTTATTTTTTTTTCAACCATTACATTTAAGTTGAAAAGGGTTGACATTCCAACTATTAATTCTTTCTCTCTGTGTGTAATTGCAGGCTGGAACAACTTAATCCTGAAAGCCCAATAGTATACTTACCTACAACAAGGCCTTCCGACAATTGTCTTGCGAGAGTGATTAAGCTCAAATGATCATCCATAGTTTTTAGATAGATTATTCGCGCACTATATATGCGGCCTAGTTTGTATGTTTAAAATATGTTAAGGGGAAATAACAATTTCATCCTGTTTAAAATTTAGTTTTATCTACTTGGATCTCTAATAAAAATTTTAGTAACCTATTTCTTCTCCGGTGTTAAAACTGTAACAAAAAAAAAAAAAAACCAAAAACATTGTTATAGGATAAAGTGAGATGACAATTTTTCTCTTATTAAAATTAATATATACAATTTACTGATATACTATTTTCATAATATCTAAAAACCCCTAGTACCAAAAATTTAAAGAAAAAAAAAGGTAAATAGGTTATTTAATTAATAATTTATCTTGAAAATATAAAATATGGGTGGGGCTATTTGAACCCATTAATTTTTTTTTTAATCCCATTTGAAAAAAAAATATTTTTTACTAAATTTTAATTTTCTTGAAATTTCAAAGTTAACTCTCACTAATTTCGTCCCCTTTTAATGTCACTGCAACAAAATTCTCTCTTATCATGGTTGTCTGTAAACAGAACCCTCTTAACTTTAGATAAAAATTAAAATGGAAATATTTGTTAATTTATGTCATTATCTTTAGATAGAAATTAGGAGGCATTAGCTTTTCTTCCTGAAAATTTAGATAAAAAAATAATTATTTATTTTTTATGGTACGTGAAGATTGCATATAGATGGTTGGTTTTGTCCTCTTTATTCTTGATAGATTATAACAATATCCATTTGAATTTGAGCAGTTTGTCTCATCTCTCAAAATCATTTGTAATTTGTCACTAACAAGAAATGTAAAAATTGGTGAGAAATTGAAGGAAAGGGAAAGAGAAAATAAGGTTAGTTAAGAAAGACAAAATATGGTTTGTTAGGTAATTTCTTCAAAAAAATTTATTAATATTTAAAGATTAATTGAAAAGAGGATAGAAAGAAAATTAATGGCTTCAAATAGCCACAGCAGTAAAATATATTTTTATGATAAGAAAAATGTTTAAAGAATAATAAAAGTACAAGAAAAATAGCTTATTATTAATTTTTTATTCACATCAAAACATATATTTCTTATTTTTAATACTTAAATTTTTTATTTTAATTTCTATTTATATGATTTATTTAATTTATAATAAATATGAATAAAAGGGTATTTATAAATAGGGTAATATGTAAAATTGTGCTACTAGGATAGTTATTGGCTATTATGAAAATAATAAAGGGTAAGTGATATATATTAATTTTAATATGAGAAATTGGCAATCTTCCAAGGATAAATATCATATCTTCTCAGACAAATTGATTATTTGAGACTAGAGACTTCTTCATTTAAATTAAAACCAATTAATTTACTTATTAAAATATTTCACTTATCTTTCATCTATATGTTTTCGGTTAATCTTATAATAATGATTTTGATGATAACAAAAATTATATTGATTAAAATGTTGGGGCTATTAAAATGAACTTCTTAAAGTCATACATTTGTTTAAAAGAAACAAAACCTTTTCAAAATGATGAAACTGGAAATTAACGGTGATCCGTTTAGTTGAAAACGGTGAACCGATAATTTACAGTGATGGGAAGTTTTTTAGGCTTGAACCGTTTAGCACAAACGGAAAGCTAAGGTTCTGGAAGTTAACGGTGAACCGTTTAAATATAACGGTTAACCGATAAATTCCAATGAGGAAAAGTTTTCTAGTCTTGAACCGTTTAGCTAAAACGGAGAGCTGAGTTTGTTTCAAAGGTTCTGGAAATTAACGGTGCACCGTTAATTAAAAAAAGGGCTAACCGATAAATTCCAGTAAAGAAAAAGTTTTCTACTCTTGAACCGTTTAGCAGAAACGGAGAGCTGAGATTTGTTTTGTAGGTTACTGGAAATAAACGGTGATCCGATAATTGGAAACGGTAAACCATTTATTTGAAACCAAAGGATAATGGCTAGTTGAAAAGTCAAAACGGCTAATCGGTAGAGACAAACGGCGATCTGATTATGTTCAGAAAGTCAATAACGGCTAGTTTTCAGGTCCAACTATAAGAAGGCTCAATCAAATTCAAACAAATGTGATCCAACATTTGATATTTGAGCTTCCTACTGAGAAACAATCTTCTTTTAGCTTCAATTGTGTTTCATTTCATTCCCTCACACATTAAAATTTCAATTGTAATCATTTGGAGTGTGTGAGAGATTATTTGTTATTAAATCTCTATCATTGAGTGATTGTAAGTGTTGGGAAACACTTGGGTTGAGAGATTGGGTTTAATCTCTTATTGTAAAGGTCCATTGACACATTGGAAGTCAAGTGTAAGTGTTTTGAAGCCTTGGAGGCTTGCATAGTAGAATCCTCAAGCCCGATGAGCTTGGAGGCGTGGCCGTAGGCACGGTTGGCCGAACCACGTAAAAATCAAGTGTTTGATTTCTCTTTCCTTATCCTTTTTAATTTTGAGCATTGTTGAATTTATTGCTTTTAATTTTAATTAAAACATTAGTTTTAATATTGTGTAATTTTATTGGCTTAGTTTTTAAATACCCAATTCACCCCCCCTCTTGGGTAGCCTAAATAGAATTTCAATTGTTATCAGAGCAAGGTTCTCTTGTTAGGACTTAACCGTCTAGAGTAAAAGATCCATGGCAACCCAAAATGATTCTAGTTATAGGGAAGGACAATCCACTATTAGACCACCATTCTTTGATGGTAATGATTATCCTTATTGGAAAATTAGGATGAGAATTTACTTGCAAGCTTTAGATTATGAAATATGGGAAGTTGTATGTGATGGTCCATTCATGACGATAACTAAAAATGAAAAAGGAGAAGATATTCCTAAACCTTCACGTGAATGGAATGAGTTTGAAAAGAGAAAAGCTTCACTAAATTCTAAAGCTATGAATGCCTTATTTTGTGCCCTAGATAAGAAAGAATTTCATAGAGTCTCAAGTTTTTCTAATCCTTATGAAATTTGGAAGAAACTTGAAGTTGTTTATGAAGGTACAAACCAAGTCAAAGAATCTAAAATAAGTAGATACACTAGACAATATGAATTGTTTCAAATGGAACAAAATGAAAGTGTCTACTCTATGTATACTAGATTTACAAACATTGTAAACACTCTAGGGGCACTTGGTAAGACCTTTTCAAATAACGAGAAGGTAAAGAAGATCATTAGGTCATTACCAAAAGAATGGAGACCTAAGAGAACTGTTATTGAGGAAGCCAAAGATTTAAACATTTTGTCTATTGATGATCTAATTGGCTCACTTATTTCTTATGAAGAAGATTTGACAGCTGAAAGAGGAGATGAAGATAAGAAGAAGAAAAACATTGCCTTGAAAGTATCAAAATTTGAAAACAATGAGGAAAGCGATCTTGAAGATGAAGAGATGGATATGATAGCTAGAAAGTTCAGGAAATTTTTCAAAAAATCCGGTGAACAAAGAAAATTCAAAAACTTCAAGAATCAAAAGGAGAAGAAGGAAGCAATCATATGTTATAAATGCAAGAAGCCTGGCCATATAAAACCGGAATGTCCCCTTCTCAACAAATTCAAGAAGAAAGCTATGTTGGCAACATGGGATGATAGCGATGAAGAATCAAGTGAAGATGAACAATCATAAGAAATATCAAACTTGGCACTCATGGCAATAGGAGAAGATGAGCTTGATGAGGTAAGTGATCTTCCATCTTATAATGAATTATATGATGCTTTTAATGAGTTGCATAGTGATATGATGAAAATTAGAAAGAAAAATGCATGTCTTAAGAAGAACATATTAGAACTTTCAAATGAAAAGGATGCTATGCAAAAATGTAATGATGTGTTAAATGATAAGGTTAAAGAGCTAGAATTAGATAATGAAAGATTGCATGATAGAATTGCATCTTTAAAAGGTCAACAAAGTACTTCATATGAACATGAAAAATTACATGTTGATAACTTGATCAAAGAAAATGAAGAACTTAAAAAGAAGAGCAATGAACTAAATGAGATTGTTTCTAAATTCACAAATGGGCAAAAGAACTTAGAAAAATTACTTGGTGCCCAAAAATGTGTGTTTGATAAAGGAGGGATTGGTTATAAACCTAATTTGAAACAAAAATACTACAAAAGCTACTTTGTTAAGGCTACTACCACTAATAATCATAAAATTGTTTGTCATTATTGCAATACAGATGGTCACATGAAAAATAGATGTCCTATTAAGAGAAATGCTTATTATGGAGTTAAATTTGTTTGGGTTCCAAAAGGAACCATTACTAACACTCAAGGACCCAAAGAGTTTTGGGTACCTAAAATTTGAGATCTTCTCTGCATGAATCAAAGAAGAAGGGAAAGAGCAATAAATAGTATTTGGACAACGGATATCCAAGACATATGACCGATGATTATTCATGACTCTCAAGTTTTACCAAGATCAAAAATGGTGGGGATGTATCCTTTGGAGATAATTCAAAAGGAAAAATCATTGATATTGGTAATGTCGGTCAAGTTTCCTCAACTCTCATTGAAAATATATGCTTTGTTGGAAAGAGGTGTGTTAACGTTTATACTATTGATATAGATTGTGCATCTACTCATGATGATTTATACACTATCTTCCTTGTGTTTCTATAATATGATAATCGAATGTTTGTTTGTCTTTGGATGTGTTTTCATGCATTGTATTGGTCTTTCAAGACATTTTTTATCAATAAAATGATTTAGAAATGTATTGAATGTTGGCCGTAGATAAAAACATATGTGCGAAATCAAAGTCAAGAAAACGGATTACCGTTTATGGTTAAAACGGCTTACCTTTTAATTCCAGAAACACTAAAATTTTTTTTTATATTAGCGGCTAACCGTTTATTACTAACGGTTAACCGATTATGTTTTCTAGCTCTCTGGACGCTATCGGTGAACCGATTTATTTACACGGCTCGCCGTTTTCGTGCGATATAAAACTGAGTCTGTTCTTCTTCTTCGTTTCTAGTTACCCCCTCACCGTTTTCTCTTACCAGCAAACCCGAAGCTTTCTCTCTCTCCAGTTTCTTGTTTCTCTTGTCATTTCTTGCCAAAACACGACCATAGAAACATTTCTCATCATCTTTAGACCATTTTTAACCGTTCAAAACATCAAATTGCTGCCCAAATCTCGAAATCCCAATTTGAAACCCTAAGCGCAGCGAAACAAATTTTTTGATTTTTGACTCACTTTTTGACGATTTCCCACCAAATTGAGCCTCCAAAAACCTTTCTCTACTCATTTTTATTCATCTTATTGGTCCCGTTTGCATCATTTTCATCTTTTTGCCAAAATCCCAAAATTTTCAAGCTCCATCAATGGCCGAATCTTCAAGAACTGGCAGGAAGAGGAAATCAATCCCAAGTAGAAACCCCATACCTCCTAGAGAGACAACCGAGTTCCAGAGACTGCATTTTCCAACCGCTCCGCTTGCTAAACGTTTCGAAACCCGATTCATGGGTCGTAAGGTAATCGACTCTTACTTTGTGGATTTAGATAACTTTGAGGAGTTGGTTGTTTGTGGAAAAAGTGTTAAGCAGATGTTGTTGCCATGGGAGTCGGCATTAGACTTAGAGGAAAGGATTTATCCTAACCTAGTTCGTGTTTTTTATTCGAACATGAAATTGTCGGCAGAAAGAGTAGATAGAATAGTTACCAGTATTGGGGGTGTTCCTATTGATTTTGATGTTATTGATTTAAACACCATTTTAGGACTCCCACTTGATGGACATAATATCTACACTTCTAGGAAGGAATTATCCTTTGCCGATTTTAACCATACCAAAGGGGTTAGGAACATTTGTCGGCGACGAGATCTCACTGATGAGATCTGCGCCCTTCCTTTTAGAGCCCAACTTTTGCCGCTGTAGGTTAGGATTCTACACACCATTTTGCAGCATATTGTAACTCCTAGGAAGGGACACTCGGATGAGGTCACTAGGTTGGATGTAGGGATTCTTGATAGTCTTCTTAGTAGACACCGTATTAACCTCGGGTATATTATTTTGCGCTATATGTTGAATACCCCAACTGTTACACATAGGCTACTTTCGTACGGTAACATTATCTCTAAGCTTTTGCGACACTTTCGCATACCTCTTCGAGACTCCATGTATGTTGAGACCAAGAAGATTGGAAAAGAGGCTATCTCGGCGATTGGGTTTTCTCAAAGGCGTCAGGATTGGATCAAAACGCCTAATGCGAAAAACCAAGACACCCTCGTAGCTCCAGAAGATGCCCGGTTCCTCAACGACATCTTTACTTCTGATCAGCTGCCTGACTTTCGACTCGGTGCTCGCCCTCCGCCCCCTCGTCGCGGATCTGCCTCACAGCCTCCGACAGAATCTGATTCTCCGGCGCATGAGACGGAGACCGATCGGCCATCTACTTCCGCTGCTCCATCTGCTCCTGATCATTATCTTCAGCAGCTCATTAGCGATATTCGCGCACTTTCCGAGCGGCAGCAGCAGCTTCAGGATCAGTTTGCATCCTTCCAGCTTCAAAGAAGCCAGATCTTTGGATGGACAAAGAAGTAAGATCTTTTTCTCGCTTCTCGGCATTCCTCCTTCCTCTTCTTCTTCTCCTCCTCCTCCTCCTCCTCCGCAGTAGCTTCTTAGTGTTTCAGATACATTGATTTCGCACAAACATTTCATGACTTTGATTATTTATGTATGATGTTGGTGCTCATGTTTTATATCTATGATTATTTTCTCTTTTGGATCTTGATCTTATTGCTTGGTTCAATTGGTTGTATCCTATTCTTGATTTGTTGGGTGTATATTCTTTTTGGGATGCTTAAAATACAAGGGAAATGCTGCCAAAATTTTTACTTGTCAAAACACGGCTATTTATTTTTTAATCTTTTCTTTTTGATGCTGAAGGGGGAGAATACCAAAACGGGAGTTTCCAAAAAATTTTTTATTTTTCAAGGGAGCTTATTTTCAGGGGGAGTTAAAACAAAATTTTTCTTACCTTCACATATAAAATTTGTCATCATCAAAAAGGGGGAGATTGTTAATCTTATAATAATGATTTTGATGATAACAAAAATTATATTGATTAAAATGTTTGGGCTATTAAAATGAACTTCTTAAAGTCATACATTTGTTTAAAAGAAACAAAACCTTTTCAAAATGATGAAACTGGAAATTAACCGTTTAAATATAACGGTTAACCGATAAATTCCAGTGAGGAAAAGTTTTCTAGTCTTGAACCGTTTAGCTAAAACGGAGAGCTGAGTTTGTTTCAAAGGTTCTGAAAATTAACGGTGCACCGTTAATTAAAAAACGACTAACCGATAAATTCCAGTAAAGAAAAAGTTTTCTACTCTTGAACCGTTTAGCAAAAACAGAGAGCTGAGATTTGTTTTGCCGGTTACTGGAAATAAACGGTGATCCGATAATTGGAAACGGTAAACCGTTTATTTGAAACCAAAGGATAACGACTAGTTGAAAAGTCAAAACGGCTAACCGGTAGAGACAAACGGCGATCCGATTATGCTCAGAAAGTCAATAACGGCTAGTTTTCAGGTCCAACTATAAGAAGGCTCAATCAAATTCAAACAAATGTGATCCAACATTTGATATTTGAGCTTCCTACTGAGAAACAATCTTCTTTGAGCTTCAATTGTGTTTCATTTCATTCCCTCACACATTAAAATTTCAATTGTAATCATTTGGAGTGTGTGAGAGATTATTTGTTATTAAATCTCTATCATTGAGTGATTGTAAGTGTTGGGAACACTTGGGTTGAGAGATTGGGTTTAATCTCTTATTGTAAAGGTCCATTGACACCTTGGAAGTCAAGTGTAAGTGTTTTGAAGCCTTGGAGGCTTGCATAGTGGAATCCTCAAGCCCGGTGAGCTTGGAGGTGTGGACGTAGGCATGGTTGGCCGAACCACGTAAAAATCAAGTGTTTGATTTCTCTTTCCTTATCCTTTTTAATTTTGAACATTGTTAAATTTATTGCTTTTAATTTTAATTAAGACATTAGTTTTAATATTGTGTAATTTTATTGGCTTAGTTTTTAAATACCCAATTCACCCCCTCTTGGGTAGCCTAAATAGAATTTCATTTTCTACATAACTATTTTAACACCAAAGATAAAATGAGAAATTAAAAATTTATCATGGTTTAAGTAGCAAAAATAAAATTTTTTATAAGATTAAAGTGTGGTTCACCAAATATATTGATAGTAAGCAATTCCAACACAATAACGCTCTTTCCTTTTCTCCAAGAAATTTAATCTAGAGGCACTTCCATCTCAAATATTTGGTATTATCAAAGAAACAATAGGATGTTATATTCTATGCATCTATTTAATTGTTTCTCAGCTTGTCAAAGCTTAGGAATACTATCAAGTCATATAATTTAGCAGTATAATAGTTAGAAAAGCTATTAAATTATATAATTTAATAGTATAATGATATTAATTTTTTTTTAATATTAATAAAGATCAGTACTCCTGAATTAAGGTTATATTGTATTTAATTTATAACACAACAGCATTATATGATCCGGGCAAAGTATCTCGTATGGAACGAAATCCTCTACTCATTTTGCATTTTGCTTGCTTTTTAGAATGCTTTGTCTTTTTTGTGGGCATTAAATTTAAAATAATAATAATAATAAATTACAACTATCTGATTGAGTAAGGGACACATCCCCATGGATCAAAATTATGCAAGCAAAAGGTAAGATGGGCAGAGAATCTCAGTCAATTCCTTTAGCTAAACATAAGAAAATTTAGGTGTTTTTGAAATTTTATTCTACTCACTGGTCACAAGTCTATAAGAGCAGTAATAAGGTCAAACATACAAAGATGACTAATTTTAGAAAAATTAAATCTAATCTAAGTAAATTATAATTATATCCTAATTTAATGTAAAAATATTTTACTTTTAAAAATCTAAACTGAATTTAACAAGATTTTAGAATCCACCATTATTAAACTTAATAATTATTTAATTATTAATTACTTTACTGTTTTGGAGTGACAAGTTAAAACTATTTTATGAGACGACTACTACTACTTGTTAATTTAATACTTTAACCACCGATTAAAATAAATCTTATATAGATTCTTTTTCTATTGTATGCAAATAATTTCAATGAACATAAATAAAAGACAATCACTTATAAATTTTATAATCGAGGCATAAGTTAGTTGAAAAACACTCAATTAGGCTTGATAAAAAAAACCCAAACCAACCCAACTAGGCTTAGGTTCAGTGGGCTTAAGCCTAATTCTTCTTAGGAGAGTCTGAACAAAACCTTAAGAAAAATGCTTAAACTAGTCCTGACCCTCTATTTTTATAAATATAAATTTATAAATTAGAATATTAAATTAAAATCTAAAATATGATAATAAAAAAATTGAAATCCATAATTTATAAATCAAAGATGACTAAAAAACCCTAAATTTATGACACTAAACTATCTCTTAAGCCTTAATTAATTAAAAGCCTTAATTAATTAAAAAAGTATTTGACTTAGATAATTTAATAATAAAAATTAAATATATAAAATTTTACTCTCTTCATTTTTTTTATTTATGACTTTATTTTAAAATAATCATTTTCTTAATTTATTTTTTTATTATAATAACTTATTATTAATTATTAACTCATTACTACTTATTAGACATAGGGTTGGAAAAACCCGATGTGACCCTTCAATTTGCCATCCCTCCGCTCAATTATGCGCGACTTCCTCTATTTTTCTCTGTGAGCACTGGCCGCATCTTTGCTTCTTGTCAAAGTATCAAATCCATATGAAAAAGAAAAAAATAATAAAATAAAGGGGAAGGCAGAGAGGGAGAGAGGAGACAGTATCAAATCCGTTAAGCCACGCAAAAATTTCAAGGGCCTTTAATTAAATATCAAGAGCCACAAAATGGCTATGCTACAACAGTAATGGTAATGTTAGGTTTGCAGATATATGAATTTCAACTTAAATTTTTACTATTATGACATTTATCAATTGGATGATAAAATGAAGTAATAGGTAATTTTATATTCAACATCTAATAGATAAATAATACATAATATTGAGACTCAAATTAAGACTTAAATGTTGAGATCTCTTGCATTATTAATAGAGAAAAAGTCCTTTTCATCCTTAGATTTTGATACAATAGCTAATTTCATCCTTATTTTTTTATACAATAGCCCAATTCATCTTTACTTTTTAAACAATAGCTTAAAACATCATTTTATTCATTTACAGTTAATTTACTATATAATATATTGAGGAGATATTTGGCACCCATCATAACAAGAGTTGCATTATGTTAGCAATGCAACCTCATGTTTGGCTATAGCAATTGGCTGCATTACATGCATTATAATGTATTATAATATAGCCAATTACTACATAAGTTAAACCTGAGTGAGAGTCGAGTTTAGTTGCCATATTAGTTAGGTTTTTTTAAACTTTATTATAATAATATATAAATAAATATAAGTTTTTAACTTAAAATAATATTAATTTTATTTTCTTTTGTTTTTAGATTATAACTATTAATATAAATTAATAGATTTGAAATTTATTATTCAATAATATTATATTATACTTTTTGTAACTAAATAATGTATTATTTATTATTATTATTTAAAAATTGATTATTATTTAACAAGTTAATATAACTAATAAAATGCTTTAAAATATATAAAAATAAAAATATAATAAAATATTACATTATTTAATTATATTATAGTAAATAATATATAAAAATTAATTATTTCTAAATAATTTAATGCAAATAATAATAAATACTTAAATATTAATAAATTTGAATAATATTAATTTAAAATTAATAGTAATACAAACAATGATATAAAATATTATTGTATATACTACAATTCATATTGTACCAAAAATGATATTGCATTACATCTTAATACATCATAATGCAATGCACCACAATATAATGTAGTTGATAGAAGACAATACAGTGTGCCAAAGGCAACCCTTAGGGCAAAATAAGATTTTCAATTAAATAGATTGAAACCATTTGAAAATAAAAATCTCAAGAATAATTAACAACATATGAATTTCCACATAAATTTAAAATTTAAGAATAACTCAATGAAATAAAAATAACTCTAAAAAATATGCAGTGTGTGTGTATATCTTTTAATGAAAACTCTCTCTCTCTCTCTTAATATATATATATATTGCGGTGCATTTTACCATATAGGAAATTAAATTTGTGCTTTATACTTTTAGTGTGTGTGTGTTTTTAAGTAAAGGAAGGGTCTGTGTTTATTTTTAGTAAAATAATAGTATTGATTGATTGATTATTTATTTATTTATTTATTTATTTATTTATTTATTTATTGTGATCAAATTGATTAAAGTCAAAGACAAACTTTTTTAAAAAAAAATCAATCTACTGCATGTGAAATCTATGATTTTCTTTTTGTCTTGAATATATATTTTACATATTATTTATTGTTATTATTGTTTATTCATTACGTTATCCTTAAACTTTAAATTTATGCATATGTCATTTAATTGTGTTTGAGAGTTATACTTTAAAATGTTTTGTATCTCCTCATTTCAAAATCTTATTTTGTCCACAGTAAAGGAAAAAGCCCTTTTCACCCCTAAGGTTTGATACAATAGACCATTTTATCCTGATTATTTAAATAATAATGCAAAAATCCCTTTTATTAATTTACCATTAGTATACCTTGTAATTCACTAATGACAAAATAGGATTTTTAAAAAATGATATATAAATTTTTTAGCTTGTTTTTTACCTCAATATGGATAGTGATTCTTGATTTGAAAAAATATTATTGTTGTTGTTGTTGTTGTTGTTATCATCATCATCATCATCGTCATTAAAAAAAATTAATGAAAACACACACACATGTTGCATATTTGTTAGTGCTATTTTTGTTTAATTAAGTTATCCTTAAATTTTAAATTTATGGAAAGTAAGATGTTATTTAATTGTTTTTGAGATTTTTATTTTAAAGTAATTTTACCCTCAATGAATTACATAGTAAACTAATTGGAAATTTATAGAAGGATATTTTGGACTATTGTTTGAAAAATAAGGATGAAATGAGCTATTGTTTGAAAAATAGGGATGAAATGAGCTATTGTTTAAAAAGTAAAAATAAAATGGGCTATTACATCAAACTTTGGTAGTGAAAAGTGTTTTTTCCTAACAATAAATTAATGGATGGATGTTTTGGGTTATGCTAAAAAAATAGTGATGAAAGAAACTATTATTTAAATAATACGAATAAATTGGGCTATTTCATCAAACTCAAGGGTAAAAAAAGCTTTTTCTCTGATTGTTGCTACAAACTTGAATACGTAATATACTTTAACAATGAATTTGATTTGAAGTCAGCCTTAAGCCCATAAGTGACAAAACTTATGGGATTTCCTCCTCAAAAATAGGTTTTCCAAGAGCAAAAATATCATTAACCATAGCAAGGATTATAGAATTAAATTTAAATATGGTTTCATGTTCATGCATTTTCAAGTTCTCAAAATTATATGTAAGTTTTTGAAGTTTAGAACATTTTATCATATTGTTGCATTCAAAAGTACTTTGTAGTATATCCCAAACAGCTTTAGATGTCCTGCATGTAGAAATTAATTGGTGTTGAAACACATAAACTCCATTGACAATGGAATTAAGTCCTTTTGCATTATATCTAGACGCATCAAGGTCATCATTAGTCCATTCTTTAACTGGCTTTAGAGATTCTACTCCATTTTCATCAATTTTGATCGGTGGAGTATATTTAGTGAGTATGCATTGCCAAACTCTTTCATTAATATATGTTAGATAAATCTCCATTCTTTGTTTCCAATAAGCATAATTTGTCCTATCTAGCACAAGTGGATGAGCCAAAGAGCCCTACTCTTTTTGCAAATTCATACATACAAAATAGATCTAGGTTCTAATAGTCTTATCAAACAAACGGTTAGTGTCCTGCTCTGATACTAATTAAAAAAAATTCAGATCTATTGCAAATAGGTGTAGATAGTGAAAACCCTAGTATTAACAACTTAACTAATTTTTGACAATACTGTTCACCGTTATTGTTCACTAGAGATGTTCACAATTATTGTTTACGAGTACTATTCATGGGAACTATTCATCCGCATAAAAAACATTAATTTTTCAAAAAAAATAAATTACAAAAATTAAATGACATGGAGATTTTATGTGGTTCGGATTAATCAATCCGACATCCACGAGGCCATACCCAAATGAAAAGTAATTCATTAAGTTGAGATGTTACAACCTATGGATTGACAAAACTTAAGACTCTTACTTATAGCTTATCACCATGCAATTTACTCAACCTTAGATTGAATCTACTTCTCTTAAATAACCACTACCTCTCTTGATCCATAATCCTCAAGGCACTTTGCAAATGGATCAATAGCAATTCTTCAATTCTTCGATGTCTAGTGATTTAAGATCTACACAAACTCTCCATAGAGATGAAAAGAAATAATCTCATAACAAGATTTAGAATGAAAACAAATCAACACAATATTATGTGCCAAATCTGAATTCTCTACGGAGGAGGCCGAATTTTGATTCTCTGCTTTATACTTTGTGTTCCACCTTCAATTATGAAATACCTCTCTTTATATATGCACTACGGTTCTATAAAAAGTGCAAGTCCTAAAAGACTTAGATTATTTCCAAATAAGAGTTTCTTTCCTCTTATAATTCTTATGAATCTGAATAAGAATAATCTAATCTTCTTGCTTTGCTTCTCTTCCAAGAAATATCTAAAGCATTTAATAACTTCCTGTTTGAACTAACTTCTTACTTTAAGTAGATCTCATGCGCCAATTATAAAATCCCATCATTAATGACTTCCTAAATTAGACATCTAATTAAAATAAGAAATAAATATTCTTAATAAATTGGAATCTCACTAAATTAGAAAATTAATAAATTAATCCCTATTATAAGATATGCAATAAATAAAATTCTAATTTAACTAGACTTGCCATAAAATGCTAACTTTATAAATAATTGACTCAACCTAATTTTATCTTTGAGTAGTCAATCAAGTAAAATAATTTTAAAACCACTCGACTATGCTTTTGGAGGCTAGATTTTCATTGTGATTGAATCGGTTCTAACAAAGGCTACCTTACTATGCACCGGTTCCATTAATAGACCATTTGGAGTTAAATAAATGAAAAAAATAATAATCTCAGGATTTCAATGATGATACATTCAACGGCTGGAAGGGGAGTACGAAGATTGAGGGAAACCAGAAGAACTGGGAAGTGGTGGCTCAATTGATATTCTAGTAAGAAAAAAAGAAAATGCATGTGAGATTTCACTTGTGATGTCTATGTGAAATTGAGGAAAATGTGAAAAAATAGCAGAAGTGAAATAAAAAAAAAAGGTAAAAACACAAGCGATTTACTTTGTTGTTCTTGCATTCATACGATAGTTATGTACATTGTGGCAAATCTAACCCAAGGACATTTTAAATTGGAGAAAGGAAAAAGTGTGGAAATAGAATGAACGGAAATCATCATAGAATGAAGGCGTGTGATAAAATTTTTATAAATATTTTACTTAGAAGTAAAATGAAAGGATTAGAAACTTGGCAGTGATTTATTTTGAAAATGGTAACAATTCTTCCATTGTTCTTTTCAAGTTCAGTAATTTACTAAAGGAGGTGCATAGATATTCGGAGATGAAATATTTATCATATACGAATGTGTTGAATGTGCAGGACGTAATAGGGAAGTGCAAGGAATTTAGAAGTGATGAACCAAAAATGAAGAAAAAATTGAGGAATCCAAAAAATATGTATGTTTTTGACATAAAATAAATTATTTATGTGGTTAAAATTTCTCATGTTATAATTTCAATGTAAATGGTGATGTAGAAATGATCATGTAGGGGAACATAAATGAAGAGAGGAAACAAGATTCTCCAACGAAGAGGCACATGATAATTTTTTGTGGAAATTGATGTGAAAAAAATGGATTTTTTTTGTGACATATAAAAAGAACATATGCTAAAATTGCAAGTATTGTGTAATAATGCATGATTTGGTCAAAGAAGGAAATTGGAACCTCAACAAAGAAATCTCACCATATCAAAAATGATTTATATTACACAAAAAAGGCATTGATTGAAGTAAGTGATATTCCAAAATTCGATACATAATGTGCCTCGGAACGATTTGGAAAAGTGATATCAAATTTTACTAAAGAGCAAAATACGGCAAAACGATAAATAGGATTTGGAAACATTGCAAAAATAAAATGTGGGCGGTTAAAATGAACTCTTTGTGGTAGATTGTTTGATAGTTTCAATGTTAAAAAAATACTATAGAAATCCATGGAAAAGAAATTTCAGTAAATCCTCAAGTTCTTAGTAGCATTATAAGGGTAAAAGACAGGGATTTGGATATAGTGCTAAAAGGGGAGAGGTCAGACATACAAGGGGTGTCCACGTAAAAAGTGTAGAAGAAATTTTATTAAATCATAAAGTTTGCAATGAATATTTCAAGATTGTGTTCGTACTTTTCACTATTGCAATGTTAAAAATATATTAGTGTTTCCTATTTGTTTTCCTTGGTCAATGTTAAAAATATAGAAAACAGAAAATGGGCTTCTTTCAGTTTTTACAAATTGGTGCAAGTTATAACTAAATATAAAGAGGAGCATTTTACATATATTAATGGTTGTCTACTTTTTATGTCAGTTAGTTTCGCTTAGTTTCTCTTAGTTGCCTCTATTCTTTTAAGTAGATACATGTTCATTGTATTAAGTTTTAACTTGTTTTTTAAGCGTGTCACAAAGTATGTTAATTTTGATCATTTATAAATGTAGGTGTTGTATTTCAACTATGTTGTTTATGGCAATATTGGAGGAGATGTTGCAAAGGTTCCCGTTGGATTATGGAACAAGAAAAAAATAAGACGGTTCATTAAGTGGTTGGATAAACATGGTGGTTTTGACAACAAAGAGGTATGTTCCCTATAAAATAATCCATCATTTAATACAAATATAATAATTTTGCCAAAAGAACATCATGTTTGAGTTTATTGGGAGGTTTATTGATAAATAGTCTAAAACTTTGTGATATCTCCAGGTATTAGTCTGAGATATAAATTATACCAATGCAGTGAATGTCCATAGTGAACGAGACAATAACATTAATAATTTTTTGTCATATCTACATTTTGTGATTAAGAAACTTGATTCACAAACAGAGGATATTAAAGGGTTGTCTGCCACTATAGAGGTGTTAACCGCTCGTGTAGAATCTTGAAATAGATTTTTATATAAAATGATATCAACTGTTAAGGTATGGGTTCCGTCCAAATGTCTTTGTGATTGGGACACATTTGTGAAATAAGATGAGAAATTGATAAGAAGCTACACAGGACTAGTCGTATAGCCAAACCCAACAGCAAGTACATGGAATATTCATGGGCACGTCATTAGCCATGCAACGTTTGAGATGATGATCTGGAGCTGATTTCTTCAAACTAGCCGTTGCTTATCTTTCATGCAAGTATTTGTTTTGATATATATTTTGGAATAATAGTCAAGTTGTTGAGATGTTGTTAACAACTTGATTTAGCTAGCTTTGTTCAAGCCTTGTTTCACTGCTACAACAAGGAAATTAGTTTTGTATTAGACTATAAATAAGTTCTTTTTCAATAATAAGGAGTAGATTCTCAGTTAAAACAAAACAATATTTGTGGTAGTTCTCACCCAAAAAAGAACAAGCAATTTATTTTTGTCAATCCAACTAGTTTTGACTAGGACCGCTATTAGTGGTATCAGGGCTAAGTTAGGATGGCAACCAACAAAGAGCGTATCGAGCGAGTAGAAGCAGAGGTCGGGGAAATACAAGACAAGATTCAACGGATGGAGTTGGCAATCAACGACAAATTGGCCCATATTGAGGCAATATTAAGCAAGCTTGCAGACTTAATAAACACTTCAAAAGAGTCGCCAAGTATCAACAACAATACTGCATCTTCACGACCTGGCCGAGAGGTCAGTACAGGAGGGCCTCAACAATTCCAATCCGAGATAGCAAAACTGGAATTCCCTCGCTATTCCGGCGACGACCCCACCGAATGGTTCAATCGTGCAAGTCAGTTCTTTGAATACCAGGAATCAACAGACGATCAAAAAGTAGTTCTAGCGTCATTCCACTTGGAGGGAGAAGCAAATTAGTGGTGGCAATGGCTTCGAAGGTCTTATCAAGATGAAGGCAAAGTTGTAACTTGGGAGGTGTTTGTGGAGGAGTTATGGGCAAGGTTTGGACCAACAGACTGTGAAGACTTCGACGAGGCTCTTTCACGTGTTAAACAAATTAGTACTCTCCGTGACTACCAGAAGGAATTTTAACGACTCAAAAATCGTGTTCAAGGCTGGACGCATAAGGTACTTGTTAGGACATTCATGGGAGGGCTTAAACCAAAGATATCTAAAGAAATTCGACTGTTTCGACCGAGGACTCTTAAAGAAGCAATCAACTTGGCCAAAATGAGGGAGGAGCAACTGACTCAACAATGAAGACTATTGAGATCACCAATCTTTAATCGTTCACCAACGGCACAAGTCACCAACCAATGTGCTTCACCAACAGTACCCTTCAAAAGACTTTCTTGAGAGGAGATGCGAAAACGCAGGTTACAAGGATTATGTTTTAACTATAATGAAAAATTCTCTGCAGGTCATAAGTGCACAAAGGCACAGTTGTTAATCTTAGAAACAAGTGATAGCGAAGAGTACACAGAAACAACGCAACAGGAGTATGAGACAGAAAAGCACGACAAACCTAAAATAACATTCTATGCTTTGACAGGCTGGGCCGCTCCTAAGACCATGCGAGTCAAAGCTAAGATTGGGCCACACGAGATTATTGTACTAGCGTACAGCAGCTCAACGCACAATTTTATCAACTCGCGTTTGGCTAATATGCTTCAGCTCCCAGTTCAACCGACATCAGCGTTTCCAATCAAAGTGGCCAACGGAGAAAAAGTTATTTCGCCAAGGAAAACATGACAAGGTACATGTTTTAATCCAGGACGTCCTTTTTGAACTCACTCTCTACTCATTGCCGATTATAGGACTCGACATGGTGCTTGGCGTCCAATGGCTTGAAATCTTAGGGTTAGTGGTTTGCAATTAGAAACAATTAACAATGGATTTCGATTGGGATAATGCTAAGCAGCGGTTGCAAGGGCTGGATCCACAAACAATTCAAGCTACAACATTATCTGAAGTCACCAAAGATATGAAACAAGGGCACAACGTGTTTGCTATATGTCTCCATTTAAATACTGAGGAATCATATGCAGTAGCACCAGCCAGCATGAGAAGCTTGTTAGAAGAATATTCTGAGCTCTTCATGAAGCCCAAACAACTCCCACCAACACGAGAAATCGACCACCGAATCACTCTTAAAGAAGGAGTAGAACCAATTAATGTGAGCCCTATCATTATGCTTATTTCCAAAAAACGGAGATTGAAAAACAAGTGAATGAAATATTGTCTTCCGGACTTATTCGACCAAGCACTAGCCCCTTCTCATCACCAATACTTCTAGTCAAGAACAAAGATGGCAGTTGGAGGTTTTGTACTGACTATAAAGCACTTAATGGGGTTACAGTAAAAGACATGTTTCCAATACCAACAGTAGAAGACATGTTAAATGAATTGTACAGCACAGCATACTTCACCAAACTAGAGCTCAGAGCCGGCTACCATCAGGTACGGATAAACTCATCAGATATACATAAGATGACTTTTCGCACACACAATGGCCATTATGAATATTTGGTAATGCCATTTAGCTTATGTAACGCTCCATCCACCTTTCAAGCAATTATGAATGGTATTTTTCGGCCCCATCTTCCGAAATTTATATTGGTATTTTTTGAAGACATCTTGATTTATAGTCCCACGTGGGAATGTCATCTAAAACACGTTAGACAGGCTTTGGAAATTCTTAAACAGCAGTAATTTTTTGTCAAGGCTAGCAAGTGCAATTTTGGCCAGTAGGAACTTGAATATTTAGGACATATCGTCATTTACCGTGGTGTGAAGATGGATGAACGAAAAACTATAGCAATGGTGTCATGGCCAACGCCGCAGAATATTACGGAGCTAAGGGGATTTTTGGGCCTAACGGGGTATTATCGCAAGTTTGTTCGTAGGTATGGCCTGTTAGCCCGACCCCTGACCAATCTACTTAAGAAAGGCCAATTCGGGTGGAATACTGAAGCTGCAACAACATTTAAACAATCGAAACGCACCATGACTCAAACTCCAGTACTTTCTATGCCTAATTTTAACGATGTTTTTGTTATTGAAACTGATTCGTCAAGTGATGGCATTGGAGCAGTACTGCAACAAAACGACAAACCAATAGCTTACATGAGTCAAGCGTTGGGTATAATAAAAAAGACTTGGTTGACATATGTGAAAGCGATGTTGGCAGTGATAGAGGCGGTGCGATTATAGAGGCCTTATCTATTGGGGCAGCGATTTATGATACAAACAGATCAGAAAAGCTTAAAATATCTCTTGGAGTAGAAGATAGCAACTCTCGATCAACAGCAATGGATGGTCAAACTCATAGGTTACGATTACGAAATTCGATACCGTCCTAGCAAGGAAAACGCTGTTGCCGATGCACTCTCTAGGAGAACTGACAACCCAACTCTTAATCATCTTTTTGTACCGCAGGTGTCACTATAGGGAGAAATTAAAAAGGCTATGCACGAAGATGATTATCTAAAGAAGATTGCACAGCAAGCTGAGACTCAACCTGACAACCCTTATGCAATAAAAAATAGACTCATATTTTTCAAAGACAGGGTAGTAGTTTTGTAAAAGATGCGTGACGATTTATTATTTGAGGCCCATAATACGAAAATAGGAGGGCATTCCGGAGTCCTTTGCACCTACAAACGCCTGGCGCAGCAATTTTATTGGCCCTCAATGTTCCAATCCGTTTAGGATTATGTCAGTAAGTGTATTGTTTGCCAGAAGACTAAGAGTGTAACGCTGAAACAAGAAGGGCTTCTTCAACCGCTGCTTATTCCTTGCCAAGTGTGGGAGGATATTTCCTTAGATTTTATTGAAGGGCTACCTAATTCACAAGGAAGAGATACAATATTTAAGATAGTCGATAGGCTCAGCAAATATGCACACTTCCTTTCCTTGTCTCACCCATTTACTACTAAATCTGTTGCTGAAAGATTTGTTGACGAAGTGGTAAAACTCCACGGCATGCCCAAGAGTATAGTAAGTGATCGAGATCCATTATTTATTAGCAAATTTTGGAATGAATTTTTTACACTGTCAGGCACGCAATTGAAAGTGAGTTCAGCCTATCATCCGTAAACGGACGGCCAAACGGAAGTTGTTAACAAATGTCTGGAACAATATTTACGCTGTTTTACGCACCAGTGGCCGCGCAAGTGGAACATGTATCTGTCGTGGGCTGAGTTTTGGTACAATACCACTTTTCATGTATCCACCGGAATGACCCCTTTACGAGCTCTCTATGGCCGACCTCCTTCTTCTGTCCTCGTATATTCGATCGGGTCTTCACCGGTTCATGAAATCGATCAAGCTTTACAAACCAGAGATGAGTTATTGCGGCAACTAAAATCTAACCTTGCTGCAGCAGCTAATCGGATGAAACAGATGACATATAAGAAAATAAGGGATGTCGAATTCAAAAACGGAGACATGGTGTACTTGCGCTTGCATCCATACAAGAAATCTTCAATTTTCAAGCGTGCACATCAAAAATTAAGCAACAGGTATTTTGGACCATATCAAATAATTAAAAAAGTGGGTCATGTCGCTCAAGTTGCTAGAGGGTGCCAAGGTTCATTCTACATTTCATGTTTCATTATTAAAGAAAATAATGAGGGATTTGACAGTGAGCAACACGGAGTTACCTCCTGTAGATGATAAAGGTGTGCTGGTTTTAGAACCTAAATCAGTTTTGGACACTAGGTGGCTTAAAAGAAATGGTAATATTATTGAGCAAAGTTTGATTCAGTGGAACAAACTACCAATGGAAGAGGCCATTTGGGAAGATACTACCGTCATTAAGCAGCGGTTTCCTTTGCTGACCCTTGAGGACAAGGGTCCTCTTCCACGGGGGAGTAATGATAAGAAGCTACGCAGGACTAGTCGTATAGCCAAACTCAACAGCAAGTACATGGAATATGCATGGGCACGTCATTAGCCATGCAACGTTTGAGATGATGATCTAGAGCTGATTTCTTCAAACTAGTCGTTGCTTATCTTTCATGCAAGTATTTGTTTTGATATATATTTTGGAATAATAGTCAAGTTGTTGAGATGTTGTTAACAACTTGATTTAGCTAGCTTTGTTCAAGCCTTGTTTCACGGCTACAACAAGGAAATTAGTTTTGTATTGGACTATAAATAAGTTCTTTTTCAATAATAAGGAGCAGATTCTCAATTAAAACAAAACAATATTTGTGGTAGTTCTCACCCAAAGAAGAACAAGTAATTTATGTTTGTCAATCTAGCTAGTTTTGATTGGGACCTCTATTAGAAATGTACGCAAAACAGACGAAACAGACAGACTTTAAAGGGGATCAAAGAGAAATTTCTGTTAGTTGATGTTAATTACAATATGATTGGAATAGATAAGAAAATAACTGAATTCAAATGTAAAAATGTGGAAGGCAACCATGACTTGTTCGTTAACTGCCATTTAATCAATTTTGGTTACATGGTGACATATAATTGGTGATTTTATATGTAGTTAAAAATATTTTTTCAGGTTGATAATGTTTCAAAATCAGTTCCTTTGCTGAACTCATCTATGTATAGCATTGAGGAGACTAATGAAATGTCACTTAAAGGTAAAAAGAACTCTAGCTCACATCACCCTATCCATTTATGGCCTCAAAGTAGAGCATGAAGTTCACATTCATCCACCTACAAAAGACGAGAAAAGAGAGTAAAAAAAGGTGAAAAATGGCTAGTGTTTTTTTTGTTGTCATATCACCATTAATTTATAAAATATGTAAGTCAATGCTTGTTTCGTAATTTATCATCAGGTTGAAGATAATGTTTCACACATCATTAATTTGCTAAACTCGCTTATAAATAGATTTTGTAGGAGTTTTGAAGTGAATTTCCCACGGTTTACACTTTATAGAGCTGGACTATTTGTGGTGACAACGCTAATATAAGATGACGACTTGTGTATTTTATCATATGCATTGGATGATAATTTAGACAAAGGGTTGGAAACCTAAATGCTTTTGTCTTATATCTTTTATTAATAACTTTAGGTTTTATAGCCATGTGCAAGATTAATAATATTATTTAGAAGATGAGTTAATAACATGGTCATTTTTGTTTGTTTAAGGAAAGGCTCGTTGAATTAGAGATGAATTTTTTTTGTCGAGTTGGAATGTTATCTTTAAACCCAATAAAGTGGATTCACAATGATGCACGTTGCATCTGTTATCCTTTTATTGTACATATGGTACCTTAAGAATATTTTATGAATTTGGTTTTGTAGATTATTACAACTCTTGTTGAAATGTTAACATACCAAGAGAGATGTAAGTTGCCAAATTCAAAAGTGAACTAGTACTTCCCTTCGAAATTTTCGTTGAGTATTGAACATAGTAATTTTCATGTGCTAGTTTTGAAATATTTGTTAACAATACTATATTCATATATGACTTAGACAATGTGCAAGACAAAAGGTAGTTACCTTAGTCGTTTCATGCAAGTAGTAATTTTCAGAAAACATTCGTGCCGAAGCTTTCTCGTTGTTCTAAGGTCTGTATATTGTATGACTAGGAAACTTGTACAAGATAAAATATTCATTATTAAAGGTGTGGATTTGACCATGGAAAAAAAATTTAAATGGTTACTTGATTGGATTATCATAGATATACATCTCTATCCATGATGGGAATTTTCACTAGTACCTAGTTGTTAATATTTCAGAAACACGAGCTGATATTTAAGATCCTTTATGTAGTGCAAAGAACAAGCAATCATATGCAGAACACACCAACAATATTGATAGACCCTGTATTCTTTAAAATCAAGAGCAGTTTTGATTACTTTGAAACTAAGATCGGATACCCAAACAATTAATAATTTTTTTCCATTGCAGCTCACAGCTGTAGACTTTGTTCTGAATGAAGACATCAAAAGTTTACAATGTGGAAAAATGAAGTTTTCAACTTTTGAAATTTGTCATCGCAATGACTTTCCTAAGCAACAAATGGGTTTGAGTGTGGGCTATATATTATAATGTACATGCAAGGTTCAACATAAATTTTTTATTAGTGGGGCTATTAGAGCATCTCCAAAAAGCTCTTCAAATAAGATTTTATTGCTTATTTGGAGAGTCACATCAGTATTTAAGACTCTAAAAGGCATTCCAATTAAAATTCTTTAAATAAAAATGATTCTCTCTCTTCAATTTTGTATAGTTACTTTCTCTCTCTTCAATTTATATTTTATTACTTTTTATCGAAAAGAGAGAGAGTAATGCTTTAATTACCATTTACTTTTCCTTTGAAAAAAATATTTATTTGATTAAAATAATATTAAGTTATTTCTATTTGAAGAGCTTTTTGAAAAATAATATATTTTTTCACTCTTTTTTTTTTATACAAAAGTAAGCAAATAGATATTTGAAGAGTAAAACTAATAGAGCCTTTTGGAGATGCTCTTAGCAACTCTTAATTATCCTTTTCAAACCCCTTTCCTATTTATATCCTCTTTAATTCCTAAAATAGTCTTTATTTTTCTTTTTTCCTCAGTAAACGCGTGTTAGATAAACTCTCTTTAATTTCAACCCCCTTTTAGTTCTCTCTTCAACCATCCCCTTCAAGTTTCTTCATTTTGTAGCCAAGATTGTTGATAATAGGGGTGGGCATTTGGTTCGGTTCAGGCCGAACAGAACTGAACCGAACCATATTATGATAATATGGTTCGGTTCAGTTCATAGTATAAAACCAAATGGTTCTAAATTTCTGAACCATTTGGTTTTTAATTTGGTTCGGTTTAAAACGAACCAAATTACCGAACCAAATGGTTTAGTGAAGAAATTAAAATTAAAATTAAAAAAAGTAGTGACAAGAAAAATACTTGTTGGCTATGTAGTTTTAAAATTTCTTTCGTAATATATAGTGGGCTTTTAAATTATTGTTGGATTTATGATGTTAATTTATTATTATTAGATTTTGTTATATTATTTATTGTTTGTGGATTTCTAAATTATTGTTGGATTTTATTATGTTAATTTATTATTGTTAAATTTTTTTATGTTGTTTATTATTTGTGGATTTATAGACTAAGGATTATTATTGTAGTAATAGTCTATTAGTATTATATTATTTTTATTAAATAATGAATATAGTATATATAGGTTGAAACCAAACCAAACCAAACCAAACCAAATTACCGAACCGAATTGAACTGAACTAAATTAATTTGGTTTGATTCGGTTCGGTTCTACAATTTGGTTCGTATTTGGTTCATAAAATCATGAACCATTTGGTTTCAGTTTGGTTTGGTTCTAGGCCTGAACCGAACCAAACTGGATAATGTCCACCCCTAGTTGATAACAACCTAATCTTTTGTCCTATGCACTTAATTTATTACTAGCTTTCAACTTGGTTTAAGCTTGGTTGTCTTATAGCATTTTAACAAAGTTAGTAACTTATGAAAATTTCACGAAATTATCTTTCTTATAAAAATAAATTGTTATAGTAAAAAATAAAGGGCAATGAACTGCCGACCACTTTTTTTCAAAAAAAAAATGTAATTTTTAAAAGTTTTTAATGGACAAAGTGTGAGAGAGAAAAAATCACATGTGGATTTAATTAGATAAGATCTTACACTTAATATAATTTGAAATATGAAGGATAAAATTGTAAATGCATAACAAAAGGGGTTTTATAAGAAAAATAGAAAGGTGCCAATAGCTCCACTCATTATTGACCCTTTGCATAAGGTATCATAATTCTTTACGAATTCATTTATTCTAATTGTAATAATGTTGGATGCTTTGTGCAAATATGAACAAATTGTAATTTATGACAAAATGATTGCAAATATTTTATAGCACAAATCAGACGATGCAAGGAAGACTCAAACCTTTCAACTTCTATCTACGAAATGTAATATTCTCCGAGATTTATTGTTGGATCAAGCTCAGTCGCACTATCATGACAAGGACGCTAAGCACTGCGAATTTACATGTCACAGAGATAAAGCAACAACTATAAAGCCCATGTACAAACCATGTTGTTTGGTTCGTGGTCATCGCAAGCAACATAAACTATATAATGAAATTGGATAAATAGTAGAACATACAATTGTGAACCGAAAATTATATTTTTAAATTACTGAAATGTGATCCAAGTGAAATAATCCACATACACTAGGTAAGCTATAACATTTCATAAATAGAATCTCTGGTGTCACAATCAATAATATTGAATTAATGGATGAGGAATCATAATAAATGGTATAAGAAAAAATTTCCATAATAAATGGTTGGTTGTCGAATTCGATAATTCGTGAAGATATGTGAAATTGAAAAAATTAATTGCAAACATGTTACTAATCATGACCATTTGTTTACAATTATTGTCTTAAAGAGGATGTGCAGGATCATTTAAATAAGGTGCTTGAAAATTAGTTCATATAATGCCCCTATTAACCTGGGAGGTGTATGCATTTGTATCGCCGTTCGGATTCTTCTTATATGTGGCTTCTACTTTGTGCTGAATTGGGTAAGTACACCTTGTGTGACCTTCCTCTTTACAAGCAGTGCATCGCCTAACTGTTGTTTTCCCATTACCTTTATATTTTCTGCTTTCTTTTGTTAGCACAATTTGAGGATCCGCTATAATATCAATTTACACACCATTAATTTTCCAAGCATCCCCTTGTGATTTGTTATTCCACAATTGTATTATCAAATTATGAATGACATTCGTTCCCTATTGTATGAATTGAAATTATTTACATCATAATTCAACAAGTTCTTACAAAGAATTGCCAAATAACCTATTCGGGTCATTTCTTCCAGTTTGGTGTGAATAGTATCCACTTTCTATATTCTCCCACAACTTTAGCATTCTTAGTCCATCTCTTTAATATCATACTTGCTGGAATGTCTTTTAAATTTTTAGCTTTTATTATTAGAAAAGAATGAGAACATGGTATCCTTTTGCTCTATAGGTGCTTGCAAGTACACAAGACCTTCTTTAATGCATCATTATATTCAACATTCTAACTTTTTAGTCCTCCCATATACTGCCTCACCTTGTACAACTTTATCCCAAATCCATCGATGCGGTCATCAATTACAAGCAATCCTTCTTTGCTAATTTGATCTTGCACTAAAAAGAAAACATTTTTTTGTGTAAATTTTTATTTGTGTATTCTTCAAATTGACGCAAATGTGTGCTTAAAGCTTGTGTTCCATTAAAAGAATCAAAGTCATCCCTTAATTCATCATTTCTCATTCTTTTGAGCATTTTGTCCATTTGTAGTACAAATTCAAAAACTCTTATTTTCCAATGTGCATACTTATTCAAGTATGCATTCATGCTCTCTGATCTTTGGGCACTCCTTATTCCGACAAAGAAATGACCTTGTAAAAATGTCTCGCGCCATATGTCACGGTCATCATCATACATTCTTCTAACCCAATCATAACTGTGCAAGCTGTATCAATTAGTTAAATCAGACCATCGAACGTTAAAGTCATGTTTTGTTATATGATTGTACATTAATTCATTGAATTATTTGGTGAAGTTTCATTCCCTACATGTGTTTGCACATTTTTAATAAGGTGCCCTAAACACAATTTATGAGTTGCGTGTAGGAATATAGTTTTAATTGCATTTCTCATTGCCCTATCCCTCTCAGTTATTACTATTTGTGGATACTTCCCATCCATGACCTCTAAAAATATCGTCAGCAACCACATGTAAGTATACTTGGTTTCACCAAATAGAAGTACAAATCTATATACATTTGTTTTCTGATGATGATTAAATCTTATAATGAGCATAAAAGGCTTATTGTATACATTTTTTCTATACATAAAATCAAATGCAATGACATTACTAAAACAAAAGTAGTAAGCCCTTGAACCCCTATTGCCCTAGTACAAGTTTGAAAGTCTGTTGTCAGAATATAAAGTGTGTTTGAAGAATGATCCTAGGTCCAATTCCAATTTTGCTTGAAAATAGAAAAACACGTCTCAACATTTGAGCTGAAATAGCTAGTTTTTTTACTTCGATCCAATTAATTTTGTAGATCTATTCATATAAATCCAACTTGGTCGTACCCACTCGAAATATCTGCTAGATGATCATGGATTTGTAACAGCTGAACACTGACCCGATGCAAGGAAATCGCTGTACCCAACTCTATATCTTCAACTTTTCTTTTCGATCTTAAGAACATTATGTGATCCGCAAATGCTAAGTTGTGATTATGTGCGGCAATGAAAGCAGTGCACACTTAACAGTTACTATAACAGTCCAAGCTTATAAAAAAATGTGCTTTGCATCCTGTCCTTGTTATAGACCTAGGTTCTCATTTTTTATCTTGGTTGTCAAGATATTTTTTCACACGAAATCCTTCTTTTGAACAAACCCACTTTCAGCCAATTGTATCTCCCTTGTTGTTTCTTCGTACAATTCCTTTTTGGATAGAGAAGCCAAAGCTCCTTGCATAGGCAGCATTAAATTCGTGCGCATATCTTGTACTTTCAAATATCTAGCAAGGCACTTCATTGTGCAAGACCTATTCAGTGTCTTTATTTCCATTTTCATCTTCAAGTGCCGCGCAAGTGAATGGTACTCCCCCATGACTAGCGGATTCAACATCTTCTGTTCTAATTTGCCTCTCAATTTCAGTGTAATATAAGGAGGGCATAAGCATGATTTATAAGTGCATGTGTGTGTAAAATTACAGCATAGCATGGTTAATCAATTTGCAATATTTGTATGAGAGTTTTTCCATCAATTTTCTCATAATTTAGTGGTAATTTCAATATCTTCCATGTAAGCTTTACTAAATTATGAGCATATGAACTCGATTAATATTGAATCGGTCATTTAAATCTACTAAATAACAATGGAATACAATTTCTTTGGCTCAGTTTGAGTAATGATTTACATCATACGAAATTCATATTTTTGTTGTATAGTCTAGTTAAATTAGTATATATACACTTACATTTTTCTTGATAATGTAATATTAATGCTCGGTTAATAAGCATGAAAAGTAATAATATTAATAATTGAATGCTTATATATATGTAATTTGCTTGATAAAATCATGCGAATAACACAACCTAAATTAAAATATGTAAAAAGGTAATACCCAATAACATAGTTTAATTAATGTTTCTGTCTTTATGACAAATATTAGCACCCAATAAATATGTTACTATATATCAAAGTGTAATAGGGACCTCACATGAAATTACGTTCATTATCACAAGCCACATGGGAATACATCACCTAACCTCGTTTACAAAGGTACAATCACGAGCGTTTTTTATAAGCAAAGATTATGGCTAACAATTACCGAAATTACTATACTTAAAAAAGGTGTTTCATTATTCTAACAAACTTAGAAAATAGTCTCCTCACTTATTTCATAAAGTAACTTCAATAATATAACTTCATAATTTTAAAATCACATAATTATCCACTTTAAAGTTTCAATGATTTGGTTCTAATTTTGTATTTCTCTCATGAGAGCATGATATAACAGGTAAGCTGAATAAATATTCAACACAATAAATATAAAATATCATTTACTTATCATTTAAATAAACTTGATTAAAAACTTGATTAAACATCACGAAATAAATGAGCTACAATAGTTCAACTTGTTATACAAATATTATAATAATTCAACGTACTTTGAAATGGTATAATGCAATAAAGTGTAATCAACAGATATGTTATAATATAAAATTGTAGTTACAAATTTTATAGGTCAAGTTTATTTTTAACAATAGTTCCTTTTGGGTGTTTTATAATAATATTACATTATTTTTCCCTATAATATTACATCAAGAAATATTTTGGTATATTATTATTGTATTGATAACATAATTATAGTTAAGCGAATATGGAATTAACCCTATAACATGGGCAAATTGATAAGATTAGGTAGGAGGATGTAACTTCTTTGCAGATATATAGTCCACGATATACAGTTTATTAAATATTTCTTTTTGATAATTATGGCTTACGTTTGGTTTATGTTAAATAATACATTTGGGGTGACCACTATTGCACTAGAATAATTTTACTTATGCGGGGGTAGGTGGGAATCATAACTGTACTAATTATCCCCTTTGTCATGGACTTTAATTTGGCAGGATTCAATGGAAATTGCCAAATACCACTGATGTTAGTGGTTGGGCTTAAATTAAATGAGTTACCAGTTGGATTTTTGAATTGATTACAATTAAGTAGCCCCAGCTTCTCTTTGTTTTCTAGGTTTTCAGAACTTCATCTTCTTCATCTTACGAACATCAATGGTTATCCACCTGATCAAGTCAATTTATTGTTTGCATTTATGGTCAATAACCATGATGATATTCACTAACAATTGGTCTCTACTTTTACTTCTTCAAAACAAAACATACTAGCATAATACCACGCAAAGTCAAAAATGCTGACCAATTTGTTGGTAGTTGGCTCCCAAAACATAAAATATCCATAATTTTTGCATGAACAGTATACTCTTCCAAGATTGGTGGCTGATTCGGAAATTCTCATAACCGCAAACTTCTAATGACCACACCAATAATATCTACTGAAGCATATCCAGTGCTCGTCAGATGTTACCAATTTTTGAACAATAGGTTTTTTGTTTTTGGGTAGGAGCTTGAAGAATGATTTGCCTCCATCAATACCAAAGTTAACGTTGACGAAGCAGTAAGATTTGCATTTGTACCACTAATGGAGTGAGTCTTTCTTGGAAGGTCATATTCATATGTTATTGACGAGACTTTACTGAAGCTTGCAAACAATCTTGATGAGTTCAATGAGTACCTTTGGGGGTCTGTTGTATGAACTGAAACTTATAACTCTATTATCAAGGCAATGTCTATAAGGGCATAAAATTCGATAGAAAGATTTCAAATAGAGTCTATGCAAAAGAAAAATACAGCTTCGGTGGATTTGCATTTGGTCTTATAGTAAAACCACGTGATGATATTAGTTACAAAAGAACCATGTTTTCTAAAGTGCACAACATACCATTGCACCTTAAATGCTCATAGTATATGTTTCTTTTGTAGGTGTGGATGTTTGAGAGCATCCCATTGGCTAGCAACCTCTATGCAGTTCATCATAATGATAAAGAAATTTCGCATATACTTAGATGGAGAACATGTGGTCCTCCTCCAGATAGACAAGCGCATAATTTGTTCCAATCTTAACTATTCAATAACGAGTCTTTGATGCTGTTAATGCCTGAAGACAAAGAAGTTGAAACTGCACATTAGCGAAGCTTGTTGAGGTATCACTTTAATAAAAAAATTCTATCAATTCGTTGACGCTGCATCCATAAAGTTTGGCGAAAGAATACTAGACATAGACTTCAAATATAAAATTGCTGCATTCCAAAAGGTGAGAAAATTCATATTATTTTCTCTACAACATTTTACTTGCTGACTTTATATAGGATGTTATAGTAATGATTATGCACAGAGGTTTAAAATTTTGTATTGACTGTGGATAAATTATATTATTATACATGGTTTGTAATGATGTTGATAATGTACGCATTATTTGTATAATAGGAAAACAATGGTGTCGTCATGCAGATTGTCGGCCTTGATAATAATATGTATGAAAACATTGTTGAAATGGTTATCAAAAGTATGAAAGTGAGTTAGAACACTTTAAGGATTAAATCAAGCTTGAGATAAGGGAAAAGATGAAGTTGTACTATATGATAACTATAGATGAGATAAGGAAGCCAAGAAAAGTAAAACTAAAATCTATTGAGGGCGATAATGATGGGCCCATCAATTAGAGGTTAGTGAGACACTTTATAGTATCTTTCAAACAATATGGAATTTATTACTTTTTTTTGTAATTAATAAAACTTAATAATTTGTCATGTAGTGTTTTTAATTTAAATTTGTGCCACAAATTTAATGACGATGTTGCCTATTTCAAGTACTTGTGTGTAGATTTTTGAGTGCTTCAAGGTTGATGCTTGCCAAGTTCACGTTAATGAAGAAGTTTTCTAAACACCCTGGGACAATTTCCCAAATATTGGGAATATTCATGCTTTTGCAAGGTTAGAAAGGGTTAGATTAAAGGGAGTTTGGATGCTTCATGCAAATACAAATGCTGAGTTAGTATGAGAGAAAATGGTTGAGACAGATAAACTTGGCCCGGTTGAGTCATTATGGATGATGAAATTAATATAAACAGTCCAATTAATACAAATATTAGGGAAGGAATGTGAAGGTGGATTGAGAGTTCCCTCGCCAAAATCATAAAAGTTAAAAATTTTTGGAACATTAAAATTATGTATTTCCTGACTGGTTAAAGATGGTGGTGGGTGAATGGATTGAATGAAAGATAACTGGTTTTTTTCTCGTAAATAATTTAATGATATGGTTTATAAGATTACATTATTTTTATTAAACTAACTATATTTTTGGATTGTTATCACTGCAGCATATGTCCGTGTACATCAATATCATTCACCACCAGATGATGAGGTATCCTAAAAATGTTGAAAATAGATGCGATGCAATTGACCATGAATTCTGGGTATGGTTAATAACAATGCAGCAAAGTATTGTTGAATGTGACATGGACTTGCATGCACGAGCATAGTAATTGACCATGAATTCTGGGTATGGTTAATAACAATGCAGCAAAGTATTGTTGAATGGAAGAAAATTGGGCACAATATCATAGATTGGCACTGATGTCATATGAAGGTGGCTTTGATAAGGGCATTATAAAGAGATTTGTAGAGGGCAAATAACATGGACAAATATCGATGAGGCATGGGTATTATGTTTCAATTATTTCAGGAACATCATAATCTATTTGTCTTGGTTAATTAGTTTAAATTTCCTCTATGCAACATATATGCCAATAAACATACATGGAGTGCATTAGGTGGCTAGAAGGGTAAATATGGTCAACAAAACTATCACTATTTATTATCGTGCCTTAATGTCATATATTAATAATGAGATTCTAGCTTCCATGCACCAACTGTGTGTGTTAATGCCCGAATTTTTAATGCACTGCCTTAGCTTTTATGTTAGTAGGAGAGATGTGAACATAAACCTTAATCCTTACATATTTGCACGGATTCGATTTAGTTTCCCACAACAGCATTATGGGTCCAAAGATTGCAGACCCTATGTTTTGAAGATAATTGAGTACCTAATATTTGGTATGCCTTTCCATTTCACCTTTGAACTTGCAGGCCTAATACGCAAGAAGATTGGGGCAGATATGTGGATGGCATATGCTCAATAGAATTGTCAAAAATTATGGCTCAATAGTTATATTTGAGTATAATTTTGATTTTGAGTTCTACAATCACGCTTCCATATTTTGACTTGTAGCTCAATTGTAAGTTTGTTGGATTATGTATGCACTTAACCTAACTTATATGTTGTCTTTGTATTTGGAATCTATAAATTATGGAATTAAAGTTTGATGTTTGTGAAGCTATTCGGTTGTAAAAAATATTGTGTAGTTTTTCGTATTGCTGCACTAATCACGTGTCACTATAAAACTAATTTTATTATAGTTGCAAGTTTTCAATTAAAAAATAATTATCATACGAAGAACCTTTTCCTTGTGGATATAAATGTAGAAATTACAATAAATAAAGATCTTCAACTTCAAAATTTAGGTGACTTGACGTTTTCTTTATTATTTAGCTTGGTTCCCCTTAAAGGACAAAGTCTTCCCCTCCATTACCAAATGAAAACATGTGTGCTGCCTTGTCTTCTTGACTCAAAACAAGAACAGGAGCAACATGACCTTAAACCCTGTTAACTCTTGACGAGGGTTCATTTGGATGACAAAAGAAGTTCTGCTCTTAAACCATCAACTGGTGAACCTCGAAAATTAGTTATTCCTAGAGAGACTGATATTCATGAAAATTAGTCTGAATGTTGTATTACAATTACAAGATATCTATAAATGCATGAGAAACTACTCCAGCATGCATTTTGGGGGAGAAAAAAGAAGGAAATAGAACCATACAGCAACTGCACAATATTCTTTATAAAAACTAACCAAAGGATTGAACAATATAAGACCTCAAATTTCACAAGTAGCAATCATAACACAAATGCATCACAAAGCGAAAATGCTTTTAGAAATGAATTGAGAAAGCCTCAAATTAAACAGATCAAGCTTTAAGCATCAAACTAATAAATGTTGCCAACAAATTTCAATTAAACAGAAACATTAACAACTTAAAAAATTCAAAAAACCTAAATATCACCTTTAGTCTACTACCACCTGCTATAAAAAAATTTTGCCCAACAAGACACTAGCTCAAAATTTAGGAGCCTAACTCACCTCAACAATTTAGCCAGTGCCATAAATTATCCACACTAGACTTCAAGCTAAATTTAGGCTCGTTTCAATTTCATAGACAATAAGTAAAAAATTTACAAGCTTTTTTAATTCCCTTGTGCTACAAAGTAACATTTCTTTGGTCAATTGGAAGCCCACACTAGTTGTTTTGTCGAAGATGATGAGCACATGCGTGCTTACTTTAACACATACAATACACAAATATACATTGTATGGAACCCAAATAACGGCTTCTAACTACAAATCCTAATCGGCCTTTCATTAAATCATTTCTTATTCCACACACAAAATCACAAACAACCAGAGGCAAAACCAAAATAAGAACTGAAGAAACTAAAAAAAATCGGCCATAGTAATTGGCAAACAAACAAAGGTTTTGAATACACGTCAAATCATGAATAGATATTTCTATATCTACCATCTAATATCTCATTTCTTTCAAACTTATCAATTCGTTTAAGCAAAAATTAGGGAATTGTAAGAAAATCACTTTAAAAAGAGGTACTAAAAATTTTAAGTACCTAAGACCATAATCCTATAAAAGAAAAGTATGAGGCAATTACAAAAAAAAAAAGGGTCTTACTGCTACATCCACGTATGGAATTGCAATTTTAGAGAGTAAATGAAAATTAACCTTTCGTCTCCTCTTGGATTTCAATTTCGAAAAAGGGTAATATTGACATAAACCCACACAAATTTTTAGTTGAACACTGAAACTGCTAATAACAATATCCAGTTCATTCATCCCAGTGTTATACAATCATAACAAAGAAATCTTAATCACTGACATTATTAAAATGAAGTACACTAATGAACTCCAAAGGCATGTCCACCATTCAAAGAAGAAACACAAAATCAAAGTTCTAGGTAGCAAGTAACTTACTAAATATATTCATTACAAACATCTAAGCAAATTATTTGAGAAACCAACTTCATTTGTCTTGGTGTCATGTCAATCATATATTTTCCTCTCCTAACGATGCCCAAACAGCTTCTGCTACTCAAAGTTTGCTGCTTCATATGCAATAATGTAAAACCAAATAAAAAACAGATAAATAAGTTTGCGAGAACTCCATTGCCAATAAAAAAAAATACATCAAATAAATCATCTTTTTATATAAAAAAAATTTCTTCCTAAATATCAAATAAAAATAAAAATACATCAAATAAATGATCTTTTTATTAAAAAAAAAAATTCTTCCTAAACAAAGACCTTATATCAAGGCATCATTGCATCAATGAAATCCAAAAAATCCATCAAAGTCAACAACAAAACATAGTACTTTCTAAAACTGATAACAAATACATAGCTTATAATTCTACCTATTGGTGCTCCATTAAATAAAGACTTGATCCAGATCCTCAGCCCGAGCCATCCTCACTCCCGGACTTAACTGTAGCTCTCAACTCATCTGTAGGAGATTCTGCCATTATCATAGCCATATTTTTCCCCCTTTTTCTAGGTGGATTCTCCTTTTCCTTCTTATGCTTCACTCTTCTATGATAAAGAAAAGTTCAATATTCATTAACAATGTTAAGATTTTCAAAGCTACTACCCAGAAAATAACAAGATACCAAATTATTTACAACTAATTAAATTGAACCAACACATAATAACATTATAAAGTTAAGACAAAATCAATATTTGGTGCAACCATAATAGATGCCGAGACACTATTAATTTCAAAACATACAACAATTGAAAGGATGCCACTATTTAGCTACAATATAACAAAGAGATTTTGGTTGTATAGGTTTTTTGAATACTCTAATGCCTCGGTAAATGGAGTGTGAACAGCGGTCGAGTGAACACAAGTTTTTTAATGGTGTCTGGGGTTCTACAACATCAATCGATTGATTGAGGTTTGTTTATCCAGTTTCTGTTGGGTTGACAGTACTTGCTCGGTGAAATGGAAGAAAATGTTATGTGTATATTGCTTTTAATAATATGAGCCCCTTCGAAAATGAAACAAATATTTTGGTCTTTTGGTGAAAGACTAAATTTTTTGCCTTGGTAGACTCAACAAGAGCCTAACTACATTACTTGTTAGAGAAGGCAATAATATCTGGATCTGGAAGATCCAGATCCAAATGTAGGAAATCGAGATCTATATGGATCCAAATTCAAGTGCATCCGGAAAGTTGAATATTCAGATCTGGTTAAAGTTTATTTTAAATTAAAAATATATATTAAAAATAAATTAAATAATAAAAATTAAATTTTATTTGTAGATTTATGATGATGTTGTATGTTATTCATATTGAATTATTAATTATTGAATTATGATGGAATTGTATTTGATATTACCAGGCAAATTATTGAATTTTAACTTAAATTAAAAATATACATTAAAAATTAAATTAAAAATTGAAAATGAAATTTTATTTGTGGATTTATGATGTTGTTGTCTGTTATTTATGTTGAATTATTAATTCCTGAATTATGATTGAATGTTATTTGATATTATTAGGTAAATTATTGAATTTTAACTTAAATTAAAAATTAAAGTTAAATTTTATTTGTAAATTTATGACGTTGTTGTATGTTATTCATGTTGAATTATTAATTATTAAATTATGATTGAATTTTATTTGATATTATTATGTAAATTATTGAAATTTTAAATTATATATTAAATTATTGAATTATAATTTTTACGGATCTGGATATTCAGAATATCCACCCGTATCTTTTATAGATATTATCCATGTCTAGATCCGCATATTTTTTTGTCTATTCAAATGTGGATCCGAATAGAAAATTTTAAATACGGATCCAGATTCAGATTTTGCCAACCCTATTAGTTGTGAAATGGGTTATCTTGTTACTAATATTAAAGAGCAATAGTGGTGATTATGGGAGACCAATTACAGAACTTGTGACAAATTAGAACCAACTTGGAATATTAACAAAGAAAAAGAATTTGTTGTGACTTCAACCGGAATAACCAGTTCACTAGTCATCATCAATGCACAGATGTAGCATTTTAATTGGCTATATGTCATATCAAAATGAACCATGCATACACCAGGTGCATAGTAGGAGGACCCTCTAATAAATAGACAATATGTATTTATCCTACACTTGCTAATTTGCCCTTGCAATTTATCAAGAAGTAATTGGAACGAACCTCAAAAAGTCAAAATTAAATAGTTAGTACGGTAAAAGAGAAAGGAGAAATGGGTCTTAATCACATGAAGATGCAGAATTACAATACAAATAGGGAGTAGAACAAAGAGATTTATTAATATGTTTTGGGAAAAGAAAATGAAACAGTGTGAAGATTCTAATGAGCTGCATTTTCTTCTTCGCAAAATTTGGTGTAAGCTTGGGGATCCATCAAGGATTCTAAATCCGAAGGGCTGCTAGGCTTCACCTTTATCAGCCATCCTTGTTCATACGGGCTTGAATTGACCTACATTATTGGAAAGCATCCATGTTAGAGTCCAAAATTTTTATGGTGATAATGTTCTTAGATTTCGGATGCAAAATTTTGGTTACGCTTATGTTGCCAAGTGCTTCAGGATGGGGCTAGACATCTAGCCCTAAGGTTGGAATGATTCATTCCTTTTAAGACTTTTTAAGTGTCTTCAATTTTTCTTACTAAATGTGAGAGGTAACTAAACAATTTCCAAATTGGACTTCACAAATGGACTCTCGGTCAGGCACCTGTTTTTTATTAATGAACATGGAATAACACAATAAATTCATTAAACAAAATATTTACAAGAGAGAAGTAACCACCGACAGAAATTTTGTTAAAGAAAATCGCAAGCGATGGTTTTGTCCAAAGATAATTATTGAGTTGTCTCATATTAACTAATAAAGTGTGCATGTGTGTGTACGTATATATACATATATATAACATGTGTGAATCCACCCAAGGTAATATTTTTGGCCGGGCACATGCACAGTACTTAACACCTTGAAAAAGAAAAATGAAAATAATTTCTGATATGTGCTCAACTATTCATAATATTTTACCACACATGCATGTATTATAATATACAAGTAAAGTTTAATTAGTTTTATATTAAACTCTAATAACTATTAATTGTATCTTTAAAAAAAGGTTAACAAAAAAAATCAGCTAAGAATTGAATCTAAATGAAAAGCAGATAGATATAAATGAAAACTTGAGTGCCTTTGGCTTTCAATTATATACATAGCTAATAATTTCTAAGTATTCTTTTAGATTTTACTTTTATTAGGTTTCTAGTGAGTGAAAGAATTGACTGAGAAAATTACCAAGCCAGGCGTTTCAGTGAGCTTGGAGTTAACCTCAATAATTTCACCAGAAATGGGGGAATTAACGTCACTGGTTGCTTTCACACTTTCTACAACCCCGAAGCCGCCGCCTTGTTTGACCGAGGCACCAGTTTCTGGCAGTTCCACAAACACTACTTCTCCAAGATGATCCTGTTATTTTGACACAAATAATTGGTCGAAAGTCTACCAAAACAAAAGACAAAGTCAAAACCACGTCGTTTTAAAACCTGTTTTTGCCACCATTACTTCACCATTTAGGAAATTTCAACTAACATGGCTTAAAAAAAAAAATCTAACTTCAAAACTCAGAAAACCTTGTGATAGTCTCCTTTTTAAGCGTCATACTAATGGTCATACTATGTTTCATCATATGTAATATATAATAATTCTTGAGTTATCATTCAAAACTAAAAAGTTACTGCTTGTGAAAAATCCCCTTTAAATAATTAAAAATCTCCTCCAAAATTTTCATTGAATTTAAACAAAGAAACATTACCCCCACAAGTTCACATGTAACTAACCAATCTCATGAGAGAAATAGAGATAAGAAGAACCTGAGCATGATCAGTGATGCCAACAGTAGCCACAGAGCCTTCATGCTTCACCCATTCATGCGAGGATGCATATTTCAACCCATCCAAAACTACAACAAATCAAACCAAATAAGTAATCTTCTTTAATTAACAATAATGACTCAAAAGAATTGCTCCTGAATGAAAAAAAAAAAGAATCAACCCATTAGCTTGCAAAAAATAATCATTGGAAGAGGAAATGAAATGAATTGAGTACCAGAAGAGAAGCATCTGGAGAGGGCAAATGCAGGAGTTTTGGAGGCGCAGGAAATTCTAAGAGCATTGGCAGTAGACGACGCCCACATTCTGAGTGCCATGCCTTATTTGCTTGATATTTCAAGTAGCTCCAAGTCTCAAAGCATATAGGGTGAAAGAAATATTATCAGATAAAGAATGGATGAAAGCTGACTATATATTTTCGTGGCTAGTTTTATCTTTGTTTGAATGGTTGATAAAGAAAGCCTAATCCTAAGACCACCACCACAGCACGAACTCCTAATGCATTTGGCTTTAGTTTAAAAACTTTTACTTGCACAAATAGGTACAAATTTTATACCCATTATGCCCATTGAAATTGTGACTTGTTTTCGCAATACATTTTCCCGAGAATAATTATGGGCTTAAATGAGCTGAGAAACTAACAAAAATATCTGTATTCTCATTTTAACAAGACCTGGACCACTTATCTGGGTAATTTTCAGTTTCCTCTTTTGAGGTTTCGTGTATCTTCATTTTAACATGAAGTATTGGTGTGTCTTTACTTTCCTTCTCTACCATAGGGATGGCAAAAAAGTCCACCCAGCCCGGACCCGGGTGATTTGAGCCGGATAATACCCGGTCCGGGTGTAAAGGTGGGCCGTGTATGGGTATTACTTGATAAACTCAGAACCCGGGTTTTATTAAAAAAATATTATAAAATATATTTTATTTTAAATATTTATATTTATTTGACTCATTTATTACACAAATATAAATTTTTAAACACTTAAAGTTTATAATTTCATGTCAAATTTCATTAAAATAAATTTAAAACTTATAAAATTACAAATAAAATTACAAAAAAATAAAATATATATATATATATATATATTATAATATTAAAAAATTCAAAATCTGGGTACCCGGATTAAAACCCGGCCCGATACCGGGCTTAAAATACCCGGGACTTTGCCAACCCTACTCTACCATTAGTATATCAATTAGATGTCCATTTGTTGATTGATTAAAAGACCAAAATACCCTTGTACCATTAAAATTAGGGGTGGGCAATAGTCGGTTCGGTTTGGTTCAGGACCTTAATCGAACTGAACTAAAACCGATTGGTTCTTAAGAAGATGAACCAAATTTGAACCAAATTTCAGAACCGAACTATTTCGGTTTGGTTCAGTTCGGTTCGGTTCTCAAATTCGATTAGGTTTGGTTTAGAACCGAATTTTCATTTTCTTAATTAAATTGAACCGAATTCAGTTCGGTTTGAAATTTGATTTTAGATTTTTAAGTTTATACATTTTATATTAAATATTTTATAATTAAATTAAATCGAACCAATCGGTTTTTCGATTCGATTCGGTTTAAAACTAAACCGAACAAAAATCAATCGGTTCATTACCTTTTGAACCATTCGGTTTTTACTCATGGAACCAAACCGAACATTCAGTTCGGCAAAAACCGAACCGTTTGCCCTCCCCTAATTAAAATCAAAGCCATGGAAGATCTATTAGGAAATAGCCTTTTGTATAAACAATATAAAATGACTATACTATCCTTAGCAAATACTGATTTGTCTTTGCTGATTCAAAAATCAAAATTTAACAAAAAAAAACTTTAAAAATATTGATGAGTAATGCCAATATTACCATTGATTTCAAATGACTACATTGCTAGTGATGTTGGCTATATATTTATCATCTCAATATCACCATTCACAAGTAGTTTGCTTGACATTTGTATCATAACCAAAAACCTAAAACAAAGCTCATTCACTGTAAAATCATTGTATCATTCTCATTCATCATCTAACTCAATTTCTACACAAAATCATCAACCATTAATTTCCTAAACACAAAGATCTAATTTTTGAGTATCCATGGAATCTCAAAGCTCAAACACTTCAAGCAAATCAAACACATTTTACAGTTTGGAGGGTTAATGGCAAGCTCATAAGGTATTCAAACAAAATATGCAAATGTCTTTTGGGAGTTGACTTAAAGGTTTATGAGTCTGATGGCAATCCACAATGTTATTCTAAGAAGGAAAGTTGTGGACATTTTAGGTGGTGGGTAGTAGAAAGGACTAACTTCAACAATGGAGTTGTTTTTGAAGGGTAGGGCAACAATAGTGGATCATGAGCTACTAATTTTCCTTTAAAGTCAGGAGAAGAAACTAAAAGATATACTAAAGAAGTCTCTACAACCAACTAAAGGTCCATTATTGTGAAGATATTTATTATGTTAAATGTAGTGTCATTCATATTCAACCGTGTGATCTACTTGATGTCAATCCTTTTGATCTAGTGTTTTATGGATTCAATCAAGTAGCGTATTATGCCAAACAGTATCATGCCTAACTATATTATGAGTAATTTTTATATGCATACGTAGAATTTTAACAATATATGATTGTACTAAACTCTACTTGGGAAATGAAATGAAAAAAATTTGCTTATCTTAGACTTTATTCTAATAGTAGAACACAAATGCATGTACATAAATAACAAATATTATGTAATCCTATGAAAGCTCAACTTAACAACTTAAAGTTAGAATACAACAACTAAACCATAAGAAAAGCTCAACTTACCAACTTAAAGTCGGAATATAACAACTAAGCCAATGCTTCACACAAATTTTTATAATAAGCAAACTCAAACATCAATGTATTTTGCAATAAAATATCCCCGACAAGCAAATAAACTAAGTGTTGTATAACTTGGACAACCACGCTTTAGAACATACAAAGCAAAAGAAGCAATCTCAATATCATTAGATACAAACGCAAGATACTAAATAATAATTCATTCGAGCAGTAATATCAATTTAGATGGTCAAATCAATTTGTACTGTGATTAGCTAATAGATCAATAGAGGCCCTTGTCTACCTTTGAGCATCTATTAAAAGTTTGCTATGGTTAGCAATAAGAAAGGCAACATTGGCTTTGTAAAGCTAGTGATTTTATCAATATCTCACGGTACATAAAATATATAAACGCTCAAACATATACATAAGGCTAAGTAACAAAAAAATGATATAACATCTTGATCATTTTAATGCTTATAGTTAAAAGGTGATGCATCATTTAATCCCTAAAAAATTTGTATGTATGGGATTAGCTTGACCGTAGTTGTCATTGCTCATTTACAAACCACACTATCTTTTCATTTGCTATTGGTACCATAAGTTTATACTAATTACAGTTGGGTTAATGTCGCATATAACAGTAAAACGAAAGTAAGCATCAACAAATATTTAACTAAACAATATATAAGTTGTATGAGTAATGAAAATGTTGAAAAATTATAATTTCAATCCATCAAGTTGGACAATTGTTTATGTTATATTAACACTCTGAACAATGGCCTAATCATGTGTGTCGGTGCCTGAACTTTGAGTTATACGTTTCTTAGTGCCTAAACTCCGATCACTTTTGTTCTTAGTGCTTGAGATTTGTCTCTTAGTCTACAGTCAAAGAAGTTGTTGAATTTAATTAATAGTTATCAAATTTGTTGTAATTAAAAATAAATGTATGATTTATAAAACATATCAATAAAGGTAAGTAAGTAACATGTGTTGATGACAAGACTAATTTCTTGACTAATTTAGAACCTTTAATAGCTTTACAAGTCCTAACATTACAACCCTTACTCATTATAATTAGAGCACTTAGACTAGAACTCCTATGAAAAGACCTTCCCTTATTAGCCTCTCTTTTTCTTTTAGTCTATGGTTTGCCAACAACTTTCACAATAATTCATAGAGTAAATTGTCATGGAAAAGTGAAGGCCATTTGTTTTCATCATGCTTGTAAGTGTTCTTGAATTTTTCTTTTTTCAACAAAAAGATGCACATAATCTTTGACATTGTACCTCATGGCATCAATGCAATATAGTCTATATAGATAAAGTAAAATTGACACATCTAACTCCCCATAGTAATAGTGCTTACTCTCTCTTCAAATCAACAAGAGCTTTTTTAAAATAATCTAACATTACTTTAAATGCATCATTATGGCCAATGATGATAGATTCTTATCTCCCTTCAACTATTTTCCTCTTAACAAGTAGTGGCAACTCATCTTGCCAAGCAACAATTTGCTAGTACCTTCTGCAAATTAAAACCATGATTTTTCTTCTTATTGCCTTAAGTATTATTATTATTGGCATTCCTCCAAAGTTATTGATCCAATTATTAAAGAATTTCATCATGTTGCTAGTGATATGAAAGCACTTGATGTCTACATGCATTTGATCCAACATACAACCAAAATCTATATTAGCTAATAATGTGCTGCATAAGTGATGCTATATAGCTCTAACATATGATTATGGAATTTAGCTGAGTTAAAGCCTTTGTATGCTTTCTAAAATGAGAATTTCAATAACAAACAAGAAAACTTCTCCTTGAAGTTAGCATAAATATACTTACAATAATATCTCCTCAAAAGAACTAGGAACAACCAACTCCAATGCCCTCAAATCACCCATTAAATTTTGTTTGCTCAGACAACCTCTCTAAAAAGTTCATCCATGACTATATGTTTTCACTCTTTAAGCACATATACCAAATGAATGCCATAATTTGTATCAATACTAAAAACAATAAAAAAATACTCCCTCGTACAAATCCTTAACATGGCAGCAATCAATTCCTATAAATTTTCAAAGAACCTTCTTATATTTGCATTAAACATCACAAAAAAAAATCTTAAAATAAAGGTACTAACCACCACTTAACCAATATGTATCTAATGTAATAGTTGACCAAGATTAGAGTCCTATATTGCATGCATATACCTAAACAACTTGTTGTAGCTTGCCCAATGATCCTCCCCTTATAGGTCCAATGCTTTGTTCTTTGCCCTATAGAGCCTTGTTATAACATTTGATCCCATATTGCCTAAACAATTCAGCAACTATAACTAAATGAAGGAATATCACATTAATATAAGTAAAATTATCTTCATGATTGTCATTATTTTTTACAGATGTGTGCTCAGGTTGGAAGTATTGATTTGGAAGTGCCTTTTGTTTTGATCAGGGTTGGCATGCATCTTCTTGCACATTTAAAGGTGACCCTTGACTTTTCATTTTTTATCCTTTACGACCGAACCAAATCCAAGTAGATTTGGATTGTTACAAATGCCTTGACCATTTTTCTGAAATCACTAGCATGTTTGTATAGCTGACTACTCTCTTAAGACAATTTTCTGTACATATTTGTTGAATGCAAACCCCTCTGAATTTTAGTCATATTTGTTACAAGCTTCCTTCACATCGTCATCAGATTGGTCATTTGATTTAGCTATACTATCATCTCCTTACCAATAATCATCAAGACTAATATCCCATTCATCATCAACATAATTTGTAAAATCAAATCCACTATCACCATTTTCATCCTCAGCATCCCCTTAGCAATCTTTATTTTCTGACGCATCCGCAACTCCATCACTAAAACCTTCAACAATTGGGTACTTATCAGATGAATCTTAAAGTATTTCACATGTAACCTTTTCATCTTTATTAAGGTCTGGCACAAAAAATTTATTTACTTAAGCAAAATCAAACTAATCTAGCTCAACATTATCATCTAAATGTAAAAGGAATATGATTTTTAGGTAATATTAAAGTTTCATCCTTCTTTTCAGTAACAGCTTCATTTGAAACTATGAAGACGAATGCCTTTTCATGAGACTTTTCTCTTAGTTTCTTAAAAGTATCTTGGAAATCTAAGTCTAACCGCAAATCAGTATTGCTTGTTTCCTACAGAAATATAATCTTAGATTTCACATCTTTGGCTTATCTTGTGACTATAAAAAACAGATGTCCTTGACATCTTCATAAATTTTCTTCAAACTATATTGTTTTAAAATTACTGAGCTTATTTTCAGTACATCTCCATCAACCATTGCCTCTATGTCCAAGTATATGAGATTGCAAAAAGACAAATATACACATTCAATAAAAAGCAATAAAGCTTACATATAGTTGGTGTGCAATTAATATTCACAACTTCTAATATATTGCTCATAATATCAACACAGCTCAACAATGCATCATTTCTTTAGATTCACTATTCTATCAACTTCACTCAGGTCAACACTCTAATAACAATACTACTACTTTTAAATTCAGTGCAATATATATCTCATATAATTCAATAATAGTTGACATTGAATAAGCACATAACAACATGACTCAAACTACCATTTTTGGACAAAAACAAACACAAATATTATGAGCATGTCATGTCATATTCTTACCTTTTACAAAACTCCATAAAACACAGACATTTAACACTTGCAAAATTCATATTATTACCTAATATCAAATGAATACAATCATTGCAGCAACTAAGCATATATACTAAACAAATGCCTCAAAAACAGAAGTAAGCTTTCAACAAATGCATGAAAAAATTATATTATCACCTAATATCAAACCAACACAATCACTGCAGCAACTAAGCATACATGCCAAACAAACACACTAAAAAAAAACAAAACTCAATAAACTCAACATCCAACAAATGCATTCAAAAATGCATGTCATCTTTAGCCTAAAAAATCCACCTCCAATGAAATAATAGGCAACTAAAACACTACTTTGTGTTAAACATTTTCATACTTTAAAGAAAAAATGTATAAAAACCATTCCTAGAAACCTAGATCACTAATAAGAGTAAAAATCATACCTGCACTTTAACTAATCTTATCACCATTATGAGAAAACTATACATAAAAGGAGGGAAAGTTTTTGTTACCTGACTCTGGGCTCCAATACAAGTGAATTGTTTTTAGGTTGTCATCAATATTTGCTAATGTCAGTTAGTTCAACTGGATTCATTGAATCCATCTCCACTATTATCAATTTAGATTAACTCACGTTCATTCTGTTAATAATAGTTTCAAATTTCTCAAACCATTTGTGAGTAATTGAAATAGGTTATAAGTTTTTTTTTTTTTTGGCTTGGATCCGAGTAGATGAAAGAAAAGAGCATGACTTTTGTTTTGGGTAAAAACACAATTGATGAAATGAGGCATCTATTATTACTTAATGGACATCATAATGTTATGGTGAGTCTACAGTTCCCAAAGTGAAACTATAAATTTTTCTAATATTTTATCATTAAAGTGTGCAGTTACTAACTTGTCCTTTATGACTAACCAAACGCGAAACATCGGGAAAAAAGTGGAGGTACGCCAATACCTTATATCAATGTGGAGATACATCAAATCTCAAGGGAAGAAACTTAAAATTACCCCACTTACACCACTCTATCTTTGGCTTGCACATATTTTAATTGACCTTATCCAACATTAGTTGACTCTAACAAACTTAAATTCTACGAAGTCTAGAAAGTTTATTAAGAATATTTTGGTCTATTTCTACTTTAACGGGGCATTTCTATCTAAAATGATTATTTATTTGTTAGCTATTTGTAAGTTTTATTTATTTATTTATTGGAAAAGACAAAAGGTGGACAAAATCTAAAAAATCATTCTTTCGACCCCTTTTTTCCTTAAGATTTGAGCTACTAGTTCAATAAGATTATTAAAAATTACTCGTCCAAGGCAATGGGAGCAAGGTATTTAATTTCAACGACTTGTAAGTATTTTGGTACATTTAATTTAAAAAAGTTTGTTTTTTGCTTGTGTCCAGAAATAATCAGCGAACAATTGTAGTAAGTAGACATGATATCAAATTTGAATATATGTAGTAAAAAGGATAGTGTCATACTGTCATTTGCCAAACAAAAAGTAAAAAAAAAAAAATCCCCTTTACAATCTCAAGGCCCTTTTTATAGTACAAAATATCATCTCATTAAATGATTTAAAAAATATAAATCAACTGCAATCTATTAAACCAAGCTATTTTTTTGCACAATATATTATTATGAGTATTGATCAGGTTTAAAATTTTAAATTTTATTAAAATCTAGCAAAACAATTGAGCAATATAATTTAATAATGTATTATTGAATCATGACTTAATAATTATATTATAAAATTATATAAGTAATAACTGTTTAAGGCTTTAACAAAATTGAGACTGGAACATTTCTAATGTTATTGTAATTATTTATTTTTTAAAAAAAAAAGAGGAATTATCCAATGTGAGACGGCGCGCGTGGGTATCGTGGATCACCATTGACTATTTATACCAGAACTTAACCAGACAGAAGAAGAAGAAAGAAGAATCTGTGTTGGAATCAAATGGTATGGGAATGGGAGAAATTTCAGAGTCCGTAGAGATCACCGTCAAAACAATTGGCCCTGCTCCTCCCTCTCGCCTTTCGGTCTCTTCTCCCATTAAGGTATCGCTATTTGCATCACTTTTGAATCTGAAAATGAGTAAATTGAATTCATTCATTCATTCTCTGCGACTTTTTGTTAACGATTAGGTTCGTGATTTGAGAAAATTGATTGCCACCAGCTCCGCTAATCATTTACCCATTCAGAATTTGAGGCTTATTTTCCGTGGCAAAGTTTTGGCTGACACTCAAGATGGTGACGATCGTGATGATGTCTATCTCCAACTCAGTAATTGTGGTAATATTGACATTTCTCTCTTTAATTTGGACGACATGTCGTTTCAATTTGAATTTGGAAGTTAGGTTTTGGCAACATTGTTTGTCATCTAAATTGTTTCACAAGGTTGCTTAGCTGCCTGTTAGTTAGTGATCTTTCTTCCTGATTAGCGGCCATGTTGCTTAGCTACAATTTTCATTTACTTTCAAACCTAGCACCGATAAGGAAATATGAAACAAACCCTGTTGCTCATTCGAAGATTCTTCGCAGACATGTTAGTTTTCTCACTTGTGTTCTCTAGTCTTTTTGTGATCCAGAATGAGTCACTTTTGTTGCAACCTTTACTCACCCAGTCTAGTTCGGTTGAATAGGCAAGCGTCAAATGGAATTTCTTTTCTATTGATGCTTTGAATAGCTTTTTTCTATCCCAAAAAGCATGATAGCTGGCAGCTCCAGCTGGTTGATCCAACCCCAAGGCAAGCTAGCTGGTAGCTCGAAACTGCATAATAGATGAAAAAGAGTCCGTTCCAATTGATTTATTATATTCAATCTTTGAAGGGAAAAGGGACGCTGACGCCCTTGTGGTTTGGCAAAATGGTCACGTAAATCCCTTTCAGGGCAAGACAAAATTACACATACTGCCAGAAAATAAAAATTTGATCAATGGAATTTCTGCCACTCTAATTACTTATTTTGATTTTGTAAAATCTTTCTGGCATATTTTCTCCTATGTTTTGTTTGAGTGTAGTTTTGTAAATTTAGTGTATTGGCTTTCATTTTTTATGATAGTCAAGATCTTTATTATTTATAGAAGCTAATATTTCTGTTTTGATCATCAAGAAACTTGCTTATTCAATTGAATGTAAATAAATAGCCATCAACTTAATTTGATTTGCTTACTCGAAATTTTACTTGTAGAAATCAAAAAATACAAAATAAATACTAACGATATAATTATGTGAGATGAAACCCAACGGTATCTCATCTTGTAGACAGATCCTCATTGTTGTTATCTTTTATAGGTATGTATAGTTCAGGTATTCTTTGGTTTAGAGTGAAAAATTACTTACAGTGATTGCTGCTGATGTCTTGTTAATATGTTTGATCTTTTTACACCTATTTTCTAGACTCTGTGATTGCTGCTGTCAGACCAAAGCCACCAGCTAGACATCTCTGGGATGATACTTATATCGATGATGATGATTTAGATCTGGTAATCGAATTACTAATTTCCTTAAAATTCATATGTTGTTTCAAAATTCGAACATTTCTCATTTGATTTTTTTATTTTTTTGTACCTACCTTTTTCCCTTACTTTTTGAATGTCAAGAAGTTTAAGCTTCCACAGTCCACAAGCCGGTGGAAGAGGAAGCTTTTCTTTTTTCTCCGTAACAAGTTAAAGCTTCCTGGTAAGCATTGTCGAATGCAGGCTTCTAGGCTAGTCTGCTTCTCTGCAATGGTCATCTATTATATTTTGAAGTGCTGACTGCCTCTTCGTTTGATGTTGTTTGATAGATATACTTCTGATGGTGATTTTCTCACTTGGTCTAAAGATTTGGGCAATTATCATTTTATGGTTTGTCTTCGCGCCTATTGCCCACAGATGGGATCTTGGACCTTTATACGTAAGTCTTTGCATTGATTCCAGTCATCTACGAATGCATAAAACTGTTTTCTTTTTTTAATCTCAATTATTTGTTTCAACAATTATATATGTATAACACAAGTTTAAGTTCAATGTTTGTTCCCATTGTTGAATTTTTTTGGATTCCTCTTTTCTTAGCCTTGGAGGAATAGTCTGGAAATTGCAGGAAAAGGAAACAAGAAAAATTCAAACGCCCAATCCTTTTTCATTTGGTTCTTAATAAATCTTTATTTTAATTGGAAAAGTAAACTAAGCTTTCTGTTTCTGGAAGTTATCATCTGAAGGATAATCTTGTATAGTTGTCTTGCTAAACAACTCTTATTTTTTAGCAAATCAGAGTAGTAGCTTCAACTTTTGTTAGTGGCTGTACTTAGGGGCAAAAAAGATCTATGTTTTTAATAGTTCCCCTTGAGACTTGGACAAACTAAACTTTATTTGATTTCTCCTACCAAAGCTGAAATCAATTGTTGCCAACAGCTTATCTTTTTATTAATTCAAGTTTGTCTTGTTTCTTGAAGGAATATAGAAAGGAAAATAAAAAAAATGCTTTTAGCAGTAGTAGCTAATTCTTTTTTATCTCACCTACTTCATGCTGGTGACATCTAGAGAAAAAATTGGAGGAATAAGGAATGGCCGTTGACCTCAGGGCCTTAGCTCATGTTTTGATCTTTTTCTCTTTTAAGAGGGGGAGAAAAAAGCAAAGCACATCCCAGAAGTTATTTGAAAACATGGATGGATTGCTAAAAACTTCTGCTAAAAGCATAGGCCTTTTTGGCACTACAATTCTCCATACACTTACCACAATTTGAGGAAAATGATTTTGAATCTTCAATTCCTTGTTATTCAGATACTTGGGACAGCGTTCTCTATCATCTTCCTAAATCTGGGACAGCGTCAACCTGGAGACATGAGGTAGAAAAATTATAAGCTTATAATGCTTGATCTTGATTTAATGAATTGTGATTCAACTGAAATGGAACATAAAAATTTTGTTATGATAGTATTTATGGGGAAGTATTATATCGACAAGCTATTTTAGCAAGGCATACATTTGTAAGGAAGAAATGTGATCGAAACATATTGTTTTTTCCTTGAATCTTGTTCGTTCTTTACTGTAGTTTTCCATTGTGTTTTCTTAATTTGTAGCATAACCTTGCTGAACAACTTAGATCACTCTGAATTTACCTACAGTGTCTTACATTTTGTTTTTAATTTATGCAGTGCATATTCTATCTTCAACGATGATTTCAGAGAGCTTCCCGGGACCCTTAATGCTGATCGTCTGGATAGAGACATTCGGGCAGGTCAAATTTGAGCTTGTAAGACACCAAGTATGATCACTGAATGTATTTTGTTCATGGATAGAGAAAAAAGAAAAAATGTACGCAGCTGCACACAATTGCTGACCTCAAGCAACCAATTAGTTTTGTGTATATACTGAAGTGTAGATGTTTGTGTAAGATGAAAACAAAACACTATGACCAGAATTATTGAGGAAATGAGAACTTGAAACCCGAGCTTCGAAATTGCCCCTCAGAGATTTGCATTTTGCAGCAGTCACCATTGATAGCATCAAGTCATTGCAGCAAAGAATTTACGGATAGATCTTGCATTATCTTAGCTTGTCAGTTTTCACTTTGTGGCATCCAACAATCGTTTTGAATGGCATTCTATATGCATACATCCAAATGGCAAAACATGAATGAAAAACTTACATGAGACGCATTTGGGACTGGATAATTCCAAATCGCACTTATATTTGTCACAATCTTAACGGACGTGCAGGTCATGTCGTCTGTTCCACTTAAGTTTTTCTCAAACGTAAATTGGTTAAAAAACTAATACGATTTAGTTTTTCATCCGCTAGCTTCGCTTAATTCAATGGCGGACGGACAGGAACACAAATACTATTTTGTAACTTAAAATCTTTAATTTTGGATTCAATCTATCTCTAATAGCATGTACGAGGACGGACACATAAGTAGGAGGATATGGACTCAGGTGGCTATGTTGTTATGCTAACGCTAATTTCATGCAGAACTCGGGTGGCTGTATGTTTATGCTAATGGCAACTTTAAGCAATATCATTTTTTAATCAATCGGAACTCTCTTTCATGATTCTATTATGTTATGTTAGAGTCGGACTAACAACTCTCACTTAATACTGAAGGGAGTTTTATTCTACACCCAATTGTTGGAACTCAAACTCTTGCGCCGAAGGTTATCGGGCGCATGAGAAGCCAAATGGTTAAGCATTATCTTTTTAGTACTCCATGTATTGTAACATGTTTGTGACCAGTGGGCGTTCATAAATGCTGAGAATTACAATTTGGACCTTCCTGGGCCTTCAACGAATAGCAATGCCAACATGGTAGAATACGCATGTCTTGTTTTACAAAGTCACTTTGGGGCCAGGGTGATGAGGTCGTAGTTTCAATTCTCAAAGAGAAAACTACCTAGTAGTTGAGACGAAAAATGAATTTTTAAGCAAATCATGAATCATGATTAATGATTTATGCTATAGACTTGAAAGTCAAGTCGATGGTAATGATTTTAGGCAACTAATTAACCAATAAGTAATTAAGGGCGAGATTACGTTTCAATATTTGTAAGTAACATCACCAAGATTTTTCATTATTAGCAACAACTTTTTTTTCTTGGTTGATAAAATTTTTGTCGTCGTATTTATAATTTGTGCAAATCATGATTAACTTTTATGCAAACCATGATTAATTGTTTTGAAATTTTCAGGTTATTATTGTTTATGAGGTCAGTATTTGCAAATGTCAAATGCCTTTCTCTGTTTCACATTTTGTATATTTGCTGTCTAAATTCCCAAGTCAATCTACTTCAAGATTCTTCTTAAAGCGTGTTCTTTCATTTTTCAATAAACAAGTTGGAGCAAAATTGACTAAGGAAATTAAATATTATTTTGTGACTTGAAATCAAGGGACTAAAATATTGAACCTTTTCACAAGCTAATGTTTGCCTTTATCTAGCCGTTTAATTTTTTTTTTTAAATTTTTCAAGTGATTACCTAAATTAAACTGACCGAAAATCATAATAAAGACAAAAAATGAAAATAATAAAACATGCATATTCTATGTATTCACCACATAGTCTAAGGAAATTAGATGGCCATCTAGAAGTGTTTTTAAATATTTATAAAAACATTTTTTGGACAACTATATATATAAGAAGTCGGGAAAGTGATAGAATATTATACTAGAAAAACTAGTTGATTTTTTTTTTTTTTGGGTAAATATAGCAGTGGTAGATTTGTAACAAATAGTGTGAATAATATTTTAAAAATTGGAACCAGCTTTGAGTGTGCGATCGATATTTTTATGGCAATGGTGAATAAACAAAGATATCTAATAAAAAATGGGTTTAAACAAGAAATTTTGGATCTATCTTTTTTTTTTATATATTTATTTTGTAATAACCTTTAATCATGTTGTTGAAAAAGAAAAAATTGGCCACGCAAGAATAGTGGAATTGATAAATGGTTGTTTTACTTAGAAATAGGTTGTGCAAAAGTTTGCTGTTCTTGCAATCTCCTTTTGTTAAGAGTGAAGAGCTAGGTAGTTAGAATCTTGTAGTAAGGGTAGGCCTTCAAACTCGAGGGGCCATTTGTTTATATTATCAGCTATAGTTTGGTAAAAATATGTGTATAGCATGTATTAATAAGGATAAGACTTAACTAATTGTATATTCATATTTAAGAATTGTTATGATTGCTTCTAAAGAGTTAAAAAAAATAGACTAGTAATGAATATTTATCAAAAATAAGAACTATTTTGACAATTAAAAATGTGTGCGGAGTAAAAAATAATTTGTAAAATTTATAACAACATAATTATTATGTTGGGGTAATAAATGAATAAACGATGCAAAACTCCCAACCCACCCCCCCCCCCTCAAACACACACACACACACGTATATATAGGAAAATTATTTAATTACCATTCTGATTATATTAAAATTAAGAATAAGTTAAAATATTAAAAAAACACAAACTATAATACAGTGTAATTTGTTTATGTAGTGTGTTAAAATTTATGTCTTTTTGTTTTTAATTTATTCCTAACTTTTATAGTTATAGTTATCTAATTGACAATTTACTCTCTCTCTCTCTCTCTATATATATATATGTTATGTTTCTAATAAGAAATCTTTGACTATAGTAAAGTTAAGGATAAATTAAAAGATAAAGAAACATAAATTTTAATATATTATAGGATAACAGAAACTACATAAAATTTTAATTTTTAATTTTTTAATTTATTCTTAATTTTAATATAATTAGGGATCCCAATTAGAATGTTTATATATATATATATATATATTAAGGGTAGATTAGATTACCGTATAATAAAATCAATAAAAGAAGGAAAAAGATCAATTTGATAAAATAATTATTGTGCGAACAAAAACATAAAGAATGTGAGCGAGTTCACACGTATTTTGTGGCCTCATATGTTTCTTTGTCTTTTTTCCCCGATAAAAATAAAAAATTCTGAAAACCAACAAACTCTTTGACTTGCAGGGTGAGATTTCCCGCCTTCACATGCAAAATTCCTCTCTCTCCTCCTTTTCATTTTAAATTAATATTTTAAATAATATTTTCTACTTTAATAATTAAAAGTGCGTTTTTTTGACTTAGCGGGAAAAGCTACTCCCTCTTACAAACTAAATAATTTCCCGGGGAGAATATAAATACGTAAAGTCGTATTTATGTGCGAAAGTCATATAATTATTTTTTTTTGGTTCGATTCCAATTTAAAAAATATCCGTCCGACTATAAATATATTTATATGTATATGTAAATAATATTTTGAAGATTAAATGTTAAATAATTTTGTAGAGACCTTTGGTGCTTTTGGATCACGACAAAACCGAGAGTGAAGAGGAATTCGTGCCCTTTGACTAATCAGATGCAGTCCATGCGATGCACATTGGAAACAATATTCTCTCTTTTCCTAGCTTTGAATCCTGACCGTCCAATTTTGCCGAATGTCTTATCTTGTGATTCATGTCGGTCTGATGGGGCAAAGTGCTGCATAGCCCAACCTGGCAATCTGGATCTTTGAAGGGCAAGATGGAGATGCATGTTTTCCTTTCCCCAAAAGCCTTCCAAAATGACAAAATTACCCCTGCTCAAAAATTTGCTTCTACTTAATTATCATCATATTCCATATTTTGTTAAAATACGTACCACTCTATTATTATTATTTTTCTTTTCTTTTCATTCTTTTTTTCCCCCCATTTTTGTTCATATTTCTTTTTGAAAAAAAAAAGTGTTAATTCCCGTGACCTTTTTAATCAATACGAAAATGAACAAGATCGTGCCCAAATTTATTAGAAATATTTATTAAAAGATTTCTTAGGTTACATTTATTGTAACCTATGAACAGATTTTTTTCATTACAAAAAAGAGTAACAAAGCAGTTAGACCAGTCGGATCAATGAGTGTACTCTATTTAATCGTGAGTTGTATTCAATATAATTTAGCGAGACCGCTTATTAAAATATTGACGAAGAAAGATTCATTGACCATTAATTTCCTCCTAAATTTATTATGTAATCTTCTTGGATTGGTCAAACATCTATCAAAGTTCCTTAACATTTTAAAATACATAGCTCATCTGTTCGGAAGAAAGTAAATAAATATAATTGCATATTATTTTTGTCCAACATCAAATAAGTCTAAAAAAAATTGTCCTTGTCCCATTTACCTCTTTTGTTTCTTATCATTATTAACGAGAGACTATGATATGAATTAGAGCAGTGCCGGGCCGGCTCTAGGGCCGGGCAACTAAGGCAATTACCTTGCTCCCAAGATTTAAAATCTCAAATAATTGGAATGTTAAAAAAAGAACTAAAATATTAATTAAAACAATATTGTTGGGATCCTAATATTTAGATCTCATATATTAACTCATGTGGTATTTATCTGTTGAAGCGTTCGTTGTTTATTTAAGAACATATTATAAGGTAAGTCAACTTTTTGTAACAAGTTTCATTAAAAGTTATTACTAATGTAAGTCAACCTTTTTTTATTTTGTTAAAAACATTTTCTTAACCATATGTCAAATTAATTGCACATTTCATGTGAAATTGCTCCGCATTGTGGTTGGTAGCTTTGTTTTTTTCCTTAAAAAATTATTTATCTTGAATAAATCCCTCATTTTTTCTCATTAATTCAATTATTAAACTCTCTCCATACAAGTGAGAATGGTTACTCTTGCAACATCCGAAACCATTGTGACTGCAACCCATTAATTTGCTAATAAATTGGTATCCAATGAATCGCTTACCTAGATTTCTTTTTATAATGAGATTATGCTTGTTTTTATTAACTACGATAAAATAAATTTAAAGAGCACATGTAATTATATTCCGTGTGCTAATCAAATGAGAATAATATCATAACATACAAATTGAATTTTAAGAATAAAATGATCATTTTGCTGAGATTCTCTAACACTATTAATGGAAAGGCGAGAAAATTAATATAATTTACAAACTTCGAGTGAACAACAGAACATATTAAAGTTTTTTTTTTTTTAAAATTTGAAATTGGAGAAAATAATGAGTGGACAACCAATATAATTTCTGAAAGTAATAAATGAGGAGGAAAATAAAGAATTTCTATTGCTAGATTGGATAAATTTAAATCGACAGTCAACAAAAATAAGGAAAGATATTGTTTTACAAACAATTAAATTATTATTAATTATTTTCAATAATCATAGTTCTCAAATACCTACTACTTAGACTATAAATTGTATGAGTCTTTTGTCTAAGTTCAAATCAAACAACTCAAATCTTCAAGATGACAAGTATCAACCTTTTGTCTTATTGTAACTTCAAATTAACTTATCGCTTTCACCTAAAATAATTTTACAAAAAGTATATAATAAAATATAAATCTATTTGGGTATGTTTGAATTTGATTGTTGACTTATAATTCAAGAAAGACAAAACCATATGAGCTTGAACACCCCCCAAGATGTAAACTTAATTTGATTTTTGTCATCCTTATCGTCATTGAGCCTTTACTTTTGGTATTTTAAAACCTTTTTGAATTCATACTATCATGTTAATATAAGCATTGTCTATATTCTTTAAATCCTGTTTAATATTTGAGCGGTGCTTACTCTATTCATATTTTATAAGAGGGAGAGACTATCTCTACTTAATTTATCTGATAATTAAGGAATAACTAAAACTAAACTTTTTCTGTCACCCTTGTAAGTGTAAAGATTGTCTCACTAAACCAAAGGCTCATTGGTAGTTTAGTTTATATATAAAATACTTAAACCATATAAGTTTGACTTCATCAATTTCATATATATCTTATTGTAGCTTGAAATCAACTATTGTTCTCAAATAAGATTGTTAAGCGTTCAACACATAAGGAAATTAAATGTAACTCATTTGGGTATCTTTTGAATTGATTATTGACTTCAGTAAATAAGAAACTATATAAAGATAAATACTACTTAGATCTAAATGTAGCCTCATTTTAATAATCATCCCCATTGTTCAACCATTATATAACTATATACGGTACCGTATGCGTGGCTTAAATGAGAAAATTCTATTTATAGGATAGACTCTAATGATTGTTTATATCTTTTTCTAAGTAAATAAAATTTTAAGTACTTAAAAGGACAAAGTTTTCGACGGATGTTATCCAGATAGAATTGAGTGATTAAAAGAGCTTTCGGCCTTTGATTAGATTCATTTCTTTTTTTCAACCAACATTTTCTTTTTATAAAATCAAATTTTTAGCGCGTATGTAGACAAACGTTTCTATGCATGTTTGTCAAGTGGTTGATCATTTAAAAGCACTTTTGACCTTCATTCATATTATTGCTTGATACTATATAGGATTGACATCTTTGTACACTTGGTGTATTAAAAATGAAGAGAATGTTTTCATTTACTCTAACAATTGCTTACGTGTTTTGTTTATTTATTTTTTTTAAAAATCAGATATATAAGTAGTGAAATGGGCAAACGTTTCAATGCATGTTTTCCAGATGGTTGAGTCATTGAACGGGCTTTCAAGCTTCAATAAAATTAAATTTTTTACCCAAAATATAATTAATCTTTTAGCGCTTAACTAAACGAACATTTGAACGTATGTTTTCCAAGTGGCCCATCCATTGAAAGGATTTTCAGCATTCATTTGTTGTATATTTAAACTGGATATATGTGTTGATCTTTGTACATTTACTGTAGATTTAAAATTACAAGAATCTATAAATTTCTAGTAATGCTACATATATATTAACGCCTAACACAAATTATATATATGAACTTTGTAAATCTAGCATTATTGATAAATTTACTTCGCATACATTTTTATATACAACACAATACAAACTCGATTACATATTCTTTAAAAAAAAAACTCTATTATATATAATATCATGTTAAATTAATGTGACATTATTATGTGTTACCATATGATTCACAATGTTTATTCTTATTAATTTTTATGATTCCATCCCATTCATATTTGCGTAGAATAATGTACCAACAAAAATTACATGCATTAGGGGCCAAAAAAGGAAAACCAAATAAGGAGGAAATATAATTTTATAATCTAAAAATCCCAAGGGTATAATTGCCAAACTGATATTAGGCTCTTGCTTCCAAACAAGGAGTTTTCATTGACCAGGCAAGGAAAAAGACAAAAGCATACCTCAAAAACAACCCTTTTCTCAGCTCCTGTTTCCCTCTTTGACCCTACTACTCCATTATTCCTCACAGTCCCAAAAGCCACCCCCACACTCACACACAGAGGACTTCCTTGTCAATTTGGAGAGCAAATTCCAAAAATGGCAATCAAATTGGAAAAAGTCTTAGGGGACCCACAGACTCTGAGCTGGCATCTGACATGGCAACCATCTAGCCTCCGTATTAAACCTCCTCCGCTGCTGCTAAACGCCAGGTGTAACCGTCAACCAGGGCCAGCAACAAACTGCACACAAACTGAAAACAAAGAGAGTGCATTTAAAAAAAAAATTAAAAAAAATTACAAAAACAAAAGCAACAAAAACAATCTCTCTCTCTCTCTTTATCAATATAAATAAGTCTACTCCAAGTTCAAATATAAAATACACCTCCAGTCTCTCTCTCTCTCTCTCTCTTCTTTGTCCGATAACTTTTTAATTTTTCTTTTTTCTTACTTCGCCAGAAACTTAAGTTAAATTTTCTCAGCTGCCAAGCAGGAAAAGAAAAGGATTAAAAAAAAAAAAGAAAAAAGCTGAAACGAATCTGTGAAATATCAAATGTGATGGGAAGTGGACTCTCTTCCCTCTTCCCTTGCTTCAAACCGGTTAACCTTACGAACCGGACCCAACCGGACCAAACCCAGCAACAACCGGACCTGATCTTCGCCTCATCTGAGCCGTTGGATGAAACTCTGGGTCACTCTTTCTGCTACGTCCGATCATCCAACCGCTTTCTCTCTCCAACTCCCTCCGATCGCTTTGTCTCTCCTTCCCACTCGCTCCGGTTCTCTCCCAGCCGGGCCGGTCCGGGGCCGCGCGGTCCCCAGCCGGAAACCGGGTTCAGGGCCATTTCTGGAGCTTCCGTCAGTGCCAACACCGCTACTCCCAGGACTGTCCTTCAGCTTGACAATATCTACGACGATGCTACTGAGCCTACGTGTGCTGGTGGTTACGGCGTCAAGAGCAGCATCGTGAATGTAAGTGGCTTTGAGAGCACGTCGTCGTTTAGCGCCATACCCCTCCAACCGGTGCCACGTGGCGGTGCTTACGATGCGTCGGAGCGGGGACCTTTCTTTCTTTCCGGCCCGCTAGGCGCATTGTCGGGCCCACTCGACCAAAACGCTGCCTCGGAACCAGGCGGCGGCCGCGTCCATTTCTCAGCTCCGCTCGGTGGCCTTTACGTAAAAAGGAAGAAAAAGAGGGGCATTTTGGGGATATCAGGAATACGGAAAGCCTTTCACGATAAGAAACGGCCGTGGGTGGTACCGGTGCTGAATTTTGTCAGTCGGAAAGACAACAACAACAACAACAACAACAACGTGGAAGATGACGATGCTGACGTGGCAAAAAACGAGAGGGAAAATGATAATAACGTGCAGTGGGCGCTGGGTAAGGCCGGTGAGGATCGCGTGCACGTGGTGGTGTCGGAAGAACACGGGTGGTTGTTTGTTGGCATTTATGACGGCTTCAATGGTCCTGATGCGCCCGAATTTTTGATGGGTAATCTTTATAGAGCTGTTTATAATGAGTTAAAAGGTTTATTTTGGGATGTTGAAGAGCCAGATGAAACAGTTAATAATGTTACTGTTAGTGTTAATGATAATGATAATACTCAGGAAACTGAAATTAAAAATGACTCATCAGTCTTAATTGGTGAAAATGAATCAGAAGACAAAGAGAGAGCTAAAAGAGTGACTTTTGAACCGGAGGGAACAGAGACTAGGAGAAGAAGGTTATGGGAGCTTTTGGCGGAGGATGATCAAGAAGATGGCCTTGATCTCTCTGGATCGGAGAGGTTTGCATTCTCTGTGGATGATGCCATCAGTGTCAACAATGCTGGGTCAGCTGTGAGTAGGAGATGGCTATTATTGTCAAAGTTGAAACAAGGGTTGTTAACCAAACATAAGGAGTCTAGTCAAGGGAGGAAGTCATTGTTTCCATGGAAATTTGGATTGGAGGAGAAAGAGAAGGTTGAGGTAGAGGAGAATAGAGTAGAAGAGAGGATTGTACAGAGTGGGAAGAAGCGAAGAGTCGGTCCGGTTGACCATGAATTGGTTTTAAGGGCATTGTCACGAGCTCTAGATTTTACTGAGCTCGCTTACTTGGATATGACAGAGAAGGTGCTTGATACAAATCCAGAGCTGGCTTTGATGGGTTCGTGCTTGCTAGTTGTGTTGATGAGGGATGAGGATGTGTATGTGATGAATGTAGGTGATAGTAGGGCAATTGTGGCACAATATCAGCCGGAGGCAGTTGGAGGTAGTGGGTGGATGAAGGGACAAGTGGACACTGGGTCAAGTGTGGATGGTATAGTTGAGGAGTTGTCAGTGACATTGGGAGAAAGGGGAGGTAAGGTAGTGGCTGATGAAGCTCCTGCTCAGGCAATGAAATTGACTGCAGTGCAGCTTTCGACTGATCACAGCACTAGCATTGAAGAAGTAAGTATTGAGTACGTTAGTGCTAATTCATTTCCTTATTCTGCAGTGCATATATTGAAATCCTCATTTCTTATTGGCTTTATTACAGTATGGTAACTTATCAGTTTGGGTGGTTAGATTAGTAACAAAGTGGTTGCACTGTATATCGGGGGAAGAGGGCGGGGGGGCTGCTTTAGAAGCTAAATGTGTCTTACCTTGTGGTTTGCATGCATACAAACTTTTTTTTTTTGCTTTGAAACTGTTGGAGTTCAAAATTGTTGGGAAAATACTGATTTTAACAATTTTCTATACCTAATCCTTTGCGATTAAGTTGCTCTTCTTCTACTTCTTTATAAATTTTATTCTTTGATCAATAGCTCCAAGATATATATAATACAAAATTAGCTTAGAAAGAATTTTGAAGAACCTCCAGCCCTGAAAAACTTGTATGCCTTCAATACAGTTTCTGTGAAAAAGGAACACTTCATAACCTGTTAGGTACTGGTTTATATGGAATATTGTCCTCAGGTACCTACTAGTTTATTGGCCTGTCCAATCAGCAACTTGGAGATGTTGATTCCTCTTATGCTTGGAATTCAGTGCTGAGGAAATGTTAGGATTTTAGAAGTTTTAAAGTGAATGACTATTTGTCTATTTGACCTGCATTTGCCATTTTCCATCACTTATGTACACCAGTCTAAAACATTGATGGTATTTGGCAGAGCAAGTTTAATTGTCCAAAATACAATGACTGATTTTATAATTAGCATTTAACTAATGAATGAGGATATTTACTTTTGACTGATTGATTCGTGAGACAATGCCAAAGATATGTGGCACTTCTCTCTGGTTATGCATGCAATCAGGTGAAACTAGAATAAGGGCTGCGCTCAGACTTACCCATAGCAATGGTCATATCATACTGTTTTTTCATATTGACATTCTTACATTGTGGAGTATTTTTAATTTAATATATGATCTGATGTCAGATGATGTGCCGGTCAGTTCTGTAAGTTCCTAACATTTAAAATATAAAGTGTCATATTTCAGTCACATGTTTGATCAAAATACCCAGTGAAATGATTTTGTCATGATAAGTTTATGATGACATATATGTTTGTGATTAGGTGAGATTCAGCACCTCAAAAAAATAAAAAGAAAATAAAAAGGGGGAAAAATGAGACGCAGAATAGTTTTCCTGGCATTAGTTTCATTATTGAGTCAGCCGGTACTTTCTGCTGATCTCAGGATTGATATGCTGTCCTTCTGGTGGCAGCTGAAGTTCATTGTATGTTTTGACTTAACATATTGATGCCTTCAGATCAAGCCACAAATATATTGTTTGACAACTATATGCATAGTTGCACCTGTATGTATATTTTTGGGTAGTTAATGCTAAATAGTCGATTCTGTTTGGTGGTGTCCTTATCTTTTTCTTTTTCTCCCCCTTAATTATGATGGCTGGCACCTTTAACTCACTGTAGGATGATGTTATTGATGGGTGGTGGTGCCCATTTGCTAAGAACTTTTCTTTGTTCAAATTGTGCAGGAAATCATAAGAATCAAGAATGAACACCCTGATGACAGCCAATGCATTGTCAATGATAGAGTGAAAGGACGTCTTAAGGTTACAAGAGCATTTGGAGCAGGATTTCTTAAAAAGGTTTGTTAAATGTGCTTTGTTGTAACTCTGCCTTCAGGATTTCTAATAAATGGCAATTGTGGTTAATGAAAAGTACAACTGACTGGTGGTGTGTGTATAATGGTGACATAAGATTATTATTATTATTTATTTGTTATTAAATGCTTTTATGCAGTGTTCTAGTAAAGCATTGTATGCTCATCTTCATTGTAAAAAGGGAAATAATCCTTTGTTTTTCTTATAAAATGACGCCAAAATAATATTAATAAAGATTAAGTCCTGCTTAGGCATACAAATGTAACCTTCTACATGCTTGTAACTAAAAATCCTTTCAAGACATATACTTCAGTGTTTCTTTTCTTTTTTGATGGTTTCATTGTTCTTCAGTAAGCTTGTTTACATCTTTGGTTCTAAATTAGTCAATCTTTAACAAGTTGTACAAGGCAAGCTTTTGCTGTGCTCATTTATGGTTTGTTTTGTGCACCCAATGTATCATGTAAACTACTCAATTGCATTACAATTTATTTTGCATTTGTTAGGGTCAGATGTGACTAGTGACTACTTGCTCTTTAACAAGCCCACCATAAGCTTTATGCCTGTGTCTTTTTCACTTGATTAAGTTTTGTGCATGTTATTCTTTTTGGATGTAATGTGTTTTGAACTCTGATAATAATATGATGGTGTCTTGGTGCAGCCCAAGTTGAATGATGCATTATTAGAAATGTTTCGAAATGAGTACATTGGTACAGCTCCATACATATCCTGCACACCTTCTCTTCGTCACCTTAGACTCTGCCCAAGAGATCAATTTTTGGTCCTCTCATCTGATGGCTTATATCAGTATCTGACCAATCAGGAAGTAGTTTCTCTTGTGGAGAGTTTCATGGAGAAATTTCCAGATGGCGACCCTGCACAGCACCTAATAGAGGAGCTGCTTCTCCACGCCGCAAAGAGAGCTGGTAAAATATTTTTTCTTCTCTGCAATTTTATTTATTTACTTAATAATTTACTCATGAAAGCTAATGCGCTTTTCTGAGTAAATAATAATGAGCTCTGTCAGTTCTTTCTAATCTTCACGCGCTGTCATAATTTTGTTAAATTTTCTTCCACATTAGCATGTGCACCTTCATGAGTTATGCTCGTAGTATCACTCACAAGATCACTACGTCGCAAGTTTTTAAATGATTACCATAGTTACTCAGCTTTTCACTTGATTTTAGTTATTCATATAGTTTGCTGATTATTATTCTGAATTGGTCGTCTGCAGGGATGGATCTTCATGAATTACTCGACATCCCTCAAGGAGATCGCAGAAAATACCATGATGATGTCACTGTTATGGTGATATCTCTTGAAGGCAGAATTTGGAAGTCGTCAGGAAAGTACCTTTAGCAAGTGAACAAGAGTTGCAACTCTCGAGTCAGTTTCTGCTAATTGTTTTGGAATTTTGAACTTGATCTATTTTTGGTGGGTTCGATAAGTGTCGTACAGTGAATAGGGGGGAATTCAAAAGACACAGGCTGAACTAGTGTTAGGTAGTAATCAAAGAGTTGAGTAGAGCGGCCTGAAACTTCTATTCAGGATTAAAGAAAGTGGGAGGGTACCTGGGAAATGCTCATTAGGACATATAGGATATAAAACAGTTTTCTATTTCTTTTTATTTAAACCTTTTTTTTTAGACTTCTAGAATTTGCATAGATAGAGGCTCTTTACATTTTTAGGAGCCTTCTGTTTTTTTGTTTTTAAATTTTTATTGAAGTCAGGTAAAAAAGAAGGAAGGGGGGGGGAGAGGAAAAAAATGAAAAAGAAAAAACTAGCATTTTTAGTTTGGTGGGGGTACAGAATTATACTTACTGAATTTGAGCATTTCCTTGTCAAATGGTGAGAATCTTTGTAATTTTGAAGGTGGATTTTCCACCTATGCGGTTTACAAAGTTGAAGTGAATTTCATTTTCAGATCCTTGCATAGAAATCATTTCTGCTTTCAACTATTTACAAATCTCATTACTATTATGAAAAACTGATCTCAACATAACAAAATTCATAATTTGATTCTTGACAAGAAATTGTAACAAAGCAACATCCAAATAACTATTGACTGCCAAAACAACTATGATAAATCTCAATTACCCAAAGCCATTTTCAGAAGGAACGGAAACTTCAATATTTCTTGCTATTCCCTAAAGCTAATATAACAAATTAAACTAACAGGTATAAACATTTAGGCTGTGGTGAAGAATTAGCTCCCTATTTTAGGCTGTAATAGATGAGGGACTTGATTGCACCCATGAAACTAAATCTTCTCTGGTTGCCACAAAACAACCAGTTTTCCCTTCACTTTGCCTAAACGGTGCAGCAAGTTTGTTTACGTGCGAAGCAAAGGCTGTTGCCAAACCTTGCGAGAATTTGTGAGTTCCAGTGCCTGTTTCAGCCAAAAATAACTGTGGCAACACTTCCTCACGCTGAACAATTTTGGCCAAAGTCCACATCCACTCTTCAAGGGCTGTCTGAGCTGCACCGACAGAAAGTGACCTGACGTCAAGACTCCATTCATCCATAGTTTTGTTATGTAAACCAGGGTATAAGCCATATAGGTTTCCCAAATAAAGCAGCTCGTGTGCTCTCTCATGGAGCTTTCTATTTCGACAAATATCAATCAAGCAATTACAGAAGGGTCTTCTGGCATCAACTGCAGTGTCCCTGATAACATTCCTAAACTCCTCTTTAATGTTCTCAAAGCCAGTGCTATTATCTTCAATTAATTTCACAAAGGCAACCAACTTCGGATTAGCTTGCTGCAGACATGTAATAACCTTATCAGCATCTTCTCTCGTCTCACAAAGAGACACAACAGATAGTAAACACCCACAAAGCCTATCATCCGGTTTAACTCCTCTATCAACTGAGACACCAAACACTCTAACCAAATCATCAATCCTCCTAGCCTTACCCAAGCACTGAATCAAACAAGTACAACCCATGACATTGATAGCAACTCCCAGTTCTGACATTTCTTCAAACAATTCGATTGCCTTATCAACATTCCTTCCACTCCCATGTATATTCAACATTGCTGTATAGCTATAACTATCTGGCTTACAATACTCAGATAGCTTCATGTCCTCAAAAAGCCTCTCAGCCTCCTCCACTAATCCAATATCTGCGCACATATTCAACATTGTATTATACAAAATGAAATCCATCGGCCACTTATTTTCCCTCATCCGCTCCCATAATTCTAAAGCATCTTTAGACCACCTGGCTTTGCCATAAATCTTGATAAGGGCAGTTAGTGTTTTCTCATCCGGAGTTAAACCTGATTCCATCATTTCATCAAATAAGCTCCTAGCCAAGCCAGGCTTCCCTGCCTTGCCCATTGCCTCTAACAAAGTATTGTATACAACCAGATTAGGCTGCACACCTAAGGATTTCATCTCTTGCAAAACATACCTAATTCCATCATAATCCCCGGCTTCACCAAACATCTTCCCCAACACAGAAAATGCAATAGGGTCAGGTTTCCAGCCACTAGCCACCCCTCGCTCATACAAACTCAACACTTCCTCAACTTTACCAGATTTAGCATAAACGTCTAAAATAGCAGAATATGTAACTTCATCAGGCATTAAACCGGTCTTATACATTCTCTCAAACCATTCTATAGCCTCATAAAAAAGATTGCATCTCTTAGCACAAGTGATAATGGTAGAATAAGTAATGTTATCAAGCTCAATTTCATTGCTTACCATTTCATTAGCAAGCTGCTCAATGAGTTGAAACTGTCTCCCAAACCTCAAAGACTTCATAGTAACATTATAGAATATAGTTTCCATGGGAAACAAGTTCTGGGACTTGATCCAATTGAAGAAAAAATAGCTCTTCTGCCAAAACTTCAAGCTGTTGAGTATTAAGAGCGCATTTTCTCTGGTGGGTTGATGTGGGATTTCAGTTATAGCACGCAAGAAAGCTTCTTCAGTGGTGTCACAGTCATTGAGTTTTCTTGCAAAGAGTTTAAGGTCTCTAACCCGAGGATTGTAGGAGTATGTAGAGCGCTTTTGTCTTTGCAGTGAAAGCACAGACCTTCTGGGCTTGGTGGGGTTGACCCATGTTGACTTTGGCTTGGATAACAGACGGGTTTGGTCATTCTTGGTTGGTGAGAGTGTCGTTGAAGAAAGAGGCTTGAGCTGCTCGGATAAAGATAGGGTTTTGGTTTCGGGGTTTGGAGATTCTGCTGCTACATTCTCAGAAGACTTTGAGTTGCAAGATATGTTAAATTTGATTTGGTGGCTTCTTCTAGTAGGTTTGGTCAAGAAAATGGGTCTCTTTGTGTCTGATTTTGGTATGCTCAAATGGACATCGAGAGCTGTGGGAAGAGATGCAGCCATTAGAGTAAGTGAGGGATGTTAAGGAATATCTATTCGTCTCTTGGATTTTTATATATAGCTACTAGTAAGAAGAAACGGTTTTGGATATTTTTGGTGACCTTGTCTCAATGACGTCCAAGACACCCACCTGGCCAGGACTGGCTCAGGATGAGGTCTGGCCATTTTTGGGCATCACTTAAAAGTTTGGATTCCGGCCTGAAGTTAGATTTTATTAAAAAAATTATAAGATAAATATTATTTTAAATAATTATATTTATTTAGTCAACCTATTACATATATTTCAAATTTTAAATATCTAAAGTTTATATTTTCATTCTCAATTTCATTAAAATAGAATTTTAAAAATATAAAAATATAAAATAAATTAACATATATATAATATTATAAAATATAAAATCCAAACTTTTTTTATTTGGATAAAAAATCCGACCCGAGTGTCTAAAGAATATGTCTAAGTCGAATCCGAACATTACCATATCCAAGTCCGAACCCGTATTTTGCCATCCTTATTCAAAATCAAAATATTAAATAATGTTGTATTACAATGAGTTATCTAATCATTTTGAAGCGAGGTAAATGAGTTTTTTTACTCTTTTTTTCATTTTCTTTTTAAATAGGGTTATCTACCTTGAAGATTAAAACATTAATCAATGTTATGTCATTAGAAATAGTTTATTTCTCGTTTTGATTTATTTTTGATTCTATAAATGAGTTTTTTTCACCTCTTTGTTTCAAAAAGAAAATTAGGTTATGAGATTGACCTTAAAGGTGGGAGGTCAAAACATTTCATCTTTTCATTCTCAAGGAAGGTAAATGAAATTTTTTTTTCAAAAAGAAAATTGGGTTCTAAGATCTATCTTGGAGGTGAGTAAATCAAAATATCACATAATGTTGTGTTAGAATGGATTTTCTACTCATTCTCAAGTGAGGCGTGAGTTTCATTTTCCCCCAAAAGGAAGAAAAATATTAGTATAAAATCCTCCTTTAAGGTGGGTGGTCTTAATCGGATGTGTCGATAACAAGAAATGCCCGACGACAGTTCCCGTCGCTGTCTGGGGAGATGCCAACCACCCCTCCCTTTTACGAACACAGATCTTGAGGGTTTTAATGGCATTTTAAATGACATAAATTTTACGTTTTTGACGATGTGGGATATTAACCTAGCTATCAGTGCAGCACACAAACATAGACTTAAAAACCATTCTCGTTTCTGTTTTTGATTGTTGGATACCTGGATCCCTGCATCCCATGTCTGCATCCACTGGTCCTAGATTTCAAATCAACCAAACACTTATTCTCTGTCAACATCGACATACCTTAATAAAATGAACAGAATCTAGAAGCATAGATGCCATATTGTTTGAATTCAGAAAAGAACTACTCGTTTCTTTCTAAACAATAATATTATTATTCTGATATAAAAAAAAAAATTGATCGTATAACATAATGTATATGGCACAACAAAAACTGAACATGTACACAGTCTATAACCCCTCACTTAAAGAAACTAACGTCAGTAGTTCCCATCAAATTTTTGACATGACTCACAACTTGGTTTCGAACAGAAGGGTAAGGAAACCGTTCGATCACCTCAGCTCCAAATGAAAAAACGAGAGCTTTTCTTGCTGTCTCTAAGTCGATGCCCCGCGCCTGAAAGTAAAAGAGTTGGCTTTCTTCTAGATCACTTATTGCAGCTCCATGAGAGCACTTCACATCGTCAGCAATAATTTGGAGATTGGGTTTGACATTTACAGTTGCACGGGGTTCAAGGAGGAGACTTCTTGTTAGTTGTCCAGCATCTGTTTGCTGTGCATATCTGCGTGCACAGAAGATATATGAATTCAGAGTCCAGATGCATGGCTATTCAACTTTGTTTTTCCACTACAACTTAGCTCGATATTAATTTAGCATCAATTCTCAGCATGTCGTATTGTCGGAGAAACTAGTAGTCTAGTACTGTTGTGCAGAAAAATAGGGACTCTGATAATGGAACAATGTGATTTGTATACCTGATGATGTGAACAGGGACATATAATGGCATGTAATACAAATAACGCTACCAGGTATTATGATTGGATGTGACACAATTACCTGTTAACCTTTACATTCCCATCAAAAACAGCTTGTCCTAGCGAATGAGCCAAAATACACTTGTGAAGCTGTCGACAATAGCCTCGTGGATGGTCCAACACTATCCTACTATGAAGATCTTGTGTTTGATCAGAGACAGACAAATGAAATGAAGATAACTCTGTCTCTGTGTCAGAGCCTAATTGTTGAACATGGACATTGTGCCTGCTCAATTTTCCACCAGTACTTACCTCTACGAGTTCATAACTACTAGCTGTTTCCTGCAAAGAAGAACAGATTGATGAATAACTTGCTTGCTCAATAAATTCAGAGTACATAGATAGTGCACAATAAGGTTTGAAGAATTAATCTAGAATAATTAAGTGCTGAGGCTGTGGTTCTCCTAGATCACTATGAGAAGGTGAAAATTTCACCGCTCATTAACGAGCTATAAAAATCAGCCTTGACCAACAAAATGGAGTCAATGAAACTCCAATTAAAGCATCAACAGCAAATTACTCCACTAATTCAAAAAATGCAAATACTCTGTTGAGAAAGTTATCAGTTTATAAAACTGATTCTTAGAATCAGTTAAACAAAGTTTCCTATGTTTTTTCAATTTCCCATATTAAGTTCACAAAAGAAAAAGTACACATCAATGATTCCCCTTGATGTCAGGGTCTAAACCTGCAAAACAATAAGATTCAAATGCTTCAACCATGTCTGCCAACGCTTTTCTACTCTCAGGATACCCCTTGACCTAATTTTAAAGCGCCTCCTCAATATCACTTTAATAATACGATGGGTGGGATTCAAACAAAAGGCTACCTGTCACAATTATGTAAAAGCACATATACAAGCATGAGTGCAAACCATCACTGTATGTGTGTTTTTTTTTTGGTTTATCAGAAGGTGGGTTTTGAAAGAACATTTTTTCAGTCACATCTAATGTCCATCTCGAATAAAATTGTAAATTTCAAATAATAAAACCAGAGTTCTAAATTACTCATATTTCTGGAAAAAATTAAATAAGTAAATTTCAAATAATAAAACCAGAGTTCTAAATTACTCATATTTCCTGAAAACCTTAAATAAGAAAACATTTGATGTGAACATTCAAAATAATTTTTGGAAATACATCAGAAGAATACATGTTCGCGGAAATAGGAGACTCTAAAAGTTACCCTGGAAAACTTCAAAGCATTTCGACTCAGAGACAGAAAGTTATCGGTCTTGACCAGGCAAAATAAATGACATACCGTAAATTTTTGTTCTCATTGAAACACTACCATTAACAAAAACCAAGCAGATATAGAAACTAGGAATATGTTTCTACGACATGCAGATAAAATAAGACTCCAAATCTTAGTGTTAAATGTCTGTTTGATTCAAAAGCTTGAGCTGGCAGGTGAAGGCTTGAACAATTGTATTAAGCTCTAAGAGCATCTCCAAAAGATTCTATTAATTTTACTCTTCAAATATCTATTTGCTTACCTATGTGGCAAAAAAGAAAGTGAAAAAATATGTTATTCTCCAAAAGGCTCTTCAAATAGAAATAAGTTAATATTATTTTAATCAAATAAATATCTTTTCAAAGGAAAAATAAATAGTAATTAAAGCACTTATCTCCCTCTCTCCAATAAAAAGTAATAAAATATAAATTGAAGAGGGAGAAAAAAACTCTACAAAATTGAAGAGAGAGAATTATTTCTTATTTGAAGAATCTTAGTTGGAGAGTCTTTTGGAGTCTTAAATACTGATGTGGCTTTTCGAATAAGTAATAAAATCTTATTTGAAGAGTCTTTTGAAGATGCTCTTACACTAACAAGCTCCCTCATGTGCAACACAGAAACCAAACCAGCTTGTCACGTGGGCCAAGCCCAAGAAAGGCAGAATACAGAAACCAAACCCAAAAGAGATAGAAGAAAGAAATAGACACAAATTTATTTATTTATTTATTTTTTGGCTGTTTTTGGGGGGGGGGGGGGTGTGTGTGGAGAGGGGGAGGTGTTTAAATACAAGAGATCACGATAAACACCAGCTTTGACACCATGTCAAGATACTATTTGACCTGAAAGCTTAAGTTGGTAGGTAAGGACCCAAACAATAGTTCTAACAACTAGAAGAGAAAAAAATTATCAGTATTTTAAATCAGTTATTATTAGATATCAACAACTTCTAAACCATAACTCATGCAGCAAAAGGAAGGAAAAAGAGAAAGAAAAAAGAAATTGGATAAGTAACATCCAAGAAGACTGCCCCTCAGCAGAGGATATTAAACATCTAGCATGAAGGTAAACCAAAATACAAACACATTATGTAAAGCTGTTGCCCTTCAAATTTTCTTTGGATAGAGAATAGACTATGATACTACTCTCTCTCCCCATATATATCCATTTAGTTCATTTCTCTAAAACAATCTCCATTATAGTGCGACAATTACCTCATAAAAATCCAATCTTCTACAGGTTATTCATTACTTAACATAAATAGATGCATATAAAGTTTCGACTAAAATGGACATCTTGGAAATCTTTTCTCTAAAATCCTTAACTTACAGAGCAGTCAACTCTTTTAATTGATGAACCAATGACCTAACTGCAACAAGACAAAGAAACAACTTAACAGTTGATATAGAACTGCTACAGTGTACTTGAGCAGATGCCTAGAAAACTCAAACAACAATTAGTCTGGTTGGTACATTTAATTAAAAAGCAAAAGTGAAGGATAATGACTCAACAATAGCAACGATGGATGTACAACAGGTATGCAGTCATGTCACAAAATTGCTATTATTAACTAAACACATCAACACTGATCATTACTAAAAGAATCAGCAACTTTTCCAAGCTACAAAACTGAAACTACATGTATACAGATTGTGCAGTAGAATCCACAATAAAGTTGAGCGAAGAAGAAACAACTTGCTACCCTCAATTCGTTTGGTTGATATTTAAGATGGCAACACGGTCACAAACAATTTTGCAGTAGTAAAGAAAACCCAATTTCTCATTCTAAACCAACAATTCTAATCAAATCTGTTATTATGTAAGTCACTTAGGCAAAGAAATTGTCATCTAAAGACTTTACAAGATATGAAAACCCATAAACACCAGACAAAGAGGTACCGAGAAATTTAAAGGTTTATAGAAGAGAAGATATATGGTAGAAAAGCAAAACCTGATAGCAAGATTAGAAATGGTGCTAGGCGTAAAACATCGAACAGGTAATATTGCTGTCAGTGGAGGTAAAAAAAAAAAAAAAGCTTTGATTTCAGTTTATATCTAGTTTAAATGAATGGAGCAAAGCAAGTAATAGATGCTCATGGACGATAGCAGTAGTGCTAGGTAAAGCTGAACATTGAAATCCTCTCAAAGTCGACATACAGTAACCATTATACTCTTTTTTTCCTTATATTAGTAGCATGATGGTAGCCAAATCCCTTCCTCACCAATGTGAACAGTATTCTAACCAGATCCCCTCCCACCGAGCAATATCGCTGTGAGAGATTTTACCAGTTGAACCTACTAGCACCCACACAGTTACCATTAAACTTAATAAAGTAGTATTAGACAGACATTAATCACAAAATTATCTGTTTCATGTTCACTGCTCAATTAAACATAACAAACTCACCAAAGTTTCAACCATGAGGAAGTACATTAACCTCACTTTTAAAAGCCTTCTACAAACTAAAAGGACAGCATTAGGAACAAGAATTTACCTGCCTCACTGCAGTCCACTTGATATGAGCGGCATTCAAAGACTGATTCTGTAAATAAGAATGCCTAACCTTTCCCCCTTTTCCAATCACCACCTCCAAAACAGAATTAGCCCAATAGGAGTCATTACCCTCTTTGCCAACAAACTCTTCAATTATACCAACCTCTCCACCCTCCTCCACCAACACAACCACTCTAGGATTGGATATGGGTAACTTTTTCGAATCCACATTTCCACCCTCAACTGATAAGTACTTCAAATAAATAGGATTTTCTAGTTTACAGCCTGCTGGAACATAAAGAACCCCTAAATCAGGAGCCCCCATCCCATTAATAGACCAAAACAAATCACCCCATTGAAATTCACTTATAAACTCACTAACCCTCTTCATAATCCCATCAGATACACCTAACAAGCTACCAACATAGACCCCATCAGGTAAATTTGACAAATTCAAAGCCGAATTTTGGATAAACCCATCAATAAAAACAAGATTAGGGAACTGGGTATCAGTTGAAACATCCAATGAAGAAGAAGGATGAGTAATGGGTTGAATTTGGGAGCTTTTGATGAATGAAGTGTCAGTGAAGCGAAAAGGTTCGTCTTTGCGGGAAGGCCAAGGGGTTGAAAGGAGGGTTTGTGAGGAAGAGTCTCGAAGTTTCTGGAGGGGCAAAGGCTGCCGTGAAGATGATGATGACGAGGGGAGAGAGTCTTCAAGGGACTCTGCTAACTGGAGCACAAAAGGGTCTGAAAAGGTGGCTTGTGGAAAAGTTGTTTGCAGTGAAACTCTGATCTTGTTGGGTTTGGCTCTTCGCTTTGGAGTGAGTTTGGGGTTTCTGTTTATGTCTATGTAAAGATGTGGTGAGAATGAAAGTGCAGACATTGATGAATGATGATGGTATTTGCTGTTAATAGATTAGATTATATCTAGATTGGGATCTGAATGAAGTGTGTTGTTATTACCAGACAGTTTGAGACTCGGTTTTGAGTTTGTGCTTAGAGTCCTTGTTCTGGTTTAAAGTAGTCGTGCTTTGACATCACAGAGATTTTCCATTTCCTACGCCGGCCATAGTTGAATATCTTATTAGAAAATAAAAATAATGGTGTTTTTATCTTCATTTATTTATTATTAGGTATACAAAAAATAAAAAAGTAGGGCATGCAAAATTGCACCCCATGCGGACTCCCCTACCACGGCAGGCCTAAGCCTAGATTTATAAGTGCCAAGCCCAGGAGCCTGGATGGGCAGTACAAGGCCACAAATTAGTTTTTAAATCTTTAGAAAATTAAAGTTCGGGAAAAATATAGAGTAATAATCATAACTAGTTTATATTTCGTTTAAACTTCATTTTACCTCTTATTAAATTGACATACTTCAATTTTTCTTTTAAAAGTATAAAAATTTTAATTTTTCCCCTAAAAATTGTTATTTTTAATAGTTGACTAACGTTGACTAATTAAAATATAAAAACACCTCAACTTGTAACGTAATATGTTGTTCACAGTAGTGTATGATTTCAACAATAACTATTGATTTGAATGTTTGTAAGAAGACATGTGAAATTTCTTAATGGGCCAGAAAATATAATATTATTCCCAATTTGGACTTTGAACTTCAAACTATATTGCATACTATCAATTTTATAAATTAAAACAGTTGACTATTGTAGAAATAGTCAAAAATTCAAAACTCAAAATTGTATTTGGTAGGTTCGTGCCTTTAAATCCAGCTTTACAAAATAATAAACACCATTTGATTATTAACAAAATAGAACAATAACAACAATGTCATCATTCAAAGGCAATTGGAGTGGCTATGCAGATGAAGATGGGAAGCTACAAATCAATGGCAACATTATTAAGTTCAGAAAAAAAAATTTTGCATTGACAATGGTGACCATGTATCAATAAAAATCTTAGAGTCTATTCAAAATTCTCAAAGGTTGTACTACAAATGCGAGAAGAAAACTTCTAATTTCTTCAAGTGGTGGGAACCAAATAAGCAAGAATACAAAATAATTGTTAGAGGAGTGAGAATATTAGATGATGATTTTGAAGATAATTATGAGTTGGTAGCTAAAGAGCACAAGGTTTTGGAGGCTGTTATTGTTGCAAAATCAAATTCAATAATAAGGATACTGCAAATTATCCTTATAATGTTGTCACTGTGTACTCAGTATTTCTAGCATGTTGCTTAAAAATTAATAAGGCTAACTATACTAGAAACAAATAAAAGTAGGAAACTAGAATTGAAAAATACGTGGGATTCCAAAAAAGATCTCATATAATGCATTTTGAAAGTTTCATCATAGCGTTTGTGATACATATATTTAATTGAAATGTTACGATTAATATTTAGCACTAACTAAATATATTATCTTGTTTGCTGCAATTAAAAGAACTTCATTATTCATACAAAATATTCTTTGCAACACTCCTAACAAGTTAGTCAAAATAATTACAATGATGTTGCTGATTTTGTTTTTTTATTTTATTTTTTTTATGTTTAGTTAAATGTAAAGATAGTAGTTATGTTGAAGCTTATTGAATACACTTTTAAAAAGAAGGTGTTGCTGCAATTACAAGAACTTCAATATCTATACCAAATATTCTTTGCAACACTCCTAACAAGTTAGTCAAAATAATTACATGAGCTTCACCTTCTTTTTAAAAATATACTTATTAAGCTTCAACATAACTACTATCTTTACATTTTACTAAACAAAAAAATAAATAAAATCAGCAACATCATTATACAAGTCAAATATTAAGCAAAAGTTTGATACTGCCTCTACTTTATTTTCGCTGAATCTAATATCCTCTACAACATAAATTCATAACCCAACAACATAGCAAGAAATCAATAGGCAAATAATTTAGAATACAATTAGCAACCTTTGAGAGAAAAATATGTAGCTAATTCAATTAGAACAAATGCTTACCAACTACTTTTGAGCACTATTTTGCCCTTGTTCTTCAAGTCTTTTAATCTTGTTGGTGCAGATTGAGGAGTAACTCTTGTAGGTGTTGAACCTTCTTTAATGAGAATCCTTCCTACATATGTCCTAGGTCAACAACATCATTTCTTTTTCTTGCTTGCATTGTTACTACATTCTTTGTTGCTGCATTCCTTGTAGTCCTCCTTATTGCTTAACCCATGCATTGTTGCTTGACCTGACATTTATGTTGATGTAAAGGTGATGATTGAGCTACTGTGCCTTTATGATTAATAGGAAAAAAAAATATTAAAAACTGAGGATAAACTTTAATTTAACCCTTAATTAGATTGGCATGCTTCATTTTACTCCATTATTAGATTTATATACTTTAATTTACTCTTCAAAGCCAACTTCAAAACTTAAAGTCAGTGAATTATGACAGTAGTCAATGATAATGATAAGTATTAGTTACAAACTTAGAAACCATCATAACGAATTTGACGTTGATCAATCAGGTTGAGATTCACTTATACTAGCATCGCCACGAATTGATCCACCAAGCACAAAAGCCATTGGTAGCAATGCTAGCATTTTGTAAGTTTCCAGCATCATGGTCTTCTGCAAATGATGCCCCTTAGCTTAAAGCTACTCTCAATCTCTTCTTTTGTTTATACAAACATGAAGCAAAAACCAAACAACATTTGCATTATTAGTTGTACATAAACTATAAGAAATATTATTTGATTATATGAAATTATTGTATATTTTAATTGTTTCCTTACCAACATATTGCTTGTTTTCTTATATGCATTGGCTAGATTAGTAGAATAACATCTTCTATTAGGGCCAATAACTCTTCAAAATTTGTAGTATAAAGTAAATCTTTTCTTATGAGTTGGTGGTTCATGAAATTTTCTTCATCTACATATTTTAGCTTATCAGGTGGCCTTTAAACATTTGAAGGCAAGCTTTCCTTTTCTTTTATATGAGGCCATTTAGATTTTTTAGGCAAACGATGAATCATGCTTGAGTAACACCTTAAATATACCTTTTTAAAGTAACAAGAAGTAACAAACTTCGTGTAAATACCTGTCATATAAACTATACAAGGCATTGCATACTTGCAAAGTAAGCTACTAATTTACCATGGCCCACAATCACATGTCTACTCTTCTAAGTTTATAATCTATGACTTTATAATATATTTAACTTTAAAGAGCACTCACTTGGTGGTGCAACTGAAGCTCCCTACCCTTATTTAGTATTTGGTTCATTTTGTCATTAATGAAGGCAAGAACACCATTTCTCTATTTTAAATAGTTAATCTTTCTATCATTTATTTAATTTTTCTATCATTGATTGCTTTTATCATCCTTTTTCTAATGTGCTCCACTAAATTGGTTATAGGTGTCTTCCTTGTTTTACCAACTTAAGCATTTCAACTCTTAGTCATATTATTTGTTGTATGATCACATTTGACAAATTTATCAAAAGCTTGGACTAACCAGTACTTGGGTTTTCCTCAACTACGCAAATGTATCAATATTAATATTTTGTATATCTTTCATTGCTATAAAAACAATGTATCCTTAGTTGATGCTCTAATAGCCCTCCAGCACTCATTCTTTAGCTTAACTTGAGGGAACCTTGGCTTCAGATTGGCAAAAATGTGTCTTGCACAATACTTATTTTGTGATCCATCAAATTCTAGGTTTAATGCTACAAGAACATCTTTTTACCTATCAATTATGAAGTAAACTATCTTTTATCAGTTAAATACTCTTGTAAATGCCCTAGAAACTAGGTCAAACTCTTAATGTTTTTAGACTTACAAACAAATACTTTTATTGGAAAGTACACTAATTTGTATCAAATGTGACAATTAACAGTGAAACACCTTCAGGGGGGCCTTTTAAATGACAACTATCCAGCCTAATAAATGGCCTACACCCCTCTCTAAAGCCGTCTATAAGACATGGAAAGTTTACTATGAACATTTGAAATCTACACTTGTCAACATGTGTGCCTTCTTTTGTTATTTCAAGTAATATTGAAGTGCTGACATCTGTTGTTTGATAATATAAGCATAACTCTAAAGTTGCCTGAAGCTTTCAACGTGATCTTCATTAGTAGTTGGCTTCAATATCTTTCTTTCTGCCATATAAACTTTTCGGTGATTGACCTTTACTTCATAAATTGTCCTAAGATCATCAACAAAAGTGGTTATAGCAATCTTTAGATCATCTGCTACTTTATTCTTATACTTCTTTGTAATTTAACCTATAGTAATTTTTGGATTTTTCACAAGATCTTTACATGTGTGGAAGTTGGTAAGGTCCTAATTTTAAAACATTGTTTAAATCTCTAAAGCTCTACATATACTTTGAAGGTGAAATACTAACTAGGCTACCCAAGAGGGGGGTGAATTGGGTTATTAAAACTTATATAAATAAAACCATACAGCAATTTAAACTAATATTTTAATAAAATTAAAAGCAATAAATGTTAATAATGCTTAAAATTAAAAGGATAAGGGAAGAGAGATCAAACACTCGATTTTTATGTGGTTCGGCCAACCGTGCCTATGTCCAAGCCTCCAAGCTCACTGGGCTTGAGGATTCCACTAAGCAAACCTCCAAGGCTTCAATAACACTTACAATTGACTTTAAAGGTGTAAATGAACCTTTACAACAAGAGATTATTCCTAATCTCTTAACCTAAGTGTATTCCAACACTTATAATCACTCAAAAATAGAAATTACAAATAAACAATCTCTCACACAATGTGTAATTGTAATAAGTGAAATCTAAAAGTGTGAATTAATGAAGTAAAAACAAGTTTGAAGCTCAATAAAGATTATTTTCTCAATAGCAAGCTCAATAATAATTGTTGAGTCACTGTTGATTTGAGTTTGATTAAGCTATTTTATAATTGGAGCTGAAAACTAGCTGTTATTGACTTTCTGAGAATAATTAGATTGCCGTTTGCTGCTATCGGTTAACCGTTTTAACTTGTCTAAATAGCCGTTGTTTTTAAATTTTAAATAAACGGTTTACCTTTTATTATTATCGGATCACCGTTTATTTCCAGAAACCTGCAAAACAAACTTAGGTATCCATTTTTGTTAAACGGCTCAAGATTAAAAAACTTTCTCTTTTTTATAAATTATTGGTTCATCGTTTTCCAATAAACGGTTCACCGTTAATTTTCAGAATCTTGTCAAAGCAAGTCTAGCTGAGATTAGAAAACTCTCACTTTTCTATAAATTTTTGGTTTACTGTTTGTATTAAACGGTTCAACGTTATGTTCTAAAATCTTGTCAAATAAACGGTTCAGGATTAAGAAGATAATTTTCTGTCTGTAAATTAGCAGTTCATCGTTTATAATATAAACAGTCTATCGTTAATTTTCAGACTCTATATTTTGACAACTTTTGTTTAGAAAAAGATTTTCCAACTCAAGTTAACGGTCATTAAGCTTATTTAAACATGTCTATGACTTTAAGAAATTCATTTTAATAGCCCTAACATTTTAATCAAGAACATATAAGTTTTGTTATCATCAAAATCAATATTATAAAATTAACAGAAGAGGCATTTGTCTACATAACATTTACATATAATTCTTCTTCTCTCAAAATTGGTTCCTTTTGTTAGCCTAAAAGGCTATACAAATTATAATTTTGATGATAACAAACATGTGTTACTATATTTCACAATTTCACTAGTTTTTGAAGGGTAAATTTTATTCAAGTGAAATTGCGCTCAAAGCACTCAACGGGTAATGACTCAACCAAGATCGAGTATTAGTGCAACTGACTTCATTGCTACAAATCTTATAAAGCCGGTATGATTTAATGTATGCATGATTTAGTATTTGAGAAGCTCAAGATTTTATTTAATAAATCATTATTTTTCAAAAACCAAAGGTTTTATAATCATAAGCTAAGTATATTTATGGAATTGGTGATTTTTCAAGATATGGACTAAAATGAAAAAGTTTTGCAAACTTTAATTTTAACAAGTATTGTTTTGAATTCTGAATTTAGACCTGTTTAAAAAAATATGAAATATTTTAGGCTATAATATAATTTTCAAAAGTATTAGGCTCAATAAATATTATTTTAAATTCTAAATTTAGACCTATTTACAAAAATATAAAATATTTTAGGCTATAATATAATTTAAAAAAGTATTAGTCCATATTGTAATTTTTAAAAGTTTTGGGCTAAATTAAAAATATTAAAAATATTAAAAATATGCATAGAAGATAAAAAGTAAGAGGGTAGCCAGATTGAAATTAGTGGCTAACTGCCTGACGTCTGGTTTTTCAAATTTTAAAGCCATATTTACAACGGTAACTTGCCACATAAGCTTAGCAGCTAATCGCTAAAACAAGCGGCAATCCGACAATGCTCTGAAGGTTAATAACGGTTAGTTTACTCATTAAAACTATATAAACTCAAATCAAAATCAAATCTAAGAAGTTTTTGAAAGTTTTTCAAGCTGAAATCAGTTCATACAATATCCCTTGAGCTTTCATTTTGTAAATCTTCATACATTGAGTTATCATTGAGCTACCATTTGTACATCTACTCTAATAGAGAGTGTTTATTGTAATATTTAAATTCATTATAAAATTTGTGTGAGTATAAGTGTGGGAAACACTTGGGAAAAGGTAGGAGTGAGTGAAACACCATTTGTAAAGGTTTATTGACACCTTGGAAGTCAATTGTAAAACTTAAAGTCTTGGAGGCTTGGATAATGAAATCCTCAAGCTTGGTGTGCTTAAAGGTGTGGACGTAGGTCAGTTTTACTGAACCACATAAAAACTCACGTGTTTGATCTCTTTTACCTTATCTTTTTAATTTCAAGCATTGTTAAATTTATTGCTTTTGATTTTATTAAGGCATTAGTTTTAATTGTTGTGTGATTTTATTTACTTAAGTTTTAAAAACCTAATTCACCCCCCCTCTTAGGTTACTTAGCTAGAATTTCACCTTTACCTTTGAAGCCCTATTACATGAAATAATCCTTTAGAGCCTATTTAAAACATTGAAAAATTTTTGAACACTTGTCCAACTCTGAATTCAATAGGTTCTGTTCCCTCTATAAACATTTAACCATCTAACACATGAGATATTTTGCTAAAAGGATATTATATTTTGATTTTGACATTAGCTCGTAATCTATAGCGTCACTTTCATATTCATATAATAAGTCATCTTCTACTTTTGATAACTCATCATCACGACAAACAATTTGTGATGATGGACTAGTACCATCATCTATACTCACACTTGCTTTCTTTTCTTAATTGTCTTGGGCTTGCTTATCACATGCTTTGAATCCATTTTATTTTCCAACATTTTCTTTACATTTTATTTTGAACCATTCTTGGAATAGTTGTAGTTTTTTTTTTTTTACTTTTGAGCCTCCGAGAAGCCCTTACTTTGATAGATGCAAAGTTCCTTTTGAAATTCTAACTAAGCAACTCAAGAGGGAGGGTGAATTGAGTTTTTAAAACTTAAGTAAATGAAACCACACAACAATTTAAACTAATGCCTTAATGAAATCAATAAAAATAAGTTTAAAAATAAACAAAATTAAAGAGATAAGGGAAGAGAGAGCAAACACGATATTTTTATGTTGTTCAACAAACTCCGCCTACATCCACGCCTCCAAGGAAACCAAACTTGAGGTTTTCCCTATTCATACCTCCCAAGACTTCAAGACTTTTACAATTGACTTCAAGATTGAAATGAAGATTACAAAGATTTCACTCTCACAAGTGTATGTATACAAAAGGTAGCTCAATAATGAATCAATGTATGAGGTTAAACAAAATCAAAACTCAAGGTATGTTGTATGAATTGATTTTTGCTTGAAAAACTTGTTAGATTTGATTTTGATTTAAGTTTATATAATTTGGGCAAACAAACTAGCCATTATTAACTTCCTAGAAACTTGAGAGATCACCGTCAGAATGAGGCGGCTAACCGCTATGTTGATGTGGCAAGTTATTATTATAAAATCAAATTTGAAAATTTACCTAAGTGGTTAATCGTTATATTTGGTTAGCAAGCCTCTAAATTTCTAGACTCTAGGCAATTAGCCACTATATATTGGTTCTCCTAGCCCTTTAGTAGCCATAAAAGTTGGTTCAGTTATAGAAACTCAAAAATATTTAAGAGTTCGGGTAATGATGCTACTAAATGGAAGAGATCGTTTTGATAGACCCTAAGTGTTAAGCATATGTTGAAGAATAATATAACCCATATTTAGCATTCAGCCCTCTAGAATACTATCCAATAAGGCCACATCTAAGTGGGTAACTTCATCACTATGCCTAAACCGAGGACTAATGATATGTTGAAGGAGATTCTGAAAGATCCAAAGCTGCAGAGGCAAGACTTGTGATTTCAAAGTAGAGTTACAAAACTTTGGAGACAAATCAAAACACTTACATATTTTTCTAACAACATCTTCAACAGAATATCAAGGATAATCTATTTTGTTCCTAAGGTATAGAGTTCCAACCTTTATTTCGGGTTTTAAGAATTATATTTAAATCTGTTACATCAAACTTAATACGAATTCCCCCAACATTTATAATAACTTTATTAGTGGTTTGTGAAGAAATAAGCATGTTCGAGTAAAAGACTCTGACTAAATTTGGGTAAACTTGTTCTTTAATAACTAAGGTATTTGTCCTATCCATATTAGCAAGTAACTCTTGAAGCATTTTGTTACAAATCGACAAATTTTCTAATTAAGATTAACAAAATAGGAAGTGAGAACTGACCTTGATATAAATCAGTCATGGAAGTGTTTTTAAAGAGGTGGATGTGAAAAGTGAGTTAAAATGAATTCCATAATGTCTCTATGATATTCTTTGCGCTTCTTGGCTACTTGCTTTCCTTTGGATTTCTCATCACCAACCTTATTGAAATTTACCAAAGTGTATTAAAAGTGCACAAATTTGGGTTCAGGGATTATTGAGTGAATTAATTATTTTGAACTGATTAAAAAGTTCTTAGAGAAAATCTAAAGGAATGTATAGGTTTAATTTGGTCGAAATTAATCAAGAAATAATTCAAATTGGAAGATTATGAAACAAGTGACTTTGATTAAAAAGCTTGGGATTTTGAGAGAAAGGTGATTAGATTGTGTTTTAATAGTGATTAAGTGAAGATTAATGGATGGGAAATGATGTTGAGGGTTTAATTTGGCAAGAAAATGGATGAAAATTGAAGAATTTTAGAGACAGTGAGGATGAAGCAATAACAGATTTAGAGAGAGATGAATAGTTGAAGAGCAAATAAAGAAGAAGAGAGTATAGTGTTTAAAAACTCTAAGCTAGCTACTTGCTTTAAGCAAGTGATTAACTGCTTCATGAGTAAAAGCACAGTAGTTATCCACTTGTTTTAAGCCGACTAATTGTTATGTCTCTGTTTTGCTAGCGACTAGCCGTTTACTACTGGCGGCTAGTCGATTCTCTTATGTCTTGCACCATTTTGCTTTCCAACCAAAATTTGATTAATTCTGAAACCATTTCATGATTTTGAAACATTTCAAAGCCATTTTTAATGCATAAATACTTCCAAAGACAAATTTAATTGAACAACATATTAAACACAAATATATATGACGCAATCATCCAAAATAGTAAATCAAACAAATTTAATAGTCTCAATTTCATAAAAAAAATGTTAATGTAAAAAATTTATCATCCTAAGTTCATGTCAAATTTTTGAAAAATGTTCTTAGCAAAGAGATTTTGTAAAGATATCAACAAGTTGTTTTTTTGTTAACACAAATTCTAACAAAATGTTCCTTTTTTTAATATGATTTCCCAATAAATGATGTCTAATCTCTATATGCTTGGTCCTAAAATGTTGAATTGAATTTTTTGATTGGTTTATAGCACTAGCATTGTTACGCATGATAGGTATTTAGTCAAGGTTAAATATTTCATCTAAAGGGCTTGTGAATTAACAACTACTAGCGGTAATATATTCAGCATTGGTGGTTGAAAGTGCAATCAAATTTTGTTTCTTACTAAACTAAGAAACAAGTGAGTGACTTAGAAAGTGACAAATTTCACTAGTACTTTTCGTATCAACCTTATAACTGGTAAAGTCGGCATTCGAATAATATGTTAGATCTATATGAGTTTCTTTAAGATACTGAGGGCTAAGATTAATAATTCCACGTAAATAGTAAAAAAGTTCTTTTAATAGTAAGCAAATGAGATTCCTTGGGACACAATTGAAATTTTGCACACAAACATATGCTAAACATGATATCAGGTCTAGTAGCAGTTAAGTAACGTAAAGATTTGATCATACTTTGATATATTTTAACATCAACTTTTTTACTTTTTTCATCCTTGTCAAGCTTGATTGTTGAGCTCATTGGAGTAATTTTAGCCTTTCCATTTTTAATTTCGAATCTTTTGAGTAAATCTCTCAAGTGTTTGACTTGATTGATGAAAATTCTTTCTTTATTTTGTTTTATTTGTAGTCCAAGGAAATACTTTAACTCTCTCAACATGCTCACCTTAAATTCTTTGCTTATATAAAATAAAAATTCCTCACACAAAGACTCATTAGTAGAACTGAAGATAATATCATTAACATGAATTTGAACAAATAAAGTAGTATCCGCTTTACCTATTGAAAATCCATTTTCTTAAAGAAATTTATTAAACCTATCATAACAAGCTCTAGGTGCTTGTTTTGAACCATGCAAAGCTTTTAACAATTTGTAAATATGATTTGAAAACTTTTCATTTTTAAAACTAGAGGGTTGTTTTACATAAACTCCTTATGTAATATAACCATTTAAGAAAATACTTTTAACATTCATTTGATTTAAAATGAAATCCTTATAGAATGCAAATGCTAAGAGCATCCTAATGGATTCTAATATAGTTACAGGAGCAAATGTTTCATCAAAATGAATTCCTTATTCCTAATTGTATCCTTGAGCCACTAGTCTAGCTTTGTTTTTTATAACTACATTAGATTCATCCATTTTATTTCTAAATTACCCATTTAGAACTTATAACAGATTGATGTTCTGGTTTTGAAACTAGTTTCCATATATTATTTCTCTCAAATTAATTAAACTATTTTTGCATTGCCATAATCCAATAGTCATTATTTTCCGCATCCCAAAAAGATTTTGGTTCAATTTGATATATGAATGCAGCATGCTTACAAGTATTTCTAAATGATGATATAGTGGTTACACCTTTTGAAGGAATACCTAAGATTAAATCTTTAGGGTGAGAAGAAATATACCTCTACTCCTTGGGGAGTGTTTGAGAGTTACCATGATTTTGCTTGATATTGGTTTGTTCTTCTTGTCGTTCCTGTTGATCACATGACAAATCATATTTTTTGACATTTGAAGACTTATCTTATTGTAATTCTTCATCTGAATCATCATTAACAACAACTTTCTTCGTAGATGAGTGGTTTGACTTAACAAACATAACATGCATGGATTCTTCAATAACCAAGGCTTTTTTATTATACACTTTATAAGTTTTGTTAGTGTTTGAATATTCAAGAAAGATACCAACATCAGATTTTAGTATTCAGTATAAAACATTTGCATAAAAAAACTTTGAAATAATCAATGCTGGGTTTTTTATTTTTCTAAAGTTTATAGAGAGTTTTATTAAGATAAGTTTTAATCAAAACACGATTCAAGACATAGTATGCAATATTAACATCTTTTGTCAAATAATATTTTGGTAATACATTTTCATTCAATATGGTCCTAGTCATTTTATCTAAGCAACCCAAGAGGTGGGATGAATTGGATTTTTAAAGATTAAGCAAATAAGACCATACAACAACTTAAACTAATGCCTTAATAAAATTAAAAGCAATAAATTTAACAATACTCAAAATTAAAAGGATAATGATAGAGAGACCAAACACGTGAGTTCTTACGTGGTTCAGCAAAACCGGCCTACGTCCACACCTCTAAGCAATCCAAGTTTGAGGATTTCATTATCCAAATCTTCAAGTTCTTATAATTTACTTCTAAGGTGTCAATAAACTTTTACAAATGGTGTTCATTCACATACACTTTTTCCCAAGTGTTTTCCACACTTATACTCATACAAATTTGATAATGAATTTAAATATTACAACAAAAATTCTCTTTTAGAGTGGATGTACAAATGATAACTCAATGATAATTCAATGTAAGAAAATTTATAAAATGAAAGCTCATAAGATGTTGTATGAAATGATTTTTGCTTGGAAAACTTATTAGATTTGATTTGAATTTAAGTTTATATAGATTTGATAAGTAAATTAGCTGTTATTGACCTTCTGAGAATAGTCGGATCGTCGCTTGATTTGGTAGTTATTCGCTTAGACTTTTGTGGTAAGTTACCGTTATAAATTTGACTCTAAAATTTAAAAAATTTACCTTAGGTGATTAACTGCTAATTCTCAGGCGGCTAGCCGCTTACTTTCTGTCTCCTAAGAGTATTTTTAATATTTACATTTTGGCCCTAAAATTTTTAAAAATTAAAATATAATCTAATACTTTTAGAAATTATATTTTAGCCTAAAATTTTTATATTTTTACAAAAAAGTTCAAATCCAGAATTTAAAACAATACTTGTTGAAATCAAAGATTGTAAAACTTTGTCATTTTAATCCATATCTTGAAAAATAACCAATTTTATAAAATACTTAGCTTATAATTATAAAATCTTTGGTTTATGAAAAATAATTATTTATTAAATAAAATCTTGAGCTATTCCAAATACTAAATAATGCATGCATTAAACCATACCGGCTTTACAAGATTTGTAACAATAAAGTTCATGATCATGCCGTTGTCCATTGATTGTCTTGAACTTGATTTCACTTGAGTAAAGTTTATCTTTAAAAAACTAGTGAAATTATTAAATATAATAACGCATATTTGTTATCATCAAAATTATAATTTATATAGCCCTCTAGACTAATACTATTGTTTCTGTCAACTACTCCATTTTGTTTTTAAGTCCTTGGTGATGAGAATTGATGCATAAGGCTAAAGTTATTAGAAATGTATTATTTTAAAATTTTCCACTATGATCACTTTTAATACCACTATAAAAAAACTAACAATAGATGACAGTTATTTTATCATGTAAGTATTATGGAATCGTGATAAAATTTTAGTCCATTAAATTATTAATGATGTACTCGTGATAAACTATTTATCTATCAATAATTTATGATATCCATGTGATAGAAATAAGCTCAGTCACAAATATTATGGTAGAATTTTAATATTGACGGTGTTTGAACAAATTTAAAAGTAAGATTTTACTTTTTTAAAATTCAAAACGCCGCGTTTAGATTATTGAAATGATTTTTTTTTTTAAAATAAAACAAAAAACGCTGTGTTTAAAGTAAGTGCAAATAGAAAGAAAAATTTTCTAAGTGTCTCAACACTCTACATCGTCACCCTCACTCTCACACACAGCACTGAAACCCTTGCCTAAATGCTCATCTTCACTCTCAATCAACCAGCCACTAGGTGCAATACCCAAACCCAAGAAGTTGGACTGTTCCCTAACCTTAGTTTTCCAAACACAACTGGCCATTACCACCATAGACAGAACGGCAAAGCAACAACCACATCATGGATGTGAATTGTCGATCAAGCAGAACAGCTGTTCAAACTACCAGCGTTTAAATCGCCATTAAAGCCATTGTTTGAATTGAACTAAATCTTAGAAACTAAGACTTGTCGCTACTGTATCTGGTCTCTCGCTATTGAAAATATTGGCCCTTTCAGTGAAGCATCTGTAAGGTAGATGCTTAGTTTCTATATTTCATTCTAGCATGCATGCTTTAAGAGAGAAATTTATTTTTTTGTGAGAAGAATTTGATTCGATCCACCCTAGAAATTGATTGGGTCTTCCTCGTAAACTTTGGTTTTCATTATATTGCCAATTTTGGTTAGTAATTGATCATCATAATTAAGAAATAGTTTGATTTTCTATGCCACACAGCCTATTGTTTGAATTTGGAGAAGATGTTTTATTTTCATGTAGATGTGGTATCTGAAATTCTTGTATTAATTAGCTATGTCTAAATTAACTTCCCACATATTCCAAATTCATTCGATCTCATTATAGTTTGCCCAACTTTGACTTGATAAATACATTTAGCAATAAATCTTCACCTTTGCTCACATTTAATAGAACAGAGGTGATCACAACAAGTGGCTTTCTTGTGATTTTTAAGTTTAATCATTTTCTGCTCACTGGATCGTGTTGCACTTATTACACGGTTCTTTCATTTTGCAGGCACGTACATGTTCACTCTCTTTTTATTTTTCTCCTATTTAAGTAATTCTACCAAATTAGTTCAAAAGGCAGTAGCTTTATTGATCAGCATCACTTGTATGCTACTAAAGTTTCGTTTTTTTAATTGGGTTTTTGTTTTCCCAGATTCTAAGTTAATTGAGTGGTTTTTTTTGGGTTAAAAATATTATATATATTAAAATCTTCAAACGTGACTTAATACTTAGGTTTGTGTTTGTGGTCGTGTAATTCTTTATGTCTGTGAACATAAGCAAAGGCCAGTTGGTTCATCTAATTTTGGTATTTGGGCTTTTGTTGATTTAAATAAAAGTTTCAATTTTAGTGAAAAAATGGGAACATGGTAAGTTGAGGGTTTGAATGGGATTTTTGGTATGATTGTTTATTTGGTCAAATGGAACATTTGTTATGGCTCAATGAATTTAGTTTCTTATAGAGGATCATGTGTCAGAAGCATATGCTTGCTCGGATCATTTTGTGTTTTCAGGAATAGCTACAAATTTATAGATTGATTATCGGGTTTGCAATTAATTTCGTTCCAAAGTCTTTGTTCTTGTACAGTGATTTTTACTGCATGCATTTGGTCTGTGTATATATTTAAGAATAGGGGTGTGAGATTGTAATTATGTCAGAGTTAATTCATTATCATATATGATTACTTTGTAAGACATTGAAAGGGGGGAAATTTCTCGATATTTTTTTCATTATCTTAGATTGTGGACAGTAGAGTAGAACCATTGTTTTGTCACTAGTGAGCACTATTTTCCAGTTTCATGTTGTTACAATAAATGCTTATCTAGATTCTTAATAGACCACTTTTCTTGTAACAGTGTATTGATTACTGCAGGTCCTGTTTTGCTCCCACAAGGATCTGTGTCTGTTTTATGGACAATGAAAGCAATGCTTAGAATTTGTAAAAATCATAGGATTTTTAATAAAATGGGAACTGCTGCTCACAACTTGTGATTTCTTTCGTAAAATAGTGAACTTTTGTTTATATTTTTATTTTGACTCATTTTAGATATGATAATAAAATATAATTCCTATTGGCTGCAATTCGATTAATAGAAAACCAAATGAATAAGATACATGACCCAGCTTTCTGTCTTGTTCTTGCATCTCAGTTTTCAGACAATTGTAAACTATTTTCTATAACTTCCTAGTCTTCACTGTGCCTTTGGGAAACTCTTTTCTAATTTGTGGCATTAAATATTCTGGGTTCATTTAATCATTTAAATTTCTATTAGTTTATGAGTTATGTTAGGTGACATAGAAAACAAGCGTGGTTTCTTAAGCTATTTGGAATATTTGAATTATTATTATTTCACTGTTATTGTAAAGATGTTTGCCTTAATTCTTCTTCATTGGGTGTATTGTATTCATGACCCCTTATTCTATTTCCAAACTGAAAAATGATTCGAGGTGACATGATAAATGAAACATTCTTATAAAGAGCTCCACTGTTCATTGGTGAACATTAAGTCATTAACATAGCATAGAACTTAGAACTTTTGTTATGCAATATTGGGCCCTTGAGAGTTTCAGAGTTCTCAACCCTTAACAATTTTTGTTTTAGAGTAGGATAACCTGATGAGCAAAAATGATTAATATTTTACTCAAAAGATATCTAGTGAGAGTAATAATTTTTTTTCTTTTTTGTTTTTGCAGTTTTTTCCAGATTGGCTCTATTATTCTTGCTCTGCATGATGCAAGTGATGTTTTTATGGAAGCTGCCAAAGTTTTAAGTATTTTGAGAATGAATTTGAAGCAATTGTGATCTTTGGATTATTTTCAATATCCTGGGTCATTCTATGATTAATATTCTTCCCATTTTGGGTCATCAAATGTACAAGGTTTGCCTGCATGATAAATGATTTGATGCCACCATATTTGGTTGTCTAGTAGTTTCTTTGGCTTATTTTCTTTTGTGATTTGCATTTTCCTTCTATGATCTTTAGTTCTAGTTGAACCTTTCAGAGAGTTATCATATGTTCATTTACTACATGTTCAATACAATATTGCTGATGTTGTTTCTGTTCCACATATACTGGTGGGTTCTTATACTCTCAATGATTTAGAGACAGCTGAAAAGTGGTCAACTTAGGGAAGATATAAGATCTGGTAAGCATTTTGATGTTTTCATTATCAATTTGATTCATTTAGTGTCATTAGTTATTCCCAGTAGTCTTTCTTTCTCTGTGGAAATAATCAACGGTTTTACTTTGATAGTCTACAGGAAAATTGATCCCATATAATAGTTTTGCTAGAAACTTAATTAGTTATATTCACATGTGCCTAAGCATTAGCCATATTTAAGTTCTTATTTCAAAACCCAGATAGAATGATTTTATAATTGGATATTAATTGTAAATCAAACAGAAGGGTAAAAGAATTAATTAGTTGTATTCACATGTGCCTAAGCCTTGTAGGAAAGTTTACTGCCTTTATGGGTACCCTTTTGGTTCCATATTTTGTTGCAGTAAGGGATTAATTTAAGTTGCATCTAAAACTTGAAGTTTTACTTTAATAGATAACTCTTTATAATGATACCATTAGCTTTAGTCAACTGGTGTTGCATCTGCAGGTTGTGAGAAACTGCTGGACTTGGAAGTTTTGCTGGGTATTTGTAGAGAATGGGAGTTTATCTACTGGAATTTTACTAATAAGATGGGAAGAGTTTGACACTGAAAGATTTGACAGCTTCTTAGCTTGTAAAATTTGAAACATTGCTCGAATTAACTTCTTTATTACCTTGGATGTGTTAACTATTGGGTAAAAGTGTTTTTTAATGATGTTTTTGGATGATCTTATTAATATAAAGTGTCTTTGGACTTAATAGAATGTATAATTTAATTTTTGGTTTATATTGAATTTGTGATTAAATTTCAGATGGAGGAATGTATAAATTTACATGAAATAATTCAGAATTTCTTTTAATATAAATTTAGATCTTGTGACAGAAAATATTAGTCATAAATTATGTCACAAACAAAATAATTAATGATAGGAAATTTCAATCATAAATTCCATTAAAAATAATTTATCTGCTCAAATTAATTGGGTAATAATTCACGTGCAAAAATTAATTTTTCAGCTAAAATTTTAAATATGAAATAAAATTCCATTTTTGCACCAAAAAACCAATGAAAATATTCACTTTTAGGATGATAGACATATGACTTTTAAACACTATTATATGTTAATGAAAATTTTTTTTCTATCATAAAAGAGTGATAGACACATAAACAATGGATAAATTCACTGTCATCTACCCCCTTTTTATGATATTTTTTTCCGTCATCTATTTCTAATTTTTTTGTAGTGTACAAGAAATTACATAACCTTTTTCATTTTGAATCTTTTTATAAAAGATTTTAAAAACATCAAGGACATCATCCTTATTGGCTAAGAACAATATCCATATATTTTTAAAATAATCATCAACAATTACAAATGCATAATATTTAACACTTAAACTAACATATCTAAAAAATCTAAATAAATCCAAATAAAGAAGTTGAAATATAAATTTTGCTTTTGAAAAAAGTTTTGATTTATTTTCCAAATTGACAAACTTTATAAATTTTATATTTTTGACAATTGATTTTTGGAAAACCTTTAACCAAATCATTTTTTAAAATCTTTGTAATCAAATCTGTGCTTGCATGACCTAATTTTCTATACCATAGCCAACTATCATCATGTAATGTAAAAAAATATTAATCATAAGACAATGCACAATCTACATTAATGATATACACATTTATGCTTCTCCTTCCAACAAATAAAATTATTGATATACACATTTATGCATCTCTTTCCAACAAACAAAATTCTACCATCACATGCATTCTCAATCATACATTTTGATTTATCAAAGATGACTTTGTAGCCTTTATCACAAATTGACTAATACTAAGCAAGTTATGTTTTAGGTTCTTAACCAAACAAACATTTTCAATAATAGTTGAAGAATTTATACCAACATTTTCAACTCCAAAAATCTTTCCTTTTGAGTTATTTCCAAACAATACAGCTCCACCATTTTCAATTTTGGTAAAGCTTAAAAACTATGAATAATCACCGATCATTTGTCTTTAACATCCATTATCCAAGTACCATTATTCTTTTTTCCTTTCTTGATTCCTGCAAAAAAGATCTCCAATTTTAAGTATCCAAAACTTTTTGGGTCTTGGAGTGTTAATAACAATTCATTTTGGAATCCAAACAGTTTTGATTCCAAGATGTGCATTTTTCCTAATCAAACATGTATAACTTATGTGACTATTTCTGTTACAATAATGACAAACAACTTTATGATCACTAATGGAGGAAGCCTTAACAAAGTAATTCTTATAATATTTTTGTTTCAAGTTAAGCTTATACTCAAGTCCTCTTTTATCAAAGACACATTTTTCAATATTGAGTAGTTTTTTCAAATTCTTGTGACCATTTGTAAACTTTAACACAATATCATTAAGCTCATTGTTCTTCTTCTTTAAATCTTCATTTTCTTTAATCTAATCATTTACACGTAACTTTTTATGCTTATATGAAGTATGCTATTTTTTTTTTAATGATGCAATGCATCATACAATGTTTTATTTTATAATTTAAGTTCTTTAACCTTTTCATTTAAAGAATCATTTTGTGTTTTCAAGACATCATTCTTATTTGAAATTTCCAGCATTTTCATTTTAAGAGAAACATTTTTCATACCAATTTTATTCAAGTCATTATGTAATTCCTTAAAATCTTTATATAATTCATCATAAGTTGGAAAATCATTTACCTCATCAGGTTCATTAAATGATTCTTCTTCAATTGCCGTAAATGTCAGGTTTGACACTTCTTGTGAATCTTTTTCACCACTCAATTCTTCATCACTATCATCCCAGGTAACCACCATGGCTTTCTTTTGAGTTTTATGAGAAGAGGACATTTCAATCTTATATGGCTAGGCTTCTTGTATTCATAGCAAGTGATTGCTTTCTTCTTCTCCTTTTGGCTTTTAAAGTTTCTAAAGTTTCTAAACTTTCTCCGCTTTACATGCCAAGTCAAGTTCTTGGTAATTTAGAGCAATTGAAACATAAGTTTGAACCTAGGAATAAAAAGAAAATACCATAATATATTTGCAGGCACCTAGTTACTACCTGTTTTAACTCTTTTTTTTTTTTTCCACCCAGACTCTCCACAAGTAAGACACTTGTTCAGATTTGCATATCTTTTTGAAAGAGAATGCAATCATTTTTGCATGCATGTATTTTCTCATAATCTAATCCTAACACTCTCATTGTTTTTTTGGCCTTAGACTTTGACTTCAGAACTTTATTATTTTCTAGAAACATGTCAGAAAGAACTTCCAACAAAGCAATAAACCCTTGGTTAGACCATCTATACTTCTCTTTCACATTATATAATTTTATTAACCCTGACAACTTAGAATACTTTGAACCTAAATACCGAGGCTTCTCACTCAAGTATATCCCTAAAACACTTAGGATTTTGATCAAATTGTTCATACGCATTATGGATCATGTCCTAGACATTACTGTGATCTTGGAACCTAAATTCATGATTTTGAAAATACTTTGGGTATCTTGCAGAGGCTGCATTTGAATCAACCTCACCATGTTTATCCCAAACTACGTATGTTGGCAGAAAGCCATTTTAAAATAAATGACCCTTTATTCATTTAGGAGTATGGAACTCTAGGTTGTGACACTCAATACAAGGACATCTAATTGATCTATGATTTTTAGAATTAAGTGTAGCAAAATTCACAAACTCTTCAACTCCATCTTCATATTCTTTAGATACTCTTGTAGACCATATCCAAGATTTATCCATTTCAATAATGATGCTTGTTAATGTAAAATTTTATTTAAATGAAACAAATAATGAAATTAAGTAGCCATGCATCATTCCCAACAAACACCAAATGATTAAATTAAACAGCCATACATGCCTTTCTCATAAGTAAAGCATCAGAGGACAAAACAAGACGTTTGATGTCAAGGAACCCATTATCATAAGTAACCAATGTATACCTTAAGTGAAAATGTATTTATGTCAAACATGTATTTTCACCTTTAGTAATCAAACACCTTCTCATAATTTTGTAAAAGATTTTAACACAGTAGCAGAACAACAATTTATAAAATTGAACCAGTTAAAGAATCAATCTACCAACCATATGCAAATTATAACAATATTAATACTTTTATCAGTAAATATATCAAGCATGGTCAAAAAGGTAAATTAAACTTCTGCATCTTACAGCTATATTAAAAAATCATTAAAAATTCAATGTAGATTGTATTTATATAATACCAATTGCAAATGAAACGTCGATAACCATAAAACATAAATTGGAAAGAAACAATGAAAACACCTCAACCAATAGATAAAGTTTTAATAGTATATCCAGGATGACAAGGATGATGAACTAAATTTTTGCATATTACTGTCAAATTCAAGAAATTATTAAAAGTTCAATACCAAGGCTATTCATATGATTCCAATTGCAAATAAAAGATTGATATGTATATAATGTAATTTGGAAAGAAAGTATAAAAAAAATCATAGCCAATAGATATAGTTTTAGAAACTTATCTAGTATGGTGAGAAAGGTGAATTAAATTCTATCTCTTACAACTAATTTTAAAAAATCATTACAAATTCAATACAAATGCTATACATACGATAACAGTCGCAAAAGAAAGCTTAATTAATGTATAATTTGAAATGAAAAGAAAATAAGCAAATAGCTTATCCTCAGAACAATTATCAAGCACTCATACATTTTGTCAAATATCTTATAGGCACAATTTTGTATCATCTTCTTCTGAAAAATCTTGTTTCAAATCCTACCCACACAAATACAATACCCAACAACAGAAAAACATGCAAATGTAAAAATTAATTATAGATTATAACCAATAATAAACAAAGTTATGATATACTAGTTCACTTCATTCATGCAATTCTTGTAGAAAACTTAATTGTTTCACTACACGAGTAGAGCAAATGTTATCCAAACTTGAAAACGAACCCATCATCAAGTTTCCACATCTAACTCTTTAGACAACTAGCTTCAAATAAAAAAAATTAATATCAGAGTTAGCCTAAATTGTATAAAATAAAAGTCAAAACTAGCCCTAAGTGTTTCAAATTGGTGTTTTCCACTATTGGGCATTGTTAGTTTGATGAGAGGTTGAAGAATAAAGTAGCAGATAATATGAAATTTAAGAAATTAAATGAAATTAGCCCCTAATGTTGTTAAAAATGGGAATTTTTACTATTGCTCTGATAATAGTCAAAATTGAAGGAATTATAATGGCTTACTTCTTTTATAGGTTCGATGGGCTTGTTGCTCAAATACTTTTCTTCAGCATCTCTAGGTGTTGCTGCTCAACAACTTCTACTTGCATCTTTGAAAAAAGGCATGCTTGTTAATTAGTACGTATATGGCTGTGAAGAGTGATTGAAGGGAAAAAGCCAGCAAGAGTGGTTTAGGGAAATTGAAAAGGATTTTGATTTAAGTGGGAGAAACAAGGGGCCTAAAATTTGATTTAGAAGAATAAAGATTGTAGGGTTAAAACTTTTGTTGATTTTGTTTTAGGGTTCCTATAGAAAGTGAGGAGGGAATCGATTTTGGAGGGAAGGGGAATTAAGGGGCCAAAATATTTCCAACTATTCAATTTATACCAGTAACATTTTAGCAATAAGAACGATGCCATTTAGATTTAGGAAAATTGAGTAAAAAAGTAAAATTAAATTATTTCTCCAATTAGCGTCAATACTTGGTTATGATACTATAGTATCAATGATTACCGACACTTATATGTAAAAGGCACTAAAAACCACTTAGGTCATCAAATGCTTATACTTTTTTATTTAGTATAAAAAATTTAGTATCATCGTTTCTCATTTTTTTAGTAATGTCGCACATCATTAGTTAACTCAATAAGATATTATCACATCATCGATCAATACTATATAAGTTCAATGCTATTAAAATCCTAAAATTATGATTTTGCTCTTTATACCTTTTTTAAGAATTTTTTTTAAAGTTAAAAAATACTACTTGTTTTACTATTTGATTTCTCATTAATAGTGAAATGAATAAAGTATCTTTGAAATATATAAAATACTTAAATTACAACAAAATACATGCAATTAAAATTTTTGGAACTTAAATACATAAAAATAAAAATATTAGTAAGACTTAGAGGATAAAATGATAATTTTACCTTTTATAAATATGCATTCTCTAAAACTCAACATTACTATCATTTTATGTAAAGTTATAAAAGTTTGTTTACATAATTTATAATGCTTAAGCTTTTCTTTGCACCAACTTTGAGATAGTGAATAAAGTAAGGATTTAATGCTTGTGCTCTTCTTCAATATTTTATTTTTAATCACATTTTCAACAACATCTAACAAGTTTATAAAACCTTGTGCGCCTTTTGGTTATTTATTATCATATTTGGACGCTAAGACATTTGATTTTTCTTGAGAATAAAATCATGCTCTTGTGTGCTTCCAAGCTTTGATCACTACATGTGTTATTTTTTCTTCCTCAATTTAACTTGTCCCAGTGTTTCTGTTCGGCGTTTTATTTATTAAGTTATGAATTTGCAACAGCTTTTGGCTGTGCACCAAAGATTTTAAAGGTACTTAAAATTGCATTATGTTTGATTGGGTGAAGATTAATATAGTGATGTTGTTAAAGGTAAATCATGGGGTTTTTTTTATGTGGAGCCAATTTTAGAGGATTTACTAATGCCTTTAAGAGATCTTTTGCTCAGCCATTAGGTATGCACTCTTTATATAGGGATGTAAGCTATAGTTTTCGATATTGAAGTTTTTGTTTCTCATGGATGGCATACATAATATATTGTTTAGAGAGTGATTTTATGATTGCTATAGCATGTACATCTTCGGATTCTTTTCATGAGCCTCCTATACACTTTGCAATGACTTGTTTAATTATTTATCGAAAGTGTGGTCAAATTAGGCCGACCTATTAAGTTAAACCTTTTTATCATGCCTAATTATGTTGGGATTATGTGCTCTTTAACACATCTTGATTTATTTATAAATACATAAATATTTTTCATGAGGTCCATTTAATCCTATTATATGTATCTATGAGATCGTCATATGGATTCACAGAAGAGAAAATTTAAATTATTTTATGATTAAATAAATTGAGTTTGCAGTTGATAAATGGAGTTAGGTGCTCTACTTATGTTTACCCTATAGTAAATTAATTAAATAATTTGTTTTAATCATGTATAAATTTACTAATATAGCTTGACTATATTAAACTGGATCACATATGAGATTTAATTAACTTTGAAATGACTGTCAGACTTATTAAATCTCATAGGCATTGATTTTATAGCAATCCCAACCCTTAGTTAATTATAGTTTTAAGTTTGTGATTGTTATTTCATTTAATTTACCAATAGGCACAACATACATTTGTAGTCAAGGTTACCTAGTATCTTAATGGGAACAATTATGAGCAATGATATTATAGATTAGTAATATAGAATTTGTAAAACACATCTTTTGAAGGTTTTTTAGTACTTGATTATAGAATTCTCTAGCCAGAATGTCTCACTATAATTAGCATGTTGAAAATGATCATTAAAGAAAACCAATAAGTGTCAAGGAATAAAATGTATTTAAATTGATTGTACAATTGATATATCAATTTAATTAACAATGTGATACAAAAGATTGTTCAGTAAAGAAATCAATGTGGCATGGGTCGAATTATTATTCAAGAATACTATCCTAAATTGCATATAGTTATGAATTCCAATATTTTAATAGAGTAGATTTGGAAATAAATAATTCGGCTAGCATAATTACATGCCTAATTGTCGTAGCTACTAATGTATATAGCCATGTGATCCCAAGGCTAGCTTATTTAATTGACTGCATCAATACTGGGTTGATAAGTAAGGTAACTAATAATTTAGATTAAATCCCCAAATATATTATTAGAAACTTCATTTAATATACACGTGTATAAAGGCCTTGTGTTATTTTACATGGTGGGCTTCTATAACAAGAACAAGTATATCGACCATTTTTGGCTTTAATTTTATATTTTAATTTAAATCAAATAATCTTGATTTAATAGAATTAAAAAAGAGATAAATAAGGAACCTGGGGTTTCCACTAAGAGGAATGAAAAAAAAAAGGCTTGTTCTTTCACAAAAGAATAGAGGTGCTGTAATATACAGACATAGAAAGAAAATTTCTTTCTAGTTTTGAAAAAAAAATTTCTACCGCTAGTTGCTTATAGTAGTAATAAAGACATCCACATGTCAAGTATAGATCGAACTTGAGTTATAACTTGCAAGATTGTTGGTGATAGATCATGATCCAATGAGATAGTTGATGACAGATCGTGATCTAATAAGATTGGTGGTGAAGTATTATAACTTAGGAGACTAAATTACTTATATAAGAAAGCAAAGATACAATTTCTAGATTATGGTAATTTTATATATTGTATAAGAATTGCAACACAAATATTTCCGTTGCAAAAACAATTTTTAACCAACAAATCTTAGATAGGACACTTTTGTATAAAATAATCAAATGAAAGTACACTTCAGGCCAAACATATACATAAAATAATCCCATACATTATCCTCAATAAATAACGATTTAATAAATTGATAACCTTGATTAAGTAATGTTTTTTTACCAATTCTGACTTAGGGCTATCGTAGTAAATTATTAATTTGACAAATTTATAAGATAATAATTTTTTAAAGATCCTATTATCCAATAGGACCCATGTTGGGTTTTTAATTTTATTGTTATGGATGTCAATGGGTACGTGTACACAACAAATAATATACTGATAAATATTCAAATCGTTTCCACAGAGATTAATGTTACCAAACTTGCTGTAGCAATCTTAACAATCCAGTTTTATTCTAATTGAAACAAACAATTTATAAACCTAATGAATTAAATAAACTAAAATGACAATAAATAAAATGCAATAAAGATAAGTATTTTGTCAAACACAATGACAAACCAATGGGAATAGAGTAGTTGAGTAGATAAATTCTCTTAATGGCATTGATTGGTTTTTCAATTTTAACACTGTTGCTACAATATCCACTATAACATTGGTCAAAATCACTTATACATCCTCAGCTATCACTTGTTGGATAACTTATATCTAATACAACCTAATAATGACAAATTATTATGCCAATATTAAATATAGCATTACCGTTCTAGCTTCCATATACCTTACAAGGTGAATCCCTATGTCTAGCTCTTCATTAATTTTAGATCAAGCATGACCCTATTCAAATTGAGATTTACCAAACTTGGGAAACCTAATCTAAAATCAAGTATTGTCTTAATCGGTTCCATTAACTCAGACTTTTTTGAGGTTCTCTCTTAGTTAGATCCACTAAATGGGTGGTCAGCTGAAATAGAGAATTAAAATAAGTACGATTGAGACAAAATGTTATAGTAAATACAGAACAACACACATATGTCAATCAAACGTCTATTAAGATTATTTATCACTCAACCATAATGAAATTTAGTTCATAATTTACGATAAAACAGTAAATAAAATAAATTCAATGACTAAATACATTCTTATGACTAAATAGGAAACAAGAAAACAAGAGAAAGAATTTAAGTTCGCTTAGTCTTGAGATCTCTCCTTCTTGTCTACTGTGAATATTTTGTTGCAGCCCTCAAATCTTCTTTATTTTCTGTTTTTCTTTTATTTTTCTCTATGATTTTCCTTAAGTAATGGCTCTCTCTTTTCTTTGTGTGCTTGCTCTCTTTTATAAAGTAAAATTAGGGCAACCAAAAGTGTGCGGTGCACATCCTTCATTTTTGGAAACTTTAGATTACAATCTTTTAATTATTTTGCACAAAATCTTATATGTCAATGCTCCAGGATTGCTGCAGCAACGTCTATAGCATCTATACGGTTCCAGATATGTTTAAATTCTTTTGTAACCAAGTTCTTTCATTGTTTCTGCCAGGTTGTTGTAGCAGCATTCTTCCCCTAAAACTTGAGCTTTTGGTTACCTATAATTAAGCACATAATCTAAGCATCAATTACTCTCAAACAACTCAAATTATTAGCAAATTAAACTATAATGAATTCTCATGCAAAATACAACTAAAATGAAATAAAAACACATCATTTACTCTCTAAGTAATCTTAATTTAAGCCTAAAAGTGTTATGATAACTCTCATTTCATAGAGTTATCACACCCCCAAACTTAAACCATTATTTGTCCCTAAGTAATGACATAATACAACCACCTCAATCATAAAATCATGCAATAAATAACTTAACTCTGTCTTTAACATTGCTAGGATTCTTCAACCCTCAAACTACACTCTTAGTGTCTTAGACAGTTGACTCTTTTGTTTTTCACTCCTTCAGCAAAATTATTATTATTATCATTTTTTCAGCTAGTTTCTGCAGCATTGCTCAGAACTTTTGTTGCTTTTTACACAAATCTGAATATGAGATACACACTTAGCCCTGGTTATTCAATAATTAAGTCATTGGAGCATACCTTTATTCAATACCTAGCACAGATTATAACATTTATGAAAAAATTTTCAACCTTTCCCCATACTTGAGTTAATTTCTAACCTCGTTCCGGTACAAGAAAGTCATGAAACTCAATCAAAACCCAAGTGTCCAGCCAGAAGTTCAACCCTCATCCATAAACTGGTTCCGCTTTGCCTTCATTCATTCTCTATGTCTACACTCAATTCGTCTTAATTGAGTTTTCTAATTTTATTACAATCATTTGACGATTGAAGCTATGCACATAACACACAAATGCATTCACCATCTCAAAACATCATACACAACCCCCTTAAACTTAAGAAATGCAGTGCCCTCACATGCACATAAAATATTGTAATACTAAATTGGCAATATTAAATAAAAAGACATGCAAAATAAACAAAATAATATAACTAGAGAAAAAAAAAGTTTTTAAGAACAGATAAATGAAATTGGCTGGCAGGGGATACTTTCTTATTGTTGCCTTTGTTGCTACAACATAGGCTGTAAGAGTTCACTTCTTTTTAGATTTGCTCCTTAAGCATTCCTTGGGCAAACCTATTGGAGTAGTAGTTGGTTGCGTCTTCTTCTTACTGGATGTTGGACTGATAAGAGGAGTTCCAATAGGTTCATTTGCTTTGGGTTGATTTTGTCTTGGTTTCTTACGGCCTCGCTCTTCTAGTGCTGCGGCACCTATAGAAGGCTATGCCTTTTTGCGTTTGCTGGAGCCCCTAAGAGCTAAAGTCTTAGTTAGTGTTGGCTGTATAGCAGGTGGTGCAAGTTCTGATGCTGGCTCCTTAGTAGTGACATTTGTAATAATTTCCTTCAAATTACTTCTTGCTTCTTTTATTGTTGCCACTTTGCTAATGGCTTCCTCAATTGCTGCATTTACATCCTCTTCTTATTCAGTCTCAGATTCTTTTTCAACTACCATATTCTCCTAATCTTTGCTGAATTGAGTCACCTGTGGTGGTTCCCCCTCATTTTTCACTTATTTTTTTTCTTTTTCTTTTTCTCATTCTTCTTCTTGTTCTTCCTCTTTTTCTTCTTCTGTTTCTTCTTCTGATCCATCTTCTTATTCTTCTTCTGCTTACCTCTGCTTGTGCTATTCTTTTTTAGATTCGTCTGCAGCTTCTGCCTCTTTTTTTCCTTCGGCTAGAATAATTTCCTTAACAATGTTAAAGTTGAACTATTGCAATAATGACTCAAGAAAGTTGGCATATTTGCTTCTTAGGTATAAAACAAGTTGATACTTTTGTGCTTCCAAATGCTGTAAGTAGGCCCAGAATCTTCAATTCTTATCTGTTTGTGTCTGGCAACACTTTTTTACAATTATACTAAGTTCTTACAGTATAGTTCCAAAGCTTGTAGGCTGTCACGTTTCAGCTGCAACATGATGCTCTGAAGTTGTTATAGTAGTAACTTTTCCAGTAATTCTATCCACTGTCCTAACTGTAATGGCCCTCTTATTTTTTATTCTCTTATAATTTTATATAAACCTCACTCCCGAGGTCCTACATATTCCAGTGATTAAAGAAGGAAATAACAAGGGTGCTGATTTTTTTATTTTAGTTGCACACTCTCTAATTTCTTTTTCAATGATTTTCTTTACATTTATTATTAACCCTTGACAATGCCGTATAGAAGTATGAGTTGGTTTTGGGAAACTGTGGTGGCGTGAGTGGTAGGCATGAGCCTAGATTTTAAAAGTTTAATGCAGACCTTGGTTATGGGTTTTAAGTCAATTTTATTAACTACTCTCCCTTCCTCATTTGCCCACTTACTACCCAGTACAGTCACTAGTTTAAAGACCTCCCCTTACTTTTTAATGGTTATATTCTCAGCAAACTTCATATATTCTCATTCAATAAAAGCAGGTAAATCATAAAAAACATTGATAACTCGTGAGTCTAGAGGTACCTATACATGCCGCACAAAAATGTTTCGTTGTTCTTATTACAGCATATTAGAATAAAACTCTTTAACAATTGGAACAACTAGGTTCTATGGGTGTGAATAAAACCTACCGCAACCTCATCGTGTTGTAGCATTAAAGATAGTGCTCATCACTCCCATTGGCCGTTCTAGGAATATAAAATCCTTTTCTTCTAGAAGCTTGCATGGCTTAATAAATTCTTCAAATTTATCTTCAACCATGTAATTGTGAAAATGGGCTAGGTCTTTCAATCTCATGGCATATGACTTGATTTTTACCATTGTTACAATAGTGCTTGAGAATTATTATCCCTGGAAAGAGTTAAAAAAATTGTAAAAAATATTAGAAGTGATGCCAAGTGTTTTAAGCAAGAGAAAAGAATTATAATGAAAGTAAAATTATAAGAAAAAAATCCCTAATTTATAACGAGAGTGGAGTAAAAAGAGAAAAGCAATTAAAGAGATAATCTCGAAATTAATTTAAAATTTTTTTAAAATTATTTTAATTAAAAAGGAAAGGGTAGGTGTCACAAAAATATAGGGATTATAGATTTCCCTTATCGTGATTAAGAGCTTGCTAACATCAACATCTTAGCCCACCCAACGGTAAAAATTAAGGACTTCCCTTTACTTCAAAAATTTAAGGGATTATATTTGCAACAGTAAAAATTTTAGGGTTGTATTGTCGGATTCGTTGCTGCAGCAAAGATGAATAATACAGTAATTCCTTTGGAATCGCTCTCCAGTTGCCATGCTGAGATGATGTTTTAGCAATTCCTTTTTTACTTTAATACTCCTCCTTTTTTTTCCCAATTGCGACAAATTAAAGAAATAAAAGGAAAAACATAAAAAAAAAAGCTAAATGCTCGTATTAAACGGAATAAAAAGATAAATTAAAAGCATGCAAAACTAAAGTAAGAATTTAAAACAACTTCCCTTATACGTTGTCTCCCAATTAGCACTTGATTTTAAGTCCTTCAGCCTGACCTTCCTTGATTGCTCATGTTGGATCCCTCAGGAACAGGTCCTCCCTTAAGTGAGCCACAATAGTTCCCATATAATGCTTCAATCTGTCCTCAGTGGCCTTGAATACTTGGCTTGTTCTTTCATCTAAAAGTTCAACAGCCCTATGGGGATACACTTTAAAGAGCTTGAAAGATCCTAACTATCTAGATTTCAATTTTTCAGGAAAGAGCTTTAATCTCAAATTATAAAGTAAAACTTGATTGCCCAGAATGAGTTTCCTTTGCTGGATTCTTTGGTCATGCCACTGTTTAGTCTTCTCCTTATAAATTCTTACATTTTCATAAAAGAATAACCTGAATCCCTCTAGCTCACAGAGTCGTAACTTACTTTGCTCTACTGCAGTAGCCATATCCATATTCAATTGCTTGACTGCCCAATATGCTTTGTACTCTAGTTCTAATGGAAAGTGACATGCTTTGCTATAAACAATTCTGTATAGAGACATGCCAAATGGGGTTTTATGGGTTGTTTTATAGGCCCATAAAGAATCGTGTAATCTAAGTGACCAATCATTTTTGTTGGGACTCATAACCTTTTCCAAAATCTTCTTTATCTCCTATTGGATACTTTTGCTTGTCTATTTGTTTGTGGATGATATATTGTAGCAATCTTGTGCTTGATTCTATATTTGGCCAATGCTGCAGTAAATATTATGTTGCAAAAATATGTTCCTTCATCACTGATAATGGCTCTTGGAGAGCCAAATCTTGAGAAAATATTCTTTTAAAGAAACTTCACTATTACCTTGGCATCGTTAGTCGGTAATGTTAATGCTTCCACTTATTTGAAGATATAATCCCCACCGACTAAAATGTATAGATTGCTGAAAGAAGGTAGAAATGGTCCCATAAAATCTATCCCCTATATATTAAAAAGCTCCACTTACAATATATTGATAAGTAGCATCTCATGCTTTTAAGAGATATTCCTTGCCTTTTGACACCTGTCGCAACATTTAACAAACTTATATGTATTTTTAAAAATAGAAGGCTAGTAGTAACCTCATTAAAAACTTTTGTCGCTATTTTCAATATGTTGGTGAGTAGCATTCATGCTTTTGAGAGATGTTCCTTGCCTTTTGACACTTGTTGCAATATTTAACAAACTTATAAGTAATTTTAAAAATAAAAGGCCAGTAGTAACTTGATTAAAGAACTTTTGCCGCTGTTTTGTGTCCACCAAAGTGTCCATCATAGGCTGTAGTATGACAGAATTGTAAAATACTTGAAATTTCTTCATCTAGTACACAACTTCAAATTACATGGTCTGAACACAACTTGTATAAGTAAGGTTAATCTTACTGATAGCTTTTGACATTATGAAGAAATCTTTTCTTCTGTTGGTAATTTAAATCACATGGCAGCAATCCATTCACTAGATAATTTGTAAAATCTATATAACATGGGAATCCTGACTGCTATAACATTTATGCATGTTGTAGCATTAACAAGTGCTCATTAGTAAATGTTTCTATGATGTCCTGCTTATTCAAAGTGCTTGCATCTGCTTTTACTCTAGATAAATAGTTTGCCACTTAATTTTTTATCCCTTTTCTATCTTTTATCTCCAAGTCAAACTCTTGTAGCAAAAGAATCCACCTTATCATCCTAGGTTTGGCATCCTTTTTAGAAGTCAAATACTTGATGGTTGAATGGTCTGTGTAAACAATCACTTTTGTGCCAATCAGATATGCTTTGAATTTGTCAAATGTAAAAATAACTGCCAGCAATTCTTTCTCAGTAGTGGTATAGTTGAGTTGTGCGTCGGCTTGGGTTTTGCTCACATAATAGATAGTGTGAAAAATCATGTCTTTCTTATGTCCTAATACTGCTCCAACAAAATGATCATTAACATCACACATCAACTCGAAAGGCATATGCTAATCCAGTGCTACCACAACTGGTGCTGTAACAAGAGCTCTCTTTAACTCATCAAAGGCTTTTAAATAATTCTCATCAAAATTGAAGGGTCTGGCATGCTCTAATAGCATGCATAAAGGTTTGGCTGTTTTGGAGAAATCCTTAATGAATCTTTTATAGAACCTAGCATGTCTTGAGAAACTCCTTATGTCTTTGACTTTGGTGGGTAGGTGGTGGAAGTTTATCAATTACTTCTATTTTTGCCTTATCCATTTTAATGCCTTTTCTAGAAACCCTATGGCCTGAAACTATCCCTTTTTGTACCATGAAATAGCATTTTTCCTAATTTAGCACTAAATTTGTCTTCTCACATCTCATGAGCACATTTTCTAAGTTATTCAAAGGAGAATTATATGATTCTCCAAAGATCGAAAAATCATCCATGAATATATACAATGTTTGCTCAATCATATCTAAGAAAATTACCATCATACACCTCTGAAACGTTGCTGGAGTATTGGACAAACCAAATGACATTCTTCTGAAGGAAAATGTGCCATAAAGACAAGTGAATATTTTTCTTTTCTTTTTTTTGGAATATAATATACCAAGCATTGATTTTACCCATGAAGGTAATGAAAATGATATTTTCTTGTTGTCTTGGTAATATTATTCTTCAAGCTGTTCTTGTGGGAATGAGATCATTTTTTTCATTTGCTACAACAGTCACTTTTCTTTTTTTTGGAATATAATATACCAAGCTTACCCATGAACTATATGATATTGGGTATATTATTCCAGCGTCTAGCCATTTGATGATCTTCTTCTTTACAACTTCTTTCATGATGGGATTCAATCTTCGTTGTTGCTCTACTGAATTGTTGTAGCAATATTCCAACAAAATCTTGTGCTTGCATATAGAAGAGCTAATTCCTTTAATATCTGCCATGGTCCATCCAATGGGCTTCTTATGCCTCCCCAATACATCTACAACTCTTCTCCTGATCTGTATTAAAAAAAGATAAAATAATAATGGAAGTGTATCATTGTCACCAAGGTAAGCATATTTCAAATGTAAAAGTAAAAGTTTCAATTCTAACACAGGTGGTGACTCAATAGAGGGGATAAAAGGTTTTGCTTCCCTATTTAAGAGATCAAGAGATTCAAAGTGTTTGTCTGATCTGAAAGGTTGTCTCTCTTCTTACTATACTATTTTAGCTGTATCACCATTTTCATCTTTCAGTTCTTCAATTATTATAGTTTCGAGTTCTGCATTGCTGCAACAACTATTCACTTTTTCTGCTACAGCAAAATCTACAACACTTATAAAGTTTCAATATTTAATCTCATCAGGGCTTTTCATTGTTTCAAGTACATCGAATATAACTTGTTGGTCATTCACTCGCATAGTTAATTCTCCTTTTTTACACATTAATTAAAGTCTTTCCCATAACCAAGAAAGATCTTCCTTAAAAGATTGACATCTCTTTGTTGTACTGTGGCTCGGCTATTCTTACTAGTGTACTGTGGCTCTTTTTCGATTTGAGTTTCTTCCTAAGTTGAATTCGATTCAACTCCTCTTTTTAGTACACCAACTGGGATATGAATATCTTTTCCTGATCTCAGATTAATTACCTTACACTACTATTTTCCTTCTCTTCTAGGGTTCTTTATGTTGTTGGGTAAACTTCCATGAGATATGTTGCTTAATGCTAAAGCAAGCTGTTCTACCTAATTCTCTAAGTTTCTTAAGAATACGACTTGACTTTGAACAACTACTTCATTCTTCATAATGTAATCCTTAATTAGTGCCGTAAGAAAGCTAAGCTGATCAATACTACTATTTCTTTGCCCTTGATTTTACTGGTGCAATCCAATTGGTTGAGTAGGTCTATTTGTCCACTAGTTGCTACAGTAGGCAGATTTTGATTACTCTATGAAAAATTTGGATGTTGCCTCCATCCTGGACTGTTGTGGCTCTGTCTGTTGAAGTTGCCCACGTAATTGATTGAAGCTAGATTCTACGGGCAATTATCAAACAAATGCCTTTCCCTGTAATAGACACATGATACTTTTGTAAATTGATTAATTGTTGACACGACTTAAAAATGATTTCTAACTCTCAAGTATAAGAGTTTCTTATTATAGTATAGCTCAGTGAATACGAGGTTGATCCACAGAGAAAAAATTTAATTTTTTTATTTTATTTTATCTAAAATAAAAATAAAACTTGAATGTATGCAACTTAATTTAAGTGAAAGTATGAAATTAAATTAGTTAGGGTTATGGAACCGCTCTTGGTAGTAAATAGAATTTAACAAATTATTTTTTCTATTTTTATTTAGATTTATTACCAAAAGATTAATTGTATAAATTATCATTATTTTCCCATTAATTTATTATGGATTAAGTATTTATTATGCCAAAATTTAATTTTTCTATAATGAATCAAAATACTATTTTACCATACCTTATATTATGATTAAGAATTTATTGTGCCAAACACCATTATTTGTCTATAATAAATCAAAATTTTAAAATATAAAATATGTATAAAATATGTATAAAATTAAATAGAAAATAATTGAATTTATATAATAAAAAATAGAATTTGATTAAATCATATTTATTTCTTAAAAGTTTCACCTTACCCTAACTATTATTATTTAACTAGGTATAATTGAAATAAAAATAATTATTAAAATTAAATACTCATAATTAAAAGGAATGAAAATAACTAAAATTGAAAATAAAATTAAATTTATTTATAAAAATAATTATGTAAAACATTAAAACACACTAGAAAACAAGATTACAAGGAGAGTGAGAGAAATTGAGAAGAAGAGAAATGTCCAAAAACATAAAAATGAGGCTCTATTTAAAAAAAATAAATTCATAATTCAGTGTTTTGCGGTTCATTATAAGCTTGATGCATGTATTCCACGCAACCATTAGATCAAAATCCAATGGTTGGTTAAACTTCCAAAGTCAACAATACACGTGGCATCATATGAAGCGTCCGATTTGGTCAAAGAACGATTGAGATTTGGCGGGTTAATAGGTAGATCGAGCCGACCCAAATGCAAATGTTAAGGTCTTCCAATTTGCTTCACCAACCATCGCCATGTGGCACAATCGCGCCCATTAAACTATGAATAGTTGAGATTTAGTCAAAATTATCAGCTATCTAGTGCATTCATATCTATTGTAAGCCTATTTTATCATCCAATCAGTGCTCGGTTAACAGAAAAAGTAAACTTTCCTTGTAAAAGCTCAATTTTAAGCCGGTCTTAACTCATCTAAAGGTTTTTGAACCTTTGGAATCTAAATTTGACACCCGTTTATTTGTTTAAAACCTCAAATTACGGGAAATTTATATTTTACCTAATAAACACACAAAAATGCACAAAATTAGATATAGTTAAAACATAATTAATAATTCTTAATATATTACATAAATATAAATATAAATTATAATATGTGCACAAAATAACATTTTTACCCCTTAATAAACATATGATTTTTAACACTAATCACACCACCCAACCAGCTTATTGCTAGTCCCTAGCAATTAAAGTGTTATATTAAATTAAGATTTATAAAATTCACATGCAAGTTAATAGTTGTTCATCTAACCTCTAAACTACCAAATAAATAAACTCTCCCAAACTTCTTTAACTTTTTGTCATTCACTCATTATCCAAGACATCACCAAACATTCTTTTGTGCTCAAGTAATTAACACAATACTTATGGGGCTTCATTAAAAGAAATAACATTTTTGTTCTAAAATTTATCAAAAACTTTATCTTTAGGCAATAGATTATTCACACATATTTTAAAATATTACATTTTTAACCCATGTAGCGAGCTTTAGGTCAGTGACTCCCAGACAAGTTGGCCTTAGAGCGCTAGACATTGAAACACCCATACGGACTTAATTACTCGGGTATTTATAAATAAGTAAACAATATATCTATAACTCATATAGCAAGTTTTAGGCCAATGACTCCCAGATCAATTGGCTTTAGGACACTAGGTGTTGAAATACCCAAACGAGCTTAATTACTCAAGTTTTAGAGATGGCAAAATTAAACACATTCAATTCTTTTCTTTTCTTTTTTTCCTTTTTTTCTTTTTTTTTTTTGTAATATACACTTTCTACTACCTTAGATATCATCTATAATAAATGAAAAGAACTAAATGTTGTAAAACCTTTAACTCAGAACCTACTAATATGTTTCACAGTGTGTGTGAAGAATAATTTAATAATACCTATTAAATGAGTAAACAAAGTGACTTAATAACCAATTAGAGAGTTCACAAATTTGACTAATTCAAAGAAAAGGGAATAAAGACAACTTACTACGAATTTTAAAATCAAAATATAATACAACAGGACTATAATGATGCATCTCAAAAGTCGTTACTCTTTACCCAGCCATCCTAGGCAAAAAAAAATTATTTTTTTTATAAAGAAAAATAGATAAACACACATATTTACAATTTACGTCAACTATCTCCTCCTTTCAACCTAATTCAAGCATTATTCATAATTTAAATATATGCATGCAAAAATGTGAAAAAGATAAAGAAAACATAAATAATAAAAAAAAGGGTAAGAAAGATCACGCCTGAATTGACTGCAAAAGCTTGAGAGAAGATGGCAAAAAAAAACAAAAACTCTAGGAATAAAAAGAAGTGTTTATAAAAGAATTACACTCTATAGTCTGCTATCTTCGACTCAAATTTGTTCAAGGTTAGTTTTTACAACATCACTAAGACTGAAAATTCCATAATTATTAACTATTCCCTCCCTCCAACCAAACTAAGACATTGTCCTCAACATCTTAAAGGAAAAAAGTAAAGTTTAGAAAACTTTATTTTACCACTCTAAGAAAATAATTACAAACGAAAAGTAAAATCTAATTTGCACTTCTTACGAGGGCTATGGTCGCCATCACTAGTCAACCATTCCAATGCAAAAGTCCTAAGATTTGGCTCTGATTTGTAAACTTATAAAAGATCAAGTAACTCATTAGCAATAGAGACACAAATAAAGGGGTTTTTTCTATGGAAATTGAAATAAAATGATTCTTAATTCATGGTTAATGAATGTTAGCAAGTCATCATAAAAATTATTAACATTTAACAAACCAATGGATTTTTTATGGATGTTCAAACTAGCCAAAGAAGCAATTGTAATTAGTGCCTTTAGAGTTGCAAGATCTCTTGACAAGAAAATAAAAGCGTCAGGATGATTTAACATTTCAATTATTCTCTCCTACATACTTGAAACAACTACTGCTTCTCTAATTGGTGGGCCAGTGATGTATACTAGAGGTTTTCAGGCTTGTGGAATGATGCCTAGCACTCAGTTTCCTCTAGTGAAAATCGCTCTGAGACAAGCTTTGATAACCCTCGGTCACCTCCTCCATATATAAGGTGTAGTTTTCCTTCTCCTATGACATGACCAAGATCTACAGTTGCTTGAACAAACTCGTTGTATTTTCAATAATGAAATTTAGAAAGCACACAAATGTTTTTAAATTATCTACTTGAAGACGATGCCATTGAAATAATCTTCAAAAACAAGTTGTCAATATTTGAAAAAAGAGCTCATATTTAAAGATCTTGGTGATAGACATAAAGATACACAGCTGTAAATAGGTGGTTATATTTGTCAAATGACGCGTAAAGTTCATGGCTTAATAATTCAAATGTAAATAGTAAAAAGAAAAAGCAAACAATAGGTAAAAACAAAACAGTAAAAAAAAACATACAATAATAGATATAAAATCACGCAACTAACTACAATAATGCAAATGATAAAAGAACAGCAAAAATAAAAGGATATGTGCTAGTAGTTGTGATTGTGGCTCACATTTTTCTTTGGTTTTACGTCCAATAACAGCTTGAACCCTTTCTATGGGTTAAGAATATGCTTCCCATCCAGTTTTCTTATAAATTGGCAAATAAGGTCTTTTGAGTCAGATTCCCAAGACTAAAATGTACACTTTCTTTTTGGAATAGTCCCCATAAGTTATAAATTTCACGCTGTACATATCCGCTTCAATGTGTCTCAAGAGATCGTAAGATATCATCCAACGATTCTTTACTCAAGCTATCTATATTGAATTTAATTTTATCTTCGCGACTATCAAAAATCATTCCTAAAGATTTACAAAGTTCTCATTTGTAACGAAATCTTACACAATTATGACAGTTAGAGCCAAGTCTTTTAGTTCTTTTTTTTTCAGCAAATGTACTTTTACTAAAACTAAGCATGCAAGAAATAAATGGATCAGAAAACTCATCAGCCAATCAGACTTTTTCTTCAATTAACCAACGAATATCAGCAGGAATTTCATTGATCATTAACAAACGAAATCATTTACAACGAGCTTTATAAATTGTTTTTAGGGCATTTTGAGGGAAAGACGGAAAGCACTTATGTAATTTGTGTTGTATTTCTTCCATGTCTGACTTTGGGGTTTTAGTTGTTGTGGAAAACTAAAAAAGCTGACTAAAAAGTCACGGAGTACCATTATCCGCCACTTATATGGAAAAATAAATCAAAACACACCAAAATAAAGATAATCAAATTTGCAAAAATCGAATCAAATGTAAAAGCAAACAAAACAAGAAAACACACAATGTAAAAAGAATAATGGACTTACATTTGTCCTCTTATTAAGTTAACCTCAAACTCTTATTAGAAGTTATATATACCATCCTCTATTTTCCTGATTTGTCTTTCTAGATTCTCAATATAGAACAATAATATTACTGGTCGTTGATTCTAAATTGGATGTCATTTACAACTTTGTATCAGGTGTCTCAAGTGAAATAAATTTCTTATTGAGATGCTCATTATGTACAATGACGAAAAGAAATACAATCATTTGACACGCTTAAGCATAATAACGCGTATTATACAAGACAATCAAATAATTCAAGCAGTAAAGTAACAGTGAAAAGTTAATTCATTTATTAAAAACAAACAAAAAAAGAAAAACTTAATCAAGATTTGGTGGGTCACTCAAATTTATTCCAATGCTTTCTTCACATGGTTGGTATATGAGGTATGATTTTAATCTTTTTCTATTAACTTTAAATGTGACACTGTTCTTTGAATTCTTAATCTCTACGACCCCATATGGATATATATTTTTTACAACAAATGGGCCACTCCACTGTGACTTTAACTTTCATAGAAACAAATGAAGACGAGAATTATAAAGCAACATTTTTTTACCAATCTCAAATGTTTTTCGAAAAATTCTTTTATCATGAAAAGCTTTTGTTTTTGCCTTAATAATTCTTGAATTTTCATATGCATCGTTCCTCAACTCCTCTAGTTCATTCAATTGCAATTTCTATACATTACCAACATCATCCAAATTTGAATTAAAAGCTTTAATAGCCCAAAATGATTTATGTTCAAGTTCACTAGGTAAATGGCAAGGTTTATCATAAACTAGTCGATAGGTTAATATTCTTAAAGACATCTTAAATGCAATACGATAGGCTCAGAGTGCATCAGTCAATTGAATAGAGCAATCTTTACTAGTTGGGTTAATCATTTTTTCTAAAATTTGTTTTATCTCTTTATTTGCTAATTCAACTTGATCATTTGTTTGAGGATGATAAGGGGTTGTAACTTTATGTGTAATTCCATATTTCTTCATTAAAGACTCAAACGACTTATTACAAAAATGCTTACCTTTATCACTGATAATGGCTTGAGGGATTCTAAATCAACTTAAAAGATTTTCTTTTAAAAATTTAACCACAGTTTTATTATAATTATTTTGACAAAAAAGTGCTTCAATCCATTTTGAGACATAATCAATTGCAACTAATATGTACATAAATACAAAAGATGATGGAAATGGGCCCATAAAATTAGCTCCTCAACAGTCAAATATTTCAATCTCAAGTATAGATTTAAGGGCATCATGTTTCTTTTAGTAATTGTCTCAATTTTTTACAGTTTTTATAAGCTTTACAAAATTCATATGTGTCTTTGAATATGGTAGGCCAATAAAATCTAAATTGTAAAATTTTAGCTTTAGTTCTTCATAAAGAAATGTTTCCACCACATTCTTCAGAATGAAAAAAATTAATGACACTACTTACCTCATTGTCCTCATTGTCAAGAATACAACGCCAAAAAATTTGATCAAGGCAATATTTGAACAAGTAAGGATCACCCTAATAATTTTTTTTTACTTCAACTAAAAACTTCTTCTCTTAAGTATTCCATTGCATAGGCATTTTACCTGTAACAAGAAAATTAACAATATTAGCATACCATGGTATTGAAGTAATAGAAAATAAAAATTTATTATGGAAAGAATCATTGATGAGTGTTATGTTAGTGCAGATTTCATATGTGAGTCTTAGTAAATGATGACCAACAACATTTTTTGCACCCTTTTTATCTTTGATGATAAGTTCAAATTCTTGAAGTAACAAAATCCAATGAATTAGTCTTGGTTTAGCATCTTGTTTAGTCATTAAATATCTCACAGCAGCATGCTTAGTAAAAATACTAGATTTAGAACCAAACAAATATAAACAAAATTTGTTCAATGCAAATACAACAAGTAATTCTTTTTCAGTTGTTGAATAATTCATTTAAGAATTATCCAAAGTCATACTCACATAGTAAATCACAAAAGGCTTACCGTCCATTCTTTATCCTAAAATAGTACCAACAGCAAAGTCACTTGCATCACACATTAATTCGAAAGGCAAAGACCAATTAGGAGATTGCATAATGGGTGCAGTTGTTAAAAGAAAAATTATTTTCTCAAAAGATTTTTGACAATCATCAGTCCATTTAAATGATGCATCTTTCAATAAGAGGTTACAAAGTGGTTTAGATATGGCACTAAAATTTTTTATAAACCTCCTATAAAATCCTACATGTCCTAAAAAAGATCTCACATCTCTAACTATTTTTTGTGGTGGCAATTTGGATATGACTTCAATTTTTTTTTGTCAACTTTAATTCCTTTAATAGATATAACATGATCCAAAATAATTTCAGAAGTAACCATGTAATGACATTTTTCCTAATTAAACACAAGTTCTTTTTCAACACACCTTTTTAAAACTTTTTTCTAAATTATCAAGGCAATCATCAAAAGAATTCCCAAACATAGTCAATTCATCCATAAAGATCTCTAAACAATGTTCAACCATATAACTGAAAATACTTAACATGCATCTTTGAAATATTGCAAGAGCATTACAAAGTCTAAATGACATTCTTTTAAAAGCAAATGTTCCAAAGGAACATGTAAATGTGGTCTTTTCTTGTTCCTTAAGTAAGAATTTGATAATAACTCGAATATCCATCTAAAAAGCAGTAGTAAGGATGTCCAACTACTCTTTCTAAAATTTTGTCAAGAAATGGTAAAGGAAAATGATCTTTTTTAATGGCTTCATTTAACTTTCTATAATCAATGCAATTACGTCAACTAAATGTAATTTGTGTTGGGATTAATTCACCTTTTTCATTCCTAACAATAGTGATTCCAGGATTTTTAGGCATTATTTGTGTAGGGCTTACCCACTTACTATCAGAGATAGGGTAGATAATTTTTGCATGAAGCAATTTAAGGAATTTTGTTTTTACTAGTTCTTTCATATGTTGGTTTAACCTTCTTTGAGGTTGTTAAGATGTTTTAGCATTTTCTTTCAAATTGATTCTTGATGGGTGTCGAAGCCAGCAAATATAAATACATACTCTAACAAAATTGTGTATAGTGATTGAGCAGGGTCGTGTCCACAGAGATTAGTAATTATTAAATCCTTTTTAAAATAAAAATATAAAATTGGGGGATTGTTGACAATAATGAAAATCAATTTAAATTAATAAGAATGCAAATTAAAGGTGTAATTCAAAATGGAAAAACTCTGGTTGAAGGAACTAATTCAGCTTTGATTCGACTACTAATCATCGATACAATTATAAATCATTACTGCTTATGAATAGACCGGTTATAGCTACTGAGACACTCTAATAGCCGATCTCTCCTTAATTAGTCGATAACCAAGGTACGACCATTGGTTATTTTCCTAATCAATAGACAATCCTAGATACGATCATAAGATTTAATCAATTGACAGCTTGAAAAATTAGAGAAACTCAAATCCTAATTAACAAACGCATACGATGGTTCATTTAAATTAGATTGTTTATTCTCATAACACAACGCACTGCTATGTTATTTGCCACAAATATCAAAATCTTCATACGATGAATCTTTCAATTGGCAGTAGATTAAGCTAATAATTAAATAGTGGCCAATTATCTAATTAACAAACATAATCATAACAATAATTCAGAGAATAAACAAATACCCAAAAAGTAATAAAACAATTAAAAGCACAAGAAAGATCTCACAGTAATGGTGAATCAAAGCTTCATTAACCTTCAACCAGAAAAATAAGTTTAGTTCCTCATGGAGAAAAAGAGAAAACCCTAAAAAAAAGATAAAAACAATTAATAATTCAATTCTCCTTCTCATCTCTCTTTATCTCCTCTTTTTATAGTTCTCTTAAAAAGTATAAAGATAAAAATATCTAAAATCTTATCTAAAATTACAAGAGTAATAAAAAGATAAAACACGTTAAAATAAAAACGTCAAGTCCGCAGTTGATAGCACACGCCCACGCCTTATCAACAAACTTCTTCTGAAATCGACTGTCACGCGCCCACGCCTTATCAACAAACTTCTTCTGAAATTTAAAATTTCTCTAAGAAGTCAATTCATCCTCAAACATCATCTTGTATCTTAATTTAGCACCAATCAATAGAATTGCACCTACAAAAATAAAACACAAGTAAATTACAACTCTTAAGTGCAAAACATTGATATTAAAGGGAGTAAACAATGCAAAACTAGTGCATAAAATGCACTATAACAATTCTATGTGTGTAAATTAAAGGATTAATACCTTTAATATCATTTAACGTTCATCCAATTGCGTTTATATGCTTTTTAAGAATAAATAACAACTTACCTTCTTGGTCATTTGATAGAGTATAAGAAATCACAACAGGATAAGTTTGTTTTTCCCCAAGATAAGCATACTTCAATCCCTTCGACAAAAGTTTCAATTCCAGTTTAAGTGCTTTTTGTTGTTCAATATTTTCAATTATTCCAAGCTTGAAAAATTCTAGTTTCTCATCATCATTAACTAAAGTTTGAGCAGAGTCAAGAAACAATTTAATTGAATTAACCAAACAAACATCATTAAGTTCAAACAAATTCGCTTTATGAATATTGTCCTCTATATAATATTCAAGAAATTCCTTTTGTTCATCAATGTCATCTTCATTCTCATTTTCTTCATTAGGTTGCCTACACATGTTAAAAACATTCAACTCTAGAGTCATATTTCCAAATGACAAATTCATTAAACCATTCTTATAATTAATCAAAGAATTAGCAATTGTTAAAATGGTCAACCAAAAATTACAGAAATGGGTTTATAATTATTCACAATAGGTTTAATTTCTAACATAATAAAATCCACATGGTATATAAATTTATCAACTTGCACTAAAACATCTTCCACTATTCCTTTTGGTACTTTAACTGACCTGTCGGTAAGTAAAAGTGTAGTTGAAGTTGTTTTTAACTCACCAAGATTAAGTTGAAGATAAACTGAATATAGAAACAAATTAACACTAGCACAAAGGTCTAGTAAAGCATGCTCAATTCTGAAGTCACCAATAATACAATAAATAGTAAGATAACTAAGGTCTTTATATTTCAACTTAGTATCAGTAGATAGAATTTTACTTACCTGTTCGGCCATGAAAACATTCTTTTTTACCTTCAATTTCATCTTTACAGAGCATAAGTCTTTAAAAAATTTGGCATATGAAGGTACCTGCTTGATTGCATCTAACAGAGGAATGTTAACTTTCACTTGCTTGAAGATTTCATAAATTTCAGAAGAATCATTTAGTTTCTTTGGTTTATTCAATGCTTGTGGAAATGGTAGTTCAGATGGAACAATGGTTATTTCTTCACTAGGTATAAGTTTATTTAGTCTCTCTTTACCTTTTGAATTTTCATCTTCACAAGGTTTAGGAATAGGTCTATCAACAACCTTACCATTACGAAGAGTTATAATTGACTTGACTTACTCCATGGGTGGATTTTGTTGAATCTTGAGATTTGGTTATGGTTAAGCTAGAAATTTACCTTTTTCTTGAATTGTGAGTGCAGAAGCAATTTTAGGAAGAGTATATTTCAAATAAGAAAAGGTTTTTGCATTTTGATTATTAATAGCATCTTGTTTCCTAATGAATAAATGTATTGTATCTTCCAAATTTTTCCATAGTGGTGGAACATATGGTATATAAGGCTAAGCATTTTGAAAATTTTGTGGAGATGGTGCTTGTGAAGATTGTGCATTATTATTATTCCTCCAACTAAACTTTTGATGATTTCTCCAACTAGAATTATAAGTCTGTGAACATGGGTTTGCCTTATCAAAAGTGTTAACGACCTTCACTTGATAATATAGACATTCTTTAAGTGCAGGCAAAGTGGGACAATCTTGATTGAAATAATCATTAAAACTACAAACATTACATGAAATTTTTTCAATAAATTTTACTTAATCACTCTTTTTATTCTCTAAAAACTCTTTTTATTCTCTAAAGCTTCAACTTTCCTAACTAGGGATGCAAATTTTACCTGTAAATCATGATCTTCCTTAAGGTTATTGATTCTTTCATTGGATGAAGATAGTTATGGTTTATTTGTCAATTCAAAAGTTCCAACAGTATCCTAATGTTATGCATTTTCAGCTAATTGGTCAAGATAATATAATGCATCTTCAGGATTTTTATCTCTAAATTCATCATTACATATCATTTTTATAACTTGTCTACTTTGAGGTGTCAAGCCCTTGTAGAAATAAGTGACCAATCGCCAAGTTTCAAAACCATGGTGTCGACATATGTTAAGCAAATCTTTAAATCGCCAAGTTCCATTTTTTAAGCAATTCTTTAATGTTTCTCCATTTTTTTTTTTTGAGTAAATGAAGTGATTTGTCTTTAAAAAGAATTGTTTTTATGAGGTGAAAATAAATTTTTCAAAAACTGTTCTTGCATATTATTCCAAGTTTTTATTGATCCAAATCTAAGGTTTTAGCTTTATCTTTTAATAAAAAAAGGAAAAAGCTTTAACTTAATTATGTTCATGCTACAATTTTAGTTTGTGTATGCATTACAAACCTCAAAATCTCTCAGATGCAAGTATGGATTTTCATATTCCAAATCATGAAATGTTGGTAAAAGTTGGATAATACCTTGTTTGAAATTGAATCGTTATGCTTCTGGAGGGAATACTATACACAGAGGCCTCCAGTTCTGGGTGGATTCATGTAGTCTCTTAAAGTTCTTGGTTGATTCTGATCATGTCCATTATGTTGAGAATGGTTGTCTCCCTGATCAATTTAAGGATTAGGTTGGCCTAAAAAGTTTTCGTCTTGGATCTCATCGATAATTGATGGTGATAATTGAGATCTACAAACTAATCTACCACTTTAAGTTCGAGACTAACGTCTCATGCAATGATGATGATAATGTGTGTGAAATTATATTGTAAAGATGATACACAAAAAAGAAATTAAATGAAAATTACACAAATTAAAAATAAAAACAAATTGAAAATTAAATAAACAAGATAAATATATAAAAAATAAAATAAAAATAAATAAACTAAAAATTTATTAATTGAAATTAAAATAACTAAATAGACGGTTAAACCAGCCTTATAAACAAAGAAATTAAAAAAATTAATAAAATATTAACAATTCAGGCGGTTGAACCAGTCATATAAATAAATAAAGTAAACATAAAAAATAGAATAAATGGAAAAAATAAATTTGCAAAAATTAAAAGAAGAAAGAAAGAATATTACCTGAAGGTACATATTTTTTTTCTTTTGTTAAATTTTAAAAATTATCAGCCAATTAAATGATTAATTTAAATTATTGAGCATTTGTTGTAATTTTTAAAGTCAATATTCAATTTATTAAGTCCAAATAAGGTTCAATTAAGTTCAAGGATAGTCCACAGAAATTCAAGTTATGAGTCCAAATTTAATTAGTATGGGAAATATCAGCAAGGGACTTATTCATAAACGTTTTAAAATTTTATGGTCAAATTATAATTATGACAAGAATGAGCTGAAAACAAAAATCTTTGGGGTGAAAGTTGAATTGTGAAGAATTTTGTGGACAGAACATATTTTAAGAAAAGAAAAAGGAGGTAAATGAAAGTTTACAAAAAAAATAAAGACGAGAAAAATAAAATAAATATATTTAATTAAGAACGAAAAACTTTATACTACTTAAAATATTTCTAACTCTCAAGGGACTTATTGGTAAAGAAATATAAATACATTTAAAAATTTTATGGTCAAATTATAATTCTTTTTAAAATGAAAATGTAAAAATTGTTGAAAATAATAAAAATCAATTTAAATTAATAAGAATGTAATTTAAAGGTGTAATTCAAAATGGAAAAAGCAGTTGAAAACAAAAATCTTTGGGGTGAAATGAAATTAAGCCAATTTCTAACTGGACAACCGTTGGTTATTTTCATCCTCAAAAGATACATCATAAGATTTAATCAATCGACAAATTAAAAACTGTAGACCCAAATCCTAATTAACAAACGAATACGATGGTTCATTTAAATTAGATTATTTATTCCCATAACACAACGACTAATCAAATGTTTTCACAAAAACATCAAAAAATACGATGAAAATTGGCAATAGATTAAATTGATAATTAAATAGTGGCCAATTATCTAATTAACACACATAATCATGACAATAATAATCGAGAAAAATACCATTGAATTAAAAGGGATTAAATGGTGAATCAAAGCTTCATTAACCTTCAAACTTAAAAATAAGTTTAGTTCTCATGGAGAAAAAGAGAAAACCCTAAAAAAAAGATAAAAATAATTAATAATTCAATTCTCCTTCTCATCTCTCTTTATCTCCTCTTTTTATAGTTCTCTTAAAAAGTATAAAGATAAAAATATCTAAAATCTTATCTAAACTTACAAGAGTCATAAAAATATAAAACACGTTTAAAAAGAAAAAAAACCTCAGACGCATATAATTCAAAAATCAAAATCTCAAATCTCTTCAAACTTCTTCAATTCAATTTCTCCAAGAAGCCATTTCATCCTCAAATCATCCCAATCAATTCAAAGCACTAATCAATAGAATTTCACCTATAAAAATAAAAACACATAAATCACAACTATTGAGTGCAAAACATTGATATTAAAGGGATTAAATTTGCATGAAATGCACTATAACAAATTCCCCCACACCAAGATAATGCTTGTCCTCAAGCATATAATTAAAAAGTAATCTCAAATCTTCACTCAATTCTCATCCCAACTCATCCAAAAACAATCTTAAGCAAGTGCACCTCAAGGATTTAAGTCAATCAACATTCAAGAGACAAGGATTTCAAAGTATAGAATCTCAGAAGCTAGCATAAAGTCACTCAACCACCAAGACAATCTTTTCAAAATCCAAGTGCAATAAAATTTAATAGCACTCTCATTGATTTCACTTCATGCACTTAAAGTGTTTAGGATATCATTTATGCACTCAAATCAAATCAAAGAATGCTATTACCATAAGCTTGCTCATATATCACATCTCAATCACAAAACATGAATTAAATGCAAAAAATCTAAGGGTCTTAATAGGGTTGTAATGGGGCTAATGGATTGAATGAAAATTAAAGGTCTATGAAGAAAAAGAGATCAAAATGAGAAGAATGAACCCATTGAATGAACCTTATGACATCAAAATATTTATTGCTACTTAAGTCATCAAGAGTTTTTTTTTTTTTTTTGGGTTTTTTGTTTTTCATTTTTTTTTTCCTCTCTTTTTTTTTTCGATGAATCTTGCACAATTTTATTCAAGCATAATGCAACTTGATGTAATTGAGAAACTTTTATTTAAGGTAGCAAAAGCAACAAAATATATCCAAATAATGAGTTCAAAAATCTCCTCAAATTAAGGCTAAAAAAATAGGTAATTGGGTAAGTAGATGTAGAGAAGTAAATGGTTAAAGATCAAACAAAGGTAACAAATTAAAACAAATAAAGATCTTCGAGTGGAGAAAAAGAAAAGAAATGTGAAAATAGAAAAATGGAAAGAGGTTTGCCTTTATCATTTTAATGCATAAAATCCCGTAATGCGGCTTCAACATGCATAACAAAGCAAGTTCTAGAATAGACAAATTAAGATTGATATTCACTCAACAAAAATAATTAGAGCGAAGTGGTTGCTCATAAGCTCAAATCCTCTCAAAGTTGGTGAATTTGCCATCAAATCATGCACACTCATCAAATGAATCAACTATCAATAGTGGTGAGTTATTCATTTAAGCAACCAAGACCAAGTTAATCAAAACTTGAATCTATTCATACATCTCAACTCTCATCCAAGAAAAATAACACTAACTCCAAAATCATTCAAGGATGAGCAAAATGAAACAAAAACAACTTCACAAAAGAAAGAAAATAAAATAAAAATGACGCAACCAAGAATGCTTATTCAAAATCATCTCAAAAGCAAAATCATCTCAAAAGCAACAAAATAACACTCTAGACATTAATATTGCAAAAATCACTCCCCCACACCAAGAACATACATTGTCCCCAATGTATGATTATCAAAGTTCACAAAACGAAATAAAACACAGGGACAAAAAGATTAAAGGCAAAGAAAACGTCCCTGAATTAAAGGTAGTAGGCAGCGGCTGGAGCTTTGGAGCAATGAGAGTGGTTGTCGCGGCTACTGGAACTTGACAGGAGTGGCTTGTCTGGATCGTGGCTGGTGGCGCACGCAGTTGCTGGAACTGGAGCGGATTTGAGTGCTTGGTGGAGCGTGATTGTACAGAGTGGCTTGACTCTTTGACGCAGTTGCTGGATCTTAGCATTGCTGGAATGTCGCGGCTGAAACTTTGGACGTGATGGATCTCGCAGGTTGTGGGTCGGCTGGAACTGATCTGAGCAGCTGGATTTCGTGGACAGATATGGACGCGGATTTGACTGCTGGCGTAGGTTGTGGCTAAAACAGATCTGGACGGTGATTGCTTGGCCCACGGGTTAGCTGGATCGCGGGTGTTGGATCTGGCGTGGATCCAAGCAAGGATGGCGTGCACGGCTTGAACTCGTGAACGTATTTGGATCGGAGTGCACGCGCGCTGGAAATCGTGAGCGTGATGGATCTCGCGGGTTGCTGCAAGAACGGATCTGGACGTTGATTGCTGGTGTGGATTCGATCGCGGATGGCATGCTCGGCTTGGCTGGATCGTGGGCGTTGGATCTGGCGTCGGCTGGAGATCGTGAAGATTGCTGGACTGGATCGCGGCTGGAAATCGTTGAGAGGCGCTGCAGATCGTTCGTGGAGAGTGATGAAAGCGGCTTGTGGTTGCTGAAAATTGAAGCACAAAATCAGTTCTCTTCTTTCTTTTTTTTTTAAAATAAAAATAAAAATAAGGACTTAAAGTTCTAAAAATTACAAAAGAACTTTTTTATTAAGCACATGGGCAAGCCTTAACAACTACTTTAATAAATTAAAAACAGAAATACTTATTAGTTTAGGCGTGGGCACGCCTTATAACATACTGTAATAAACTAAAGGCAGAAGTACTTATTAGTTAAGGCATGGGCATGCCTTAACCAAAAATTTCTTCTGGCCAAAATAAGTATAGATATTATTTAAACAATCTAAATCAAAACCAAAAACAAAAAATGCATAAAAATTTAAAATAAATATTAAATCCTTTGGGTTGCCTCCTAAAAAGCGCTTTTGTTTTATGTCTTCGGCTAGACATATTTATGCCTCAATCTCCATAAATGAGACTCTGAAGAGCCACTTCCTCCGCAATATTCACCGAAAAACTTTCATAAAAAGGTTTTAAGCGATGACCATTAACTTTAAAAATTTTGTCAAAGGTCAAACTCTGAATCTGGACTGCACCATGAGGAAAAACATTAGTAACAATAAAAGGTCCAACCCATCGAGAGCGTAGTTTATCAGGAAAACGTTTAAGTTTAGAATGAAAAAGAAGAACTTTTGACCAACAGAAAACTTTTTCTCAAAATCATTTTGTCGTGAAATGTTTTCATCCTCTCCTTGTAAAGTTGTGAACTCGTAGGACTCATTTCGAATCTCCTCCAACTCTTGCAATGCGAGAATTTAAAACAAACTCTCTTTCATCCTTTTGCAATCCTTTAATGCTCAAGCTGTTGTTTGAAGCAATTACCAATGAATCTTCAATGTCCAAATAAAAAACTTCCTGTACTAAAGGATCAATAAAATTCACAGAAAATACCGACTGTTCATCCCTAGGATATTTCATGGCATCATTCATAATGAACTCTATAACCTCTTCATCAAATTCCATAGTAATAGTCTCTTTATGTACATCCATTTTAGTCCTAAAGATCTTAAGAAAAGGCCTTCCTAACAAAATTGGAGCAATTAGAAGAATTATCATATTCCATATCAAGTACATAAAAATCAGCAGGAAAAACTAATTCATTAACTTGTACTAAGACATCTTCCAATACCCCATCGTGATAGGGATATGCATTAGACTATCAGCTAGTTGACTTATCACGCCAGTTTCTTTCAATGGACCAACATTCAAAGATGAATAAATGGAACGAGGCATGACATTAATAGAAGCTCCTAGATCTAACATAGCCTTCTCAACTCTAACACTACCAATTTTGCAAGGGATAGTAAACATACCTGGATCCTTGCACTTAGGAGGTAGTTTCTTTTGGAGAACGGCGGAAACATTCTCCCCCATGTGAACTCTTTCATCTCCTCTCAACTTCCTCTTGGAGGTGCAAAGTTCCTTAAGGAATTTAGCATAGCGAGGTATTTGTTTTATAGCATCTAATAAAGGAATATTTACTTCAACCTTGCGAAATGTCTCAAAGATGTCTCTCTCTTGTTCTTCCTTCTTGGATTTTGCAAACCGACTTGGAAAAGGAGGAGGTATCACCACAGGTAGGGGTTTCGCTTTGCTAGGTGGTGCATCTTGAGATTGAGGCATCAATTCCTCCTTCTCAAGCTCATTTTTTAAGTTCTTTGTCACTTTCTTTCTAGGCTCTTGCAACTCCTTCCCACTTCTAAGGATGACAGCACTAAAGTTTTGTTTTGGATTCACCTCTGGTTGTGAAGGTAATCTCCCTAATACTTGAGACTCTAAGCGGCTCACTGTAGTTACTAGTTGGCTCACTTAGTTCTCCAAATTTTGAATGCTTGCTGTAGTTGCCTGCTGAAATTGTTGAGTGTTAGTTGCAAGTGATTTAACAATCTCTTCAAGAGACATACCTAACTTGGAGTTTGACTGAGGAGAAACCGATTGGAATTGTTGTCTTGGTGGGTATTGTTGTTGAAATCCCGACGGCCTAACTCCATAGCTGAAGTTGGGATGATCATTCCATTCTAGGTTATATGTTTGTGCATAAGGATCATATCTCCTCTGAGGCATGCCCGGAAATCCTCCAACTACATTGGCTTGTTCGAAGGGTTCTTCTTGAAGTGTAGGACACATATCAGTTGAATGACCCATATTGGAACAAATGCCACATGTCTTCACCTGTTGCACATTACCTACAACAAACTTTTCCACAAGAGAGATAAGTTTATCTAAACGTTGATCAATAGAAGAAGTACTTATCTCATTCACTTTCCTCGAAGTGAGATCTTGTCTATTGCCAAATTATTGTGAATTGGCAGCCATGTTTGAAATCAATTCCCTTGCTTGAGTAGGGGTCTTGTTCACTAACATACCTCCACTAGCAGCATCTATCATACTCCTATCCATCAATGAAAGTCCTTCGTAAAAGTATTGAATAAGAAGTTGATCGGAAATCTGATGCTGAGGACAACTGCCACACAATTGTTTGAATCGCTCCCAATACTCATACAAAGTCTCCCTAGGAAGTTGTCTGATACCACAAATGTCTTTTCTGATGTTGGCAGCTCTTGAAGCAGGAAAATACTTTTCAAGGAACTGCTTCTTCAAGTCATTCCACGTTGTAATTGAACCAGGAGGCAAGTAATACAACCAATCTTTAGCTAGCCCATCTAAAGAGAAAGGAAAAGCTCGCAGCTTAATCTGCTCTTCAGTTACACCTTGAGGCCTCATGCTTGAACACACAACATGAAACTCCTTGAGATGTTTATGAGGATCTTCACCTGCAAAACCGTGAAACTTGGGCAATAAATGAATAAGACCAGATTTTAATTCAAAATTTACCTCCAGGTCCGCATATTGAATGCAGAGTAGTTGCTGATTCAGATCTAGTTCAGCTAACTCTCGAAGAGTTCTTTCTGCAGGTGCAGCTCTATCCATAGCTTGTTCTTCAAAATCGCTAGATGATTCAACAAAATCAAACACTGTATCTATTCAGAAAGCAAAGGTGACGAGGATCGTTGCTTATCTCGCTTGGCCTGCTGTCTTAGCCGACGAGCTGTCTTCTCAATTTTAGGATCAAACGAAAGTGTACCTGTACGAGAAGAACGAACCATAAACCAAGTAAAACGTAAAAAGGATTAAATAAATGACACCAATCTCCGGCAACGGCGCCAAAATTTGATGGGTGTCGAAGCTAGCAAATATAAATACCTACTCTAACAAAATTGTGTATAGTGATTAAGCAGGGTCGTGTCCACAGAGATTGGTAATTATTAAATCCTTTTTAAAATTGAAAATGTAAACTGGGGGATTGTTGAAAATAATAAAAATCAATTTAAATTAATAAGAATGTAATTTAAAGGTGTAATTCAAAATGGAAAAACTCTGGTTGAAGGAATTAATTCAGCTTTGATTCGACTACTGATCATCGATACAACTATAAATCATTACTGCTTATGAATAGACCGGTTATAGCTACTGAGACACTCTAATAGCCAATCTCTCCTTAATTAGTCGATAACCAAGGTACGACCGTTGGTTATTTCCCTAATCAATAGACAATCCTAGATACGATCATAAGATTTAATCAATTGACAGTCTGAAAAACTAAAGAGACCCAAATCCTAATTAACAAACGCATACGATGGTTCATTTAAATTAGATTATTTATTCCCATAATACAACGCACTGCTATGTTATTTGCCACAAACATCAAAATCTTCATACGATGAATCTTTCAATTGGCAATAAATTAAATTGATAATTAAATAGTGGCCAATTATCTAATTAACAAACATAATCATGACAATAATTCAGAGAATAAAAAAATACCCAAAAAGTAATAAAACAATTAAAAGCACAAGAAAAATCTCACAGTAATGGTGAATCAAAGCTTCATTAACCTTCAACCAGAAAAATAAGTTTAGTTCCTCATAGAGAAAAAGAGAAAATCCTAAAAAAAAGATTAAAACAATTAATAATTCAATTCTCCTTCTCATCTCTCTTTATCTCCTCTTTTTATAGTTCTCTTAAAAAGGATAAAGATAAAAATATCTAAAATATTATCTAAACTTACAAGAGTCATAAAAATATAAAACACGTTTAAAAAGAAATAAAAACGTCAAGTCTGCAATTGATAGCACGCGCCCACACCTTATCAACAAACTTCTTCTGAAATCGACTGTCACGCGCCCACGCCTTATCGACAAACTTCTTCTGAAATTAACAATTTCTCCAAGAAGCCATTTCATCCTCAAACATCATCTTGTAGCTCAATTTAGCACTAATCAATAGAATTTCACCTATAAAAATAAAACACACGTAAATCACAACTATTGAGTGCAAAACATTGATATTAAAGGGATTAAAAATTGCAAAACTAGTGCATGAAATGCACTATAACAATAACTCAGTGAATTCGAGATCGATTTATAGAGAAAAAGATTTAATTTGTTTATTTTATTTTATATAAAAATCAAAATAAAACTTGAATGTATACAATTTAATTTAAGTGAAACTATGAAATTAAATTATTTATGGTTATGGATCTACTCTTAATAGTAAATAGAATTTAACAAATTCTTTTGCCAAAAAATTCTTTTATTTAGATTTATTACCAAAAAATTAATTTTATAAATTATCATTATTTTTTCATTAATTTTATTATGGATTAAGTATTTATTGTGCTAAAATTTAATTTTTCTACAATAAATCAAAATATCATTTTACCATACCTTATATTAAGATATTAAGAATTTATTGTGCCAAACTTTATTATTTGTCTACAATAAATCAAAATTTTAAAATATAAAATATGTATAAAATTAAATAAAAAATAATTTAATTTATATAATTAAAAATAGAATTTGATTAAATCATATTTATTTCCTAAGAGTTTCAACTTATCCTAACTTTTATTATTTAATAAAGAATATTTGAAATAAAACTAATTATTAAAATTAAATTACTCATTATTAAAAGGAATGAAAACAACTAAAATTGAATATAAAACTGAATTTATTTATAAAAATAATTATGCAACATATGAAAACAAATCTAGAAAATAAGATTACAAGGAGATTGCGAGAAATTAAGAAGAAGAGAGATGTCCAAAAATATAAAAATGAGGCTCTATTTATTGAAAAATAAATTCATAATCGAATGTTTTGTGGTCCATCATAAGCTTGATGCATACGCTCCACACAACCATTAGATCAAGATCCAACGACTAATCAAACTTCAAAAATCAACATTACACGTGGCATCATATGAAGCATTCGATTCAGTCAAAGAACGGTTGAGATTTGGTAAGTGAATGTGTGGATCGGGTTGACCCAAATGCAAAGGTTAGGATTCTCCAACTTGCTTCACCTACCATTGCCACGGAGCACAATGTGGCCATTGAACTATGAATTGTGAGATTTAGTCAAAATTGTTAGTTATCCAGTGAATTCATATCTATTGTAAGATCATTTTATCATCTAATCAGTACTCGATCAATAAAAAAAGTTAACTTTCCTTGTAAAAGCCAAATTTAAAGCTGGTCTTAACTCATCTTAAGGTTTTTAGATCTCTGGAATCTAAATTTGACACTCGTTTATTTGTTTGGAGCTTTAAATTACGTAAAATTAATATTTTACCTAATAGGCACACAAAAATATATTAATTCTTAATATATTACATAAACACATATATAAATTATAATATATGCACAAAATAACATTTTTACCCCTTAATAAACATACAATTTTTAACACTAATCAACTATTGTTAAAACAATAGTCAGAGCTTTCACCATGTTTATTAACGAGGTAACTTGGACTAATAAAGCTATCAAAGCATCTACATTGTGCACTCAAGTTGCAACTTGTCAAGTTGATGGCCATTAATAGTTGTTATTAGCTATCCTCTCCAAAATTTCATATGCTTCATTGTAAGACTTGGACGGTAAGGCTCCATTTACTAAAGCATTTACTATCAATCTTGTACGTGGGTTAAGACCATCGTAAAAAGTTTCCAATTGTATACAGCAAAGAATACGGTGATAAGTACATCTCCTTAGCAACTCCTTAAACTTTTCTTATGCATTGTATAAGCTCTCATCTTCCAATTAATGGAAAAATGTGACCTTATTACTCAATTTTTCATTCTTACTAGGTAGGAAATATTTAGTAAAAAATTTATCAGCCAAGTCATTCTATATAGTATGGAGTATGATAGTAAAGAATTCAGCCATGCCCATGCTCTATCCCTTAAAGAAAACAGAAAAAGTTTAAGCCTCAATGCTTTCTATGATGCTCTAGCAATTTTGAAAGCATCACTTACTTTCAAAAACAACTTTAGGCGAAGGTGAGGGTCTTATGATGATAATCCATTAAACTGCCCTATTATTTGCAACATCTAAAACATCACTGGTTTGAGTTCAAAATTGTTAGCTTGAACTTCAAGTCTAACTATTCTCGAATGTATGGCTTGAGCAGTCAACACTACATAGTCTCGAATGGCTCTGTCTCTATCATCTGCCATATAAAAAATATTATTGTTCCCTAGTTGCCCATAAACATGTTGTTCATTCTGATCTTTTTGTGGATTAAATAGTTGTATTTCTCTTTGAAGGTTCAAATTCTCCATATCTTACAAATCATCCATTGCTACAACAACTTTTGAATTTTTTTGCTCTTTTCTCAATCTCTTTGCAGTTCTTTCAATTTGTGGATCAAATTGGAATTCAATAGATTTATTTCTGTTCATGCAATGGTTGCTAGATCACTGTTGTCAACCAAATAAATAAAATAAAAATTAGCAACGTTAAGATTGAATTAACAAATCGCAATGAACAATCAATCCCCAATAACGACCCCAAAAACTTGTTGGGTTGTTAATTTTACTATTATGGATGTCAATGTGTAAGTGTACATAATAAGTAATATACTGATAAGTATTTAGATCGTCTCCGGAGGGATTGATGTTACTAGACTTGTTGTAGCAATCTTAAAACAATGTAGTTTTATTCTAGTTGAAACAAAGCAATTTATAAACCTAATGAATTAAATAAACTACAATGACAATAAATAAAATGCAATAAAGATAAGTATCATGTTAAACACAACGACAAACCAATAAGAGTAGAGTAGTTGAGTAGATAAACTCTCTTAGTGGCATTGATTGGTTTCTCAATTTTAACATTGTTGCTACAGCATCCACTATAGCACTGGGCAGAATCACTTATACATACTTAGCTATCGCCTGTTGAATAATATATATTTAATGCAACCTAATAGTGACTACTTGTCATGCCAACATTAAATATAGCATTATCATTCTAGTTTCTATTTACCCTATGTCTAATTTTTCACTAATTTTAAATCAAGTATGACCTTATTCAAATTTATATTTACTCAACTTAGGAAGCTTAATCTAAAACTATGTATTGTCTTAATCGATTCCATTAAGTTAGACCTTTTTTAGGCTCTTTCTTAGCTAGTGTCCATTAAATAGGTGGTCAGCCAAAATAAGGAATTAAAATAAGTACAATTAAAACAAAATGCTACAGCAAATATAGAGCAACAAACATATATCAATCAAACATCTATTAAAATTATTTGTCACTCAACCACAATCAAATTTAGTTCATAATTTGGAATAGAACAATAAATAAAATAAGTTTAGCCACCAAATACATTCCTATGACAAAATAGAAAATACAAATACAAGAGAAAGAGTTTAAGTCCGTTTAATCTTGAGATCTCTTCTTCTTGTCCATTGTAAATCCTTTGTTGCAGCCCTCAAATCCTCTTTATTTTCTATTTTTCTATTATTCAATGATTTTCCTTAAATGACGGGTTTCCATTTTCTTTGTGTGGGTGCTCCTTTTTATAAAATAAAACTAGGGTAACCAAAAGTGTACAGCGTGCACTCCTTCATTTTTGGAAACTCTAGATCGCAATCTTTTAATTATTTTGCACAAAATCTTCTCTGTCAATGCTCCAGGATTACTGTAGTAACGGCTACAACATCTGTATAGTTCCAGATTTGTTTTAATTCTTCTGTAACCAAGTTCTTTCGTTGTTTCTGCCAGTCTGTCACAATAGCATTACTCTCAAACAACTCATATTATTAGCAAATTAAACTAGAATGAATGCTCATGCAAAATGAAACAAAAACACATCATTTACTCTCTAAGTAATCTTGATTTAAGCCTAAAAGTGCTATGATAACTCTCATTTCTCATTTCATAGAGTTAAATGAGAGTTATCAACCCACTTACTATTTAAATTAATAATTACCTAATTTAAAACTAAATTTATGTGACATTGTTGTTTATACTAGAAAAGCTATTAGCCAATAAAACCAAATAAGAAAGCAATACAAAATAAAGAGCAAAATGAGAGAGCAATATATTGTAGAATTATTTCATTCATTTTAAGTGCGTACAAAATAAAGAGATGAGCTATCCTTTTATAGTTACAAAATCGCTACATGAAATTAATGGAGACATTATAGATCAAAATTTTTTGTGAGATAGTAGGAGTTATAGCGAAGCGATGAATTACTAACGGGGAGACTAAGAGATGTATGCTATGAACATCCACATTTATTTTAATAAGTTCATAATATTCCTCCTTGAATATTCATTAGAAAGAAAAATGCATCATTAAAGCCATTACTAAAAAAAAGAAACCCTTTTATAGGAGTAAAAGAAAAAGAGTACATTATAATTTTGAAGATATAAAGTTGTCTCATTAAAACCTTGCTAGGAAAAATCCTATAAGATAAAAATCTAGTGAGAACAAAGAGTACAACATTTAAAATTATCTTCAAAATAAACTATTTTCTCTAAGAAGTATAATTCCCCTCATCTTGATGTAGATGCTTCAAGATTTGGACAAAAACCTTTGAATTGACGCATCTTAATTTTATATACCAATTTTTTTAATGTTATAGTTGCTAAGGATTTTGTAAATAAATCTGCAAGATTATCTCTTGAGCGTATTTGCTAAATATATATATCACTATTCATTCGAAGTCCATGCATATAAAAAAAATTGGTGATATATACTTAGTCCTATCACCTTTTATATAATAACCTTTAATTTGAGCAATGCAGGCTACATTATCTTCATATTTTGAGGTGTCAAGATTATTTGTCCAAATAATTTTCATTTTGCAAGTGAGTTTAATTCTATTTGGATAGCACATTTCCACTTTGGCCAATTATTTCTATATTGACATTCTTTCATAGTTTTTGGATTAGAATCCTTATCATCATTTATGATATTAAGAGCAGTAGTAAATGAAAAAATATAATCAATAATTATTTCATTTCGGTCCTAAGATTTTTTTATACCAACAAAACAATTGTAATTTCATTACTTTTTGTTTCTTTAGGAAAAATTAATACTTCTTCAATTGTTAGCAAATTGTTTTCTTCTAGGTCAACGGGACCAATGCTATTTAATTGACCAATTTTTATAATTTGATCAGTAGGCAATGACTCATCTGAAGTGCTAATTTTATTGTGCAACTTTTCTTGTGTTTTTCTCTTCCGAGGAATTTCATCTTTAAGCAAATTGGTCATCCATGTTCAAATATGCGTTACTTTCATTAGTTTTGTTGTGCTATCCTTCAGGGATTTCAACATGTGCTAGGGCATTTTCAAGTGAAATAAGTGATTCTACTATTTTTCTTGAATCAATAAATGCATCAAGCATTTGATTTGCAACATTTTGCAAATGAAAGATCCTTTAAACTTCAAGTTCACATTGGTTGTGTGAGGATTAAGATGAGATAATGATGATACATGCCATGTAACTTCACATCGTTCATTTATTTTTGCCTTTTCTCCCCGTAATGATGGGAAAACTTGCTCATCAAAATGACAATCCATGAACCATGCAGTAAAAAGTTCTCCAATTAAAGGTTCAACATACCTAATTGTTGATGGGGATTAAAAACCAACATAAATTTTAGGTCTTTATTGCAAACCCATTTTATTTATTTGTAGGGGATCAACTAGGACATAAACAATACATTCAAAAATTTTCAAATGAGAAATATTTGATTGTTGGCCAAAAACAAATTGTGAAGGTGAATATATATGATAAAAACCTGGGCAAATGCAAATTAATGATGCAACATGGAGTATTGCATGCCCCCAACATGAAAAAGGAAAATTTGACCTAAAAATTAGTTGTCTTGTAATTAATTATAAACACTTAATTAAAGATTTAGCTAAACCATTTTGTGTATGAGTGTATGCAGCAAAATGCTCAACATCAACTCTATTAGACATGCAATAATCATTAAAAGATTTAGATGTAAATTCACCGGCACTATTAATTTTAATTTTTTTAATAGAAAAATTAGGAAATTGATGTCAATTCACTGGTGTTATCAAGTCTAATTTTTTTAATAGGAAAATCAAAAAATTGTGCTCTTAATCTAATCAATTGAACAAAAAATCTATCAAATACAACATCATGATTAGAAAATAAAGATACATGTGACCATTTAGTTAATACATCTATTAAGACCACAAAATAATGAAACAGTCCACAACTTGAGTGTATGGGCCATATATATCCCCTTAGATTTATTTTAAAAATTTAAGATATTCAAGACTTACTTTTATTAGAGATGACCAAATTATTAATTTCTCTTGAGAACAAGCAGTACATAGACTTTTAGTTGGTAAAAGAATCTTCTAGTTCTTTAATTGATGTCCTTATAAACTTTCTATAATACGACACATTATTATCGATCTATAATGCTCAAGTCAATCACCCTAAAGTTTAAAAATCTTAGGATAAAAGAACTCCTAGTTCATTGCAAAATTTATTTATATTGTTAATATAGTTGCATGATAGAGCCTAGAGAAAGAGAAGATAGTTTTTCCAATACATATTTCAAACATAAAATAGTTGAAATAATGCAAAGATATTCAAAATCATTTTCACTAAATGTTTAAATATGGTATCCATTTTAACAAATATTCTTAAAACTAAACAGATTTCTATTGGATCTGCTCGAGTATAAAATATCATTTATTTGCAATTTTATACCATTTGGTAACATAATATTAACTCTACTGCAGCCTTTAGTTAAATTAGTAGAACTAGATATAACATCACCCTTAGCTATTAAGGAAATATTTTATTATTTCGTAGAATTGCATGCGTTGTTACATTATATAGCAAACATCTATATTCATTGTTCACCAAGTGATTGCTCAAATTTTTTTATTTATCTTCACACGTAGATATAAAATAAGTAAATTGAATATGAAGAATATTCAAATAGTATAAAGCAAACATTATAAAAACTATTTTACTATGGGAATTGAAAAATTACACCCTAACTCTCACAAAACACTCAAAAAAAAGAAAATAAACACTCTTGCAACATAAATTTAAACACACCACCAAATTTTAAATACACTACTACTGTTTTAAATTTTAAACACATTAGACTTTCAAAACACACATCATAGTATAGCATTCTTATTTGGTCTTTACATGTTTGTCATTAACCAAATGATCAATTTTACCATTTAAATATTTAAAAAAATCTAAAACATCCAAATGAGTTATATCAATTGGACTTTCATGATCAATGAAATTTGTCTCAATTTCTTTTCGTTTGCATTTTTTGATGCTTGATAAAGATCAGCTAAATGTTTTAGTGCATGATAAACATGAGACAAAAGTCCTTTCATACTACATCTAAAGCAAACATTTTTATAATCCTTTGAAGATTTCTTTTATGGATCTTTTTCTTACTTCTCATTACTGTTATTCCACTTGGAGTGTCTTGGTCGATATTTCTTGTTACAACCACCATGACCTTGATTATTTTTGTGAATGGCCTTAATTATTTTTGTAACCAAGCCCTTAGCCAGGGCCTCGTTTAACACTACAATTATTGGCTAAAGTATCATTCACTTTTGGAAGAGGTATAGATCCAATCAAATGAGACTAATGGTCTTTCAAGTAAAGTTCATTATTTTTTTCAATCACTAAAAGATATAAGATTAATTCAGAATACATTCTAAATCTCCATACTTGATATTGCTTCTATAAGACCAAATTCAAAGCATGAAAAATCAAGAGTATCCTTTCCAACAAATCTGCATCAATAACTTCTACTCTATACCATTTTAATTGAGAAACAATTTTGAATAATAATGTAGAATTATACTGATTGATAGATTTAAAATCTTACAATTGTAAGTGCTTCCAATTATAACGAGCTTCTCGAAGTATAACAATTTTTTAGTTATTAAACCTTTCATTAAGGCAATCTCATGGTTCTTTGATCATAATATACTCAATTTTCAATTGTTAATGAAAATGGTGGCTAAGAAAAATCATCGCCTTGGCACAATCTTGGGTTGATGCATCATTATTTTCCTTAATAGTATCTCTAAGATTCATTGTATTAAGATGGATTTCAGTATCCAAAACCTATGATAGATAATTATTGCTAAAGATATCAAGTGCCACAAATTCAAGTTTTACGAGATTTGACATTTTTAGACAACTAGAAAATAATATAAACAAAGATAAATAATTGATTCATTATTTATAAGTAAATATTAGATATGTCATATAATCACTCATAGTAATATTATAATAGTAAAATTCTATAATAATTCATTTTCATATTTTATACCAACAATTGTGCTTATTTCAAGAGACAAAAATGGAGAAAAGGAATATATATGTAACCTTAGGAAGGCAATCTTATTTCAAACACAAATATCATAATAATAGCTAATATAACATGCTATCATTGACAAACAAATATATTTATATAATAATTAAAATTGCTAGAAATAAGAAACAAAAGAATTAATACCTAATCAAAGTCTCGTGTTTATAACTTATTAGAAAAGTTATTAGCTAGCAACTCCAAATAAATAAGCAACATAAAATAAAGAGTAAAATGAGATAGCAATATATTATAAAATGATTTTATTCATTTCAAGTGTATACAAAACAAAAAGATGAGCTATCTTTTTATAATTACACAATCACTATACGAAATTAATGAAAACATTATGATCATAATTCATTATGAAAGAGAGGAAGTTATAAAAAAATTAAAGGGTTTCAGATGGGGAGACCAAGAGATGTATGTTTGAACATCCATATTTATTTTAATAAACTCATAATAATGTGGCTTTTGTAAAGTATTTCTTAATGTTGTTTGCTTCTTCTTGAAATTGTTTTGAAATTAAATCTCATTTCTAACTCTTTTTATATATGAAATTTATGTTTGTAATGTCCATTATTTTTAATATAGGAAAATAGGTCTCAAAAATAATCTTATTACTACCAATATAAGACAACTAGCTACTATTCAAATAAAAAATAAATGTTAAATTAATATAAATAAATACTATAAATGTGAGCATATTTTCCAAAAATAAGAAATTTCTTTATAAATGAATAGATTTTTCATGGTCTCAACTACTATTAATTTTTCCAAATTTTACTGTGAATCATTGACATGTTTGAATAATATTATACAATCAATTAACCTCCGAAATGTCTTGTCTATTCTTTAAAACATTTTCCTCCATCTCCTCTAGTCATCTTCCTTATCCCATCATTATCTTTACCTAATAAAACAACACCATGTATAAAATAAGAAATTTAATCATTAATATTATCACATCAGGGATGAATGGTGCTTGCTGTTTTCTAAGTTTATTAGATTTTTTTTCCCTATTTTTTTTCTTCTTTTAAAGAGGATCGTTAGGTGAGGTTCGAATCTAGGATCTTTGCCCTGATCTAAGCCTTCGCATCTAATAAGTTCATTATTAGATTTCATTTCAGCAAGGTGTCAACAAATTTAGAAAGAGTCTCGATGGTTTAAGTCTAACAAGTTGAAATATCTTATTGCTTAATAAATCTTTTAATAGTTGGGTGCGGCCGGAGAAACGTAGGAAGGGATTTTCAAACTACATAAAAATCTCATGTCTCTTTTGTATGTATTTCCTATTTTTGATAGATAATTAGGTTAATAAATCTTAATTAAATTTGGCTAACTATATAACGGAACTTGTATAAGCCAATCAATTTGTAAAATATTGAATGAAAGCCAAAATCGTCTGAGGAGAAGATATTCACCCGTACCAGGTCTATATCTGGCCAGTAAAAAAAATTATGAATTTTTTATGTTGGGCAGTATCAATAAAAAAATTATCAAATTCTCGATCGATATCCGTTAAAGATGTTCACCTCATATCAACGCTTGTTAGCTTTAATTGCTTGGATTTAAAAATTAAGTTTTCTATTGATCCCTTGATGATCCAATCCATTATTGTTTGACTAAAATGTTGAATATTATTGAGGCATACATCATTACACCATCAAAAATGTCAAAGTAAATAGGACTAAAGAATGGAAAAATGTACACATCTGTCCTGAGCGATTAAAAATAACAAATTCAAAGTTCTTGTGATGCTCTTGCTGATTAGTCAATCACAGACAATGTTGTGTGTTTCACAATTTTAATGGTGTAACCCCTGCAGCCACATACACAATCTTCACGATGTCCCAGACATGTCTGGTACAAAAATATCGGTGTGTTTCACAATTCAATGGTCATAACCACCTTTAACAATTTATTAAATAATAAATTCATAATTAGAGGAGACATGTATCTTTGATAATTGTGATAGGGATTATCTTATAATTAATTACAAAATTATTTTGTCTTACTAGGTTTTCGGAATAGTAATTGGAGGCTGCCTTTGCCCTTTTATGTAGTTTCCAAATGACAACCAAATAATTGTAGACCCACGCGTACAGTGAGCTTTATTTGATATGAAATATGAATTATTTGATGCAGCCAAAACCAAAAAGACGCATTGTATTATTGTTGTACACACTTGTTTTCCTTTGCTTTTGTCATCATCAACTGATCTTCTACCACCCCACTGATTTAAAAAGCAAGTTGTCACATCTTTCTCTCTTTGGCGGTTCGTGTTAAGAAATATGTTTTTTTTTTTAATAAGAATTTTTTTATATATTTTCTTTTTTGGGAGCCATTTTTATTTTAAGAATAAAATATTTTTTTTGGACTTAACTTATTTAAGAAAAAATATAACTTATATTTTAAAAAAAATTCTTATAAAAAAAATCATTATATATAAAAAAATTAAATTTATTTATTTTTATAACACAATAATCATTTTTTTTACGTAAACAGTTTTTAATGTGAAAAAAATAGTAAGAATTTTTCACATTATAAAATTTTCTCTTATTATCTTTGGCAGTAGTAATTTTTTTCTAATACAATAATTTCCACAAATTTTATGTTGTGTCGTTGTTTTTACTCTCAATTTATTTTTTACTTATTATTTGTTTGACATTTTTATTTGTAAGATATTGGATGAGATTAAAATTCCACCAATCATGTGGTCTTATAAGCGAGTCATTTAATTTATTAGAACATGGTGTTATTCCAACATCTCAACTTAACTTAATCTAACTATATATATGATTAGGGTTGGCAAAATCCCGGGCCGGGTCCGGGTATTGCAATACCCTGACCCGGCCCGGGTGCTAATTTTTTTTGTCCGGGCCGGGTATTTTAAGCCCGCATCGGGCGGGTTTTAATCCAGATGATCCGGATTTTGTATTTTTTAATTTTATAATATATTTTTTTAATATTTTTTTAATTTTTTTTAATTTTATTTGTAATTTTATAAGTTTTAAATTTATTTTAATGAAATTTGACATGAAATTATAAACTTTAATTGTTTAAAAATTTATATTTTTGTAATAAATGAGTCAAATAAATTTAAATATTTAAAATAAAATATATTTTATAATATTTTTTTAATAAAACCGGGTCCGGGCCGGTCCCGGGTTTATTAATCAAGAATGCCACGCCGGCCCGCCTTTACACCCGGGCCGGGTATTACCCGGCCCAAATCCCCCGGGTCCGGGCCGGGTCCGGGCCGGGCGGGCTTTTTTGCCATCCCTATATATGATCAAATTAGCAGCAATTATAGATGAAACAAGAATTCAATTTCAATTTCATAGAATAAGACGAATTAATGGAACGCGTTTACTTTGGAAACGGGCAGATGGTCTTTGGAATTGTAACACATATTTTCAAGTGGAAGCCATAGCAGCAAGGGGAAGGGACAAAGGGGCCGAAAGCAGTAGACAAATAGAGACGATGATAAGGTGACGGGTCTTCTCAATTTCCAATTCCCCGTAAAAATTAAAAGAACCAACCTTAATTTCTTCCATTATTATCATTATTCATTACTCATATATTAGACCATGACCACCATTATTCGCCTTTTTTTTTCTTTTGTTACTTTCCACGCCCATCATCAATAAAGCTCATTCTAAGCTGTACAACATTGTGAATATTGTGTCGTTGAACACTTTGGTGGCGCAGTAGTCAATGGGTCAATTTATCTTCAAAACCCCATTTACATTGTCAAATTTGGAAGGATATAATCGCTTCACTGTTTCACTTGACTTCATGGATTGTGGAACAATGCACCAAATGCACAAAATATATATGGCATTGAGCTCCCTTGTCCTGTAGGTTCGAGAACTGAATATTCTGAATCTTCTAGGGTTTGGTAATCAATTATTAGTAGCCCTTAGTTACTTTTACAGTGGAAAAAGTTCACTTTTGTTTTTTTTCCCCTTTTATTTCTATTTAATAATACTTTAATATTGTAGGAAAAACAAAAAGAAAAGTAAATTACAGTCTAACCAATACATAAACTCAGGGCTTTTTTCTTAATCATTTTTGGCATGCTTAGTCTTCATTGCTAGTACTAGACATAAGGCATATATATCTCGTTGAAGTGCAAACACGATCGCGCTGGAGACTTGGCTGAATAATTTTTTTCTTAAAAAATTTTGGCCATCCAAGTTCAAATACTAGAGTTTAGAGAAGATAGAAACTAAAATTTCAATTTGAACTTTGCCCACTTTTTACTTTCTAAAAAATAAATAATAAAAAATGCTCAAACGCAATCGATGATTTTGAGTTAGAGAAAAAGTAATATCTTAATCAAACAAAAAAAGAAGATTTGCATCTAATTGTTTGCTTTTTTCAAATTCAATATATATTTTTCTGAAAAGAAAATTATATAATCTTGTCAATATAAATAGTTAATCTTGCTGGGAATGAAGGATGTAAGGGCAATGCATATGCCTAATGAATTTAAGATTGATTTCTGTGTCATTTTCCAGCATTATTTACGTTAGGTATAAAAAGCAAGAAAAAGAGCAAATCATCGTCTCATAAGCACATAAATTCAGGGATTTTTTAAATTATTTTTTGCGTGCTGATCAATCTTCATTGCTAGTGCAGAACATAAGACATATATATCTAGTTGAAGCTCAAACACAACTGCCTCCACAACTTGGTCGAGCAGTTTTTTTTTGGGAAAAATAATGCGTATGCCTAATGAACTTAAGACTGATTTCTACGTCACTTTCCCTAATCATATGAGGTATAAAAAGCAAGATATAGAAATGAAATTAACTTATAAGTGTCATTTGCCTAAATGAAGAGTTAATCTACCCTTTTTATTTTTGTTTTTGTCCATTTCCTAATGTGAAAACCAAGGAAGCCCACTACTCAGATTTAATAAACTATTAATCCATAATCTAGCTAGGTGGAAATCTATCCATTAATATAGGCCTGCTAAAAAGCTAAAAGAACAATCTCAAAACCCCAAAAGCAATGCTAAAAAATTCTGTCTTTAACAAATATATAGAAGCAAAAGAGTTCAAACTGACCACTCAAATAATTTCTTTGCTATGCGTGACATTAGTCCGCCCCACTGTTGAGCAATTGAGACGTGCACTTTACAGTTTACACATTATATGTGAATTCAAATCGGTTCTATTTCTATCCAAGCTTTTGCACTAAGGCGTGTTTGGGCAGTCCAGAACTCAAGAAACTCGGTAAGCACTTTTGGGGCTCACTTTTTTGACAGTGGGTCCTGCAGCTGCTTGATGACACAATCACTTGCTTAACATAAAGAAAAAAGTGTTTTTGTCCGACTCAGTATGACGTGGAAGGAGGTTGGACCAGATGGACTAACCAAGAAAACTCAAATTCCCTCATCAATGATGACTTTGACCGCACTGCAATTAGATCCTTTCAATTGCTCCAAATTCTTCACTAATTTGATGATTTCTGTTGTATTCTTAATTTGACGTTTTGTTCCATGATAGATGACAATTTATGCAGCCTATTTGTTGTCCCTAGGCATAGTTCGGCTGACCGTTGAATATGTTTTATGTTTTCAGTCATTTGAACTTTTTTTTTTTAATATTATTAATTCACTTGCTCATTAAAACTTGGATCTAAGACTTAAGTTCTAATGAAAGTATCCCTTACCACTTAGATTATCACCTGAGTTTCTATTATAATAAGATAATTGTCCAAGTACAAAATGAAAAAACATATTGTTAGGAGTCAGATTTTGTAACTCAGTTAAGAATGAATTGGTATTAAGTGGTTGGTAGCAAGTTGATCGAAGTGTCTAACTACAATAGTCTCTTGCAATGGTATGAGAAGTTTGTGAGATTAAGATTTGAATTATGTTTATAAAAGAAAATAGGAACTTCGTTAATTGTATTTGAAATTGTACTTCTATATATTATGTTAGCCCATTTGCTAGGATCAAATTCTGTTAATTTAATTAAAAAAAAAAAAGAGCACAAAAGTATAAATAGAGAAAGTAATTAACAATTGACCCTTGTTACCTTATATGTGATGGGATAACAAATATTAGAGAATTGATAACCATTAGATTGAATTAAACGGTTAAAAATGTAATGAACAATAGGAGAAGAATTGTGGGAAGTTGGGGAATATGGTTGTCAATTCTTTAATATTTGTTACCCCATCAACTAAGGTCACAATATCCAATTAACAATTCAAACAAGGAAGATAAAAGTAATGTGCCACAAATTTATAATAGTTGACTGCTTGGATTTTCTATTATTGAGGTGGAGTTCTATTCAGCCTCCGCAGTTTCTTAGGCTATTTCTCATGCCTCAGTGTGATGGAATTTTGCTGATCTTCTCGACCGAATTCATGTTCTATTTTCTGGTCCTTCTGTTGTTATCAGGCATTTCTTTCAGGATGCTCCATTTATTGTTGATTTTATGGCCAACTGAGCTTGTATTCATCAAACTTGTCAATTAATTTTTTATTCTTGGGGAACTTCTAACTGGTTTGTCTGGCATTCTTCGTTTGGATGCTCTCGAAATCCCATATCCCATATGTTCGATGTTGATTTTACCTTACTTGTTTGTTTTTAAAATTTTTTTTTGTATCATGCCTGATATTCTCACTTTTTCCTGGAAGGTTTTCATTTATATTCCCTCTTTATATTCTATTCATTATTTGATTTATATTACAAATAATGCTCCTGCCTAACCTCCTATCTTCTCGGTGGTTTGAGGGGACAAAAAAATTATAATAGTTAACTCTCAGTATGAGAGTTATGTGACTTGAAAATACCTTTTGCTACTGAAACTATCAAGCTGACAGCTCTAATGAATTTTTATGTTGTTGCAGGGCCATGTTGGTTAATGTAAATTTCATCAACGGTCAAGAGTTAATTTGGCGGGAAGTAACTGTTTTTAAGTGTGAACTGAGTGCAAGGATTAGTGGCCCACTTCTGTGGAATTTTGGGGACGTTTCAGACAAAGCAATCTCTTAAAAACTTTCGGTGTTTGTGTTTTTTGGACTGATGGCTTCTTCAAATCCTATATATAACGCATTCCATACAACTCCCTTTTAACTCTACTCAACTCAACTTCTCTTCTCTCCTCTATTAGTCTTCACTTAGTTCAAAATTTTCAATTTTGAATGATTTTAGCTTCTGGGTACTACTGTAAACGATTCCAATTTTGGAAATTTTAGCATCTTGCTGTAGCGAAGCTTTTAGTTTTTCAAACTTCCTTTTGGGTTTAAACTTTTTGGTTGGGGGTTGGTGGGGGGTGAACATAAGAAACAAATTCCAAGGCTTTTAACAAAAATGATTTTGATGTTCAACGGGTGCATTCTGTGGAGGTTGCACTCGATTCTTCAGAACAAATCAACTGTTGTTAAAAGCTTCTATTTTTGGATTTTCCAGATCTTTAATAGATACAGTTTTGGCACTTAGCCTGTTACTTGCCTCTCCGTTTCTTCTGCTCTGTTTGCTTCTATTATATAAAATATACTTTCTTTGTATTTTGTATTTCTTGTTTTTTCCTTTTCTGTCATTATTCTTTTTATTTTGACTTCCCATATAGAAAAATGGGAGGGGCATCATTGCCGCCGGGTTTTCGTTTCCATCCAACTGATGAAGAATTGGTGGGATATTACCTGAAAAGAAAAGTAGAGGGTCTTCAGATTGAGCTTGAAGTGATTCCTGTGATCGAATTGTACAAATTTGATCCTTGGGAGTTACCAGGTACCTCAGATTTAATCGTGCAATATTTGCATTAGTCTAATTGCGGGTGAAAAACATGAATTAGCTGTAATTAGTGAGCAAAGGCAGTTCAAAGGCATTGTGAACAAGGAATTGTTTTTAGCTTTGTAAAGCACTTCTTTGTTTGTTTTGTATATTTGATTCTTGTTAGAATCTTTCTTCACATGGAGCCTTAACTTTTTATACTAAAAGCCAATTTTACGGGAGTTAAATTTTCATATACAATAATGAGAAAAAAAGCAGTGCGTGGCTGTTTTCTAATTGGTCGTTCTTTTTAGCTTAATCTTATTGATTTGAGAATTCAACAAAATGAATTTCCAATTGTAAATTTGCAGAGAAATCATTCCTTCCAAACAGAGATATGGAATGGTTCTTCTTCTGTCCTAGGGATCGAAAGTACCCGAATGGCTCGAGAACAAACAGAGCCACCAAAGCTGGCTACTGGAAAGCCACTGGAAAAGATAGGAAGGTTGTTTGCCAATCTACTTCTGCAACTGGGTACCGTAAGACCCTAGTCTTCTACCGTGGACGTGCACCCCTAGGGGATCGAACAGATTGGGTAATGCATGAGTACAGACTTTGTGATGATGTTTCTCATGGATCACCAAATTTTTGGGTAAATTCTTTAACATCAAAAGAAAAGTCTCTCTTTTCAGTAGAGCTTATATGCTTCTATTCTGTTTTGTAAGAAACTGAGATGTGCTTGGTTACTCTTCCTCTATGTAGGGAGCTTTTGCTTTATGCCGTGTTGTCAAAAAGAATGAGCATGCCCAGAAGACAAGTCATTCTTCATATGGAGAACCGAAAGGCAAGAGGGTCGGAAGTAGTTCAAGCATTGGGGATTTGACATCAAGTAAGGCTTGTAACGGGCCCTTAAGCATCTCCAGTGACATTTCTTCTCAAGCAAGTTACCAGTGCAATGAGAGTCGCTATTCAAGCCCGATCACTTCTCCTTATCCTTATGAAGTCTCCACAGTACCAGAGTCTGAGCGTGCTCCATTGGAGACCAATCCTGCAAATCTTTGGGTCTCACCTGATCTAATCCTTGATTCTTCAAAGGTAAGACATTTAGAATTTGAAAGAAGGGACTTTCAAGGACCGAATTTACATACCTTTTTTTTTGGGATTTTCCTATTTATTTTCCATTGGGATGTTGCAGGACTATCCACAGACCCATGAAACTATATCTGAGTATAATCCCAACTATGAGTTTCAAAACTCAGTGACTCCCTGCCAGCCATTCGAGCATAAAGATTTCTCGCCTAGTTCATCTTACTCTAATTTTAATGGAGAAATTGAACTTGCAGAGGATCTCAGTCGATTTGGCTGCATGTCACCGTACTCGATACATGCAAACTACGCAGGTTTCTATGGGAATGAAGATATGTCCTATCAGGGCTACGACCACAGCAATTCACTGGATTATTCTAGCCTCTTTTGAAAAGATAACTTGGAAGATCATTTGTAAGTCTCCCTTTTCCCAATGCAGGGACTTGACAATCGGGATTGAGCTCCAATAAGTAGGCAGACAAGTGGGGACTGGCATGCGTGGGAGTATAGTGGTCTCTGGTTGTGATATATGGGTCTGTCGTTAAGTTTGATTAACTAGTGTACCTTGTTATCATCAATGTATCTTCAAGACAACGCGTTTTAGATGTTGGATCTTGGAGCAGAAAATAATGAGTAAAACTCCTTGTTACGTGCTCAGAGTACTGGTTTGCCTGTCAGTTCTGGTTACTCTTGCTCTATTTTCACGTTTAGTCAAAGGTTTTCCAGGTGGTCACTTTTATCGATTTCACCAGGAGTTGGAATAATCATAGTTTGTACTCTCTCCGTGGTAATGTGAAATAAGCTTTTTGCACAAGTTAACTTGTGATTTATGTTTTTACTGCTGCAAAATCTTCTTAATGTTTATATTACAATTTTTTGAAATGTATTGACATTAGAAAAACTTTTTATAAAGCCAGGTACTAGTATTTGGCACTGAAGATGGATCTGGAAAAGATAAGTAAATAGTGTTTTGAGCATTTCTGCACAATTGTTATAATCATTCAACACAGAAATTGCTGCTTGCGACACCTCCTTTAGGTAAAACACCATATAGTTTTGCTACCTTTTAGTTCTTAAATAGCTGATTCTAACTTAACTTCAGAAGCTAAGAAAATATGATAGTTCTGCCCGTGCTTGTCAAACTGCTCGAAATACTTGAATTCTCAAGAAATTCAAAGCTTATATCTAAGTACAATGTAAAGTTGCTTTTGCCCTTTAAATTTTTTTTCTAATACAGCAAGTTCAATTAGCTGACAGTTCACGCAAACTGCATTCAAATGTCTGAGCTCTCCGAAAACTAGCTGTTACATGTTTCTTAACAGCTAAGGTGCTTATGCATTGTGTTTTCATATTTGCACAACTCGTATACAATCTTGCCAGGATCACTTTAGAAGCACAAGCAGTTAAGTTTCCTTTAGGCAATACCAGTCAGATACTCATTCTAAACTCCCACTTCCATATCAACGTCAACATAACTTCCACAAGCAATATATATTTGAAAGGAATTTCTAATAAGAGCATTGAAAACCTTACATAGCATGAAGGGCCATTCAAAAGGACTTACAAAGACTTAAAACACTACTTTCCTTTCTGAACTTTTCTTCCCAATAATTGATTATATGAGAGGCACTTACATCAACCAACGAGCCAAGAAAGGAATTGTTGATTGTAGCTTTATATTAACTTTAATGGTGAATGTGAAGAGGCAACCAAAAAGAGCCCCAAGTTAACAATTTAATTTGTTCCCCGCCCATTCTTCACTTTAGCAAGAATCTTGATAAAGAGAGAGTACACTAATGCGACTTTATAAGAATGCTTTCCTAAAACACCAATTATCTATAAGCACTTTTCATGAAGCACCAAAATCTAATTGATATTCAGATGCTCCCACCACCCAGCAAGCCCCCCACCCCCAAAAATTACTTTCACCCACAAAACCTATTTCTTGCAGCCTAATAGGCTCTTCGCCACCAAATATATAAATGATTTGGTTGTTTCCAAAATCACTTTCAACAATATGCTCCACTTGTTAGATAGATTGAGAAAGATGTGATGTTTGAAAAAAAAAATTGCTAATTAAAAGATGTGCATTATTGAATTAAGTGTCAATTGGACGTTACCTTTTAGCCTTTCAAATGTGAAAACTGATAAAATCAAGTGACTTGGAAACTTGAAAAATGTGGAAAAAGTTGTTTTTAGATTGTTTTTATTATTTTTTAAACTAATTAATATTTCGTTGAACCACACAAATGGTAAAATTACATATCCATAACAAGATCATATAAAGTGCACTCGATTTCTCCCTCACCTTCAACAAAATTACACTGATTTAACTAATTGTTTATCATAATGAATTATTTACCTTATAATGCAAGTGACACATAGACACTTAGTACAAGCTAGCAATTTCAGGACTACAAAACACAAGCACTTCTTCAAGAGAAGCCCTTAAATCATCTCCAAATAGAGACTCCTTACCATCTTTTCTCTTAGCATATGATAATCCCAGTCTAGACTTAGCTTGCCGTAGGTCACCAATACCAGAATTGGTATCAGGCCCAGCAAACCCGCCCATAACGGGAGCAAGCGGAGGCCCAATGAGAAGCCCGTCAGCCCCGAATTGAGGCCCACCTCTTGCATAATCAAAAAGAGCAGCACCACTGCCCCCTATCTTGGGTAGAATAATTGGATCATCAATTTTTCCATCGTTACCTGTCCAGTAAAACAGAAATGCATCAAATGTGTCATAGTAATCATCTGTGCTTCTGTAGCCTTCAGGGTTAAATGCACCAAACTTTAAGGACTTGTTTGTATGTCCGATTATCACACATGGTCCCTTGAAATCACAGCAGCTGTGAAAATTTGTAGCACTAAATCCATCAATGGTGGCTTTATAGCAACATTTTAATTCCCTACCTGACAAAATATATATATATATATATATATATATATATATATATATATATCTCAAAACTATAGATTAAATCAAAACCATTTTCTAACGACATCAAAACGCGTGCAGAACGAGAAGAAAATTAGTTGAAGTACCTCTCAAGAATGTGTTATCCACAAGAGAAAGAGAAAAGGGAAGATCAACGTCATGGTATTTAATTTTAGGCTGTGCCTGTGGCTCCTCATCAGAATTTTTCTTGCCTGCGTTCCAACCAAATAAGCTATTTGGGCTTTTCCAGATTGCAGAGTTCAAGAAGCAAAAGGCCATAATGGCTGTAATGCAAACTCAATACTGTGTCTGTCTTTCATTGATAGCCCCACAAATTCTACCAAAGAAAAGGCACCCTATCCTTTTTTCTTTCCCTTGCTGACTAAAATTATCTCATTCTTATAGTGTGTGTCATGGGTCCCTGATGTCAGTTTCATTGCATTAATTGCAAGTTAAATCTTAAAATTTAATTTTAACCTTGCAGTAGAGTAACAAACAGAAAGAATTCACAGTCAACTGCTAGTTAGTTAATTACATAATTATGTGAGGGGATTGGATTTGATCAAATTAATTATAAAACTTTACACTTAATAACAAACAGTGAACGTGAGGGGTCCATAGCTCAGTGGTAGAGCATTTGACTGCAGATCAAGAGGTCACTGGTTCGAACCCGGTTGGGCCCTTGTAAGACTTAATTCATTTTATTTGATTTTTATATTTTTCAAGACAGCTTTAAATCCCTTTCTTATGATTTATTTGCAACTTCCTGTCACTTAATTATATGATTTATATTAGGATGGGCTATTTACACTCTAAAATTTACTTTAGATATCCTAATTTAATAAAAAATATTATTACAAACACACTTATCATGTGAATTACTATTCAAGATAATTTATTATAAATTATTAATAATTACTTTAAATACCCATATAAAACACTCATTATTTAATGTATTATACCTCCTCCTCTCTTCTTTTTCTTTTTCTTCTCCTTTTTTTCCTTTTCTTTTAGTAATATATATAGAATCTTTTTAATTCCTATGTTATCACTGCAAGTTGTTTTCTGTGCAAAATATAATATTAAGCATAAACAAACGAAAAATATGTTAAATAATTTGTTTTTAACTTGACTTGATTAAGCTATTGTAAGTAAGAGTTAAATCTTTTAAAATTGGGTGTGTTAAATAGTTTTATTGGTGTTTTAAGTAAATAAAAATAATTAATTTAAATAATTAAATAAAAAAAATTTTGAAATTTAAAAGAATGTATGAAGTAATACTTAATATTTTAAAATTAGTTTATGGGTGTACAGAATTCTAGTGTTCAAAATAATTTATAAAGTGCAAAATAGCTCCATCCTTTATATTAATATAAACAGGACTAGATGACGAGTGCTTGCTAGTTTTTATATTAATACAACAATTGATGTTGAAAAATTTGTCGGTTTTTATTAGGAAAGAAATCATGATAATCCTATACTTAATTGTTTTATAATAATCATAGGATTCACTTTCTTGCTTGACATTATATATTTATGTAAATTGTAATTTTCCTATTTTGTACACTTGAATTTCTTTGTAATCCAACTATAAACAATTTCTTGATTCTTCAATCTATTGAAGACCATACAATATTTCTTTGTCTCAATTCTCTTTCTCTAAATTTTACATGGCATTTGCCAATCTTCAGAAACTATAAGGTTTTATGGCTGATTTTTCAAAATCTTCATATATAGAAGATTTGGATGATCCATTCAGCGTATACCGTTCAGATAGCCCCATGGCTATACTTGTTTCACCTCTTCTCATAGGAGACAATAACAACACATGTTTGTGTGATTATAATAGCCTTACGTGCTAAAAAAAATTAGGATTTATTGATAAGACTGTCGAACAACCTGCAGGTTCCTCTCTAAATTTTTAGAAGTGACAATAATGTAACAATTTAATTAGTTCGTGGATTCTTCATTGTATCAATAAAGAACTCGCCAATAACATTTTGTATGCACAATTTGCAGATGAGATTTGGATAGATTTACAAGAAAGGTTTACTAGTTATACCAAGCCATCTTAACACTGTGATAAGTGAATGCTCCTATTTTGATCTATTACACTAGATTAAAATTCCTTCGGATAAATTAAACTCTCTTTTACCTATATAAATCCATGCTCTTGTGACCATGTCAAAGCCACAAGAAATCTTTTACAGTGACATCGAGCTATAGAATTTCTTCAATGATTATATAATAGGTATGGTCCAGACAGAAGTTAGATTTTACTTATGGATCCATTCCATTCTCCCAATAACATATATTCTTTAGTGCGCTAAGAAGATAAACAAACAAGAAATTCATGCGTCTCACTTTTTACCTGAAGGTGTCGCACTTGCCACTCAAAACAAGACTTATAGCAAAGGTCATCAATTTGATGGTAACTATAATGATTGCAAGAAAAGTAAGAATAAGCCAACTTATGAACAATGTGGTAAAGAGGGCCGTACCAAAAAAAACCATCTCAGTCAAATCAATATGAGTTCAATAAAGGAAAAGCAGCAGCCGCCACACCTGTAACTGAAAAAATTTTCAGGCACCTCTTACTACACAAGAGCAATGCAATAAAATCCTTGCCACGTTATCTAACTGTAATCTGAATTCAACAGCAAATCTAGTAAGTATAGCACTTTCTACCCCTCCACTTGCCACTTGGATTATTGACATGGGTGCCACGAACCATATGTGCTCCTCTTCAGATTTTTTTCTCTTCTTATAAATCATATCTAGAGTGTCCTACAGTACAACTACCATATGGTACCATTGTTTCTATTACATGTGTTGGAACCGTCATTTTTTCTTTGAATTTTAAATAGGATAATGTCTTTCGTATCTCATTCTTTAAACTAAATCTTTTATCTGTTAGCCAATTAACTAAATTCCACTTCTGTTTAGTACTCTTATCATTGTGTTTTTTAGGCCCTAAATGCCAAGAAGAAGATTGGAGTGGTAAAGTTCATGACAAACTTTATTATTTTCAGCATCCAACGGCTTTACTCACTACCAACACCTTACTAAATTTCAATCTTTGGCATTGGCGACTTGTGCATCCATCTTTAAACCATTTGCAAACTTTAGCTAAACACTATTCATCTACTTCTAGTGCATGCGCATAATTATGTTTGTGATGTTCATCCCCGTGCAAAACAAACTCATTGTCTTTTCCAGTTAGCGTTATTCGCACAATGACCTTTCAGTTAATTCATTGTGATACTTGGGGTCTTTTTCCTCAGCCTTCAATTTCTATAGCATATTATTTTTTAGCAATTGTCGACGATTTTTCTCATTATACTTGATTATTTCTCATGCATTCTAAAGCTGAAATGATAATTCATTTGAAATCATTGTTTGCTCTTATTAAAACCTAATTTGATTCAAAAATTCAAGAAATTAGAACTGACAATTGAACTGAATTCCTTTCTGAGGAGTGCAATCTTTCTTTCAGATGCATGGCATTATACATCAACGTAGCTACGTGGTCACACCCCAACAAAATGGAGCGGCAGAGCAAAAGCATCGGCACCTTTTTGAAATTGCTCGTGCACATGTACAACGATTCTAAGCAAATTTACCAATAACATTTTGAGGGGAGTGTATTCTTATAGCTACATATCTCATTAATAAGATGCCATCACCATTGCTGTTAGATAAATCACTTCATGAAATACTTTTCAAGTGCAAACCAAATTATTCTCACCTTCATGTTTTTGGGGGTATATGCTTTGCTTATAATCATAGAATCAAAAATAAATTTGATCAACGAGCCAAAGTTGGAATCTTTATTGCACATCCATAGAGCCTAGAAAGATACGCATCTTTTTAGGCTATATCATAGTCTTGAATGTGACTTGGAGGCCGAAGATCATATTGAGAACGTTCATGGGAAGCCGTTTCTTCCCACGAGCAAATAGGTAAGCCATATCCTTTTTCTCATTATATTTGTTATGCCAATTTTTTTTTTTTTTTGCTGCACATAAATCTTTTCTTTCAGCCATATCTTCCACAAGTGAACCAAATGCATTTAGCTAAGCTGTGAAAATTCATGAGTGGTGTGAAGCGATGGCTGCTGAAATCAAAGCCTTGGAGCAAAACAATACTTAAGACTCTAATTAAACTTCCAGAAAGCAAAAAGCCTAATGGATGTAAATGGGTCCACAAGATAAAATTCAAATTCGATGGAAGCATAGAATGTTACAAGACACGTCTCGTGGCAAAGGGTTACGCCCAAACTGAGGACTAGATTCTCGTGCTACATTTGCATCTGTGGCAAAATTAGTCACTATTCATGCTTTATTGTCTTTGGCTGCAGTTAATGGGTGGTTTTTACATCAACTTATGCATTTCTACATGGAGATCTTGATGAGGATGTTTACATGACCTTGACACTGGGATTTTTTTGACAGGGGGAGCTGCTTATTTGTAAATTAAACAAGTTCTTGTACGGTGGAAAGTAAGCATCACGGAATTGGTTCGCTAAATTCTCAACCACAGTTCAAGCAACTGGTTTTTCTCAATCTAAGGCAGACTACTCAGTTTTGACCAAGATATAAGGTAACTCTTCTAACTTCATTCTGGTGTAACGTTAATGATATCATAATTGCCGGTGATGATAATTCTGCCATTGTGGACTTGAAGGCTTTTCTAGCCAAGAATTTTTTTTTAATCAAAGATTTAACTGGCTCAGGTATTTTCTTGGGATTGAAGTGCACGTTCTAGGCATGGGATCTTTTAATGTCAAAGGAAATATACCTTAAGACATTTTAGGAGACATGAGCATGCTTGATGTAAGAGTTTTAGCTTTTCCTATGGAGCAACAACTTCGCCTTAAGCCAACTGATGGAGTTCTATTGCCTAAGCCTTCACGATATAAAAGGTTGACTGGTGGACTCATTTATCTCACCATCACAAGATCTGATATTGTTTATACTATACATATATTGAGCCAGTTTATGTGCGAACCACGGTCTAGTCATGTGGATGCAGCTTTGAGACTTTTACGATATTTGAATGGATCTCCAGGCAAAGGAATTCTTCTATCTTCTTCAAGCAATTTACCTGTTCATGGCTATTGTTATTCTCATTAGGTAAGCTGTCCAACCACGTACCAATTCATTACTGTTTATTGTACTACGCTTCGTTCTAGTCCAATCTCCTGGAAGACCAATAAGCAATTTGTGGTATCTCGTTCTTCAGCAGAAGCAGAATATCGATTGCTTGTGACATTAACCTGCAAGCTACAGTGGCTTCAGTTTTTATTTCGTGATCTTGGTTTTCCTTATCCAGAGCCAATGACAGTCCTTTACGATAATCAAGCTACTATACATATTTCAGAAAATCTTGTCTTTAATACACATAGAGCTGGATTGTCATTCCATTCTTGACACGATCCAATCTCGATTGCTTGTTCCTTATTATGTAAGGACATCATTGCAAATTGCAGACAACTTTACAAAACCACTTGGATAAGATCCCTTTCATCGACAAATTGGCAAGCTAGGTGTGATTGACCTCCATGCTCCACCTTGAGGGGTAGTATTAGGAAAGCAATTGTGGTGATCCTGTAATCAATTATTTTATAATAATCATAGGATTCACTTTCTTCTTTGACATTTTCTGTTTATGTATATTGTAATTTTCCAATTTTGTGCCCTTGTCTTTCTTTCTAACCCATCTTTAAATAATATAGTTTCTTGAGTCTTCAATATATGGAAGACCGTACAATAGTCCTTTGTCTCAGTTCTCTTTCTCTAGATTTTACATTTTTATTGAAACTTTAAAAATGCAAACCTAGATCAAATAATCTGATCCCCACAAATGACTCAAAATAATCATTGTAACAAAAATACAAGTAAATTTAATAATCAAATGGAAAATATATCTAACATAAGTGACCTAATAACATGTCTCTAACATCATAGAAATAATAACTAACGATTAATCTGCAGGATGAGAAGGCAAATGATTCTGAGTAACATCCACTGGAGTTTTGTCACAAGTCACAATGATCTGATCATCCCCAGGATTAAACTCTTTGAAACAAGCAATTCTCCCTAGTTCTTCAACTTCCTCAATCACGTTATCAAGCCTGGCCACTATCTCCACTAGCAAAGAAGCAAAAGCAGCAAATGGAAGTGCTTCTGAGAACTCAAGACTTGTTATTGCAATTTTACTCAACTGTGGCCTCAACACTTTCCGTTCGGCTTCTTTCGATCGCTCGGATGATACCCTTTTGCTTTTCCATTCGAGCAATGCACTAGTATCCGTTTTGAAACTTGACAGTGATACCCCATGTTCCTTTTGCTGCCTTGCATGTGCAGCTGCTAGGGCAAGCAAGTTGGAGGCTTGGCTGCTGTTGGACCCTAGGAAGAGCCTTGGTTGGGACTTTATGGCCGTGTTCAGGTCTTGTAGGGCTTCATGGAGGTGATCCGAGAGTACTTCCGGCGAGCAGTGCCGGCGACTTTTGATGCTGTTGGCTAGCTCCATTAGAGCTTTTGATACTTCATTGGCAAGGCGAATGCTTGGATCTTTGAACAGGGCTCTAACTGATCTTGGGGTCTAAAATTAATGAACACAAAGTTCAACAAAAGCATTACATATGTAATTTCCGATAGGTGAAAATAATAATAATAATAATAATAACGTCCAAAGTTTTCAATGCTTTAGTTTATAATAACGTTAATTAACTTTGTAAAATATAAATCATGAACATGCGTCAATCGTACTTTGAGAAGAAAAGAGACATTATTTATCATAGCTTAAACGTCAATTAGGCCATAGGTTTTATACCATATTACTAATAAAAAGTTGGGAAGACAGTGTTTAAATGACAATCACTTCTTAATTATATATACATAGAGAATCAAGCGTATATCATGCGTAGCAATGAGATAGAACATGGGCTCAGACTATTAAAGAATGAAAGAAGTGTATTTTTTTTTTCAAATAAGCGTCAAGAAAGTTCTGATATATGTATTAATGTATACTTTAAATTGGAACTAATGAATAGCACCATGCAAACAGGAAAACTTTTGCTCAAGCAACTACTTATAGCATAATTGCATTAATTAAGTTGTTTTGTCTTACGTGGTTCCCAAAAACTAGCTCCGATTAGTAGAATAATACTGAATTTTCGCTATTCAAACATTAATGTAATTACCTGAATTTCAGTAAGCAAACAACCATGAAGTGCAACAACAGTATATCCGAATTGGCGAAGAACGGCTCCCAATTTTACATATTGCTGCCATGGGAATCTGTAACAATGCCTTGAGTGCCGCGGCTCCCAACTCGCATATAATGCCTGTTATACCAAATTAAATAGGTATCAAGGCATTCAAAATTAAACTTTTTTATTAGATAATGTAATTATTAAAAAAAAAAAAAAACTTACAAGAGTTTCATCATTAGATTTTGAGTCCAAAACAGCCTTGTAACCTTTGTAAATGGGATCTTCATCATCCGAAGGTTTATCCATTAAATTTATTTTTACCTCCTCAGTATTATCATTGAAATACTCATTGACACAAGCTTCAATTGATTTAGCTAGACCTTCAAATTTGGCGACGGTGGAATTATGAAGGTCCTCTCCTGACCAATTTGGAAATATCATAAGACTCATGAAAAGGCAAATGCCACATCCGATGGCAATTGTGTAAAACCTCTCATGAGCAATCCTCAATACATTCTCAACGCGGTAGCTTGACACGGTGATCAAATTGAATGTCAAAAGGAATATCACAACACCATAATCATAGTTCTTCTTTATGTACGGAATGAACCTCATGTATGTTGCCATAGCTCCTGCAGGCATGTCAACAAATTTCAAATCATATTAATAAAATTATGTCACATCATCAATTTGTACAAAAATGGTTTGTAAAAAGTGTTCGTGATTATAGAGTTACCAACAAGAAAAACCGCAGCTCCAATGAAGACGGCTCGAAAAATGTGACCGGATTCATTGGCGATGTACTCGAAGAGAAATGCCAATGATCCAGCTAAGAGAGTCCCTAATCCTCTATTGAGGCCTTTGCATAAAGTGGCACCGGCGGTGAACTCAAGGACGACGACGACGGTCATGACAGCCCAAATGGCATTCTGTCCAATACCTTTGAACAAAGGCCCCATCAGATACAAGAGTGAAACAAGGGTTAGCGATAAGCCAACTTTGAATGCATGAATCACTCGTCTTGGATCTTCTCGACCTACCTTCCATAACAAATTGGGAAATCTTCTGGCTTTCTCACCAATAACATTCATGTGCTTCTTCAACTTCTCCTTGCTGCAGCTTTTTCTAGAAACACCTTGATCACCACTCATGGCCATTTCAATGCCCACATGAACCTTACTAGCCATTTCGTACAATTGGGGTTGCTTTGGTATATTAGAAGAACCCCAAGTTTCTAAAAGAATCAATTGTCTTACTTTATATGGAGAAGAGAAGAGAGAGTAAGAGAAGGTACCTGTATTCACATGCATTGCATTATAAAGCGCACAAATAATTGAAGGGTGAGTTGTTTTCACAAGGGCTTCGGAGTCAACATGAAAGAAGAAAATCTTGATGAAGGTGTGATTGTAATATCTATAACCTACCAAAGTGGGGACTCCCATTTAATAGGATCATGGGTGGGCAAAACATACCTTTAAGAAGAGAAACTCAAAGGAGTAGTTGAATTTCTTCTAGGGTTTAGCTTCCAGCTGCTTTAGGTACATATTTTAACTCTTACGTTTTTGAAACATTGATATATTTATATAGCTGCAATTAATAAATAAAAGGGTCTTGTTATGTTACATTAATTGTAACATACAACAACCTAAAAATAGTTTTTTTTGTACCTTTAAGTCGTTGTTATTCAAACAATTCAGAGGTTGGAAAAAAACTAATTTTAGGTCAGTTATAACTTAACGTAACTTAGCAGCTGTCTAAATTAATCATTTCCGAAATGAGGAAAAACAAAAAACTGATAAGTAATAAGTGTGATATCTATTTTTATAGAAATATTTATAAATGTATTATTTTGAATTCTCTTCCAAAAGAATAAAAAAGAATTCTCTTGAGATCTAGATTTTATTATGTGACCTAAAGTTAGTTCTTTATTTTAGATTTCAAATTCTATTAAATGGAATTTCATCAAATTAACTTAGGGTTAATTTCAGAATGCCCACTTAGAAATTGATTATTTTTAAATCACCACCTTACTTTTTAAAACCTCAAGTTATCTCTCATTTTTAACATGAAGGCCAGAAAAAAAAAAAAATTCATCAACCAACACCTTGTTTTTTGTTATCTTTTAAACAAAAATAAGATAAATTTGAGATTTTAAAAAATAAAAGGGTGATTTGAAGATAATCAATTCACGAGAGAAACAATCTAAAATTTATCCTTAAACTTACAAACTTATGGAATATTATCCAGATTTCTCTAACCATGTAGCATGGTAAGAAAGTGCCAACTTTGCTAGACTATGTGCCAAATTCCATTTCAAGACAAACCGACATTCAATGCCGGCGTTCTGTAGCAATATATCTCGTGTTTTAACAAAATTTTCTCATTATAAAAAAAAAATGAGAAAGAAGATACATATATAATAAAAAAAGATGCTGATAAAATATACCATTTTAAAGATGATTAAAAAATAAAAATAAAATAATGCATATTGTTAATAACAGTTTGATAATGAAAGTAGCAGTCACTCTATAATAAAATTAAAATTAAAATTAATAAAATAGCATCCACGGTCATGATGAGACGTTACCATATTTTTTTCTTTAAAAATTAAGTAAATAAATTATATTGTTTGCTTCTCTATGTCCCTACTTATCCGGCATGAGCAGCAATATACATACATATATTTGGATTTTATTTAGGGTATATAAATTTTCTCTATTAGCACCAAATCGATCGTTCCTCTCTCTCTATTCGTATATATAAGGGTACGTAAACTCCACCATTGCACCTAAACAAATTGAGCCAATATATATATATATGGATGTAAGAGCATTATATCTATAATATCTCGCATGAATTAATTTCTTTTATTCCTTCAAAATTATGAGAAGTTGTATTTTTAGTGCTTAAATTGCAATAATGAGTATTTACTCCATTAGCTCGATACAGGCGCAAAGGACAATTAAGACTAGAGGGTGCCGTGCTACTCCCACTTAGCAGGGTTTATTTTTTTTTGAATTTTTATATAAAATATAATAAGCTAGGTATGAAAAGTCTAAAATAGCCCCCGCACATTTCGTCCGTAACTTTTAGATATTCAGGAAAAATGTCATTTTCAAATATTTTACTAAATAATAATTTAAAATTATCATTTTAGTGAACAAGAAATAACTAAAAAAAATAAAAGGAAAAAGCAAGCAGGTAGCCGTGAATAAAAAAGAATAAAGAAAAAACATAAAGCAAACTAAAAGTTTGAACTTGGGTCTCCTAGAGTAAGACACTAAGCACCGACCCTCACTAGATATATATTTTACCAGTACGTAACTATTGTGCTTCTGAATAAAGAATTAAAACGCAGTAACCAGTATTTGACAAATACTTTTATAGAGAATTTATGTGTCTAATTATA